>OY856410.1:519113405-520313405 GCA_963693085.1 Alisma plantago-aquatica | reverse complement strand
GTGTGAATGTGAAAATGAATGAAACTGTTGGTTGCTATATGAATGTTTCTACATGTGTGAATGTGAAAATGAATGGAACTGCAAATTGCTACATGAATGTTTCTACATGTGTGAAAATCGAATGGAACTGCAACTTGCAAAATGTGTGAAAATTAATGTTGTTAATTTTGCAGGTTTGTAGCATGTTGTTGGCTGATATCAATTGATTTCGTAAAACCTACAGTTCATAGCTGAACTGTAGGTTTCTCATCCTGCGACCAGCCACAACAGGCCTACAGACTAATAAGGAAAAAAAACATGCAATAGGCGTCAGTTATTTGTTTAAAACTGACGATAAATGATTACAACATCGGATAAATAATTATAACCGATGCCTAATGCATGTGATGTGGCATCAATTATCAATAATAAACCGATGCTGATGATTCTGGCATCGATTGCCCTACTAGTAACCGACGTCGATTTCCCTAATGAGGCCAGACACCACAGCCGTGTGGTAGTGGGCCAGACACCACGACCGTGCTGGCCAACACGGTCGTGGCAGCGGACCAGACACCATGACCGTGCTGGCCAGCACAACTGTGGCAGCGGGCCAGACAACACGACCATGCTGGCCAGCACGATCATGGCAGCAGGTGAGATGGCATCAATTATCACTAATAAACCAACACAGATAGTACCCCAGATGGCGCCCTTTCTATGGCGCGAAGGTTTATGGCGTCAGTTTCAAAACTAATAACCGATTCCTATACCCCCTGCTGGCGTGTTTTTGGTGGCGCACGAAGGGTTGTGGCGTCGGTTTGAAAATCGATGCCTAACGGTTTGCCTTTTAGCGGCGCCCACATAGGTGTCGCATTAAAACCGATGCTAAAGGCCTTAAATAACTGACACTAAAGGTTGGTTATGTACTAGTGATACACGATATGAGGATAAGTAACTCTAACTTGAGATGACAAAATCTAAGTGATAGCCCACCCAATTTGGGTACATGTTATGGTAATAGGGGATACATCCTAAAAATGATATGGTGATAAGGATACACCTATATACCCGATATGGAGGAAGCACCTCAATCAAATACACTTGATTGAGTGACACATGTAGTGAGTTATGTCCAATGATACATTAAGACATAAAGAGTTTAATGCATTTTGATAAGTATGGGCCAATGTTCCATAAGAGAAGGATTGAGCCAACCTAATGGAGTATGATGTAATCAACATCCTAGTAAGGATGAAAGAGAAACTTATAGTTGTATAATACTCATGTAATGAGAATACATTGATACTCCTAATATGTGTGGAGTATGAATTAGAGTTTTAATTCTTGATTAACATATTGGAAACCCTAATCAGTTAGTAAAGGGAAACCCTAACCCTAATTATGGGAAGGTTGTATTCCATTTGTATTGAATGGTGATGACATGTATGTGATATTGAAACCATGTTGATATCATGAGATAATAAGCATAGCTAAGTATGAGCCATGATGTTTCATATAATACAGATTATATGAGTCATGTAGGTCATATGAAATACTTGTACAACAAGTATGATTTTTATACGGGTCTTATGACCTAGAGGTGGATGTTTCCTAGTGAGAGGTGATAATATGTTTATAAAGTCTGATGATCTAGAGGTTGATGTAAGAGATGGAAATGTTCAAAATGAACTAGGGAAATGGAAACCCAGTAACATAATAATAATAATAATAAAAGGTTATAATAATGAAATTTTGGTCGTACATGCTTTATAATTATAGCCAAATAGGGCTATAGCGTTTTGAATATGCTTAAATGAGATATGAGGTATACTTGTATCACATAAAGTATGTAAATTTTTATAATGCCTAATAAAGGTGATGTGGATTTTCGTGATGAGTTTAAGGGATTGACGTCCCATAATGAAAGTGAAAGGGAAACATAAAGGTATTCCACTATTATAGAATCCTTAACAATATGGCCATGATTCTATTGGATTGGCATAACCCAATACCTGGATACAACCCTACAAGATTGGCATAATCCAATACCTGGATACAACCCTACAGGATTGGGATAACCCAATAACTGGATACAACGCTACATGATTGGCATAATCTAATACTTGGATATAACCCTACAGGATTGGCATAGCCCAATACCTGGATAAAACCCTACAAGATTGGCATAGCCCAATACCTGAATACAACCCTACAGGATTGGCATAATCCAATACCTGGATACAACCCTATAGGATTAGGATAATCCAATACCTGGATACAACCCTACATGATTGGCATAATCCAATACCTAGATATAACCCTACATGATTGGCATAACCCAATACATGGATACAACCCTACATGACTGGCATAACCCAAACCTAGATATAACCCTACAAGATTGGATAACCCAATACCTGGATACAACCCTATAGGATTGGGACAACCCAATACCTGGATACAATCTTACAGGATTGGCATAACCCAATACATGGATACAATTTTATAGGATTGGCATAGCCCAATAATTGGACATAATTTTTTAGAATTGGTATAAAGCAATACTTGGACAAAACATAATGATGTATATTCATATGATTGGTACAATCCAATACATGTCTAGCAAATTGGATGAGGCCAACATATAGAAATGAGAATGATTCATGGATGTCATACCATGATAATAGTATCACATGATAAGCTTGAGATGTTGGTATAGTATGATGGGTAAATGATACACATGTTCTTCATATTCCTTATAAAGTGAATATATGTTTTACTGCTCTATCATAGACAGTTACAATGCTTTAAAAGATGAGAAATGTTCTAATCTGCTTATCCACAATGGTTAACCTTGCTTATTGATATAAAAGAACCTCTGCTCAGTTTTATTTAGCTTACATGTGATAATTACATTGTTGGCGGAGAGTTATATCTCTCACTAGGACAATTGTCTCACCCTGTGGGATCCACAATTTTTTGGTGGATGTGTACGAGGAGGTACAGACTGCTCTATAGAGGAAGGACAAAAATAGTATGGATAATAGTAAAAGCTCAGATTGAGTGTACTGTCTGTCGTGTCATGTAGATAGAAGTCCTATGTGTCATATCTATACTTTTAAGTCCTCAGATTTAGTGTGTGATGGTTTTATGAACAATCTGAGATTTTGGCTTATATGCCTCAAGGTTTTATGTTACTTCAGTATATGTTTTGAAAAAGCAACTATTATATGTTATCCTCGAGATGAGATGGTATAGTGTATGTACAATGTGAACCCCAATGTATATAAAGTTTTGGTTATGTCATTAAGAGTTTTCCAGAAAATGAATCTCTTTGCAAAATGGTTTTAAATTTTAGTGATTTTTTGTTAATCTGCTTCTTATGATTATTCCACATAATTAGTGACGATTTGGCTGTCAGTTTGGTGGTGATGGTTTCAAAGGTATCAGAGCTTAAGGTTCACTGAGTCTACAGAGACATAGGACTAATGTGTTGAGTTTGTTCTAGTGTTCTCTAGTATATCTTATAGTGACTTTTGCTTATGCAGAAGGAGGAATATATCTTAAAGATGTCTGGGGAACATGGGTATCACGTTGCTGAGAGCAATGTTGCTGCACCAGTAGGAGGTGCAAGGGATCAGGTAAGAGAGGCAGGAGTGTCCAAGAAGAAATAATGAGGTGATCCAACATTCGAGGCATAATATGAAAAACTCACAAGGACCACAGTTTAGTGGAGCAGAAGGCCAAGGATGAAGACAAGTGTCGTAGTTTGGTCCATCTACTTCAGGTAGTAGAGGAAAAAGCCAATAGTAGACTACAACTGACTCCATGTGTTGAGTCAGCCAAGACATTAGATAAACCGTAAGAGGTAACATGTCAGATAAAACTTTTCATTCTGAATTATCTTTTCTTTTCTACTCTCTACCTACTAATTATAGGAAAGGTAGTTGTTCTTGAATTTCCTTTAATGAGTCCTATGAGGACATAAGGAAGAGATAAGAAGGAAGATAACCTATATTCAGTTCAATATTCTCTTATATGTTTTGAAATTTCTCTCTTCATGTAGAAAGGGAAGAGATGTAAAAGAAACACCTAGAGAAAATTTGAGATACTAAGTAGTAAAATTTAAAGAAATGAAACATAATATAAAACAAATGCATACTACTTAATTTCAATTCTTGAATACCCTGGCCAGGTATTCATCTATTGAAGGCAAGGTAAGTATGGCACTCTTAGATTGCAATTTTTATATTACAAGGTTAGTAGTCATTTTGAGACAATCTAAAGAGTATAATGAAGTAGAAGATGTGGCATGGATATTTATACCACATCCTAATTGTTATACGAAGGAATCAAAGTTAATCATAGATCAATTGAAACAAAACCAGAGGTTTAGTATAATGTATACCTTGGTCTGAAGACCTAAAGGTAACCGTTACCTGATAAGAGGTAACAATGTTCAGTGATGAACTAAGGGTTTGAATACCCATATCTAGTAATCATAATGATGACAGTGCTAAGGGATGATGACATATAGTCATGTCTATAATTCCTATGATGTTGGCAAGGAACCTAAGAGGAAACAAGATTGAATGACACATGAATAGTTGAAAGTTCATGATAATCTCTTTCTTCAATAAACAATCTTAGATAATGATGGGGTGATATAAAGTACTATGTTTCCTTGTGTTCTTTCCTTTTAGGGACATGACAATCAAGTAAGTCTTATGACACTTGATGTGCATGGATTAGAAGCAATCTTTTAGATGGATACTTTGAAAAGTATCAGCTAGTCCTGGCTTTTAGTTCCAAGACAAAGTATGTGTGTCAAGTAATGTCCTGAGATGAAAGAAAGGTCCTATCATATGTTTGGTTTTGGTAATAACAATAGAGGATGGTATTAATAAGGATATGGTGTGTTTTTAACACATGTAACTAATACCAAGATAAGGAATTCTAGTGACCACAGAGTTTTGAGAGTATGAGATAGTGAAAACATGACTCTTAAGAAGATGATTATTGTTGATTACCTAGAAAGGCCAACTTTGAGATTAGTTTAGTTACATATGATAGTATGGACATCATATGTTAGGGGTTTATGCACTGCATAAACATAACATCGATAAGGATGTATTAATTGAAAGAACAATTGTATAATCGTCTTGGGAAAAGTTTATCAAGCTAAGATAACTTCCTAGATCTGTTAAGACAACTTATGCAAATAACATCTAGAGATACCTCTGAGATAGTTCTTCTTGATAAGTAGCCTCTCCTAATGAAAAGAAAATAAACAGCTAATAGGATGGTTGGTTCTAGTCATAAGTAAGTTTAGCATGTGTCAACAGATTATATTGGCACAATAAATGTATGATAAGACTTTTAGTCCCAAATGGATGATAGAATGCAACTCTCACTTTTCCTTGGAGGAGAAATGCTAAACTAAGTGAGGAGTATGGAAAACTTTCAAGATCAAGAATCTTATTACATTAAAAAATATATATGAGTTGTAAAAGGTGACAAAGCAATAAGGTTTGACACCTTAGTTATACGAAGTATGTATAATACTTCTCTAATTTAGAAAGAGTTACCTGACATAGGATTGACACTACAGTCATTAATGAAAAGGACAATTGAATATGTGTCCTGTATGATAGATTCTATGATGACCCTGAATGCAAGGACTTTGTAGTGGTCAAAGTTCTATAGCATCTCCAGGACATCAAGATATTATGTGGAGATTTGATGATATGATGCATGAATAACAATTGTCTTCCTTCATCCAGGATTTCGGGGATGAAATCCTTATTAGGGGTTTATAATTGTAACATCCCTAATCTGGCTTATGGCTTAACCCTAGTTTTTCTTAAGTAAGTTATTTAAAAACTTGTAAAAAAGTAATTAAGACTCTTTGTGAAGTTTATTTTCAAGTGTGAACTTAATGCAAACTATTTGTGCATTATATGATAGTCTAAGTGTAAAGTGCAATTTACCAAAGCTGAGGGGTTACATTGCAATATGTCACACGCTGAAAGTGCCTTAAGTGTTTTAGTATCATAAGAGAGAGAATGATGCTAAGTGGTGGCTTGTGGAAAGCCTAAATTCCAAGTTTGAGCTTGTTTGAATAATGCTAGTGCCTTGTGTACCAATTTTGGTACAAATTGCAATTTACCCAAAATATAGGGTGAATATACAAATTACCACCTCTAGAGTGTCCCTACTCCTTCTATATATCATTTAGAGGAAGGATAAAGAAGGAGACACCATGTTTGAATCAACTTTGAGTAATGACACTCTTAGTGATGAAAAGACCAAGAAAGGATTGAATGTGAAGCCCTTATATGAGTTGTATCGAGTAGAAGACTTGATATAGGAGTGTCTATCAGCCAAGGAGCCATAGAGGGGGATCCCATATCGGTTTGTGAACTCTTGGAAAAGGCCATGACAGTCTAAGAACCTCAAGGAGGTGATCCATGATGAGTTAGATGCTCCTTGCAAAAAGTTGTATCGATTTGCATATTTGTAAGATAAAGATGAGATATCTTATCCAACAAGATAAGGGATGGACAAAATATCATCTCTATATTATCCTCAAGACTTTGCATGTCAAAGATAAATGAGAGTTTATGCATGGACATGTGTCAATCATGCATGGCCACGTGTCACCTAGTATCATATGGTGAAGACACCTCTTATACACTCTTTCTCATGAACCCCAAGTATATATACCTCTCCTTTCACCTACTAATGGAATTTTACGAACCCCACAACTCTTTTTTTTTGAGATATTGTGCATACCCTCTTAGATATTATGCATAGTAGCTTAAGGAGCAAGGGTATCTCGAGCACCAAGCTTAAGGTAATACCATGGTCATCTTCAACCTTTGTTGAAGCATGATTTTTGGGTTATTGTTATTCCTCTCTTTCCTTCTTCACCAAGTTCTTAACTATGGTGATTATTTGCATATGGAGGAGTTGTGAACGAGCCTTGGACCTTGGATAAGCTCATATTCAATCTTAGGAATGTGAAAATTTGGAGCTTGGAGCCTTGAAGTTGTTCTTGAGGCGGGTTATATAACTTGAACCCAACTATGTTATTATTCACCTTTAATATTGTTGAACTTGTTGATCTACTTTCATTTTTGAACTCCTTTGAATAATTGATGTTCCTTTGAGTTCTAAAAGTATCTTAGAACTGTTGTCCATGATCTAGAACAGTAAGAACAAGAGTCTAGAGGTTGATGATGATGACCTCATCAAGGTCCAACCCGATATGGGTTGAAGTACCTCTAACCCGATATGATGAGGTGAACACACCACTAGATGATATGGTGATGAGTAGGTACCTCTTGTACGTTATAAAAATGAAGTACACACCTTGTGCATGATACATTTTTAAGAATACATTATGTGCATGATATAAGATCAAATATACACCCCTATGCATGACATGGAGTCAAATATATGTTCCAAACTGATATAGCAAACCCTAGAGGATAAGTAACTCGTCATGTTGATAAGAACACACCATAAACCCAATATGGTGAAGAGTGTATACCTCATTGGCGATATGAGTTAAACATATACACACCATGAGCATGATATGTGGACAGGTATTCATCTCCTACACAATATGATGTTAGGATTATACCCTAAACCGATATGGGTTGAAACCCTAGAGGGCGATATGAAACCCGACATGACAAACCCAAGATGATGGGTAACTTGATATAGAGATGAGTGATACCTCATGCACAATATGAGTGACACTTACATACACCTTGTGCATGATATGAGGTCAAGTCCCTACCTCATGCACAATATGTTGTCAATTGTACACTTTAAATGATATGGTGTTGAAACCCTAGATGATGGAATGAAACCCAACACACTTTGAAATTTCATATCCCTATCATTTTGTAATGGGTTGTTTGTGAAGGGTTCAACCAGATATCCAACCTGTCACTTAGATACATGATAGGACTAAACATTTGAAGGAATGAAAAGAGAAAAGCATGAGGGGTTAACCCGTTATGTGAATCTGATATAGCAATCCAACATGGTAACCCGATATGGTGATGTGAATGTCCTACTAAAATGATACCATGATGAAGCACATATCCTATGTACGATATGGGGATGAAGTACACACCTTATAACCAATATGGTATCAAGTATACCTCTTATACCCGATATGAGGTCAAGCATTTACCTCATACACGATATGAGGATAAGTAACTCTAACTTGAGATGATAAAATCTAAATGATAGCCCACCCAATTTGGGTACACATTATGGTAATAGGGGATACATCCTAAAAATGATATGGTGATGAGGATACACCTCTATACCCGATATGGAGGAAGCACCTCAATCAAATACACTTGATTGAGTGACACATGTAGTGAGTTATGTCCAATGATACATTAAGACATAAAGAGTTTAATGCATTTTGATAAGTATGGGCCAATGTTCCGTGAGAGAAGGATTGAGCCAACCTAATGAAGTATGATGTAATCAACATCCTAGTAAGGATGAAAGAGAAACTTATAGTTGTATAATACTCATGTAATGATAATACATTGATACTCCTAATATGTGTGGATTATGAATTAGGGTATTAATTCTTGATGAACATATTGGAAACCCTAATCAGTTAATAAAGGAAAACCCTAACCCTAATTATGGGAAGGTTGTATTCCTATTGTATTGAATGGTGATGATAGGTATGTGATATTGAAACCATGTTGATATCTTGAGATAATAAGAATAACTAAGTATGAGATATGATATTTATATAATACAGATTATACGAGTCTTGTAAGTCATATGAAATACTTGTACAACAAGTATGATGTTCATATGGGTCTTATGACCTAGAGATGGATGTTGCCTAGTGAGAGGTGACAAGATGTTTATAAAGTCTCATGATCTAGAGGTTGATGTAAGAGATGACAATGTTCAAAAAGAACTAGGGAAATGGAAACCTAGTAACATCATAATAATAATAAAAGGTTATAATAATAACAAAATATTGGTCGTACATGCTTTATGATTATAGCCAAATAGGGCTATAATGCTTTGAATATTCTTGAATGAGATATGAGGGATACTTGTATCACATAAAGGATGTGAATGGTTATATTGCCTAGTAAAGGTGATGTCGATTTCGGTGATGAGTTTAAGGGATTGACGTCCCTTAATGAAAGTGAAAGGGAAACATAAAGGTATTCCACTATTATGGAATCCTTAGCAATATGGCCATGATTCTACAGGATTGGCATAACCCAATACCTGGATACAACCCTACATGATTGGCATAATCCAATACCTGGATACAACCCTACATGATTGGGATAACCCAATACATGGATACAACCCTACAGGATTGGCATAAGCCAATACGTGGACATAACCCTACAAGATTGGCATAACCCAATACCTGGATACAACCCTACAAGATTTGCATAACCCAATACCAGGATACAACCCTACATGATTGGCATAATCCAATATCTGGATACAACCCTACAAGATTGGGATAACCCAATACCTGGATACAACCCTACATGATTGGCATAATCCAATACCTAGATATAACCCTTCAGGATTGGCATAACCCGATACCTGGATACAACCCTATAGGATTGGCATAATCCAATACCTGGATATAACCATACATGATTGGGATAACCCAATACCTGGATACAACCCTATAGGATTGGGATAACCCAATACCTGGATACAACCCTACATGATTGGCACAATCCAATACCTGGATATAATCTTACAGGATTGGCATAACCCAATACATGGATACAATTATACAGGATTGGCATAGCCCAATACATGGATATAATTTTACAGGATTGGTATAAACCAATACCTAGACAGAACATAATAATGTATATTCATATGATTGGTACAATCCAATACCTGTCTAGCAGATTGGATGAGGCCAACATATAGAAATGAGAATGATTCATGGATGTCATACCATGATAATAGTATCACATGATAAGCTTGAGATGTTGGTATAGTATGATGGGTAAATGATACACATGTTCTTCATATTCCTTATAAAGTGAATATATGATTTACTGCTCTATCATAGACAGTTACAATGCTTTAAAAGATGAGAAATGTTCTAATCTGCTTATCCACAGTGATTAACCTTGCTTATTGATATAAAAGAACCTCTGCTCAGTTTTATACTGTTTACATGTGATAATAACAGTGTTGGTGGAGAGTTATATCTCTCACTAGGACAATTGTCTCACCCCGTGGGATCCACAATTTTTTGGTGGATGTGTACGAGGAGGTACATACCGCTCTACAGAGGAAGGACAACAATAGTACGGATAATAGTAAAAGCTCAGGTTGAGTTTACTGTTTGTCGTGTCATGTAGATATAAGTCCTATGTGTCGTCTCTATACTCTCAAGTCCTCAGATTTAGTGTGTGATGGTTTTATGAACAATATGAGATTTTGGCTTGTATGCCTCAAGGTTTTATGTTACTTCAGTATATGTTTTGACAAAGCAACTATTATATGTTATCCTCGAGATGAGATGGTATAGTGTATGTATAATGTGAACCCCGATGTATATAAAGTTTTGGTTATGTCATTAAGAGTTTTCCAGAAAATGGATCTATTTGCAAAATGGTTTTAAATTTTAGTGATTTTTGTTAATCTGTTGCTTATGATTATTCCACATAATTAGTGACGATTTGGCTGTCAGTTTGGTGGTGATGGTTTCAAGTTTGGTATCAGAGCTTAAGGTTCACTGAGTCTACAGAGACATAGGACTAAGGTGTTGAGTTTGTTCTAGTGTTCTCTAGTATATCTTATAGTGACTTCTGCTTATGCAGAAGGAGGAATATAGCTTAAAGATGTCTGGGGAACATGAGGATCACGTTGCTGAGAGCAATGTTGCTGCACCAGTAGGAGGTGCAAGGGATCAGGTAAGAGAGGCAGCAGTGTCCAAGAAGAAATAATGAGGTGATCTAACATTCGAGGCATAATATGCAAAACTCACAAGGACCACAGTTTAGTGGAGCAGAAGGCCGAGGATGAAGACAAGTGTCATAGTTTTGTCCATCTACTCCAGGTAGTAGAGGACAAAGCCAATAGTAGATGACAACTAACTCCATGTGTTGAGTCAGCCAAGACATTAGATAAACCGTAAGAGGTAACATGTCAGATAAAACTTTTCATTCTGAATTATCTTTTCTTTTCTACTCTCTACCTACTAATTATAGGAAAGGTAGTTGTTCTGGAATTTCCTTTAATTAGTCCTATGAGGACATAAGGAAGAGATAAGAAGGAAGATAACCTATATTCAGTTCAATATTCTCTTATATGTTTTGAAATTTCTCTCTTCATGTAGAAAGGGAAGAGATGTAAAAGAACACCTAGAGAAAATGTGAGATACTAAGTAGTAAAATTTAAAGAAATGAAACATAATATAAAACAAATGCATACTACTTAATTTCAATTCTTGAATACCCTGGCCAGGTATTCATCTATTGAAGGCAAGGTAAGTATGGCACTCTTAGATTGCAATTTTTATATTACAAGGTGAGTAGTCATTTTGAGACAATCTAAAGAGCATAATGAAGTAGAAGATGTGGCATGGATATTTATACCACATCCTAATTGTTATACAAAGGAATCTAAGTTAATCACAGATCAATTGAAACAAAACCAAAGGTTTAGTATAATGTATACCTTGGTCTAAAGACCTAAAGGTAACCGTTACCTGATAAGAGGTAACAATGTTCAGTGATGAACTAAGGGTTTGAATACCCATATCTAGTAATCATGTTGATGATAATGCTAAGGAATGATGACATATAGTCATGTCTATAATTCCTATGCTGTTGGCAAGGAACCTAAGAGGAAACAAGATTGAATGACACATGAATAGTTGAAAGTTCATGATAATCTCTTTCTTCAATAAACAATCTTAGATAATGATGGGGTGATATAAAGTACTATGTTTCCTTGTGTTCTTTCCTTTTAGGGACATGACAATCAAGTAAGTCTTATGACACTTGATGTGCATGGATTAGAAGCAATCTTTTAGATGGATACTTTGAAAAGTATCAGCTAGTCCTGGCTTTTAGTTCCAAGACAAAGTATGTGTGTTAAGTAATGTCCTGAGATGAAAGAAAGGTCCTATCATATGTTTGGTTTTGATAATAACAATAGAGGATGGCATTAATAAGGATATGGTGTATTTTTAACACATGTAACTAACACCAAGAAAAGGAATTCTAGTGACCACGAAGTTTTGAGAGTATGAGATAGTGAAAACATGATTCTTAAGAAGATGATTATTGTTGATTACCTAGAAAGGCCAACTTTGAGATTAGTTTAGTTACGTACGATAGTATGGACATCATATGTTAGGGGCTTATGCACTGCATAAACATAACATCGATAAGGATGTATTAATTGAAAGAACAATTGTAGAATCATCTTGGGAAAAGTTTATCAAGATAAGATAACTTCCTAGATCTGTTAAGACAACTTATGCAAATAACATCTAGAGATACCTCTGAGATAGTTCTTCTTGATAAGTAGCCTCTCCTAATGACAAGAAAATAAACAACTAACAGGATGGTTGGTTCTAGTCATAAGTAAGTTTAGCATGTGTCAACAGATTAGATTGGCACAATAAAAGTATGATAAGACTTGTAGTCCCAAATGGATGATAGAATGTAACTCTCACTTTTCCTTGGAGGAGAAATGCTAAACTAAGTGAGGAGTATGGAAAACTTTCAAGATCAAGAATCTTATTACATTAGAAAATATATATGCGTTGAAAAAGGTGACAAAGCAATAAGGTTTGACACCTTAGTTATACGAAGTATGCATAATACTTCTCTAATTTAGAAAGAGTTACCTGACATAGGATTGACACTACAGTCATTAATGAAAAGGACAATTGAATATGTGTCCTGTATGAAAACTTCTATGATGACCCTGAATGCAAGGACTTTGTAGTGGTCAAAGCTCTATGGCATCTGCAGGACATCAAGATATTATGTGGAGATTTGATGATATGATGCATGAATAACAATTGTCTTCCTTCATCCAGGATTTCGGGGACGAAATCCTTATTAGGGGTTTATAATTCTAACATCCCTAACCTGGGTTATGGATTAACCCTAGAAGTTTTGCTTAAGTAAGTTATTTAAAAACTTGTAAAAAAGTAATTAAGACTCAGTGTGATGTTTATTTTCAAGTGTGAACTTAATTGCAAACTATTTGTGCATTATATGATAGTCTGAGTGTAAAGTGCAATTTACCGAAACTGAGGGGTTACATTGCAATATGTCACATGTTGAAAGTGCCTTAAGTGTTTTAGTATCATAAGAGAGAGAATGATGCTAAGTGGTGGCTTGTGGAAATCCTAAATTCCAAGTTTGAGCTTGTTTGAATAATGCTAGTGCCTTGTGTACCAATTTTGGTACAAATTGCAATTTACCCAAAATATAGGGTGGATATGCAAATTACCACCTCTAGAGTGTCCCTACTTCTTCTATGTATCATTTAGAGGAAGGAGAAAGAAGGAGACACCATGTTTGAATCATATTTGAGTAATGACACTCTTGGTGATGAAAAGACCAAGAAAGGATTGAATGTGAAGCCCTTATATGAGTTGTATCGAGTAGAAGACTTGATATAGGAGTGTCTATAAGCCAAGGAGCCATAGAGGGGGATCCCATATCGGTTTGTGAACTCTTGGAAAAGGCCATGACAGTCTAAGAACCTCAAGGAGGTGATCCATGACGAGTTAGATGCTCCCTGCAAAAAGTTGTATCGATTTGCATATTTGTAAGATATAGATGAGATATCTTATCCAACAAGATAAGGGATGGCCAAAATATCATCTCTAGATTATCCTCAAGACTTTTGCATGTCAGAGATAAATGAGAGTTTATGCATGGAAATGTGTCAACCATGCATGGCCATGTGTCACCTAGTATCATATGGTGAGGACACCTCTTATACACTCTTTCTCATGAACCCCAAGTATATATACCTCTCCTTTCACCTACTAATGGAAGTTTACAAACCCCACAACTCTCTTTCTTTGAGATATTGTGCATACCCTCTTAAATATTGTGCATAGTAGCTTAAGGATCAAGGGGATCTCGAGCACCAAGCTTAAGGTAAGACCATGGTCATCTTCAACCTTTGTTGAAGCATGATTTTTGGGTTATCGTTATATTCCTCTCTTTCCTTCTTCACCAAGTTCTTAACTATGGTGATTATTTGCACATGGAGGAGTTGTGAACGAGCCTTGGACCTTGGATAAGCTAATATTCAATCTTAGGAATGTGAAAATTTGGAGCTTGGAGCTTTGAAGTTGTTCTTGAGGTGGGTTATATAACTTGAACCCAACTATGTTATTATTCACCTTTAATATTGTTGAACTTGTTGATCTACTTTCATTTTTGAACTCCTTTGAATAATTGATGTTCCTTTGAGTTCCAAAAGTATCTTAGAACTATTGTCCATGATCTAGAATAGTAAGAACAAGAGTCTAGAGGTTGATGATGATGACATCATCAAGGTCCAACCCGATATGGGTTGAAGTACCTCTAACCCGATATGATGAGGTGAACACACCACTAGAATGATATGGTGATGAGTAGGTACCTCTTGTACATTATAATAATGAAGTACAGACCTTGTACACGATATGTTTTTAAGAATACATTTTGTGCACGATATGTCTTTAAGAATACATTATGTGCACGATATAAGATCAAGTATACACCCCTATGCATAACATGGAGTCAAATATATGTTCCAAACCGATATAGCAAACCCTAGAGGATAAGTAACTCGGCAGGTTGACAAGAACACACCATAAACCCAATATGGTGAAGAGTGTATACCTCATGGGCGATATGAGTTAAATATATACACACTATGAGCACGATATGTGTACAAGTGTTCATCTCCTACACGATATGATGTTAGGATTATACCCTAAACCGATATGGGTTGAAACCCTAGAGGGCGATATGAAACCCGACATGACAAACCCAAGATGATTGGTAACTTGATATAGAGATGAGTGATACCTCATGAACAATATGAGTGACACCTACATACACCTTGTGCATGATATGGGGTCAAGTCCCTACCTCATGCACGATATGTTGTCAATTGTACACTTTAACTGATATGGTGTTGAAACCCTAGATGATGGAATGAAACCCGACACACTTTGAAATTTCATATCCCTATCATTTTGTAATGGGTCAATTGTGAAGGGTTCAACCAGATATCCAACCTGTCACTTAGATACATGATAGGACTAAACATTTGAAGGAATGAAAAGAGAAAAGCATGAGGGGTTAACCCGTTATGTGAATCTGATATAGCAATCCAACATGGTAACCCGATATGGTGATGTGAATGTCCTACTAAAATGATACCATGATGAAGCACATATCCTATGTACGATATGGGGATGAAGTAAACACCTTATAACCAATATGGTATCAAGTATACCTCTTATATCCGATATGAGGTCAAGCATTTAGAGCATACATGATATGAGGATAAGTAACTCTAACTTGAGATGATAAAATCTAAATGATAGCCCACCCAATTTGGGTACACGTTATGGTAATAGGGGATACATCCTAAAAATGATATGGTGATGAGGATACACCTCTATACCCGATATAAATGAAGCACCTCAATCAAATACACTTTATTGAGTGACACATGTAGTGAGGTATGTCCAATGATACATTAAGACATAAAGAGTTTAATGCATTTTGATAAGTATGGGCCAATGTTCTGTGAGAGAAGGATTGAGCCAACCTAATGGAGTATGATGTAATAAATATCCTAGTAAGGATGAAAGAGAAACTTATAGTTGTATAATACTCATGTAATGATAATACATTGATACTCCTAATATGTGTGGAGTATGAATTAGGGTATTAATTCTTGATGAACATATTGGAAACCCTAATCATTTAATAAAGGGAAACCCTAACCCTAATTATGGGAAGGTTGTATTCCTATTGTATTGAATGGTGATGATAGGTATGTGATATTGAAACCATGTTGATATCTTGAGATAATAAGTATAGCTAAGTATGAGCTATGATATTTATATAATACACATTATACGAGTCTTGTAAGTCATATGAAATACTTGTACAACAAGTATGATGTTCATATGGGTCTTATGACCTAGAGATGGATGTTGCCTAGTGACAGGTGCCAAGATGTTTATAAAGTCTCATGATTTAGAGGTTGATGTAAGAGATAACAATGTTAAAAAGAACTAGGGAAATGGAAACCCAGTAACATCATAATAATAATAAAAGGTTATAATAATAACAAAATCTTGGTTGTACATGCTTTATGATTATAGCCAAATAGGGATATAATGCTTTGAATATGCTTGAATGAGATATGAGGGATACTTGTATCACATAAAGGATGTGAATGGTTATATTGCCTAGTAAAGGTGATGTCAATTTCAGTGATGAGTTTAAAGGATTGACGTCCCATAATGAAAGTGAAAGGGAAACATAAAGGTACTCCACTATTATGGAATCCTTAGCAATATGGCCGTGATTCTACAGGATTGGCATAACCCAATTCCTGGATACAACCCTACATGATTGGCATAATCCAATACCTAGATACAACCCTATGGGATTGGGATAACCCAATACATGGATACAACCCTACAGGATTGGCATAATCCAATACTTGGATATAACCCTACAAGATTGGCATAACCCAATACCTGGATACAACCCTACAAGATTGGCATAGCCCAGTACATGGATACAACCCTACATGATTGGCATAATCCAATATCTGGATACAACTCGACAAGATTGGGATAACCCAATACCTAGATACAACCCTACATGATTGGCATAATCCAATACCTAGATATAACCCTTCAGGATTGGCATAACCCGATACCTGGATACAACCCTATAGGATTGGCATAATCCAATACCTAGGTATAACCATACATGATTGGCATAACCCAATACCTGGATACAACCCTACATGATTGGGATAACCCAATACCTGGATACAACCCTACATGATTGGCACAATCCAATACCTGGATATAATCTTACAGGATTGGCATAACCCAATAACTGGATACAATTTTATAGGGTTGGCATAGCCCAATACATGGATATAATTTTACAGGATTGGTATAAACCAATACCTAGACAGAACATAATAATGTATATTCATATGATTGGTACAATCTAATAACTGTCTAGCAGATTGGATGAGGCCAACAGATAGAAATGAGAATGATTCATGGATGTCATACCATGATAATTGTATCACAGGATAAGATTGAGATGTTGGTATAGTATGATGGATAAATGATACACATGTTCTTTATATTTCTTAGAAAGTGAACATATGATTTACTGCTCTATCATAAACAATTACAATGCTTTAAAAGATGAGAAATGTTCTAATCTACTTATCCACAATGATTAACCTTGCTTATTGAACAAAAAAAGAACCTCTGCTCAGTTTTATACTGTTTACCTGTGATAATAACATTGTTGGTGGAGAGTTATATTTCTCACTGGGACAATTGTCTCACCCCATGGGATCCACAATTTTTAGGTAGACATGTATGAGGAGGTAGAGACCGCTCTGTAGAGGAAGGACAACAACAGCAGGGACATCAATAATAGCTCATGTTGAGTGTAATATTTGTCGTGTCATGTAGATAGAAGTCCTATGTGTCGTCTCTGTACTCTCAGGTCCTCAGATTTAGTGCGTGATGGTTTTATGAACAATATGAGATATTTTCTTGTATGCCTAGAGGTTTTATGTTGCTTTAATATATGTTTTGACAAAGCAACTGTTATATGTTATCCTCGAGATGAAATGGTATAGTGTATGTACAATGTGAACCCCAATGCATATAAAGTTTTGGTTCTTTCATTAAGAGTTTTCCAGGAAATGGATCTCTTTGCAAAATGGTTTTAAATTTTAGTGATTTTTGTTAATCTGCTGCTTATGATTATTCCACATAATTAGTGATGATTTGGCTGTCAGTTTGGTGGCGGTCGTTTCATCTGAGGATGCGGTAGTCTATTACCATGGTAGGATGGTAGTACCTGATGCCAATGACTTAAGAAATATAGTTATGGAGGAAGCTCATTCATCCATGTATGTAATGCATCCAGGGAGTACTAAAATGTATCATAACTTAAAAGACATGTATTGGTGGCCTGGTTTGAAGAAGCATGTAGTTGAGTTTGTTATGCAGTGTCCAATGTGTCAGCAAGTTAAAGCAGAACACCAGAAGTCTACAGGAACATTGCAACACTTACCTATACCACAATGGAAATGGGATCACATGACAATGGACTTTGTGGTTGGTCTACCCAGAACAACCAAAAGCCATGATTCCATTTGGGTGATAGTTGATAGGTTGACTAATACAACACATTTTCTTCATGTTTAAACAACCTATACTACTAAAAAACTTGCACAGATCTGCATAGATGAGATAGTACAGTTACATTGAGTTCCAGCTACAATTATGTCTGATAGAGGTCCCCAATTTACAAGTCAATTTTGGGAATAACTACATAAAGCCTTGGGTACGTAGTTAAAGTTTAGCACAACTTTTCATCCTCAAATAGATGGACAATCTGAAAGGACTATACAGACTTTGGAGGACTTTCTTAGGGCATGTGTTCTTTAGTTCATTGGAAGTTGGGACTTAAACTTGAGCTAAATAGAGTTTGCCTACAACAATAGTTATCAGGCCATTATTGATATGACACCATATGAAGCATTATATGGTAGACATTGTAGATCTCGGTTATGCTGGTATGAGACAGGAGAATACCAACTTCTGGGTCCTAAATTAGTGCAACAAACATCTGAAAAGATTAAAGTAATACAACAACAATTGAAGGCTTCACAGGATAGACAAAAGTCATATGTCAATAAATGTCGTAGACCTTTAGAATTCCAAGTTGGAGACAGAGTGTATCTCAAGATCTCTCCTTGGAAAAGTGTTCTTAGATTTAGAAAAAAAGGTAAGTTAGCTCCTAGATTTATGGGACCTTACCCAGTGACAAAATGGATTGGAAAAGTAGCATATAGGTTGGAGTTTCCACCTGAGCTACATAGGCTACATTCAATGTTTCATATATCTATGCTGAGAAAGTATCATCCTGATACAAAATTGGTGTTGTAACATGTAGAGGTAGAATTGAATGAACATATATCCTATGTGGAAGGTCCAATGATGATTCTTGATAGGAGAATCAAGAAGTTGAAAAAGAAAGACATAGTTATTGTGTTCTCTAGAATCACCATGGTGTTGAAGAAGCCACATGGGAACTGGAGGAAGAAATGAGGAGGAAGTACCCTTCTCTTTTCTCTTGAGATTTTGGGGATGAAATCCCTTTTAGGGGTTGATAATTGTAACATCCTTGACCTGGGTTATGCCATAACCTGGAAATTTTTCTTAAGTATTTATAAACTTATTTTAATCTTTTGAAAAGTAATTAAGACTCTCATTGAGTTTAATTTTCAAGTTTGAGCTTATTTGCAAACTATTTGTGCAATATATGATAGTTTGGGTGTAATTTGCAATTTACCCAAGATGAGGGGTTGTATTGTAATATGTCACATTTTGAGCATGCTTCAAGTGCTTTAGCATCATAAGAGAGAGAATGATTATAAGGGGTGGCTTGTGGAAAGCCTAAGTTCCAAGTTAGAACTTGTTTGAATAATGCTTATGCCTTCTGCACCAGTTTTGATGCAAGCTGCAATTTACCCAAAATGTAGGGTTGCTATGAAAATTACCACCTATATAATGTCCCTACTCTCTTAGAATCATATAGAGGAGAGAGAAAGAAGGAGGCACCATGTTTGAATCATATTTGGGTGGTAGCATTCTTGGTGATGAAAAGACCAAGAAGAGTTGTGCATTTGAAATCCTAATTGAGTTGTATTGGGTTGTATCGAGTTGTAGAGCTTATATGGGAGTGCCTATCGGCCAAGGAGCCATAGAGCATGTCCCATATCATTTTTTCAACTCTTGGCCTTTTCCATGACGGGTTAATCACCTCAAGGAGGTGATGGATATCGGTTTACAACATTCCTTAGAAAAAGTATATCGATTTGTGAATAAAGTGATGTTGAGTTGAAATAGCTTGCTCAACAAGATAATCAATGGCTGAAATCTTATCCCTAGATTATCCTCAAGAGTTTTTCATGTCAAGATAAATATGCATGCATTTACACATTGTGAGAACCTGTTACACTAAACGAGATGACTCAAAACATAAAGCACATCAATCACTAAATAATCACATACCCAAAAAAATGGGTGAATTAAAATTGATTTCAACGTCAGCAGCCACTCAGAAACATTTTCATAAGATCCCAACATCTTTCTTATATCCATACTATTCCAAGAATTTGATACAAATTGTTCTATCGCCTTAGCCACAACATATATACACAGGAGAACAATATTTGTATATGCCACACGACAAACATTAACATGTTAACAAAATTTTGATTCATTTGAAACACCATATACAAACTTTTCCTGCCCGGACCTGAGAGTACAGGGACGACTCTAGGACACACTAGACATCTAATCAACTTTCTCAATGATTCATTACTATCTGCCTGGACCTGAGAGTACATGGACGACTCTAGGACACACTAGACATCTAATCAACTTTCTCAATGATTCATTACTATAGCTCCTCTTTACTGCCACATGTTTTTTTTGTCACTTCCGATTACCTAAAAAATGTGGCGAACCACAAGGGTGAGACCCATGTCCCAGCAAGAGATATAACCTCCAACAATGTTTATTGATTACAACATTTTTAAGTAATTAAACAATTAAGCAGTTTAATCAGATATAACAAATAAGATCAACAATACTGATGATTAACAAAATACATAAAGGACCAGATAATAACTATCATCATTAGCCAGACTATCATCCTTTATCTTGTTGACAATATAAGCAATTTAGTAGCATATGCATGTCTAGCATCATGAGCAAGTCTAGTAACATAGCATAGCTAACAACATGAGCATGTCTAATTGGTTGAACATATCAACATCATAAGAAGAGCTAAAAACATAAGCACAACTATCTGGATAAGCACGATTAGTAGTATATTCATCTCTAGTTACAAAGGCATGGCTAGCATGCTAAACATAACTAACAACATGAAATAGCTAACATCATGATTATAATCAACAATAGTAGTATAGTTATCAACACAAGCATAGATATTATATGTACGCATCTACAATCTTAAGAATATCTACAACCTAAGTGTATCTACTATCTCTTAATTGCACTAAGCATCATCTTTATGTAAAGATAAAAAACAAGGATTATCATCCAAAGTGAAACATTGTGTATAACCCTAAACAAATATGCTACACGGATGTATTACATCTTTTATTATGCCCTGGGAATTTGAATCGTACCATTCAAAGTCCAACTGACCCCTGTGAAGGGATATTCGGTTCCGTATAAGATCTAGGAGTGCCAATATCCTAAGATCTCTTCCCCTCGGTCAGTACGAGTAAAAGGCAGTGACATATCAGTCAAAGCTGCCACCACAATGACAAATAGTCCTATAACTAGCCCACCTGGGTACAAGTCACAATGCTAGCATCTAGGGTATTCAAACCCAATCTCTGAGGTACAACCGCAGTTGTCCTCTAATTACATCATGTTATAATCACTGAGACAGGACCACAGCCATTCTCAATCACATCAGATGTATGAGGCATGACCATAGCCAACCTCCACAATCTGCATTGTGGATGACAAGGATATATCCTCAACCTTCCACCCCCACATACTCAACAGTATGAGCTCTGAGTTTCCCTTAGGAATACTTGTTTCACCATCCAACAAGTTCTGACACTGATGATGGTTCTACGGCACAAGGCACTACATGATTAGAGTTGTACTTGATTAGTTATGCCAATTGGGTAAATTAAGGCTGCATTAGACAAGTGGACATACAAACCCTAATTCACTTCTAGCAAGCATATAAATATCACAACTTTGATAAGATATAAAACATGTGAAACATAATTTCTCATCTCATGATCACATGGTACTATTCATTTGCCATTCATGATACCACACTAGTCATCATACTATCACAAGATTTATATCCTTTTCACAATATCACAGGGTATCAACCCTTATCAACATAAGATGATTAAACCTCATTTAGGGCTCAACCATGCCCAAAGGTCATTAAGACCATCATACTATTCCCTACAAGATCATCATTATCTTTGCATGCCTTATAACAAGGCTCAACAACATCACTTACATATAACACACCAGATCAACACAATATTGCATTAATGAGCTAGGAGATATTCATAAACAATCATAGCAGGGTTATATTAACATTAAGAACATTCCTTTATTACATCAAAATATGATCTTGGCATGGTGTCAAATATTTTAATATTGATCTAGAGGTCATGATTTAGGTCTCACTACATTTTCACAATCTTTTTTTTGCTTGGTCTATTTTATAGAATTAAGATGAGGTTAAAAGGCATTATTTAGTCATTAGTGAGAAAGAACTAATATTTTGGCATAATAACTAGATCAGAGTCCAATTTATCTTTTAGATGATACTAAGGTTCAAGAAATATTTTTCTCAAATTATACTTTTTTTTCTTCTAATTATACCATTTAACTAACCCTAAAAAGAAGCATTATATTGTAGGTTAGTGACCATAATTTAAAATTCTTCAAAAGACTGATCTATGGGTATAGTACTAAAGGGGATATCTTTCTGAATCCATGTTTTTTTTGGGGAAATAAATTGTCCAAAGGGACTATGTATAGTGAATTATCTAAGGTTTTGTGCTTAACTGGATTATAGAAAAGTAATAACCTACTAGACCACCCGGTTCAAACCCGATTCACGCTGGAGTGAGAATATGAGGGCACAAGCTCTCTCACTTCTTTTTCTCATGCTCTTGAGTAGAAGAGGAACCCCACATTCATGTTTCTCTTCTTCTGCTATTCTGGCAAGTATGGGCTCCACCACAAGGGGATCTGTGATGAGTTCTAAAGCTTGTACTTGCCTCCTAGTTGTCACTGGTCCCACGATTACCTTTGATCATCACTCATGAGCCATTACTACCTCTAGATTACCCAGGTGTCCTCTATAGTTCCAAGCTACTATGTTATATGGCCATGGCTTGAGAACTATGAATCTAGAATAAGAAAGAGTGTTCTAGACAACTAGGACAGTTGGAGTGTGTTTGGGTGATGGCTAACTTTGTATGCCCCTCCATCCGTCCCACTTCCTTGCCTTCTCTATGCGATCTTCTACTTGATCGAAACTATGCCTCTGTCCTCCTGTCATGAAAAAAGTAGATCTTCTCATCCCTACAACCTCACTCTCACATGATTGTGCCAATGTAAGTAGGAGTGAGTACATCTATACGATCATCCTCGATGCTTGGTGAGGGGCCTCTAGCCTGACGAGGATTTCTCCTTAAAGCCATGGTGGAAGAGGGTGCCACAAAATAGGGATTTTCTACCTCATCCTTACTTGAGGTTGCAACAAGCTCCACGGATAGGTTATAACCTTACTTTCAACTTAAAAATACTTGTAAGGGCTCCCTTGAATATTACCTAGCCATGGTAGGCCTTCCTCCACTTAAGCTGTTCAACATATATCTTTCATAGTCTGCAAATTGGGTGGTCGGTGTTGGAAACTCCAACTCGTATAGTGGTTGGAGAGAGCTGGATGAGTGAGGGTTTGGACTCCCTTAATGCAGGACGAAAAGGTTTGTTTGAGAGGTCTTGGGATCTAAAGTGTTTATTCAAGTAACAACCATTCTGAAATATGTGGCAATTATCTTGATGATCTGGTATACTTGCAATCGTAGTTGGATGGGTCAATGTCCCTCCTTCTGCATAAATTGGAGGTTAGAGGAAAGAGATAGGCTCTTAGATCATGTTGGAATGTTGGGATTTTACCACGGTACCAGCTTCATGCCACACCTATGGCCCTTCAAATCTTCTCCAAATTGGCCGGTGTAACAAGTAAGAGGCTCACAATAGAAGTAATGGCCTCTTTTATTAAAGTAAAACTAAATTTTCAAATCAAACATATCCTGGTACATTTATTAATTATACATGAAAACTTCAACGAAGATCCATTACTACTAGACATGAATGTCGACCACATTTAATTTCACACTCCAAGGTTTGGCCATCCTACTTATTCTCCCAAATGCCTTCATTTTTATGTACACTAAATCTAAGTGCGTAAATATATATTTTTCATTTATATATGGCCATATAGAACCACAAGGAACACCAATCAAAGAACCAATTACTTCAGACATTATCCAATATAATAATCTAGGGTTTCATGAGAACTATAATCCTTGTTTCTACATAGATTCAATAGCTAACAAAACCATCAAGATCTAGGATATCACATTCACCCCACCTTAAAAAGGAATTTCATCCACACGATTCAACTAATCTCATATTCAAAATGATAACAAACAGTCCAACTTCTTACCGATCACCACTTCTTGGTTCCAAGACCATCATAATTGTGGATATACCCTAAGTTCTCCTCTCAGGGTTTAGAGTGTGTTGGGTTTAACTGTGACGACTGACTCAGAGAAAACGTTATCAACAAATCCGAAAGCGATTAATTAGCAGCGGAATTACTAAGAATCACTAAAAATTTAAACTTTTTGTAAAGAGAACCTCAAACGGTAGAACTTTTCATAAAGAAAAAAAGTAAGTTATTTACAAGTTGGTTCATCAGTACATCTCTGTATTATCACATCTCGAGAGTCATAACACTGACTGCCCTGTTGAACTGTTTATGAGCAGTAAACAAAAATCTTGAGGTATTACGTCAAAAATCTCAGATCTATATTAAACCATCTAATGACTCCTAGGACATGAGAGTACAAAGACGACACATAGGATATTCTATCTACACGACTTGACAGACAGTGTCTACACCTGAGGACCACTACTGTCCCAGATGTTGCTGTTGCTGCTGTTGTTGCTCACCCACTGAAGGGTTCCTTCGTCCATGGCGTCTACCTAAAAAGTTGAATTCCACGGGGGTGAGACCATTGAATAATTGTCCCAGCGAGAGTTATAACTCTTCTCCAGAAGCATTGTTACTGCAAATAAATGAATAACACTGAGCAGTAGAATTATAATTATTTAACAACAGACAATTCATTATATAACTGTCTGGAACAGTATAACTTATGCAATCATTTCAATTATAACTTGATTGAATATCAAGTCATACATTTAATAAATAATATGAAGAACATGTATATTACTTGTCCAACAAGGACTCAATAAACAATGTATCATCAATCATTGTTTCTCGCAGTTCAACCTAAGCAAACATGCTACACGACTGATTACATTTTTCAAACATAATTATGCCCTGAGGAGATGAGATATACCGCTCATACTCCAACCGACCATTTTGAAATCACAATCGGTACCATACATAGGTCTTCAGAAGAGCTGGATTTCTATGACCACATCTTCCTCAGTCAGTGTGAGGTACAACATGCATGACATCTTGTGTCTCTGCTATAATAGCTTTCCAGGGTATTTTGGAAACTTCGCTATTAGAGTTACAGTGGCATACTGTACTCTCTTCGCCATCGAGGGATTTCTTGTTTATCTCTCATCGATGCGGCATTAACAACATCATCGGGAATTAGTGATACATCAACCCGGCATAAACATATAATGAAGGATTGAGAGATGAAATGTACATCTCACATCAATTCCCTCATTAGGACGTAAGGATATTCACGTCCATAACCCCCACATACTCAAAAGTATGCTCTCCAGGAGTTCCCTTAGGAAAACCTGTTTCACCATCATTTAACTTCTGGCAATGATGGATCTATGGTCAGGGCTCTACATGATATCATTATACTTGATTATTTAAGTACATTATGGCATTCTTTTAGCATCAGGCATGTTTTCAAACATAAACCAATAAAACAATTGCTATAAAGAAAGAGTACTAATTGTATCAAGTTCATTTCACATATAGTTATCATTGGGATATCAATCCCTAACCATCTCATAATTATGATTCAAGAACATGGGTGTTCAAACCCTTAGTTTAGCAAAACACTTGTTACTAAGTAACATATAGCCATCAAGTCATTTAACAATGTGAACATGATTGTAGCAATACAAATATTTCTCATGGCTCATACATCCTATCAGTCTCATTTGTTACATCTCACTAGGCAACATAGTAAATCATTGCTTTCAAAGCTTATAAAGTGCTTTTATTGAATATTGCATCATAGCTCTTACCTGGCTATGATCACTATTTCATAAAAACCTGCATGATTAATATAAATGATAACAGGCACATTATTTCTATATCAACACAATGTACAATAATGATAGCATCACTATTGGTTAAGGTTTACTTGCAAATCAACTCCAAGTCAAGTATGGAGCACCACGACCGTGCAGCCAAGAACGGCCATGCAAGGGGAAGCCACCACGGTCGTGCTACCTTGCACGGGCGTGCTACAGAAGATCACCACGACCGTTTTATACTTATCAATACTTCAAACCGATTAGGATTTACTATTCATATTACATCACTCAAGGTTAGAGTTCTCATTTAGCATACTCTAAATTAGGATTTACTATACTCATCACATTACCCTGGGTTAGGGTTCACTATTCACATAAAATCTTCCTTAGTTAGGGTTATCGTTAATATCTCACCATTAGGGTTTACTATTCACCCTAAGTAGGAATGATCAACAAAGTACCTTTAATTTAAGGGTACCATGTCATCATTATGAATTAGAACTATCTCATCATCATATATTAGGGATACTCCCATTATTGCCCTCAGTTAGGGTTATGATTCATTAACCATCATAATTAGGGTTTCATGATCTCACTAACATGGATCATACCCTAATTAGGCATTCCTTTATATTGGGAGTCCATTACTTGATTATCATTCATATAAGAAGTCTTCTCTCTCATCTTTCTAGAAGTTAATGTTTACATCACCCTTAATTAGGCTAAGTCAATTCAATATTGACATCATGGGTTATGTCATTACTATTGTGATCATTAAGGCTTACTCAATCAAAGAATACTAATCACTCTATCCCATCAAGGGTACCTTTATTATTATCACCATTGATCACATCATGTCTCAATCAACTACTTACTTGGTCCTTTAACCACTTTAAGTATCTATGAGGTTTAGATTAATCAACCATTAAACCATCTTGATCACTAAGGCATCAAACGATCTTAACCTTTTTAGAAATCAAACGGTCTTGTACACTAAACCTCCAAATGGTCTTGGACTGCCCTTGAAACCATTTGGTGGTGAAGGCCGTTTGGTCATGTTGACTTTTGAAACCGTTTGGTAAAGTGCACACTCAAGACTGTTTGCCCAAGATGGGGTGAAGACCATTTGGTCAAGTTTGACTTTGAAACTGCATGGACAAATCCGACCTTGAAACCACATGAGACTAAATGGTTTGGGATCGTTTGGTCCCAAACGGTATTGAGACAATTTGGACTCAAACGGTCTTGAGACCGTTTGGACCAAACCACCTCGAAACTGCAAGGACCAAAAAGTGTCTCAACCACTTCAATTGAGTTAGGGTTTCCAATGTTGAACCCCTCAATTAATCATGCACTTGTTAGCCCCTCATAAATTGAGTCAATTAGGTCAACCCTCAACTAATTTGACACTCAATTGACCCTCAATTGATCATCAATTAGGGCTTGGATCAGTTGGATTAGGGTTTGAAATCAATGACCCTTCAACATGCTTCAATGTGAGTCTAATTGATTTGAAACCATTGAACCATCATTCAATTTGATCATGACCTGACCCCAAACGGTCTTGGGATCATTTGGATGACCTCCAAACGGTCTTGAGACCGTTTTCTCAAGTCAACATCAAAAACTAACTCAACCAATTAAGGTTTGACTCATTGAATTGTTCACTAGGTCAACAATCAATTACACTTCAACTTGTTACCTTTAGATTTTCAACCACTTGACCATAGTCAACTCTAGACCTCCAAATGGTCTTGGGTGACCCCCAAATGGTCTTGGGATCATTTGGATATCCTACAAACGGTCTTGAGACCGTTTTCCCATTATTTTATCAAAAACCAAGTCATTCAATTAGGGTTTGGATCCTAGGTTTAGTCACCAATTCAGCAATTGATTACTCATCAGCTTGATATCATTGGATCCTCAATTGGTCAACTATGCTTAACCCTAGACCTCCAAATGGTCTTGGGTGATCACCAAACGGTCTTGAGACCGTTTGGGTGATCCCCAAATGGTTTTGAAACCGTTTGGGTCACTCAACCCAAACTTCAAATTAATTCAATTATTGAAATAGCAATTGACCTGATTAGAGTTTTGGTGGTTGATGGGCCTTCAATTGGTGAACCTCTTGGAATTAATTGATGATTTTTGGTAGATAATTAGTCTACATTATTATCAACATTCCTCCAAACGGTCAACACCTGGTCAACACCTCCAAACGGTCTTGGACCGTTTGCTTCCATGCGTTCTTATGAAACCGTTTGCATTCAAACGATTTGAAACCGTTTGCTCCAAACGGTTTGGCAAACCGTTTGAGCAAGGTTGGGAGATCGTTTGCTAAAGTAAAACTTGTATAAACATAGAGATTAACGTCATAATCTTCTACCTCAAGAATAGGGGCTGTTCTTCACGGAAATGATAGCAAGAACACACAAAGGTGTCTAAAGAAGAAGTATAAGCAACAATTTTACGAAAAGAGGATGCATTAACAAATCTTAAGGGTTAGAGTTATAAAACCCGCCTCTAGGACTGATCCAGAGCTCCAACCTTCGTAGCTTTGATGGTGGATGAAGCTCCAGTACTTGTACAAGGTCCATTCTTCAAGTTTTGGATGGAGAAGATGGCTAGAAAGGAGAATCGTGTGAAGAAAACTAATAATCCAACCTTGTTTTATGGTTTCCACCATGAATTTGAGATAGATGATGATCCATACTTACCAAACCATCTTGGTCGTCCTTCCTCTGGTCCAGAGATTTTCCTTGGTCGGCCAAAGCAAGAAGATAAGGAAAATAACTAAGGGAAACGATCCCTTGCTTTGTTGAAAAGGATTCCTTTATATATTTATGGGGTTTTAGGGAAAAAGGAAAAAGAGAATTATTTCCTTTATCTCTCAAGTATATCCATCAAGTCCTCCTCGACTTCTTGGATACGTGGCCACATTCAAAAACCTTGCAAGACTTTTCAATTATCCAAGGTTTAAAGGAAAAGAGACCAAACATCTTAATAAGTTGTATATTAATATCCATCCTTATTGGATATTGCTTAATTTATTATTAGTGTGAGTAATTTCCACTCCTTCTATGATCTTTCAAATGAGGCACCCCTCTCATTTTATTTGCTCTACTTGATTCCAAGAAACATTAGAGATCCTTTAGAGGGTATATTTTACATATTGGACCCTAGGTTTTGGGTAAATTGCACTTTACACCAAAACTAGGTTTTAAAGCATAAGGATTGCTCTACAAGCTATATCTTGGTGCTCAAGCTTGTGGAATCCATACCACCACATCATATTCATTCTCATGATGTCTCAACATATGAGGAACATCTTAACATGTGCAAATTGCAAATAAACCCCTCAACTTGGGTAATTTGCACTTTATTCCATTACTAACAAAACAATGTTTCAACATTATGCAAAAAGGACTGAAATTGAAATATAAATTCCTCAAAAGCCTTAATTACATTTCATAGGATAAACACAAGCATATAATCACTTATTTAAGCAAAACACCTGGGGTTAGTACATAACCCAGGTCAGGGATGTTACACATTATCCACCCCTTACAAGGATTTCGTCCCCGAAATCATTACAAAAACATATTAAGAGAAAAGACTAGGGTATTTCCCCCTCATCTCTTCCTCTAGTTCCCATGTGGCTTCTTCAACACCACGGTGATTCCAGAGGACTTTTACAAGACTTATGTCTTTCTTTTTCAGCTTTTTAATTCTTCTGTCAAGGATTGACACATGTCCTTCTTCATAAGACACATCATTATTCAATTCTACTTCCATAGGTTGCAGAACTGATTCTGTGTCAGGATGACATTTCCTTAACATGGAAATGTGGAACACTGGGTGTAACTTCTACAACTCTGATGGTAACCCTAGCTTATAAGCTACCTTTCCAATTTGTTCAATGATTGGATAAGGCCCCATAAACCTAGGAGCTAACTTTCCTTTCCTTCCAAATCTAAGAAATCCTTTCCAAGGTGAGACCTTGAGGTACACTCTGTCTCCAACCTAGAATTCTAATGGTCTACGACATTATCAACATATGATTTCTGCCTATCTTGTCTAGTCTTTAACTATTGTTGTATTATCTTAATCTTCTCAGTGGTTTGTTGCACAAGATCAGGACCTAAAAGTTGATACTCACCAGTTTCATACCAACATAAGGGAGATCTACAACATCTACCATACAAAGCTTCATAAGGTGCCATGTTAATGCTATGTTGATAGCTGTTGTTATAGGCAAACTCTATCAAACTTAGGTGCAGATCCCAACTTCCTGTAAACTGAAGGAAACATGCTCTGAGCAAGTCCTCCAAGGTCTGTATAGTCCTTTCTGATTGTCCATCAATATGTGGATGAAAGGCTTTACTAAACCTTAACTGTGTGCATAAAGCTTTATGAAGTCGCTCCCAAAAATGACTTGTAAACAGGGGACCTCTATCAGAAACAATGGTATCTGGAACCCCATGAAACCGCACTATCTCATCTACATACAACTGTGCTAGCTTTTCAGCAGAATAGGTTGTTTTGACAGGTAAGAAATGTGCTGTCTTTGTCAACCTATCAACTATTACCCAGATGGAATCATGACCTTTGGCTGTTCTAGGTAAACAAACCACAAAATCCATGGTCACATGATCCCACTTCCATTGTGGTATGGGTAAAGGTTGCATTGTTCCTGCAGGCTTCTGATATTCAACTTTAACTTGTTGACATACAGGACACCGCATAACAAACTCAGCAACGTCCTTCTTCAAACTAGGCCACCAATACGTATATTTCAAGTTTCGATACATCTTGGTGCTTCCTGGATGCATAGCATACATTGAAGAATGAGCTTCCTCCAGGACTAACTTCCTCAAGTTATCCACATCCGGTACTATCATTCTACCATGATAACAAGCTACTTGATCATCTGAGTCATGGAAACCTTCTCGTTTCTCATTACCATACTCCGATCTAATCTATTGAACTGTAACATCAACTTGCTGTGCTTCCTTAATCTGTTGTCTCAGAGTAGGTTTTATATGCATCTCAGCTAACAACCCTATAACAACGATACTTTTAACTATACATTGTCTTGTCTTAAGGAGATAAGCATATCCCTTCTAGAGCATACCAAAGAATTCAGCTGTGCTTTATCTAGGGCTTGTGTTACTGATTTCCTACTTAAAGCATCAACAACCACATTGGCCTTCCCTGGATGGTAATCAATTGTACAATCGTAGTCCTTGATTAACTCCATCCAGCGGCGTTGCCTCATGTTAATCTCATGTTGAGAAAAGATATACTTAAGGTTCTTATGGTCTTTGAAAATCTAGAATGTCTCTCCATAAAGATAATGTCTCCAGATCTGTAAGGCATGAACTACAACAGCTAGTTCTAGATCGTGTGTCAGATAATTCTCCTCGTGTTTCTTAAGCTGTCGAGAAGCAAAAGAAATCATTTGTTTATCCTGCATCAACACACATCCTAGTCCATTCTTAGAGGCATCACAGAAAACTATATATCCTTTTCCTTGTTCAGGTAACACCAGCATAGGTGCACTTGTCAACCTTTCCTTCAACAGCTGAAAAGATTGCTGACACTTGTCACTCCAGGCAAAAGGAACATCCTTCCTGGTCAACTTAGTCAAGGGTAAAGCTATAGAACTGAATTTCTTAATGAACATCCTATAATAGACTGCCAACCCTAAGAAGCTACGGATCTCTGTCGGTGTCTTCGGCTGCTCCCATTGTAGGTTAGATTCTACCTTTTTAGGGTCAACACGTATACCTGAAGCAGATATTATGTGTCCAAGAAATGAAACTTCTGGTAACCAAAACTCACACTTGCTAAACTTAGCATATAACTTATGCTTTCTTAGCAAAGTTAGAGCTTGACGAAGATGCTGTTCATGCTGCTGAGCATCTCTACTGTAGATCAAGATGTCATCTATAAAGACAACAACACACTAATCGAGAAAAGGTCGAAAGATTCTATTCATGAGTTCCATAAATGTAGCTGGTGCATTTGTTAGCCCAAATGACATAACCGTGAACTCATAGTGACCATACCTATGTAAGGTGATATCAAAATTTCATAGTATTATTTACTACAATTTTTTCATTTAACATCATTGTTGTGGTTTATCATTAGCATACTATGATCTCATTACTTTGGAAGAGATTACTCAACATGCTTGGATATTAGGGTTTAACCCATTACCAGATTTATCATCAAAGAGAATATTTGATATAAAAAGTTTGAAGTTAGGAACCATATTATGTGATCATGATTTGAAAATTATATCTTTCTTGTATGTTATGAAGGGAAAACGGATATAGTGAGTAAGAATTATGATGATTTTAAACTTGGATATTATGTCTACAATATAGGAATGGAAACTAGAAAGGTCAAGCTTATGTGAGTATCTCCTCATATATAAATCATCTAGATAGATCAAGTGAGGTTATCATATATTAAGTAAGAGATGTGGAAGGAACTACATTTATGACTATCTTATACACATGGAATTTTACTCTCTGAAGTAGAGTTCCATATATCACCTCACTTGTAGCTAGTGATGAGGTTAAAAAACCTAAGTCACTCAAGCTACGACCTCACTGAGTCAAATGAATGAATTTCTCATCATGAGTTTTTCTACCTACTTTTTTGATCCAACTCTCACACTGTGATTTAGATCAATTCTTGGAATCATGCTTAAGGTATTCAACTCATCTACTTAGGAGTAACCAAGCTAGGACACATCATCTCACATATATCACATATTTCTCATATATTGGAGGGTAGGTCCTATGACCTTCTCCCTGTGGGTCTCACTCTCTCTAGAGTTCACCATATATCGTGTCCTAATATTGGAGGTCTGAATTTGTAAAATTGCTTAAAGCTCATGCATATTCAACCCTGTCCTATCTTATGTAGCATCATGTAAGAAAACCCTACATAAGTTCATCATCAAGACTTATTCCATATTTCAAAATTATATTTATACCTCATATACAACTTAAATCTATATAAGAACCTAATATCACCACAGATCAAACTTAGACAACATTATCCATGCTTATATCATCTATCATTCTATTGTCTATGTATCACATATCCTGATAAGGCTCTAGACATCTACTCTAGAAGTACTCACTCTTTTAGACTAATACCACTCGCTTTCAATTGGGTTGCATGAACAACTCCTACTCTCATGTGAAAGGGACACATTTTTTATATTTATATATATATAATAAATTATTAAATGGTTTTTCTCTGAGAAAGAAATGTTAGAAAAAATTGTCAAGGCTATAGCCGATTTGAAACAAAGCCAAATCAGAAAAATAGAGTGCCCCAAACTTAGTAGAGATTCTAATGTCATGTTACCTAGTAAAATGGTGAGAACAAGGTGTAGACTAGTGTAGCTACCCAATATATATGTGATCTATATGGATAGGGTATCACACACTCGTATAAACTTAGCTCTTGAACATCTAGGTTCTAACTTGGAGGCTAAGTCAACCTAGCTCATATTGAACAACTTACTAAGTTTATCGAGTTCAAAGTGAGAGGTGAAATTTAGTCTTTATGTTTCATGGTGAACAACCTTCAGGTGTAGCTATTATTCATTCCGTGATACCAAATGTAACATCCCCAGATTCCATCTAAACAAAACCCCATAGGCCTGAGAGGACAAAACTTGAAAAAGTTCGACAATTGTATAAGAGTGCGACGCAAAAGGAAAAGAAGGAAAACATGAACAAACAATCGCAAGCACACCATGCATTCTCAACATTAAACATGTACATTTTACAAAATGAATTAGTACAACATGGATTACAATTACATATTGAAAGGAAATTTTAGATACATCTAAACATGTATGCTAGGATCTTACACAATAGATACAACATGTACAACTTCTCGATTCTTCTCTTTTCTTCCATGCTATATGTAAACCTAAAACATACATGAAACATTAGAAGAACAATGTGTCTTGGACGTGGGTAAAAGATACATATTAACATGCATTATTAGTTGAAATAATTTGGGAAACAAGGAAATACTAAGAAAACCATTGTTTAGGGTGAAATTATGGTAAACACATCTTTTTAGTTGTCTTTTGATGTGATTGTACTACTATGTAGTTTCACAATTCATTTTTTTCCCACCCTTGGGCTATGGGGATGCCCACCCCTTGGGATATGGGGATGTGTCAACCTTATAATTAGAGATAGAAGGAGAGAGAGAGGGAGAATATAAATAGTTAATAGCTACAAACCACCCATATTCTTCTTTATTCTTAGTGAAATTCTAAAGATCAATACCGTAATCATATTACATCCAAGAAATATTCTCAAATAAGAACAAGTAATACATTATAGTTTTACACAAAAAAACTAATCATATGCTTATATAAGGCCCATTACCTGATTTCAGACATTCCTAACTATCGTAGACCATCTAAATCATCTAGATCTTTTGTCATCACATGATTAATATAAAATTAATCCTCATTAATATAGTACCATCATTTTTCTTGATACATTAGGGTTTAACCAATCCTAGATTCAATACTATCTTAGTGTTAGTATGTAACACCCCTCCAAGTACATATATGTCAGTAGAAGAAAACCCTACGTTGTCTATAACATGGGTCACTTGGCTTGGAGGAACACTACAAAACATGATATTCAATAGCGATGAGATAAATGAAACACCATGCATTTATTGGAAATATTGATTCATACAATGCTCTTTGAAAGAGAAAACTAATAACATAAATTATCTCATCCTTGAATTGAAATATAATACATGAAAGGTAAGTCAAATCTAGGGCATAATTCTTCTTTGAAAACTTAATAATGAATCTTCTAAGGTGTAGATGGCACCCCACCAAGCTATGTTTTGGTGACTGATACTTTGAAGCATTCACTTCAAATTCCTTTGCTCCTTGATCTAGGGACATCTTGTCCCATGGCCATGAAAAAACAAAGACACACATCAGTAAATGGCACTACACAATTTATAATAACTAAAATATAAGCAAATATACTTGACCTGAGAGAAAATCTTGACATGTATTTGACTTAAGCATTCTTGATTACATAAATCTTATAACATGAAGTATTGAGCAGTAATTATATGCATCTCTGTATGATTCCCACTTAAGAGCACATGATTGTTAGGAAATCCCATAATTGGCACGAATGCCCATGATTTGGCTAATAAGCCCATAATTGGCATGAATGGCGATAACGACCCCCTGAGGTTCATGATTCGAGAAGCATATAAAATTGGTTCAATTCCATTACTTAACATTAACATTACCATGGACATGCGTGATATCTTGAACTTTAATCTTTAACATGATGGGATTTCTCCCTCTTGAACCATTAACATTAAATCCATTAATCATTAATCATTACTCATAATCTCTACTCTTAGTGAACATGATAATCATAAGACATAGAATATAGCAATCATCAAGCAATTTATATGAGGAAAATGATCTGAGCATTGAACTTGAAATTTAAAGCTTAATTCATAATTCAACAATAGCATACAATTCAACCAATGTACATATGTATAGTGGCATGACCCACTTACCTGAAGCAAAGAAAATCCTATCTTAATTTCCTCTGATCTCAAGTCAGTCCTAAGTTCCCTAAAAATTACACGATTTATATTAATTAACACCTTAAATGACATCTTAAACCCTAATCTTAGGTCAATAGGAAAACATGGAATGTCGTTGTTGAATTAGGGTTGGGAAACCATAAAATTGGGATTCTTCATTAAAAAACCTTTCCAATGACTATTTATTCATAATTTTCCGATTAACAGTTGAATTACTGTGATTTTTGGAAATACTGGCCAATCAGAAAAATCCATGTTGGCAACAAAACATCCACTGGGACTGCAACACCCATTTAACATGGACTAAATAAGGTCGGTCACACCATAACGGGCCCGTGCATGGTTGATCCAACAAGGGGTGTGGTAAACTCTAAAATACCCATGCAGAAGAAATTGTTCAATTAAATGACTAGGGGCAGAAGAGTCATCTCCCAACTTGGTTTCTTCCTCCCGATGGCACAAGAGAAAGCATGCATCAGGGACCCAATGCATGAACAAGACTCAAGGCCTGATCATGATCAAAACTGGGGGACTAACACATTGCATTCTAACAGTCAAGACAAACCCAGGTCGTGGGTGTCACGTTATCGGAATTGTCCCCAAGGACCATGGCGAGAACAGAAGACAGAGCATGAAGGACGAGCTTCAGGTATGAGAAATCAAGTTTGAATCCAAGGTGTCTGAGTAGCCACAAAGACTGGAGAAATGACTAGCAAAGTGAGGCGAAGTCAATGACACTATTTTCATCATCGAGGTGCCACTTAATGACCCAAGAAGTAGATGTCGGTGAGGTCCAAAGCCATGGCTATAGGATGCAGAAACTCAGGGAGAAGTAGAGAAAAGAGTCAATGGAAAAACATCTTGAAGACTCCATTGATGGTTACCTATGTGCCAATTGCATAAGAGGAGTTGTCGTCGATGGGCTAAAGGTCGAGGGCACCGGAGACAAAGTGCAAGATGGCTGGAGTGGCATAGGGCACCGGGGATCAAATAGTTACTAGAGGAGTGAGCAAAAACATCTAAGGGTTCTAATGGCGTCCTTATATGGATATGTCATGGACTGATGAGGGTTCAAAGATCAAGGGGCGGAGAGGAGAGTCTAGCCCTGAAAGGGCGTCTCCTCAATAAGGCAAGAAGTCTCACAAAAGTTGGGATTGTTAGATTTGACTGGATGAGGTGATATCATTGGTGGAGAGAGTTCGAAAGAGAGAAACTATGGAGGGAGATTGAGGTCTAGAGAAGAAAATGGAACTTGGCTTCCTATTCTCGGTTTCCTACTCAAGGTAGGAGACAGGTTCAAAGTCATTAGATGGCAAATCCAACGGCAAAGAGGAGTCTATGTTAAAAGAAAGAAATTGTGACGCCAAAACTTAGGTGGAAAATGAAACATGTCAGAGTGACATTCAAAGTTAGGAAACTATAGTAATCGATGGAATACATTTGAATATTACTATAATTAGGGATGTCCTATTGACTTCAAATGTTAACCATAAGTTAATATAAGGGTCTAGATTCTTCCTATATGATTAGATTTAGGTTTTGCATAAGTTTTGTCCATATTTTCCATATAGATACTTTAACTTAATTTTAAATGCATTAATAGATAAGAAGATTAGAAAATACTTTCCTATGTGACCACTTGATCAAAATTCTGAGATAAACCATAGTCACCCATTCAAAACTCATAAAAACTATATTTATGTCCTTTTTGAGAAAACATTCGTGGAGGAGAGAGAAAAAGAATTCATATATACTTTCCCATAATAATTAGGTAAATGTAAAACTTCTATGCCAATGCATCTACTCCATAATTAAATATTCCAATTCAAAGCCTTTTGTCTTCCCCTTTATCTTCCTTTTAAGCCTTCTACAAGAATAGGGAAGAGAGAAAATGAGAGGATAATTCTAGTTTTCTCATTTAGTCATAAAGACATTAAAGGAAGCATATTTCATTTTCTTTCTATGTCAAAAATTATATAAAGAAATCAATAGTTGGGGTAACTTGCAATAAAGTCCAAGATTTAAATTTATAATTGGAAATTTGCAATTGAAACCCTAAACATGTTTTATTTAAATTTGGGAAGTTACAATTTTACCCTCCTTAAAAAAACTCATCCTCAAAATTTTCTCATACTATCCACCTTAGGTTTTACATATTCTACGTACACTAATTTCTAATATCGTCTTAAAGTCTCATCCTCATGGTAAAACACTATCAACATGTGGGTATACTACTAAACCTATAAAACATCATCATTGACATGATAAAGAACTCTCTTACCTCTTTTTAAGGGGTTCTGATTCTATCATGGATCTTACTTACTTATCAAATATCTACTCTTTGTATACATGCTTGTTCTTACTATGTGTCTGGTTAGGTTTATGTGACTATATGTCTCAAACTTTTAATCCAACTCTTATTTTCTTTGTCACCTTTGGTTACATGTCGGCCACTAAAATATTCAAAGGTGACATTATTCATCACACTCATCTTAGTACCACCCTCATCCACATGTCCCGTACCACATGCTCTTGAAAGGACAAGACAAGTATGATTATGCATATACCATTCTCCCTGTGAAATCCCATGAGCCTATGTCCCATACCACAAACACGTGGGAAAAAGAGAGAGCATGCTATATACAATTATAAGTTAACATAAAAGTTCAAAACTTCTAGGAACATAACCCTAAACCTCATCTGAACTTATGTCTCTAATCTAGACCTCTACTTTGGTTTCTAATATCTTTTACCTACTTCTTCTATACTTAGGGTTAGAACATACGAATCTTTAGTTTAGTGGCCATCTACTCGTTGCTCTGATACCATATTCTCCAAGTACATATACGTCAGTGGAGGCAAACCCTACGTTGTCCATAAATGGGTCACTTGGCTTGGAAGAACATTACAAAACATGATATTCAATAGAGACAAGATAAATGAAATGCCATGCATTTATTGGAAATATTGATTCATACAATGTTGTTTGAAAGAGAAAATTAATAACATAAACTATCTCATCCTTGAACTGAAATCGAATACATGAAAGGTAATCCAAATCTAGGGCATAATTCTTCTTTGAAAACTTGATTCTAGATCTTCTAAGGTGTAGATGGCACCCCACCAAGCTAAGTTGTATAAACTTATACTTTGAAGCACTCACTTCAAATTCCTTTGCTCCTTGATCTAGGGAGATCTCGTCCCATAGCCATGCAAAAATAAAGACACACATCAGTAAGTGACACTATACATTTTATAAGAACTGAAAAATAAGCATATATACTTGACCTGAGAGAAAATATTGACATGTATTTTACATAAGCATTTTTATTAAATAGATCTTATAAAATGAAGAATTGAGTAGTAATTATATGGATCTTTCTATGAAGACAAATTAAGAACACATGATTGATACGAAAGCCCATAATGCTAGAAAAGCCCATAATTGGAACGAGTGTCCATGATTTGGTTAAAAATCCCATAATTGGCACAAATTCCCATAACAACCACTTGAGGTCCATAATTCGAGAAGCATAGAAAACTAGTTCAATTCCATTACTTAACATTAACATTACTATGAACATGAGTTAAGTCTTGAACTTTAATCTTTATCATGATGGGATTTCTCCCTCTTGATACTTTAACTTTAAATCTATTAATCATTGATCATTACCCATAATCTCTACTCGTAATGAACATGATAATCATAAGATATAGAATATAATAATCATCAAGAAATTTATATGATGACCATGATTTGAGCATTGAACTTGAAATTGAAAGCATCATTCATAATTAATACATAGCATACAATTCAACTAATTTACATATGTATAGTAGCATGACCCACTTACTTGGAGCAAAGAAAATCCCAACTTAATTTCCTCTGATCTCAAGTCAGTCCTAAGTTCCCTGAAAATTACATGATTTATATTAATTATCACCTTAAATGACATCTTAAACCCTAATTTTAGTTCAATAGGAAAACATGGGCTGTCTCTGTTGAATTAGGGGTTGTAAACCATAAAATCGGGTTCTTCATTAAAAATCCTTTCTAGCTGAATTACTGTGGTTACTACTGGTATTACTACTAATTTCTAATATCATCTTAATGTCTCATCCTCATGGTAAAACACTATCAACATGTTGGTATACTACTAATGAACCTATTTAACATCATCATTGACATGACAAAGAACCTCTCTTACCTCTTTTTAAGGGGTACTGATTCTATCATGGATCTTACTTACTTATCAAATATCTACTCTTTGTATACATGCTTGTTCTTACTATGTGTCTAGTCAGCTTTAGGTGACTATACGTCTCAAACTTTTAATCCAACTCTTATTTTCTTTGTCACCTTTGGTTACATGTCGGCCACTAAAATATTCAAAGGTGACATTATTCATCACACTCATTTTTTGTTTTAAAAAAAAAAAATATAAAATGAGGTCCATCTTATTCATCTTGCCCCTCAAGCAAGAAAATCATCTCATTACATAGTATCATTCACGATCAAACCTCAAAGCACCCTGAAATCAAGCCAAACCACAAACATTCCAAGACCCCTCTCTCAAGATCCCTATATATCTACGCATCAGAACCACCCCGTGCTTCTTACCCCTAGGCCCTGCTAGAGGTTCCCTTGTGTTATCTTCATCCTCAAAGTTGCTTGAACATCCGTCTCCATAAGATTCGCCAGCCATCACCCTCACAGACGATCTGTTTGAAGACGTATCATCCCTGTGTGCCCACAAGCTCGTGTGCTCACCACCCCATATTGGCCTCAAGAAGTCACCAAAGCAAGGAGATCGCAGGTGTCGACAGTCCCCGACTGCATCTTCCACCCATCTCGCAATGATGTCAATCTTGTCGCCACTAGGGGTCCCGCCAACGGCATGGGCCTCAGTTGCCTTCCCATTCCGTGGAAACCAACCTGAGTTGTAAGGCTCGCCCGATGTAGAAACCCCATTCCAAATTTTCTACAGACGTGCGTCCGGCTTGCGTAGCGGGCAGACCTTCACTGTGTGACCAGAAGCCTTGCAACGAAAGCACTTAATTCGGGAAGAACAAACGTTCCTCCAGTGGCCCCTCTGAAGGCATCGGAAGCATCGATCCCTGGGAGAGGGAGACCTTCCCTTGACCTTCCCGCGAGCGTCACAGTCACGCACCAAGTGACCAGGGAAGTGACACCGGAAGAAGACCGTTTCCGACCTGCATTGAGCCCGCTTGTGCCCACGTTGCAAGCAGACCGTTTCCGACCTGCATCACACTCATCTTAGTACCTCCCTCATGCATATGTCCCATACCACATGCACTTGAAATGATAAGACAAGTATGAATATGCATATAACATTCTCTCTAAAAAACCCCATGAGCCTATGTCCCATATCACAAACACTTGGGAAAAAGAGAGATCAGGCTATACACAATTCTAAGTTAACATAAAAGTTCAAAACTTTTAGGCACATACCCCTAACCCTCATATGAACTTATGTCTCTTATCTAGACCTCTACTTTGGTTTCTAATATCTCTTACCTACTTCTTCTATACTTAGGTTTAGAACATATGAATCTTAAGCTTAGTGTTCATCTACTCATTGATCTAATACCATATTATAATACCCCTCCTAGTACATATACGTCAGCGGAAAAAAACCCTATGCTGACCATAACATAGGTCACTTGGAGGAACATTGCAAAACATGATATTCAATAGCGACAAGATAAATGAAACACTATGCTTTTATTGGAAATATTGATTGATACAATGTTCTATCAAAGATAAAACTAATAACATAAACTATCTCATCCTTCAACTAAAATATAATACATGAATGGTAAACCAAATCTATGGCATAAATCTTCTTTGAAAACTTGATATTGGATCTTCTAAGGTGTAGATGGCACCCCACCAAGCTATGTTTTGGAAACTTATACTTTGAAGCACTCAGTTAAAATTCCTTTGATCCTTGATCTAGGGACATCTAGTCCCACGACCATGAGAAAACAAAGACACACATCACTAGAACTGAAAAATAAGCATATACATTGTACTTGAGAGAAAATCTTGACATGTATTTGACTTAGCATTCTTGATTACATAATATTATAATATGAAGACTTGAGAAGTAATTATATGCATCTCTCTATGATGCCCACTTAAGAGCTCATGATTTCTAGGAAAGCCCATAATTGGCACAAAATGCCCATGATTTGGCTAAAAAGCCCATAACTGGTACAAATTCCCATAACAACTCCTTGAGGTCCATGATTCGAGAAGCATATAAAACTGGTTCAATTCCATTACTTAACATTAACATTACCATGAAAATGAGTTAAATATTGAACTTTAATCTTTAACATTATGGGATTTCTCCATCTTGAAACTTTAACTTTAAATCCATTAATCATTGATCATTATTTATAATATGTACTCTTAATGAACATGATAATCATAAGATATAGAATATAACAATCATCAATCAATTTATATGATGAACCTGGTGTAACAATTGAACTTTAAATTGAAAGCATAATTCATAATTCATACATAGTTTACAATTCAACCAATGTACATATGTATAGGGGCATGACCCACTTACCTGGAGAAAAGCAATTCCTAACTTAATTTCCTCTAATCTCAAGTCATTGCTAAGTTCCCTAAAAATTACATGATTTATATTAATTATCACCTTAAATGAAATCTTAAACCCTAATCTTAGGTCAATAAGAAAACATGGGATGTCTTGTTGAAATAGGGTTTGGGAACCATAAAATTGGGTTCTACATTAAAAATACTTTCCGACGACTATTTATTCATAATTTTCTGACCAACAGTTGACTTATTGTGAGTTTTGGAAAAATTGACCAATAAAAAAATCCATGTTGGCGACAAAACATCCATTGGGGTAGCAGGGCCCATCTGACATGGAATAAATAAGGTCAGTCACACCATCACGAGCCTGCGCATGGTTGATCCAACAAGGGGTGTGGTAAAACCATAAAATACCCATATGGAAGAAATTGTTCGATTAAATAACTAGGGGCAAAAGAGTCATCTCCCAACCTAGTTTCTTCCTCCCCACTGTGTAAGAGGAAGCAGGGCCTTAGGGACCCAAGGCATGAATAAGACTCAAGGCCTGCTCATAACCAAAACTAGAGGATGGCCCCATTGCATTCATCGCATCCCGACAGTTCAATAAAACCCAGGTCGCGGGTACCACGATACTAGAATCGTCGCCAAGGACCATGGTGAGAACAATAGAACAGAGCACAAAGAACGAGCTTTACGTATGAGATATTGGGTTTGAATCCAAGGCGTCTGTGTATCCACAAAGTTTGGAGAAATAACTAGCGGAGTGAGGCAAAGTCAAAGACACTGTTTCCATCATCGAGGTGCCGTTGGATGACCCAAGCAGCAGATGTCGGTGAGGTCCAAAGCCATAGCTATAGTATGCGGCAACTCAGGGTGAAGTAGAGCAAACAGATAATGGGATGGTTACCTGTGTGCCAATTGCATAGGAGGAGTTTTCTCTGATGGGCTAAAGGTCATGGGTGTTAGATGAGAAGAGCGAGATGGATTGAGTGGCACATGGCATCGGGGATCAAATTGTTACTGGAGGTGCATCCAAAAAAATCTCAGGGTTCTAATGGTGTCCTTATATAGATATTTTGTCGACAAAAAAGGGTTCCAAGAGCAAGGTGTGGCAAGGAGAGTCTAAACCTAAAAGGGAATCTTCTTGATAGGGTAGCAAGCCCCACAAATGTTGGGATGGGTAGATTCAGCTGGATGAGGCAATTTCATTAGTGGAGAGAGTTTTGAAAGAGAGAAATTTGGAGGGAGATCAAGGTCAGAGAAGAAAATGGTACCTGACTTCCTATTCTCAGTCTGCTACTCGAGGTAGGAGACTGGTCCAAATTTGTAAGATGGCAAATCCAATGACAGATAGGAGTTTGTGTTAAAAGAAAGAAATCATGATGCCAAAACATGGACAAAAATAAAAAAATGTCAGTGTAACATTCCAAGTTAGGAAAATATCACTAGAATTAGGGTTTAAACTTTACAAAAACTTTCCAAAAATATTTGAGGGGTCAAACGATGTCCTATTTACTTTAAATTTTAACCATAAGAAGGGTTTACATTTTTCCTATATGATTAGATTTATGTTTTGCACAAGTTGTACCCATAGTTTCCATATAGAATCTTTAACTTGAATTTAAATTCATTAATAGATTAAAGGATTAAAAAATACTTTACTTTGTGATCACAAGAGCCAAATTTCGAGATAAACCATCATCACCCATTCAAAACTCATAACACCTATATTTAAATCCTGTTTAAGAAAATTTTCATGGTGGAGAGAGAAAAAGAGAATTCATATGTACTTTCCCCTTATAATAATGTAAATGGAAAACTTCTTAGCCAAGGAATCTACTCTATAATTATATTTTTGAATTCAAAGCCTTTTCTATTCCCCTTTCTCTTCCTTTTAAGCCTTCTTCAAGAATATGGGAGAGAGAAAGTAAGAGGATAATGCTAGTTTTCTCATTTAGTTATAAAGAAATTAAATGAAGCATATTTCATTTTCTTTTTGTGTCAAAAATTATAAAAAGAAATCAATAGTTGGGGTAACTTGCATTAAAGTTCAAGATTTAAATTTTATAATTGGAAATTTGCAATTAAGACCCTAAACATGTTTTATTTAAGTTTGGGATGTTACAATTCTACCCAGTTTAAAAAAAATGTCCTCGAAATTTTCTCATACTATCCACCTTATGGTTTTACATATTCTATGTACACTAATTTCTAATATCATCTTAAAGTCTCGTCCTCATGATAAAACACTATCAACATGTGGGCATACTACTAATGAACCTATTTAACATCATCATTGACATGACAAAGAATCTCTCTTACCTATTTTCTAGGGGTTTTGATTCTATCATGGATCTTACTTATCAAATATCTACTCTTTATATGCATGCTTGGTCTTACTATGTGTCTAGTTAGGTTTAGGTGACTATATATCTCAAACTTTTAATACAACTCTTATTTCCTTTGTCATCTTTGGATACATGCAGGCCGCTTCTCATGCACATGTCCCATACCACATGCACTTTAATGGAGAAGACAAGTATGATTATGCATATAACATTCTCTCTGTAAAATCGCATGAGCCTGTGTCTCATACCACAAACACATGGGAAAAAGAGAGAGCATTCTATATACAATTCTAAGTTAACATAAAAGTTAAAAACTTCTAGGCACATAATCGTAACCCTCATCTAAACTTATGTCTCTTATATAGACCTCTACATTGGTTTCTAATATCTTTCACCTACTTCGTCTATACTTAGGTTTAGAACATATGAATCTTTATCTTAGTGGCCATATACTCATTACTCTGATAGCATATTGTAACGCCCCTCCAAGTACATATACATCAGCGAAAGCAAACCCTACGTTGTCCATAACATGGGTAACTTGGCTTGGAGGAACATTATAAAAGATTATATTCAATAGCGACAAGATAAATGGAAAACCATGCAATTATTTGAAATATTGATTCATACAATGTTCTTTGAAAGAGGAAACTAATAACAGAAAATGTCTCATCCTTGAACTGAAATCTAATACATGAAAGATAAGCCAAATCTAGGGCATAATTCTTCTTTGAAAACTTGATATTGGATCTTCTAAGGTGTAGATGGCACCCCACCAAGCTAAGTTCTAGAAACTTATACTTTTAAGAACTCACTTCAAATTCCTTTTCTCCTTAATCTAGGGACATCTCATCCCACGACCATGCAAAAAGAAAGATACACATCAGTAAATGGAACTATATATTTTATAAGAACTAAAAAATAAGCATATATACTTGATCTGAGAAAAAATCTTAACATATATTTGACTTAAGAATTCTTGATTACACAAATATTATAACATGAATAATTGAGTTTATGTGATATTCACAGTAAATGTAGTTGATGTTATGTAGTTATTTACATAAATTACATACTTAAAATCATGTAGAGGCATTATTGAGAAGTATAGTAATAAATAGCTACTACTGTGTTCCTAGAACGACAAATACCTATTACAGTTTTTGTTTAAATACTATGATAGGTATATTTTTATATATCTATTGGTGTGTGGTATCAATAGGCATCTGATTTTGTTTTCACTTTCGAGTAGTGAACATCTTAAGTTGACTATGAACTAAACTAATTTCCATTAAATTGGGACCTACTAGCCTTCATAATTTGTAGACTTGATGTCACAAAGATTAGTTATTTTTTGACTGAGTAGGATCAACTCGAGTTGTATTTTTGATATATGTATAGGTACATATATTTTTAGGCGTGAAACTTGTTTGAGCAAGTAATTTGTAAGAAAGGTTAGTGAATAAAAATAGCAATAATTTCTGGCGGCCAGCAAAAACCCAACTTCAAATGTCAAGATAACCACTAGATCGACTACAATGGTTTGTATGCTATGTTTTCCAAATAGCATACAACCAGTAATTCCCCACAATAACAAAGATGATATAGTGAAGAATCTGGCAAATGCCCATTATGTGGTTAGACAAGCAGTGAATATGAATACCACATATTATAGGTATAAGATATTAGTTAAACTAAACACAACTATCCAATATAATAAGTTTAGATCAGGTAGAACATTTGGCAATTGGATTAATTATACCTATTGGATGCTATCATGAAGAAGAGTCATGCTTGAGATTTCATATGAATGCTTACAACACACTTTGAAAGTCTGTGAATCACATAATCTAAATGGTACTTTCATCCTTTCATATATACATATATATGTTTAAGTATACCCTTCATTTTGATGAGTCATATGTTCTATCTATATTTCTTTTCCTCGTCTCAACTCAACCCAACCCTTTTGAGAAATGAGAATCCAAAACATGCATCTTTACAATGCTGGATTTACTATCTTTCTATAGAGTGGATAATGCATTTATTTAGGTTTTCCATTGAGTTGATATGACTTTCATTCTCTCTTTTCAAAACTATTAATAATATAACGCATCATATGAAATTGCAATTGACCAAAGAGCAGGATCATTATATCTTTTTGTACTAAATATTTCATTTTTTATGTGGCACATTGTTAGGGTGAGGGTTAAGAACATACATCATGTCTGGACAAAATGGCTTTGTATGAATGTCTAAATGTACATGTTTTGGAATCTTGATTTTTATTATACAATTGGTGATGTTTTAACTTGTGTATGTCTAATTTTGTGAAAAATATTATGTCAGTAATGTGTGGTCATTGAATACCATTATATATATAGATAGTACGTACATCTATCTTGGAGCACACCCTACCAAACAAAATGATGTTCAATTCTATTGTTAGGATGAGAGTTGAGAATATATGATCAGAAAAGTTAGTTTGTGTGTAGTTTATGGATGAGATTTCTTTTCTCATAACAAGGGTTATAGCGGAAGGTACTGCCTAATTTGCTTTCTGGTGCTTGTTGTTGGGCTTGTTGGGAATTAAATTATTTGGCTTTATCAATCTAAAAAACTAGTTGTTCCTTCGGTCCTTCTCTCCATATGATGGGGTTTGGATCTCTCCTAGTCAGAAATTCTATTCATTTTGAAGAGTTCAGTGTGAAGCCTAGAGAGTATTTTCTTGTCTGATCCTTTGTTGTCAGGTTTACATACCAGTCTATGGTAATTTGTTGTTTATTTTTGTGTTGTTTGTTCATACAATCATACTTTGTGGGTGGTTTCTATAGTCAGTGATTTGTATGTCAAAGCAAATGCACCATAATCTCTAGTTAAGTGTGGATTAGATTGACCTTGTTCCTAGTATCTATTGGAAGTGGTCCTTAGGCTATATGTGATCTTTTGATGCTCCCTGTATGGAGTACATGGTTTTGTCTCTGATGTTGGTGCATTTTAGGGGAATCTTTTATGTACCAAAAATATGGTTGTAGGGTTGCATCCATGTGTGCACCAAAGGTTTGGTGTTGATAATATGAGAATCATGCTTGTTTGACCAAACAAATAATAAGGGATGTTAATCATACATTTATTACTCTTTGCTCTATGTTCTTCACATTGATTTCTATCAAATATTACCAAAACATTGAATTCTAGTGTGACCTTTCCATATTTTATTTTTTTATGGTCTCTTCGGGCGAGGTGAACTTTTGGTTGGAGATTCAAAGGTAAAGATGGTTTATATTACTAACATACACAAAGACTTCACCATTTGATGTGATTGCTTCCTAGTTTGCATCCAATCCTCCCCACCATAGGCATGCTAATATAGACCCAACTCATCCTGACCATAAGCAGATGTGCACCACTTAGACTAAGTCCTAATTATTATATTCATATCATGTGTGAATAGTTGAATAAGACAAAATGATAACACACATAAGAATTAAGCTGTATCGTATAGTCATATTTTAAGTCCATAATTGAAGCAACAAATGACGATACTCTAATGGTTTAGATTGCATTGAAATGTTATTTCTATTTGTCCTATATTTATTTATACAATTTTCAAAGTAGCCGAACAACACAGATTATGGTTATTATGTGTTGAAGTACATGAGAGACATCATCGATGCAAGAGTTAGAGATATTCTTGAAAAGGTAAGCCACTGATACTTATATTTTTTTGTTTGTTCAAACTTCTAAATCATTGAATAAATGATAATATGTGGATATATTTGATATATGATTACATTATTATTCAAAGTATATTGGTCATTTCTTCAACCAACAAGAGATTAGGGAGGTGTGAAACAAGTGGGCGACATGTGTTCTTGGGAACACACCAGATTATATGTCATGAGTGGGAGACATATATTCTTTAGCACAGACCAATGTGTGAAACCTTTATAGTTTATTTTCAATTTGACTCCAAAGTGAGTACTCACTACTTTGTATTATTGAATCTTTGTATGGATGATTGATTATTTATTAAATTCAATGTATGTTTTTTTCAAGGTTTGATTGAAATTTTGTTCAATTATGTGCTTGTTTGTGAAATAAAAAAGTATAATTCCATATTTATTTATGGTTACTTTCTCAATAAAATTGGTTCGACATGACTTGTCAAACTCTAATCAAATATAATAGTTAATGATATGTTGTAAAAGGTCTGATATTACAACAAACAACACATGTTGTGTTACCCACACCTATTGCAATGAGTGTGTCTGGAAAATGGACCCCTATTACAACAATTGTTTCTAGAAAACATACCCTATTACAACATGTGTTCTTAGTGAACTACAACATGCACCACCTGTTGTATAAAATGTGTATATTACAATAGACACACCACATGTTGTATAAACATCCTTATTACAATGGGTGTATTTATTGAAAGATGACATTCTTCAACTGTTGTATAAACATAAATGTTACAACAGGCACATCACATATTATAAAAAATACCTCTATTACAATGGGTGTGTTTAGTGAAAGACAACATACTTTAACTGTTGTTAATATATATTATAATGGATGCATCACATGTGGTAAAAAAAACCTATTACAACGGGTATGTTTAGTGAAAGACAACATGCTTCAACTTTTGTATAATATATATTACAGCGGGTACACCACATGTTGTATAAAACACCCCTATTACAACGGAACATCTATTAAACGACAACATATTTCAACTGTTGAATAAAATATATGTATTACAACATGCACATCACATATTGTATAAAGCACCCCCGTAAGACCACACGATCTAATACAAAGGTTAACACATGTAAAATGGAAAAAAATGAACTATTATAAAAAGCATTTTCTGTAGTACTGATGATTGGCAATATTATCAGAAGCACATATTGATGGGGTTTGACATGAATGAGCCATGTGTGTCCTTCATCATACACCACATCCCTAAATCATTTATAGCTTATTTTTTAGTTTAACTTACTATGTAGTTTAACTCTGATGATATGAATATATAATGCACACTCACTACTTTACATAGATACATTGTATGGATGATATATGTAAGAAAATTACAAGATTTGATAAAAATTCTACACAATTCTCTACTTAGTTTTGTTACTTTAGATATCATAATATTCAAAATCATATAGAACATTCCAAATCAATAAATTGGTCAAAGTGTTCAACATGAGTATTCAATTGTAAATATTGTAAAGTTTACAAAAAGTACAATAAAATGGCCTATATAATAGGTGAAATACTACAATGGGCAATGTCATTTTCACAAATGACATTGATCATAGACATTAATGAATCATATCCAGTAATAACATATTCTAATAGGTGTTGTAATACAATTGCCAATCTATTAGTAAATATCATCAGACACTACTAGCCTGCCTCGTTAATTGCAACATGCATTAACTCTTGTAACAAATCATATTTTACAACAAAGAACACATGTTGTATAAGGTACCACTATCATAAAAGGTGTTCCTAGTCATCTAAAACAAAAATTAACGATTGTCTAAGACCCATATATTACAACTGCACCACTTTTGTATATAAAAAACACCCCTAAGACCACACAATTTATTGAAATGGTTGTGACCTATTGTATAAGGGAATAAGGAATCATAGTTAGCATTTTTAGTAGTGCATCAACTTTAGGAGAAATAACAAGATTTTTGCCACAAAAATTGGACATGCACAAGATATTAGGGTAAAAGAGCACTTTGGTTCAAGGTAGAAATGAGCACTTTTGTGCATTGTAGCATGGAGAGATTAAACTAATCTACGGGTCATTGGTTTTAGTTTATCAACATGAGGGAAGGGTAGTTTGAAGTTTTATGTTCTTTTTGAAGAATTGAGCACTTGAGTGCAATAAACTCTTGGGAGAAAGAAAAAGTTTGGTGCAAGGTAGCTTGGAGAGCTCAATCTAATATATGGGTAACCGATTTTAGTTTATCAAACTATGTGTATTAATCATGATAAATTACTATATAGTATCTAATTTCCATGTGAAAAATTAAAATTTTATATGTATGAAAGAATTTAAGCTTTCCAACATACATATAAGATGAAGACATGTAATATGTTTAATTAATTAATGTTGAAGTTTTATGTGCTTTAGGAAGAATTAGCACTTGAGTGCAATGAACTCTTGGAAGAAATGAGCTCTCTGATGTAAGGTAGCACAGAGAGCTCCATCTAATAAACTTATTCAATTCAACTATTAATACTATTATCAAGAATATACAAATAAACATTTGTTCTAATTTATTTACTTCAAGATCATTGATGTGTAAAAATTCAACCGAACCTTTTAGAGAGATATAACCATTTTGGTGTCTGAGGTCTCCGGAAAACTGTTATCAACAAATGGTTCACATATAAACTCATTTGAACATTTGGCGTTCAAGCCACATGAGCTATTGGGAGCATTTATGGATGAAGAACACTAATAATCAACATGGATATATAAAGTGTAAGACATATATTAAGACAAAGATAAGGAACATAGTAAATGTTGATGTTCCATTTCCTTGCACGCTTTACCTAATACACAATATATGTCAAATCTATATATTACTCGTTGCCACTTACAAGTTTTCATTTGTTTTGAATGGTTATGGGTGAGATGTCTATAAGTGGGAGCATAGGGAGGTGTAAGGAGAGGAAGGATTATAAGATAGAGAATAGTGAGGTGTCTTTATCTATATAATATATGATGTAAAGTTTGAATTCAGTGTAAACCTGATTTAGGTTTAGTTTCATTTGATGTTTAGGATGTAAACAACGTAATTAGATAAAAATGTGTTAGATTACTATTATATGCTGAACTATTGAGAATGGCAACACGAATTTTATTCCTATAATGCTTCTAGATTCAGTTATTTTTTTTGCACGGCATCCGGTGAATGTGTCATCCAGTTAATAATGAGTTAGAGGTTGATGCTTCCACTAACATGTATGTCTGATGAATGGGTTGTTGCACTTATAAATGTAAATACTTGAATTGAATTCATGTCATTCATTGATGTTCGTTGTGTCTGGTATCCTAATGATATTGCTTGACAAATGGTTGGATAAATTTGATGCAATATGAGCATGGTAGGCTTCTACAATACAAAAACACCATCAATTCTTTTATTTCATTGGCGCAAATTGGAAAAGCAAATATAATGCATGGGAGGAGAAAATATAACAATATCTCTCAAGTGAAGCTTGCAGGTGCCTACATCTAACATAAAAGGTGTAAAGACTACTCCATAAGGAGAATGCAAATAAGAAATAATTTGCTTATTCGTTCCCATGCTTGTGGAACTCAAGGACATGGGTTCCTGTGTGCATAACATGGGCAAAAACCTTTATTCCTGAGAATCCAGCAGCTTTAGCAAGGCGCTCATACTCGACTAAGGTCCTCTCCTTTCCGCTCGGAAGGAGTGACATCATGATCATATCATACTGAAAAATTTTCCTCGCCTCAAGTCCCGACTCTGGAGCCTCAGACAACACACTCTCTATGATTATGGCTTTTCCGAGATTAGGCAACGCATTATAGCTGTTCTTGAGGAGCGTCAAACAATGGTCATCGTCCCAATTGTGTAGGATCCACTGCATGATTACACAAACAATGTCCACGGTGGAGTTCAATTTGAGATGAAGGGGTCATTTTGTAGAAAGTAGCATATATATTGGGCATAATTTGTTTCGGTTTTCTATTTTTTGTTATTATTACGAATATAGCAAGGTCATATTACGTTACCCAGTTAAAGGAGTAAGTGTTTTCTTAACGAGACACATATAAATGAAGTTCTGTAATACAATTTTCATTGTAACAAACACGTAAATTGAATTCCTTAAATGATCTCCTACTATTTACATTAAAGGTCGAGAGTTTTACAAGATAATTATTAGACATCTGATTATATTCTTTAAAAAAGATGAAAATTTACATGCGATATATATTCTATCAATATGTGTATCACACGAAATAACAGATTCCACATGATATATTTGTGATGTGTGTACAGCATAAGATAATTTTACATGATGAACAAGCGATGCTTGCTTAGATGGACATAGTCAAACTGCTTGTGATTTCTCAATATATGCTTACATTGTGAACCCACCCTTCGAATTCCACAACAGCCAAGCAGATTACCCTTTGAAGAAGAGAACGACATGTGCCATACAAGCAGTTTACCCTTCCCCTCATTTCCTACTGTTCAACCCTATTTGTAGTAGTTATTTTCGGTTGGACAATTTAATTTAGGTTGCAATGAGGTCGGTGGTTGAGTTCATGAAAATGAGAATTGACGATGCCATATTAAAATCCAGATAGTCATTTTCATTGCCAGTAGTAGAATAAATGTGACAAGAACTGCAAATGTTATTTTTTAAGCAGCTTAGGAGTGTACTTGTGGTGTCGTATTGAAAGAAAAAAAGAGAGCCGTTACCTCGTTCCAATCCAGCTTATTACTACTTAAGAAAATGAGTATTAATTAGTTCTTGTGATAAAAATAGGTTTGTAGAAAGAACAAAAACTAAAATAAACACATGGTGACCTTTATGAAGATGGCGTCTCGGCTAGGAACACTCACAAACATGTCCCCACTAACATGTTCAACTCCTGAAAGAAAACATACATATCGTCAAACTAGCCAACTGATAGACAAATTTCGCTAAAGACCTCCATCTTATCTCAAAGCATTCGCTGCGGCCGTTTTCTATACCTGGCAGCTCGGGCGCTTCCTGGATGACATGGGGAAGGTCTAAGTTCTTGCCTTTAATCTCAGGGTATTTGGAGCGGATAATGTGCAGAGCTGTCCCGACGCCGCCGCCAACGTCTACGACAGTAGACAACCCGGAGAACCCGTCGTATACTTCCAGGATCTTGCTCATTGCGATGGTGGAGTGATTTGACATTGAGTCATTGAAAATCTTGCTGAGCCTCAAGTCTTTGCTAAAATACTCAAACATCGTCATTCCATACGCCCTGTTGAACGGGACACCGCCAATGGCCACCGCGTCCTTGAGGTGGTACATACTTTCCATGCACGTCTTGGAGTGGTTGAGGAGGAACAAGTTGGCCATGGAAACACCATCCTTGCTTGCAGTGAGGTACTTGCAGACGGGAGCAGGGCCATAGAGCCTGGAGACTGATCCGTCATCGGTGTGGATCTGAAGGGAGTAGGTAAGGATGTTGTAGCTAGCGAGCAGCCGGAGGATGTGATCCAGCATCACTGGGGCATCTGGGTTGGGGAGCCGCAGCTCGGAGGCCAGCTCTGCTGGGGAGAGGTGGCGCCCGAACTTGGTGATGGCCTCCAGTGCACCCAGTTCGATCGCCGCCATCAGGGTCATTGGGAGCACCGAGTAGCTCGCTAGCTGCATTGCGTGAAGGCACGCCTCCTCGTCCTCAGTCATCGCCATCAGGTTCTTTTGTAGGATGGCGATGACTGATGGCTGCTCAAGCCCAAGTCTAGTTTTATAGTTGCACAAACCCTGACCTACTACTATGGTAGTGTATTGTCTATCGATTCGAGATAGTTAATCCAGCTGAGTACCATTACTATGGGCACGTTTGTTTAGTTGCATTTAGCCGTATTGAATTGTAAATCGGCATCCAGCTACAGAAAAATTAAGTTTGGTTACTGGTAATTAATGGATAACGGTGAGATATCCCGAGTTCTCAAGTTGTGCGAGAATTGCCGTATTCGTATCTCCATTTGAAAAGGCTCGGACGCCGCTGTCCAGCTTCCGCCGCCAGCGGATTTGCTGGTCCCTGTTGTGCAAGGACTAGGCTACTCCTTACTGGAAATAGTGCCACCTGTATGCTAGATTTAATCAAGGCCAGTGAAATTGATCTGCCTGAATAAATGTACGATGATTAAATAAGAAGCAGCGTGCTCCCTTTGAAAACGGGAACAGCGAATCCTCTCTCGCTTCCGCCAGGCGTGTCTCTGTTATCTTTCGCCGGCCAGAATGCCCTGGTCATCCAGCTCATCAAAGTTAAGAATTTAATTCTGTGGATGTCCATAACTCCGGAACTTGCAGATTCTGCATTCATTAACTCTTGTATTGTTTATAATCCAGCCAAGACCAGCAAAACAAGCGTGCCCTATATGGCCGCCCATTCTATAGGAGAAACTTGGGTCGAATATATCTGTAATCTATTCAGCTCAATCGAATAATATATAAAGACCGCGTTATATATGTATAAGATTCATCCATACGACTTTCTGCATGCATCGACATGAAATGTAAGCCGGTTTTTTAGTCTCCCCCATTTCTGTTCGAATTCAGTGGGCGTGTCATAGATATTACCGTTAGCAGATGGCTCATGATATCGAGCTCTTTTCTAAATGTAGACCCACCCCAAGTCTTGTTTTATAGTTGCACAAACTCTGACCTACTACTATGGCAGTTATTGTCTATCGATTGGAGATAGTTAATACAGCTGAGTACCATTACTATTTACAGAGTGGGTCCAATATATATCTAATCTATTCAGCTGAATTGATAATATATAAAGACCGCGTTATATATGTATGAAGTCATCCATACGACTTTCTGCATGCATGAACATGAACGGTAAGCCGAATTTTAACTGACATATCTTCTATCCCCGGTTTTTGTTCGGATTCAGTGAGTGTGTCATAGATACTTACTTACTGGGACACCTATCCTATAGGAGAGACCTTTTATAGAAAAATTAGTCAACACACACGTGCACATGCACGTGTCACATTAAATCTATACAAATTATATCAGATAAATATATAAAGACCAAATTATAAAACATAGGCATGTGCATATAGAAATATAAAATATACAAATTAATTTAATAAAGCATAGTTCATGAGGCAACAACTTTCATGTACTGGTAGGTGTTCTTTCCTCATCAAATATTGAAGTGTCGCTACAAATCTTTATATGATGTATAATACTGAGACGAGTATGTATTTGTAAAATAATTTAATAAAGTTAAATTTGCAATTTTAAAATACATGCCGAATTAAATAAATACCTTCACAGAGGTACGAGCTAGAATTATCCTGTCAAACCCAATGCTCTAAAGACAAATTGGACTACCAATTACATTTTTTAAATGTCATTAGTGATTATATTGGATATTGTAGCACCTAACTTGTTTACCACCACATGCTACACTTCCAATTTCGATATCAATATCTAGTTTTAATGAAAAAATATACAATGATTCTTGAAGAAATTCAAAAAATACAACAATACATATTTGCATATGATACTTCAATAGTTTTTGCAGATAAACTTTCTTTTGACTTGTAAAAAATGTTGAAACTTAAAAGAGTTTTAAGAAAGACTCAGATCACACATGAAACCGCAACAATCAATTTTTATGATAGGCATGGATCTTACACATGCCTTTCTAATTTATGTTTGGTTCTCAGTAATTTTCTATATTGATTCCTACTTGTATAAACATATTAATAAGATATAACTAAATATATATAAAAATAGAATCAATTTTGTGGAAGTATATTGAAAATATTTGATTGTGGTATAGAATTTTAGAAATTTTGAGAGATGAAATTGTATATCAGATTGTGGTATAAAATAAAAGAAACTTTAAGAGATAAAATGGCATTTCAATGATAAACCCTTATCCTATGGTATAATATCAATCCTCATTACTTATTTTCTTATGTTTCTTGTTGTTGGGTATTGATTGGAAATCATTCTATAATGACAATTAGAAAGATAGACAAGGTAGGTTTATTTGTTTGGCTTTTTCAGAAAAGAAAATGTGGATAGAGTGGAGGTGGTTGGTTGGGGTATGAACATGGAAATTGGCATATGAAGGTTCAAGGAAGTTGACTGGTATTAAATTAGAAAGGGGGAAATTCATTGTCATTTTAATTGGGTATGGGAATGGAATTGTTCGTTGGCATAATTTTTGTATGAACTGCATTCAGTCTTGTAGCATAGATTTAGTCGGGTGGGGGATTTTTATAATCAAAGGAAAGACTTATAATGATTTATTTTCCAAAGGCTTTTCTTTATATGTTTTTGTTGTATACAATTTATACTCAAAGATAATTCTAATGTAAATGAAAAAAAGAGTAGGAATTGAGAATGCAACCAGCTAAGAGAGAAGATAGGAGGTTTGGAGGGAAGTGTGGAATCAATTTTTAGGTTCGGTATTCTCGAAATAATAAGTGGGTGTAACAAAGATAGTGGTGTAATTATCTTTGACTGAGAGATAATAAGAAAGAGAAGATAGGAAGTTGTCATATGGTAAGGGGAAATGATGAAGGGAATTCACAGAGGCATATATGTTATCCTACTATAATAATGGGCGACGTGACAGTTCCATATGGTAACTTGATTAACTTGATCTTTATGAAAGTCGATCATGCATCCATCACAAACTACTGCCTGAAATGTGTATGGTGAGAAATTTGGAATCAGTGATGCCAATGGATAGAAAATGACTGTAAAGATAATGGAGTAAAAGTTGATATGAATAGCAGCTTAAGCTTGACCGTGTTTGTCTTTTGGTCTTCCCTCACTATCGTGCATCCAAGACGTTATCAAACGATGCCTATGTCTTTCAAAGAGAGATGATGGTTGAGCGTGGGTAGATGACATATGTAGAAAATGTAAATGATTACTTGTTTTGAAGGTATAGATCATAATTACACGCGTATACCTAAAATATAATATAAGTCAAATATATGTGAGAATAGTATACTATTCTAATATAACAAAATGATCTGAGGAAGCATATACATTGTTTTTATGTAATTAATTTTACTGTAGCATGGAGGAAAAATGTTAAGAAAATAGAACCAATTGAAGATGTAGCTCATTTTTACAAAGATTGGCAAATATAAAAAATATGTGGGGCATATGGATACAAATTACAATGGGGAAAAAAGTAAAATTTTGTTAGGTGATGTGAGAGAAAAAAACTAATCAATGAAGTGAATAGGTAAGAATATCTAGAGAAGTTGAGAGAGTTAAAAAGGTTATAGTAAATTGAAAATGATACAATTAAATTAAATGGAAAGGAATGAAAGCATTCAATCATAAAAAGATATATTCTAGTGAATATGTTGGACCACTATTCTATAAAAACCAATATGATATATCTAACCATATATTTTTTGTTTATGATTTACTAAATAAATAAGCTTAGTTATTATCGTGGTAGGATTCTCAATCATATAACATATGTGTGGTATGTAGTTGCAAAGCACAATAGAGAGAGAAAGAGCAATTCGTTAGCTAAAAGTGAAAGAAAAAGTAAATTAAGGAGAATATATGAGAAATATCCTGATAAGTAAGAGAGTTGAGGGGGTTGTAGGAAATTTGAAATGTTTTAATTAAACTGATTATATTAAAAAAACTTAAAATAGAAAATACATAATTGGAAAGATATCGATTTTCATATAGTAGTGTAGACAGTACTTTTCTTTTATTAAAGTTATGAACTTGTAGAAGTATACTTTCACATAGAATCAATATTTCTTTAATATAAATATGTAATTAATAGGCAAAGACACTGAGAGGAAGTAATAATATGAGCGGGTAATTCACAAACATTTTATCTTTCTTCAAAATCAAATTGAAAAAATTAACATACAACCGCAAGACGTTCTTATGTGAGCTAAAAATGGAATTGTGCCTCTATATAAGAGTGAAAAAAAATGAATGAAGTAGGAGGGGATATTGGCATGCAGAATGGTGGAAGCAGCACACCAATCAATGACTGCAACTAAATTAAATGAGATTACCAAAAAATTAAATGATATTACCAAGAAAATAAATAATTGACGTCGAGAAGAACGATGAAAAAAGAAAGCAAAGTTTTTTCGTTTGATATGTGGAATATGGAAGCAAGAAAAAAATACATAGGAAAGTTTTTGGATAGGAGTAGACTTAGAAATGAAGAATATGGAAAGAGTGGATGAAAGTCGAGAGAGAGAGATTGTGAGTTGTGGTTGTACCTTGTAACCACCGGTAATGGATAATGTATGACAATAAATATGATAGGAAAAAAGACTGAAAATGAAAGGATAAGAGAGAGAGAATAAAAGGTGTTGAAAAGAACTTAACTGTAACAGGGCATCGATTTGTTCCCTTTGGAGATGTTGGAGAACGTTAAGGAATAAAAGATGATAAAAATATAGGGAGAGAAGCGTGGATATTGGACAATTCAGGTCATGATTGGAAAATAAAAATAATAAGAATATGATCACTAGTATAGAAATGGGTTATAACGTCCCTACGTGTAGGGTCGGTTTTTCCAAATAACCGACCTTATATGTCTAAAAAAACACGGGCACCACTTAAGACCTCTTGGGTCGGTTTTCTTAAAAAAACCGACCTTGTAGTGTATCTCTATAGGGCCAGTTTTCCAAATAACCGACCTTATATGTCTATAAAAAATGTGGGCACCACTTAAGACCTCTTGGGTCGTTTTTCTTAAAATAACCGACCTTGTAGTGTATCTCTATAGGGTCGGTTTTCCAAATAACCGACCTTATATGTCTATAAAAATGCGGGCACCACTTAAGACCTCTTGGGTCGCTTTTCTTAAAATAACTGACCTTGTAATGCATCTCTATAGGGTTGGTTTTTATAAAATAAGCGACCTTATAGACAATTGGTTTAGAAATTCATTTACAAGTTTCCCGCGGAAAAAATTTGCTTGATTTTGGCTTCGCGCCTCGATCTATAGGGTCAGTTTTTCCTTATAACCGACCCTAAAGGGCTCCTCGGTCGACAAATTCGTCGACCGAATAAGAGCTGGATTTCACGTATACGAGCACCTTTAGGGTCGGTTTTTTCCTTATAACCGACCCTAACGCCCTCTTCGGTTCAACACCTATAAGGTCGGTTTTTCCTTTAAAACTGACCCTAAAGGCTCCTCGGTCGACATATTCGTCGACCGATAACAATTCTAGATCCAGTTTACTTCACGCATGTATTAGCACCTCTAGCGTCGGATTTGTACTTATAACCGACCTTAGAGCTTTTCTCGGTCGACAATTTCGACGACCGATAAGGAGTCAGATTTCAAGTGTATAAGCAACTTTTAGGGTCGGTTTTTTGCTGATAACCGACCTTAGAAGTGTATTCGGTCGACAATATTGTCGACCGAATTGGACTTTAGGGTCGGTTATAAGCAAAAAACCGACCCTAAAAGTACTTATACGAACGAAATCTGGCTGTTTCTCGGTCGAAGAATATGTCAACCAAGATAGAGCCAGATTCGTTCGTATAAGCTCCTGTAGCGTCGGTTTTTCTTTATAACTGACCCTAGAGGGATTTTCAGTCGACAATATTGTCGACTGAGATAAACTTAGGATCCAGTTTAGTATTTCACACATGAATAAGTACCTCTAGGGTCGGTTTTAAGAAAAAACTGACATTAGAGGTACTTATACGAAGGAAATCTGGCTCTTTGTCGGTCGAGGAATTATTCGACCGAGACAACATCGGTCGACAAATTGTTCGACCGAGGCCAACCCTGTGAACCTCCATTTGCTTGAATTAAAAAGGCAATATTCTGATTAAAATATAAATCATAACGGCTAGAAAATCGACTGTCGTAACGGCTAGTTCGATCGACCGTTGGCCGACCGGGAGACGACCGTTGCGGGCGTCGGTCGACAAAATCGACCGTCATAATGGCTAGAAAATCGACCGTCATAACGGCTAGAAAATCGACCATCGTAACGGCTAGTTCGATCGATCGTTGGCCGACCGGGAGACGACCGTTGCGGGCGTCGTTCGACAAATTGTCGACCGAAATAGCTAGAAAATCGACCGTCGTAACGGCTAGAAAATCGACCGTCGTAATGGCTAGTTCGATCGACCGTTGGATGACCGGGAGACGACCGTTGCGGGCGTCGGTCAACAAATTGTTGACCGAAATGGGCTCTGTTTTGCTATAAATAGCACCCAAAACGATCCATTTCTTCACACCTTCACATTCTCACTTCTCTAGCTCCTCTCTAGTGTATTCTTGTGAAAATCTTTAGCTTCTCTACATCCAAGTCTTGCTTGCTACTTCTCCATTTCAAAGCAATGAGATGGCTTCCTCATCAACGCGTGGAAAGAAGCAAGTTGCAGCCAGGAAAGGAAGGACGGTCTTTCCAGCACTGCCGATCATCAACGACGTCCCCTTCAACGACGCAGCTGCAGGCGACCGCTACCTCAGGCTCTCCTAAAAAACTCCTCTTCCATGACGGCCAGTCGACGTCATGGACTTCCACAACATTGTCGATTTGGAGGAACTCTTTAAGGTGCAACATTTGACTGATTTTCTGATCCCCTCCTTCCATTCCTACTCCTCCAAAGTAGTTAATGAATTCTATGCCAATTTAACCCCACATCCTGACCATGATTCCTTCTCCTCTATGGTTGGTGGGTATGGATTCCATTTAACTGAGGAGTGTATGCTTGATATGCTTGACATAGACATAGAAGAATATAAAGATTTTGTTGATCTCACCACAGGAAATCCACTCAACAAACTCTCCCAAGATGACACTACAACTAGCCTTAGTGATGTCAAAAAAGCCATCTTTCAATCAAATACGACTTGCCATGAAGATAGGGGTACCTATTATGCCATAAATTTAAAATCTGAAGCTAGGATCATAAATCTCGTTGTTGCCACCAATATCCATCCTAGAGCAAAAAAATATGAAGTACCCACCTTTCGTATGTGCCTTATCTATGCCATTCTCAAAGGTATTCCCATAAACTTTATTCGTATCATCCTTAAAAATATGCTTGAGTTTTCTGGCAATCCACCTTATGCTGACTTTGTATGCCAAATCACTCAACATTTTCTTAAGAAGAATATCGAGGACGACTTAGGTTACACATGGGATAGAAAACCCCAAAAGATAAGTAAAAATACGGTGGAAAAGATGGGAATCGACTTTGGCCACAAAAGCGCTAGGACTGAAGGGGAGACATCCACCCAAGACATACCTCCACCACCTCCTCCTACCAACCTACCCCATGATCCTATTACAAACACCTTGACATACATTGCTGGATCCCAATATCACCTAAGTAGGCAATTGGATTATAATCACCATGGAATGACTTATTTAAACCAAAGGATGCAGGCTCTCTCTCCTAACCAACCTGATGAATATCCCTATTCCCTTAATCTTGGCATGATAAATCCATACAATCCTTCCTACAACTACTATCAAATTCCACCTCCACCATCTCCTGATCTCACACATACTCAGTTTTCCCCAATTCAACTTCAAGACATTGCTGCCCACTTTTGCTTTGATCATGTTCCCACCTTCTTGGAGGCTTATGCCTTAACCAAGACAGGTGCCTTGGAGTGGCAGACACTGGTCAAATATTATGGAGCTGAGCCCTTTCTTGGAAAAGACCCAGACATTGATGTAATCCTTCGGTCTTTTCAGTGAGATTATGAGATATCTTTGTAATGATTGTAATGGATATCTTTTTATAAAGCAAGTATGTCATGCTTCATCTTATAAAGTGTATGGGCATTAAATTGTTATGAATAAAAGTGTTTTCCATGGCTTCATTTGGACATATACATGTTATATAAGAATATTGTTATTTCAAATGATTGAAAAATAAATTATGGCTAAATTTGACAAAGCATCACTTGGTTTTAAAATAAATATCTCTTTAAGGGAGAGCATAGCATAAAATTAAGAGGGAGAACTAAAGAGTCATACAAAATGATTATATTGGATATCATTTAAATTTTGTACAAGTACTTAGATATCATGTAAATCAAGCGTTAGATCTTACCTAGCCATTTACAACACTTAGATAGGTCATCCCCTACAATAGTGTCACAATCGTACACTCATACACACACTTGGTACTTAATTTAAAACATTAAAACAGGGTTAATCTCGGTCGAAAATGTTGTCAACCGAGACACTCTCGGTCGACAATATTATCGATCGAGGAGGACTTAGGATCACCTCTAGGGTTGATTATAAGCACCTCTAAGACACCTCGGTCGACAAATTCGTCGACCGAATAAGAGCCAAATTTAACGTGTATAAGCACCTCTAGGGTCGGTTTTTCGCTTATAACCGACCCTTAAGGGCTCCTCGGTCGACGAATTGGTCGACTGAAAAGATCTCTAGGGTTTCAAATAACATCATTATTAGGGTTGTGTAAGCACCTAAAACACTCCTCGGTCGACGAATTTGTCAACCGAAAAAGAGTCGGATTTCACGTGTATAAGCACCTCTAGGGTTGGTTTTTTCTTTATAACCGACCCTAAAACGCTCCTCGATCGACAATTATTGTCGACCGACATGAATTTTCGATCCAGTTTAGTTCATGCATTCTCGGTCGACGAAATTGTCGACCGAAAAGATCTCTAGGGTCGGTTATAAGGAAACAACCGACGCTACAAGTGCTTATACGAAGGAAATCTGGCACCTTTCGGTCGAAGAATTTCTCGACCGATAGATATCGGTCGACAAATTCGTCGATCGAAAGGAGCCAGATTTCCTTCTTAGAAGCACCTCTAGGGTCGGTTTTTTCTTTATAACCGACTCTAAAGTCCTCTTCGGTCGACAATATTGTTGACCGAGATAAACTTAGGGTCGATTATAAGGAAAAAACTGACCCTAGAGGTGCTTATACGAAGAAAATCTTGCTCCTTCTCGGTCGACGAATTTGTCGAACGAAAGGGGCCATATTTCTTTCGTATAAGCACTTGTAGCGTCGTTTTTTTCCTTATAACCGACCCTAGAGGTCTTTTCGGTCGACAAATTTGTCGACCGAAAATGCGTTTGAGTGTTTTTAAATAACACGACACGGGCACCGCTTATCTGTAGCTTCGGTTTGTTTTGTTTAACCGACGCTACATGTCTTTCTCTAAGTGAAAAAGCCGAAACCCTTTCTTTCTCGCGCGAAAACCTTTCTGTTCTATTTTTCTCTCCCGTGGCGCCGCAAAACCCTTGCTTTCTTGTGTCATTCCCGTCGCGAAGCCCTTGCCTCCTCTCCGTGAATCCGTGCCACCTCTCCGCGCCGCCAAAGGATCGTGGTGTCCGGGCCGTTGCCACTCTCTACGCCGCAAAATAGAGATCGTCGTCGCCGGAAAATAGAGCTCGCCGTCTCCGCCAAATAGAGCTCGTCGTCGTCGCCTCTCCACTCTTCCACGAAGGTCGCCACCTCTCCGTGAAGGTCGTCTCATCCTCCACAAAGGTCTACGCCATTTCCAAGTAAGTTCTTCACTTCCATTCCTTCGTTCCCGCCCGACACCATGGTTGCGTCCAGGTCCACTCTCGGTTGACAATTAGTCGACCGAGTGCCCACCTATGCGCAACGTCCATGTCCACTCTCAGTCGACAAATTCGTAGACCGAGAGTGGACCTGGACACTGCGCGCAGGTGGGCACTCGGTCAACTAATTGCCGACTGAGAGTGGACCTGCTCCTTATTTATGTGTGAGCTATAAATGTTTTAATTATATTTGTTGTAATGTTTACAAATAGTTCTGAATATTATAATGATTTCAATCTTTGGACTGTTGGAAACGGCCTTACTTTGCTAATTTGTACAAGTATTTTTCATTTTATATGATTTGATAACCCAATAATAAAAACATGTCTTTTTTCATATGTAATAATTATATAAATTTTAGAAATTAATATGAGATTAGACATGTGTACTCTTAGATTGACACTTTAGGGTTGATGCATTTATATATTAACTTAGAAACCCGTTCAAAATTTACTCATTAGGAGTAAACTTTGGATAGTCCCCGGTTTGGGACTGTTTTTGGATATTTTAATCTCACTTAGGATGTACCTGTATAATGTATGTTTAGTTTTGTAGATTATTTCAGTAGTATTTCTTCATTTGTTCTCTGGGTACATATGTGAGTGGTTATTTGCCATTTACATCGGTGTACTTGGAGAACTTAGGGGAAATGCTGCTGAAATTTTCTTCAAAACTAAACATACATTATACAGTTACTAGTGAGATTAAATATTCAAAAATGGGATAGGTGGTACACTTTAGTATATAAGTAATTAACTTACTATCAATAAAAACCTACAAATTATTATAGTATAAATATTAAACTGTTAGTTTTATAATTAATTTTAATGTGATATAGAAAATGGATCAAAGTTGGATGTCTATCAAGAACCGTTGCAGTCCAGAGTTTGTCAAAAGTCTTGATGAATTTATCAGATTTGCTGAGGAACATAGGAAGCTACCTATAGATAGGCTATATTGTCCATGTAGAAATTGTTGTAATAATTTGAAAGTTGATACTGGTGAGGAAATTAAGAATCATGTCATATGCAATGGGATCATACAAGGTTATAATGAATGGTATTAGCATGGAGATAAATTGAATTATGGATCAAAAAATGTCGATACTAATAGTTGTGGCATAGAAGATATAGATAATGATGATAATGTTAATGATGAACCGATTCAGGATGATATGGTTGATGAGATGCTACGTAGTTGTCGGGACAATGCCATTGATCCACCTTCTTTATTTGCAAACATTGTCCATGATGCTGAAAAACCATTATATAAGGGTTGTACTAAGTTCACGAGGTTGAGTGCTGTGATGCGATTATATACTCTTAAAGCTCAAAACCGTTGGAGCGATAAGAGTTTCACTTCACTGTTGTCTTTGTTAAAGGAAATTCTTCCTGAATGCAACGAGCTTCCAATTTCAACATATCAAGCAAAGAAAATAATGTGCCCAATGGGAATGGAGGCTAAGAAGATTCATGCATGTCCAAATGATTGTGTGTTATTTCATAAGGACTATAGTAATTTGATAAATTTTCCAAAATGTGGTGCGTCAAGGTATAAGACTACAAATTCAGCTAAGGCCAAAATGGCTCTACTGCCAAGGTGATGTGGTATCTACCAATAATACCACGATTTCAACGCTTATTTGCTAATACAGAAGATGCGCAAAATTTGTCTTGGCATGGGGAGTTAAAGGTCAATGATGATGGCGTCCTACGACATGCATCTGATTCACCACAATGGAAGAAAATTGATTTATTATACTCTCAATTTGGTAAAGAACCAAGAAACCTAAGACTTGGGCTCTGTACAGATGGAATGAATCCCTATGGTACATTAAGCAGCCAACATAGCACGTGGCATGTTATGATTGTTATATACAATCTTCCTCTTTGGTTGTGTATGAAAAATAAGTATGTTATGTTGTCAATATTGATATCACGGCCCAAGCAACCTAGAAATGATATTGATGTTTACCTTCAACCTCTAATTGATGACCTAATGAAACTATGGGAAGAAGGTATTATGACATATGATGCTTCACGTAAAGAGATCTTCAGTTTGCGTGCTATGTTATTTTGCACGATTAATGACTTTCCAGCTTATGGAAATTTGTCTGGATATAGCATAAAAGGATACAAAGCATGTCCTGTTTGTGAAAAATCATCCGCGATCCAATTCAATGTGGCTTGCAAGAGAGAATAATCGAACATTTATTAGGTGGTTTGAAGAGAAAGTATTTAATCAACTATCTGAATCACCAAATAATGTTGCTGAGAACATAAAATGGCTCGCCTTTAAGCCAAAAATGGATGTCATGTCATATGAAGGTTATGACATTAACGGATTTTCATACTACACAAAGCGTCAAGATGAAAGTAGTGTAGTTCAAAATAGTGGGGTCACTGTTAAAGCTTGTTCATTGTATTTTTCTAGTGCCAAAGATAAAAGACCACGTGAAGCTGAGATGTCATATTACGGCGTCATTGAGGACATATGGGAAATGGACTATACAAATTTTCGAGTTCCTATATTTAGGTGTAATTGGGTTGACAACAACAAAGGAGTTTTTGTGGATGAGTTGGGTTTCAAATTGGTGAATTTTGAAAAGATTGGTTTCAAAGATGAGCCATTCATCATGGAAGACCAAGCAAAACAAGTATTCTATATTGATGACCCGACAAATAAAAATTGGTCTGTCGTTCTTAATGGAAAAAGACAGTTTACTGTAGATCCTATAAATGAAGAAGAATACTATGAAAAGTATGATGATTCCAGTCCATTCTCAGTTGGTTTGCCAAGTGTAAATGTTGAATATAACACCGATGAATATTATAAACGTCAAGACCATGCTGAAGGAATTTTCCTTGACTAACAACTCAACCAATACTAAAGGCATGTATTCTTTGAATTATTTATTTTATTATCATGTATACCTTATCACTTGTGCTTTTATTATCACTTATTTTTTTTATCATGTATACTTGTAGGTTATAAAATGGCGAGTGAAGATGAACATTCTGAGCATGAGCACCATGAGGATGGTAATGGTGATGCTAAGAAAAGTAGAGGTCCTACATTGATGCGTAGGTTGCAGGAGCTCAGGGCTAAAGGGGATAAATTGCCAGTCCAGTTTGATATGACAGGAGCACCTGTTGGGGAACATGCTAGTGCTTTCAAGCATTACGTAGGGGAGACCACGCGCAGTAAGGTGGCAATAGATATAGAAAATTGGCATGATGTTCATAATGCCAAAAAAGACCTCATATGGAAAGATAAATCTGTGAGTGGAAATGATATTATTTTAATATGTTTTTTTATCTATTGATTCTAATTTAGTTTGCTTGGAATTAATTCCTTTTCAAAACAACATTATTAATTTCTTCTTTGTATGTATAGGGTGTTTTTCATCTAAATGAAAAAGATCACAAGAAAAGAGTGCTACAACGTTGTGGTGTACGATGGAGGGGTTTTAAGACATATCTTGTAAGGGAATTTCTAAATAATCCTAAACAAAATAAGAAAGCTATAAATGTATACATTTTTATAGATCCTGAGGTGTGGGAAAGATTTGTTGCAGCTAGGAGATCGGAAGAGTTTTAGGTAATAAAGATTGTGATGTTTTGTATGAATATTTAATTTTATACAATTAAGGAGGTGAATCTTTTTATACATGTTTGCCAAGTCTAAATTGCAATACCTCATTTTAAATGATCAGGCTATTCACCAGGCTCAAAAGGAAATACGGGCTAAAAATGTGCATGACCATCGCTTGGGGCCCAGTGGTTATGCCTTCCGCCGCCAACTACAAGAGAAGCAATCCTCTTCTGGAGAAGAATCTAGTACAACTCAAGTTGAGCGACCACCCCGACACATGACATGGATTGATGCTAGAAAGAATCGAGCAGTTGAAATTGTAAACCCTGCAACTAAGGAGGTGGCACAAAAGATGGTAGGTTTATCCCAACTAAGTATTTATATCTAATTGATATTGTGATTTAATATTTTTATTAACTATGAATAGATTGATCTCCACGAGCAAAGGAAGGAAGGAAAGTTCATCCCAACTGGCTACATGGATGAACTAGCAGTTGCTCTTGGTACGAAGGAGCATCCTGGCCGTGTTAGGGGATTAGGAGCTGGCATAGGATTCAAGTCTTATTTTGGCCCTTCACAATCTAAAAGAGGTCGTGTAGGAGGTCTTACACAAGAGGATCTTGAAGCATTAGTAGCGCAGAAAGTAAAAGAAATAATGTCTTCATTTCAGCCTACTCAACCTTCCCAACCTATTCATACTGCACGTCTCTCAAGTGATGAGGTACAAGCCCATACTCCAGTTGTAGAAGGTCATGGGAGCACTCGCGATGACCCACCACAACAATCTGCAGTAAGTTTTTGTTCTATATGTTGTGTTATTAGTATGATAAATATATGATAATATATATAGTTGTAACATGTATCTGTTCTACTGTTTCTTATATAACTTATATTATTTCAATCTAGGTTGGTATGAACTGTAAACTTGTAGTGGAGGTTCCAGAATATAATGTTGTGGCAGCAGGCAAGGTGTACAACCTTGGTGGTACATTGCATTGCCAACAAATTACTGATGACATTTGCCGTGTGTCCATCCATCTTGTGTATGACGGAATGGGGGACAAACCACTACCCATACCTAATCTTGAATATAGTACAGTTGAAGAAGCTGAGGGTACTATGGTGGGTTGGCCTAGACACTTGGTTATCAATGACAAGGTATACCTTATTTCTACCATATTTTTCATATTTGACTGCATATATGAACTCGTGTAATATAAGTATGTAATTTAATTAAAATGTTTGTAAACCAAAAAGTAAAAATTCTACTAGTCCTCCTCCTATGCTGATGCATGGGTTTTGAGTCACTTTTATAGGCTTATTTTATATCTATTTTATGCAAGTATTTGTCATTTTCTTGATTATATTTGCATAATTCACTATAGTTGGCCTTTAAAATCTTTTTGCATCAAATTATACTTCTTTTATCATATTTATATGATTTTATATAATCCCCAGACTTATACACATGTTTCGACACCTTTTCAGGCACTTTTACATTGTCTAGAGTCGATACTATCGACCCTGGTGTCGATAGTATCGACATTTTATCAGAAAGCAACCCCAAAACACAATTTTGGAAGGAAAAACCTGTATCATGGTCGATACCATCGACATGGGGGTCGATACTATCGACAACGTCAGGATCTGGCAATTTTCAGCACTAAAACAGAGCGTTTTAATCCGACGGTTGAGCTTTTTCAGAGCCGTAAAGTGGTCCTATGACCTAAGAAGAGCACAGCCGGCCTTGGGGGGATCTCATATCGTGTTGCACAATATACAAGAAGGAGAGGGAGAGAGAGGAGACAAGATACGAAGGCCGTCAACCGAGCGATCCGGGCACCTCTAACGGGCGATTTTGCTGCCGGAAGACTGCAAAACGCACGTTTCTCGAGGAAGATCTCCAGGAACACCTTTGTATCAGGGGTTACATGAGTTTTCTCCATGTTTCCCATGTTTTTCTTCTCTATTCCTATGTATTTTCTATTGTCAACCATGCGGGGCTAATCCCCTTAATCTTTAGGACCGGGAGTAGCCCAGAGAAGCATTGTATGACATTTTTATCATAGTAATTCATAATTTGTCTCCTAAATCTGTGGTATGCTTTCATTTTCTCAATTATATTGTTATGCTTAATCACCATAATGATAATCTAATGCCTTTAATTACTTTGAAAGAAGAATTGATGGTTGAAAAGAGACGAAATTCATATTAATTAACAAATCCCTTGAACAAGGTGATGTACGGTTAATGGTAGAAACCCAGAGGTCGATTCTAATGCACCTAGTTTAGGGTATAGGTTACTACGGTGGTGGAACCGACCTAGACTTAGGTAGTGAATTGTACCACGACAGTAGAAAATTCTGACTACAGGCCACTACCCGGATTGAGAGATGAACTTGAGTAGCTATATGGAAATTTATACAATGAAAACCCGCGGTGAAACCGCAATCCTAAAGATCTCCATTTGAATTGATTAAACTAAACCCTTAATCAATTGCTCTATTTTATTTTATTTTATTTTCTTTTATTTACAACAACTCTCAAACTCTTTTAATCGGTTTATCTGATAGTAGTAGTCTACTAAAATTCACATTTCCCTGAGTTCGACTCGGGCCTCACAAGGCCTATATTACATTGATACGTATACTTGCGTTTGCATGAACGGTTTACGTGTGTCAAGTTTTTGGCACCATTGCCGGGGAAACGGTGAATTTTAGCACAACGAGTGCTGCGAGCGGCCACACTAGGCCACTTTTAATTCTTATAATTTTTTTTCTTTTCATCTTTTGAACTGAATTGCAAATCTTATTCATTGTTTTAATTATTAGTACCGGTTCATACACTACCATTTGAAATTTCAGGTACTAGTAAAGTAATAATGGGTGACAGAGCGGAAAATGAGGAGCAGACGATCTGGGAAAGGATTAAGGCTTCTTCTTCTTCTGCGCAGAAGGGGCCAATCAAGAAACAAGCTATCAACATACCCAGTTACAAGATTGATCCAGGGCTTATTCTGTTGGTCAAATCGCAGGCTTTTCATGGACTTAAAAATGAGGATCCAGTGACCCACATCAACACGTTCGTGGAAAATTGTGATATGATAAAGATTGACAGGTTCCCGCAAGAGACACTCTACCTAAAACTTTTTCCCAGTTCTTTAGCGGGCAATGCTTGGGAATGGCTGCACAATCTGGATGATGAGTACATTGAATCTTGGGATCACATGGTTGATGTGTTCTTTGAGAGGTTCTTCTCGCCTGAAAAGACAAACGATCTAGTGAGGAAGATACACAACTTCAGCTAGCGAGCCGGTGAAACATACTCTGAAACTTGGGAGCGCTTCCAGATCATGCTGAGGAAGTGTCCACATCACGGCTTAGACAAGGAGAAGCAAGCTAAAATTTTCTACTTCTCCCTAAATGAACACGATAGGAGCAATTTGGACTCAACAAGTTCTGGTTTCTTTTTGAACAACACAGGCACAAGGTGTTGGGAGATTCTAAGGAACATGTCAAAAAAGTAGTCTTGGGGTGAAAGAGATGCACCCGAGCAGGTTGGCATTACACATGAAGCAAGGGCCATCAAAGTGCTTAATGACAAGTTGGATCTTATAGCAAAGAAGCTCCTAGAGAAAGAGGATAATGGGTCTGATGATGAAGCACATCCAAAGTATATGCATCAATATGGATATAGAAATAACAATTATGATTGGAGGAAGGAACAAAATTTTTAGAAGCTGTAGCCTAGCCTAGAGGAAAAGAATAGTGAATTGCTTATCCAGGTGGTGAAACAAAATCAAGAGATGATGAGTACATTCGCCAAGCAGTTACAGTCTCAGGATGAGATTTTGAATAAATTTGGGCAGCCATTGCAAAGTCATGGAGCACAAATGAGGGCACTAGAGACGACTGTGACCCAAATTTCCAATGAAGTGGCGGCCATGAAGCATACAAATCAACAAAGACAGGCTGGGAATGCAGATGTTGTTCAAGCACATCATCAAGTGAAATATATATCTGTGATTTCTGAGGCAGAGCCCTCGGTGGTGGAGGTCCAGGACAAAAGCAAAATGATTTTTGATACGGAGGCTACACCAAGAATACCGTATCCTCGCAGTCATCATGGACTACCGGGCGGATGTTGTCCATTCAGAAAAATCCACCAAGAGCACATCGCGGCCGCGCCCGCACCTAGGCAAGAGGAGCAGGTGAAGGCCATGCGTCATGGTGAAGCTACAGTCACTGAGAGAGGGGAGCAGCCACAAGTCATGCCATCCACGGATGATGTGTCAAATCCTATCCTAGAAGGTGGCATTGAAGCAAGCTTAGGGGAGGAGACCCCTAAAGTTCCATATGTGCCACCACACAAGCGAGTGAAGGACCCAAACATGCCTTTCCTGGATAGTCTGAGGCTAAAGAAAGAGCATAGGCACTACATGAAATTCTTGGAGATGTTTAGGAAGCTCCATATTAATATTCCATTAGTGGAAATGATAGAACAAATTCCAACATATGGAAGGTTTATCAAGGACATAATCACCAAGAAAAGGCGGATAAAAGACAATCACATTTGTGTTGTTGATGAAAAAGTGAGTTCTATAATCCAAGGACGGCTACCAAGGAAGAGGAAAGATACAGGATGTTTCTACATCCCATGTTCCATAGGCGGCCAACATTTTCCACAAGCACAGTGTGACTCAGGGGAAAGCATTAATCTTATGCCACTTGCCACTTTTCAAAAGCTGGGATTGAAGAAGCCAACACAAACTTCTATGACAATTGAGTTGGCGGATGGATCCATTGTGAAGCCACAAGGTATATGCGAGGATGTGCTAGTCAAGGTCGACAAATTCATCTTCCCGGTTGACTTTGTGGTCATGGACATGCATGAGTTGGAAGGAGGTGAGATGCTATTAGGAAGGTCGTTCCAAGCTACGGCTGATGTAATCGCTGCCATTGGGTGAGGTTACTTGACACTTGGGATTGGTGATGATAGAGTTAAATTCAAATTACCACATGACTCATTGGAGACATCTCTTGATAACCGAGGTTAAAGGTATCTTTATGTCAAGCCTAGGACATTAAACAAGGGCGCTTGTTGGGAGGAAACCCAACTTTTGATTCATTTTTATGTTTATGTACTTAGTTTTTGCTTAGGTTTTGTTAATTTTTGTAAAAAATGGTACCCTAACTCGTGTTTTGAAGTGTGCAGAATGTTAAGGTCGATACTATCGACACCCATGTTGATAGTATCGAATTTGGATCAGTAAACGCTGAAGAAAAGTCGATACCATCGACCCTAGGGTCGATAGTATCGAGATTCTTGAAGATTTACAGGAAAATTGGTGACAGTAAAGTCGATACCATCGATATCATCAGCCAATTGACATTAGTAAAACATGCAAAATCCTTGAATAAGATGCATTTTTTTATTAAAACCTTATCAAATGAGTATAAGACCACTTCTATTGACCCTAAAGTGCTCCATGATTCATTGTTAATATTTTAGAATCTGTTCATGCCTCTATTAATTTTCAATATAGAAAACTAAAAAAAAACACTTGTATACACATTAACCATCTCCATGCACATGAAAAGGCCACTATGGATCTTATTGGCTCGTACTGACATTGTAGTAGTACTTATGAGTCATTTGGGATTATGTTTGAATAAAGGTCACATCAACCTAGACTTGAGGAGAACTAGGACATTGATGAACCTTCAAATACTATATTAGATTTGTTAATCTAAAAGTAGGGTTGTTACAGGTTGCATGGTCAAACTCATCTCATGTCATCAAACATACTTGAATCCTCCAACATAAAACTTAGTTCATAGTGAAGAAAATTATATCATTATCATCAAGCTAAGATCATCTAGGTTGATGATTCAATCGATTTATTCCTGATGAGAATAGACCCTATGACACATGCCAATGACAACCCGGGGGTGGGTTCACATAACTATATCATTCTATTGGTTGACAAGTGATGCAAGCCATTCCATCATTTTCATTTTTCTACTCTTCTTTCGATTTGCATCACTCTAGCATTCCAACAATTGGGAACCAATGGAAGTACAACATTTTCCTACCAGTGGTCACTTTCCAATGGAAGTAATGCATTTGTCTTCTGATAGAAATCCTAGTCTATCCTATGACAATGACCTACCATATGATGTTCAGTGGATTTTCTACATCTAACTTTTGATGGTAATGTTGTATTCAACCTCTGATGAAATCCTTAACCCATCAAACAAAGGAATCCCTACACTCATGTTACTGATGAAAGGGATGTATTCATATTCAATGGAATCTATACCTATGCCTTTTGATGGAACTCCAACTGATGGTCCTCTTGATCGTACACCTAATGAAAGAAATATTACCTCTTGTTTTTGTTTATTCACATCCATGGTGGAAAAAAGTTGGACTGCAAGGCCATCGGGTAGGGTTTCCAACCCTATTTTCTGCCTATAAATACAAGGTCACCTCTTCCAGAAAGATTGGGGACCCTTGATACCATAAGGTTGCCATTTGTCTCCCATCATCCATCTCCAAAAGTCTATTGGTAGTTTCCATTGGTTGCTGAATGTCATCCAATAACACTTCTACCTCCAACTCATCCAATGACCTAAGGTTCTAACAATGAGAGAGATTTATCCCATGACACCTATTTTACAATTTGATGTCATCCACCTTTGTCAACCTACTTTTGTCTTCTCACAATTATCATACCCAACCTTGATTGAAGAATGTGACACATAGAAGTGTGATGAAACAAATGTTAGAGGACTTATTTTGTTCCTATGTTGACTACCATAATCCAAACTTCAAAAGTATCATATGAACATCATGGCTTCCACTTTGTTGTCTACTTTGATGAAGACTTCTTTACTTTTTCACACTGTCAATCTTATTACTGCTTCTATGAGCAAGTACTCCTCTTTCGAGGATGCATGAAATAGCCCCACTACCTAATTTTGTGCTCTTAACTGCATCTCTTATTGCATGAACCATCATATGTTTAGAATCAATCATATTATCCTTGAATTATGGCATAATCATCCAATGTTCTTATTCATCAGATTTTGGCTGTAGAGATCTCTAGGAAACATGACATTGAACTTATAGTAATATCTATCCAAGTTTCAATCCTAACACCAAAAGGGGGATTTGCCTCACCTCAACATATGTATATTCATGCTTAATATGATATAGTGAGAGTGAAACAATAGGTGGTGGTGGTGAAACCCATCCCACCTATGTCTCTATCCATTGGTTTATCAACCCCTGGTTTAGGTTTTTGTATTGCAATCTTAGTATAATCAGAAATCATCCAAAATTTATGTTAAATACTAATTCTTGAATGGTTAAATTGACTAAATTATTATTAAATACAATATACTCTAGGTTTGACCCTTAACTATACTACAGTAAGATCCATATGCTTGCATGTGGTCATTATAGTACGTAGTCTAGGTTAGATCTAGGGACTCATCCTTGGGTGAAATTTTATGTTAAATAACACATACATCAAATTTTGGCATCATTGTTGGGGACAATAGAATATTTTGATATGTTTAACCAACTAGAATTAGCTAATTTTGACTTTCCCAAGTTGTATTTTTGAAAATTATTCTAAATCCAAGTCATGTTCATTAATCTAATTTGTGCCTTTCTCAAGTAACATTTGTTGTTCTTTGTGACGGTCTTCCAATGTCGAATCCATCAAATACTTTGACCTAGATATTTAAAGAACCTATCATAGGTAAACACAACGCCCAAATAGAAAAATAGGAGATCAATCATTGAGTGGAAGAAGCAAAAAGTGATAAACGCTTGGGGGCAAAGCTAGAGCTACTATCCAAGTAGAACTACAATCATATGAGGAAACTATGAGAGTTCTATATACCTGGTTTTACATAAATTCACTACCCCATCATCCAACCTACCATCAAATCACAAAACCTAAGAATCAAGACACAATGGGAAAAGTTGATGCAAAACAATAGTTTTACGGGACAAGATGTGTGAGAATGTGCATGCCCATTAATAGAGGTTCATAGACTTATGTGTAATGATAAAGAAAGATGGTTTGTCTGAGGACTCCACAAAGTTAAGTTTAATCTTTTATTCCCACACCAAAAAATTTATGGTTTGGTACAATTCCCTAGATGATCACACCATTAGAAATTGGGAGGAACTTCAGAATCAACTCTTGTTAGATGTATGCCTTGAGAGACATCATGTGATAATTGTAAATAAGTTATTTTGTATTTGACTTGATTACTAATAAAAGGAATTACACTTATTATGTTTGTTTCAACATTGAGATAACCTAATAATGTCCTTAGAATGTTTCGACTCAACGACATATGGTTTGAATTGAGTACTTATATTGAGGTCGTATCTATACTTAAGAATACACATTCTTGTTATGTCCTTGGTCAGATATTATTATATATTTTATAGGGAAACAATAATACATAAGACTAGTATGTATGTTGAGTGATGACTATGTCTCTTTTCTCATGATATTGGATATAAACTCAAAAACATAGGTGCTTGTTAGAGAACAAGTAAACTGGATAGAGACACCTTAATATTGACACATGGAAGTCTTCTAATGACATGTTAGAGTGATATCTTAAAGTGATAGTGATGATTGTGATCCTTAGACCTGAAGTCACTACATTCATCACATGTTGTTCTTTATATTTGACACTAGCCCAATGTGATCCTACAATATGGGTTTTCCAAAAGTGTGGTGATTGGGTGCACTGGGACACTTCGATTACTGTGAGTCATGTAGATGGAATTTGTCCCTTCAATTGCAGTCATATCCTGGACATTTGATAATAGAGACTATGAAATGCATGGCCATGCTCATGTGAGTCGATATATGATATTGAGCTCACAATACCCCAAGTAGTATACTCTAGTTCAAGGATCATATATTGAATGATAAGAGGATGACATTCCAAACCTCAATTTAAACCTAGACATATATCACGAAGGGATTATAGAGTCACTAAAAACATGTTCACAATAATAGGCTGAAGTTGTTCTCCAACTTCACTATTTACATGGGGACAATGAAGTTTTGCTACATACCAATAATTGCATGTAAAATCCTAATATGATTATTGATTCCCTACCAAATAAATTTGAATCCCATAGGTACACACACAAAAGGATGCATAAGGAAGAGGAGTATAATTTTGGGAATATGATTAGTTGATTACTAAAAGGTTTAGGCAATTAATTAAATCATTTATGGATGAACTAAATTATGATGATTGACCAACCAGTCTGGGCCCAATGTCCCAATTGGACCAAGCCAATTGGCCAATAAAAATGAGTCTGGTTGACTGACCAAGCTGGTTCTAGCAAATCCGATGGACATAATGATCGCCTGACTAGATTGAGTCTGGTCAACCAATAAGAATGAGTATGGTTGGTCGACCAGACTGTCCAGTGTAAGTTGCTGAAAAGAGGCTACCGTTCCTTTTTGTTCCCCAAGGTTTATTAGAAAAAACCTTACTTCCCTTCCTTTCCTATATATATGGGTATGAAGGCCCGTGTATTGCACATATGTGTTTGGCCACATTAGGAGATTGACTTCATCATCACCTTGATCGATGTTCTTATTAAATCCCTTGCCAAATCTACTCTACAAAGAAGGTATACACTTATAAACCTTTATTCCTACTATGACGTATTGACATGGAGAAAGAATTTTTTTTCAAATGTTTTGTTGTTCTTGCCTCTCTCTCTCCTTGGGATCCTATAGTGGTATACGAGCCATGACAAAATGATATATTAATATTTGAAATTTATTTGATCAAATTTCCTTTACGCTGCTTGTACTATTACATATGATGTGAACGATTAACTATTAACATATATATTCTTCTAATTCCACATGATCTCATAGGAATTGTCCAGTATGTAAATATACAATATTTATATATATAAGATATTATATATCTATAAATCATACATCATAGTCAAAAATGTTTTATTTTGAGGATTTGTGTACCATTATGTCTATATACCCTTTTGTATGCTTGATATGGATGGATCTTCTTTTGTTCAATAAGTATTCAACTTGCATATTGAGCCTCCTTCCATTATTCCACATGTAATGGTTTCTATTCCCTCTTAATCTCCTATGTAACTTGAGGTTTCTAAAAATTATGTAATATATAGGAATTGAATATGATTTGGAGGACTTGGCATGACAAGGCAACCATGAAGATCCAAGGAGTATCCATGGAATTTCCATGTTATTGAATCACAAGTTGAAGATTAATGTTGTGCAATAGAGCTTAGGTGAATTTTAATTCTTTATGGCTCCAAAGGATTACATTACTACGATCATAACCAAAAACGTTTGTTATATAATTGTGTATTGTTAGTATAATGTGTATATGATACATATTATAAGTATGTGGTGTGTGAATTCATATATGTAAATTTTTAAAAACCCCACAAATAAGTATTAATTATTCCATGCTTTCAAGTAAGAAATAAACACAAAAAGCTTGATCTGCAAAATGGTAGGAACTCCAAAGTGTTGTGTATTATCTATCTAGTGGAAGTGTGAGAATAGATATGTGGCTCTACCAAAGCATGATGCATATTTTATTGTATTGAATTTTAGGTATGACTTAACTAGGTGATCTTACTAGGATTAAGAACCTAGAGGCATAAATATGGTTATGACAAAGTGTTATGCAACCATGTATCCAAGAATTGCACATGATGTAGTTGGTAATTGTTACCAACATTAACAATTAAGTTGTGAGTATCAGAGTTATCTTAGTCTTATTGAATGCATTTCAGATCATTTCTCACTAGAAAATTTCTTTTGGTATTCTAAATAATTAATTGTGGGGGATATTATGTTGAAATAAAATAATGAAAGCATAATTAATTAAAGTCCAAAGGAATTTCATCTGAATCATATTTTCAAATAAAAATTAATATTTAAAGAAGCCAATTGACTCATGCAAATTTTTCTATGTAGATCAATGGCAAAGACATACAACACTTTTTCACTACAAACAATCATTGAAAAGTAAAAACTAAATGGAAATAACTTCAAAGATTGGTTCATGACATTGAGAATTATTTTCACACATGAGTGTAAGCTCTGTGTCATGAAGACATTAGTAGCTAACAAAGAAACGCCAAATTCATCTGGGTTGGAAAAGGAAGCTCACAAGAAGTACTCCAATGATGTAATGGATAACAAATGGCTTATGCTTTGCTCCATTAATCATGAGCTTTAGAAGCAACATGAGAACATGGGTGTTATTAAGATGATAACACATATCAGAAACATGTATCAAGAACAAACAAGGCATGATAGATATGATGTCTCCAAGGAAAAATTTAAGTGCAAGATGGAGGAAGGTGATCTATTTGGACCTGATGTACTCTAGATGATTGGGTGGAAAGTCTTGTAAGACTAAAGTTATGTTTTGGTCAAGAGTTGGTGACAGATGTGATTCTACATTTGTTTCCATATTCATACAAGAAATTTGTGATGAACTACACCAAGAACAATTTTGTTAATTCATTAATGGTTCTACTTGGCATGTTGAGAGAAGCTGAGGAAACGATGAGAGAAAAGCCCAACTTCATTCTTATGGTTGGTGAAGTAAAAGGAAACTCCAAGGGCAAAGAAAAAATAAGGAAAGGTTCTAAGACTAAATAAAAGTCTTCCTCACTTATTGAAAAAGGAGGTGTGTCAAAGGGATGCAATTGTCATCATTGTCACAAGGCTAGACATTGGAAAAGAATTTGTCCCCTCTACCTTGAGGAACTAAAAAAAAGAAGTAGGGCATAGAGATCTTGACTTTAGGTAGTTATGTTATAGAAATGATCTTTAATACTTTTTTAGAATATTAAATAGAGGATGTGGATCTCAAATATGTTCAAATATGAAAGATCTAAATAGAAGTACACCCTTGAAGAAAGGTGAGGTTGAGCTACCCAAGTAAAATTGTGGCAAAGTGAAATTTGGCACGTTTATGGTTTAATTACACTAATAACTTCAATTGGCATGAATTTCTCTCTAAATGTTTCCCATGACTTCATGTCTATATAATGGCCTCCAAAGTGGAATAATTCACATTTTGAATCAATGTGATACACATTTATGCATGAAACCCTAATTTTGTTATATCCTTGAATCATTTGATTAATTTCTTGATCATTGCTGCCCTTTTGATTTGAAATTTTTCACACTTTCTCTACCCTCTATCATGAAGATCTTCTACAAATTTGAGATCATTGAACTTTACTACTAATAGTTGTGAATTTTACAAATGTTTACACACAAAACAAATCCTAAACCTTCTTTTACCTTAGTTGGTCTCGACCCAATAGCCACATCAATCGATCCGAATGCAACGACAATTGAACCAGGGTTATATTCCTGATTTCTCCCTTAATCTATGATTGAACCCAAGGAAAAAGCTTGTGGATGAGATTGGATCAGCCAACGACCTGAATGCCATTAGATCTTGATCCAATTAGGCTAAGGTCATCTCCTAGCTCACTCCTAGGATGGAAAGTCCACCGATGGACTCGAAGAGAGCTTCCTATAGCCTGACCACCTGATAGCCTCCCTCTTACCCGAATTATTTGATTTTTCTCTTCCTCTCATATTCCCAAACCTTCCCTACTAATTAATCGATCAAAAAATTGTCTTGGAGACCAATTAAACCCACCGCCAACTCATTAGAATTAAGCCCCTTCAAAATCCTATATCCCAAGACTCTAGCATATATAAACTACCCCCTTAACTTTGTGAGCACCACATCTAGACAATTGGAACCCTCACCTCCCTTCTCTTTCTCTCCTATACTTTATCCCTTTTTCTCTGACTACTTTTCCACCGTGGTGCCACTGTGCTAGGTGTGTAGGTTGTCTAGCAAGGGAAGCCTTTCCCTACCTTCGATCCCAGTCCAATGTCAAAGGGAGACTGGCATCAAAATGGACATAGACTGGTGCACCACCCCTTCTTTCCCTTCTCCCACATGTCCCCAAGAGGTTGGCACCCCTTAGATGTTGATCTACCTTACTGGTCAAGGCTGATCAAGAATCAAATGAATGCCACTTTTCCTTTTCTAGTATTTATCTCCCCCTCTACCCAATATTCATTTTAATTGATCAAATCTTACAAAAGTTGAATATTTTGATTCCCAACTCCAAAAATTAAAAACATGTAGTCAATTTTGATATGAAAACCCTAAGTATTTGTTTAAAAATAATTTAGACACATAATTCAATATGGATTTCACTGATATCCCTAGAATTTGATCTCTTGCTTGTACAATTTTTCTAATGATTCAATGATGATGATTAATCTCTTAAAACCCCAATATTTGACTCTGATGATTATCTTGAGACTCTATAAAATAATTACATGACTAATGAAGAATCTAGATCTAACTTTTTTGACTCATCCATTCTTGAATATGATTTCTATATCCTAAAGTGATGATTAATTTTGATGAAGGATTCTAACCGTAGAAACATGGTCTTTTGTATATAAAGGTTTTAAACCTTGAGAAATTCCAGATCTTGACCACCACACCACCATCAATGATGATTTAGAGATTGTGTGATCATTATAGATTAGGTGTGGATATCCATTAATATTTATGATATGATGTTAAAACATGATGATTAGACTTGGAAAACTTGATAGATTCAATTATTTGTCAATAATGAGATCCCACTTAATGAACTCTAATATTGGTCCTTGTGATCCCTCTATTATTTGACTGGAATACTAATGTGTGAATACCCATTAGTGTACCAGGGCTTGACTTTGACCATACTTTTGACTCTTAAAATCTTACTCTAATATTTGGTGAAACGCACATGCACTCTAACTACTTGCCATTGGATGTTGTGATATATGATATTTATTATGTACCTATGGATAAAAAAACTTGGGTACACACATGGTTGAGCTACTCATTCCCTATGACTATAGTTTCTAATTGATATATGTATATTGATATTTCTTGTACTTGATTACTGAACTTACAATATACTCCACTCATTTCCTTGCTTGATCCTTTCCCATTATCATTGCTAGGGACAAGTAGTGACCTTTTGCCTTTTCCTTACGGTTAAATGGCTCTAGGAATTTCACTTAGGACTAAGTGGCACCTTTTTAGTCTTTTAACCCACTCTTATTATGTGAGGTGACCGTCTCTTGTTACGGAGTATATTTTATCTTGCATACTTTTGGAAACTTGCACTTGTTGAGCTTTCTCCTTTGTTAATATCTTACTTGCATAATCACACCAAGTGGTTATTTTCTTTCAAATATAAAAATATTATTTCTTGTTTTTCCATAACTGTACTCAATGCTTTTTTATTGACTTTGGGTAATGATTTTCAATTTAGGAAAACATGATGGATCATTATGAAGAATTGACTAGATTGCTTTCACACTTGAAAAACTCTAATGACCTAGACAAGTCTACAAAATCAGATTTTGGGTTGGTTAGTTCTTTAAATCTTTTGTTTTTTGAGCTATTATTTCTTATTGTTCATGCCAATTTGTGAGATCCATTTGGGACACCTAGGGAAAAGAGCTTCAATCTTTCTACCACATTCTAGGCAATGGAATTGGGATTAGGTTAAGAATGGTTCCATGACAAAATGGATCTAGAGTTACTACTATTGTTGTGGGAACCATTGTTTATCAATGCCCATTGTGCTTGTACTAGAGTTAGAAAATTGCTATTGTGTACCTACCATAAATAGGATCATCAAATCTATTTCATTTTTAGAAGAAAAAAATGGTTTTGAATTTCACATAAAAATGGTCAATGTTCTACTTCTAAATATAAGTTGTACTATGTGGACCTTTTAGCACAAATTGTCTACTTCACTACATGCATTGATGATCTCAATAGATTTAGCTATGTGTATCCAATAAAACACAAGTGATAATCCATTGAAAAGTTCATGGAGCTCAAAAATCATGCATAAAATCAACTTGGAAAAATAAGTACAACAATTTGATCAGATCAAGGTGGTGAATACTTAAGCAAGGAGTTTGAGGCCCTTATGAGGAATTGTGGTATTGTACCACAATGGACTCTGCCTAGAACACCTCAACATAATGGTGTATTAGATAGAATGAATCAACCCGGTAGAATATGGTACAATCTATGATATGGTTTGATGTTATTCCAACTTCTTTTTGGGGATATGCTCTAGAAATTGCAATATTCACACTTAACCACGTACTTTCTGTTAGCTAAATTGGACATTATTATAATCCCTTTGTTTTGATGATGACAAACATTTCATTCTTGTGGATCTAACGTGCTACTTGAGTGTTGTAGGATAAGGTGGATGATAAACACTTGGAAGATCTATATGCTAAAATTGCTTTAAGTCTTGAATGTAATCAAATGTAAAAACTTGTACAAATATATAATGTACAAGTACTTAGACATCATGTAAATCAAGCGTTAGATCTTCCCTAGCCAATCACAACACTTAGATGGGTCATCTCCTAAAATAGTGTCACATCTGCACACTCATACACACGCTTAGTATTTACTTTAAAACATTGAAACATGGTTAATCTCGGTGGACAAAATTCTCGACCGAGACACTCTCAGTCGACAAACTCTTTGACCGAGAAAGACCCAGATAGCCATTAGACACAACAAACAAGGTAGTTGGCAGTTGGAGAAGAACATTATATACACTTGCTCTAGACAGTCCCTCAGTCGACAAGTCCTCGACTGAGAAGGACTCTCGGTCGACAAGTCTTCGACCGAGAAGAGTTCTATCTGCAATTTTTAGAGTTAATTAACTAGCCGTTGCTAAAGCAACTAATGTATACCTAACGGCTAGTTAAGCACTTAGAACCCCCTAGAAAGTGTCTAGAATGTCCTTAAGCACTTGTAGGCCATTCCTATAAATATGACAAGCCTTAGGACACCCTAAGACACACTTATGCAACACTTGAGCATATACTTGTAATTGGCTATTCATTTTTGTGAGAAATAGAGCAATTCTAACATTGGCTATTCATTCCCATTGCTCCAATTTCGTGTCCTATAGGCTAGCATCTCCTATCCACTGCACTTCCACTTTCATATACATTGGTTAGGAGATCAAAATGCTTGATATAGGAAATCAAGCCTTGTCCTACAACGGTATTGTAATTTATGTTTTTCCTTCTTGTTCCTTTTATATCTTTTGTACTCTCCTTGCTACTCCTAGGGTTGGAGGCTGCGGATTGGAGAGGGTTTGACTTCTCAGGAGGAGAAGGGTCTTCTCGGTGGAGAAGGTGGACTTTGGACTACTTCAAGAAGGCTATCTCAACGGGAAGCGACTTCAAGAGGAAGGCTACTTCAAGGGGAGCTTGAGGTTACTTCAAGGAAGGCTGCTTCGAGGTTGGTGAGACTACTTCTAGGTGAAGGCTATCCGAAGGGTTTGGTGAAAGTGTTGTAATTTTATGTAACATCCTTGCGAGGTAATACAATTAAATACTTTCAAAATCTCAATTGGGTAAGCAACCGGGTAGTGGATTGACTTCCTTAGTATTTGCTAAGGTTGGAACCACTCTAAATCCTTGTCCCCTTGTCCAATCTTTTTGAGTTAAATTTTATTAAAATATCCATAAAACCCTATTCACCCCCCTCTAGTGTTTTTTCAATTGGTATCAGAGCAGGCTTCAAGGAGCTCTAATCGAGTCTTGAAGAATGAAGGGTGGTGGTGTCTACAACTGCAAGCAAAGGAAAAGTTTGGACCAATCTTCAACAAGTTGCAATTGGTGCTTAGGAATAAGGCACACTACACCTAGATGTCCATGGAGGTCAAAGAAGGAAGAAGTGCATAAAGAATGTCTAATTGCTACAATAAGTGAAGAAGAAGAAGAAGAGGTAAGTCTTATTGATTTACCTAAAGAAGAGTTAATTGCTAGTCTTGAAGAGACACATAATAAGTATATTGAGTGCAAGAAGAAATTAAAGAAATCTAATAAGGCAAATGATGAGTTACATGCTAAACTTATTGCTCTCACATCTGAAAATGAAGATCTTAAAAAGGTTATTGAAGATCATGATATTAAGCTAAAATCTTTAGAAGCAAATTGCAATCTTCTTTCCCTAGAAAAGTTAAACTTGCAAACTCAAGTAAATGATCTTAAAAAACAACCTATTTTGTGTACACATCTAGATTATGATATTATTGTGAAAGAAATAGATTCCTTATTATCTAATATAGATCAAGCAAAGCTAGACATCAATAAGAGAATGGATGAGATTGTCAAGCTACAAAAAAAAATTAGTAGTTTGAGTAACAATGATACCCTTTATAAAATTTTAAATAATTCTTATCATCAAATTGGAAGGAGAGGACTAGGTTATAATCCTAAAGGAAAATCTTATCAAAAACCTAGTTGGAGAAAGACACAAGCGCTAGAAAATCAATCTATGTATGTACCTAAGGGAAAATATACATATGTACCCAAGAAAAACCTAGAACAAAATCATAGAAAGAGATATGAGGTTGATTCCATATGTTGTCATTATTGTTTGCGTCTTGGACATTATTCTTTCTCATGTCCCTACAAGAAAAAGGATGTTGAGTTAGTATGGGTTACAAAACCCCCAAACTAAATGAATAAAATTAAGTTGAGATATGACAAAAGACTCTAAGTTGTATATCTCTATGTCTATCTCAACTTAACATAATATGACACCAAGTTAATCCAAGAAATTAAAATTTCTAAATATACATCTTCAACTAACTTGTTTTAGTTTAGATTATCAAAACCTAGCAAATTGTATATGATTAGTTGAGATTTAACCTAAATGTTACTTTGATATTTAAATGTCTCATCTCAACTAAACTGAGTTTTTCAAACTACATAATTGAATAATCTATGATTTACTTGTAAACAATTGCTGAGAAATAGTACAGAAACAATCTCGGTCGAGAAACTATTTGACCGAGAACATTGTCAGTCGAGCAATATTCGACCGAACATGTTACTATTTTCAAAGTTTGCAACAAATGCTATAAAACCTATACAAACAGCAACATTCTCGATTGAGAAAAACGTCGACCGAGATAAATTCGGTCAACAAACAGTTCGACCAAATCAAGTTCTGCTGAACCTATTTTCAATTAATCTAGTTTTCTATCAATTTCTTATTAATGATTGATTTAATAAGAAAATCAAGAATAAATCTTGGATACCATCTTTGAAACAAGACATATTGATCTTTTTGCATCATGAATTAAGGTATAACATTATGAATATGAAATCCTTAAACATATTGCAAAAGTGTTATATGAAGACTGATTTTGAACAAACCTTATTCATTGATTGAAAAAGTATACTAAGCATGTTCAATTACATGGTTTGTCTTAAAATCCATGAACAATAAATAAGATTATTTTGGTTTATCTTCTACATGGATTGGCTTAAAACTGAAAATTATGAACCATGGAATTATTGTTTTATCATAATCCACATGGTTTTTCCTAAGTAATTCTTGGTCTATCTATATAGGAACCATGTGTATTGAAATTTATTTTAAATGATCATAATCATCGTATGTATATGTTTCTATCTTGATCATTGCATTGTGGATATGCTTCTACTATTTCATCATTATCACTATATTTCATTGGTTTGTCTAAAATACATCTTTGATCCATATATACAAACCATGAATGGATATTGTTTTTGATCATTATGATTCAACTCATATGGAGATGCCATTTTTTCATAAACAGTAAAACTTCATGGCTCAAATGCATTTTTAAATTAAAAATCTGCAGAAATTATACTTCACATATAAGTGTTCAAATTGGAAATCTGCAGAAATTGCCTCTTGGTTGAAATCAAGTTTGACCAAGGGGCGTTATGGTCGAAGTCAAGGTCGACCTAAAATAAGCTTGACAAAATGCTTAGTTGTACATCATTTTTACTACACTTAATCTTAGTATATTGAAAACAACAATTTTAGTGCATAACTTTTTATGATCTAATATTTATTGTGACTTTAGAATCCTTAAAACATCTTGATTATAAGATTAAGGGGGAGCTCACAAAAACTATCTTGACTATAAGATTAAGAAGGAGCTTACAAAATTTTGCGAACGTCATGACCTTAGTATTTTTAATCTTGGTTATGAAAATAAAGGAATATAAATTTCATGAATGTGATATATCTTGTTCTTAATGGAATTCTCTAAACAAATCAGGGTTTAACATCCCGTGCATTTGGTTAGAGATACTTTTCATGTATAATCTTAAAAGGTTCTCATGTCATTTTTAGGGCTTAACATCCCTTGCAAAATGGATGAGAAATCAATATGTATCCATCATAAGCTTAAGGGAATCTCATTTCATTTTCAGGGCTTAATATCCCGTGTAAAATGGATATGCCATAGACCTAAAAGGATCTCATATCATTTCAAAGCTTAACATCCTTTGCAAATGATTGAGAAACAAATTGTGGCTAAATTTGACAATAAATGGTTTATATTTATATTAATCCCTATTTTTAAAAATGAATATCTTAGTTAGGGGGAGCATAGCATAAAATTAAGGGGGAGAAATAAAAGTCATACAAAAAGATTTTCTTGGATATATTTTTGAAATGACAAAGGGGGAGAAATAATATAAAATCAAAAACATAAAATAAAAATGAGTTTCATAATATCTTGGCCAGCACCCACTTGCAAAACAAGAATGGCTACAAAAGGTAAACTTCAGGTATGAAACTGATATGATTTATATTTCATTATTTTATATTTAGGAAATTTTTGTCATCTTCAAAAAGGGGGATATTGTTGGCTAAATTGGACATTATTATAATCCCTTTGTTTTGATGATGACAAACATTTCATTCTTGTGGATCTAACGTGCTACTTGAGTGTTACATGATAAGGTGGATGACAAACACTTGGAATATCTATATGCTAAAATTGCTTTAAGTCTTGAATGTAATCAAATATAAAAACTTATACAAATATATAATGTACAAGTACTTAGACATCATGTAAATCAAGCGTTAGATCTTCCCTAGCCAATCACAACACTTAGATGGGTCATCTCCTAAAATAGTGTCACATTTGCACACTCATACACACACTTAGTATTTAGTTTTAAACATTGAAACAGGGTTAATCTCGATCGAAAAAAGTCTCGACCGAGACACTCTCAGTCAACAAACTCTTCGACTGAGAAAGACCCAGGTAGCCGTTAGACACAACAGACAAGGTAGTTGGCAGTTGGAGAAGAACGTTATATACACTTGCTCCAGACAATCCCTCAGTCGACAAGTCCTCGACCGAGAAGGACTCTCGGTCGACAAGTCTTCGACCGAGAAGAGTTCTGTCTGCAATTTTTAGAGTTAATTAAGTAGCCATTGCTAAAGCAACTAATGTATACCTAACGGCTAGTTAAGCACTTAGAACCCCCTAGAAAGTGTCTAGAACGTCCTTAAGAACTTGTAGGACATTCCTATAAATAGGACAAGCCTTAGGACACCCTAAGACACACTTGTGCAACACTTGAGCATATACTTGCAATTGGCTATTCATTCTTGTGAGCAATAAAGCAATTCCAACATTGGATATTCGTTCCCATTGCTCCAATTTCATGTCCTATAGGCTAGCATCTCCTACCCACTGCACTTCCACTTTCATATACATTGGTTAGGAGATCAAAACGCTTGATATAGGAAATCAAGCCTTGTGCTACAATGGTATTGTAATTTCTATTTTTCCTTCTTGTTCCTTTTATATCTTTTGTACTCTCCTTGCTACTCCTAGGGTTGGAGGCTGTGGATTGGAGAGGGTTTGACTTCTTAGGTGGAGAAGGGTCTTCTTGGTGGAGAAGGTGGACTTTGGACTACTTCAAGAAGGCTGTCTCAACGGGAAGCGACTTCAAGAGGAAGGCTACTTCAAGGGGAGCTTGAGGTTACTTCAAGGAAGGCTGCTTCGAGGTTGGTGAGGCTACTTCTAGGTGAAGGCTGTCCGAAGGGTTTGGTGAAAGTGTTGTAATTTTATGTAACATCCTTGCGAGGTAATAAAATTAAATACTTTCAAAATCCCGGTTGGGTAAGCAACCGGGTAGTGGATTGACTGCCTTAGTATTTGCTAAGGTTGGAACCACTCTAAATCCTTGTCCCCTTGTCCAATATTTTTGAGTTAAATTTTATTAAAATATCCATAAAACCCTATTCACCCCCTCTAGTGTTTTTTCAATCTGAATCAATTCAAAAGACACCATATGAGATCTTGAATGCATAATGTCCCAAAATATCTTTTACAAAGATTTGGGGATATGACCCTTATGTCAGGAAAATAGTTTTATGAAAAGCTCGGACCAAAATATGATAAATATTATTTTTTTGGATATCCTAATGAAACCAAGGGATATTTCTTATATATTCCATCTAACAATAAGGTGGTAAGAAATGTTGTATCTCTCAAATTGGAATTTGTTTCTAGAGAGACTAGTGGGAGAAAAACAGATCTTGGAGAAGTTCAAGTCCAACAAGATAAAGTTGAACCTATGAAAGTTGACAAGGAACAAGAGGAACCTCACACTTTTGTGTAATCTCAAGTTCATGCAATATAAGAACCTTGAACGTCTAGTAGGGCACATTTTTAGCCTGAGATAAATAGATTTCTCATGACTCAGGTGGGGTATTGGTTATTGATGATGATGACTGATCAACCTACAATGAGGCTATTGAGGGTCTATATTTTGAGAAATGTCTAGAGTCCATGATATCTGAAATGAAAATCTATGTACACCAACAAGGTTCACCTTGATGGATCCACTTAAAGGTTTAAAACTGATGAATGCACATTAATCTTAGTTTTAGTTGCATTTTCATCTTAGTTTTACATTCATTTCTATAATCTATCTTTAGAACTAGAAAACATTTAGGAGTAGTTGATTTTATCTTAGTTTGTAGGATTTTGATCCAATTCCCTAGTTTTCATGGTAGTTGAGATTCACACACTAACACCCCCCAGATGTGTTTGTTTCCCATCTCCTGGACAACAATTTTGAATTAATTTTGCCAAATCTTTGGTTTAGATCACTTTGTCCTTGCTTGATGAAGCACCATAAGGGAGCCAAGTGCCCTCTTATCAGTGGTTGCCTTCTAATGTCCAACAAGGGATAGTTTCTTAATGTCTGCCTTTTGATGGAAATCTACCACTCTCACATTCCAAAGGTGGTGCAACACTCGCAATCGATGCTCATCAACTAAAGAAGACACTAAATGCATCTTCAGGTGGAAGTTCTTGTGATAATCTGGATCATTCTCTCTTCCTACTTTGTATAAATTCTAAACCATATCTTGCCTGATGATCTTCTCTTGCCTTCAATTTTATAATTTTATATGATTTGATGCATAATGGATAACCATTGAGAGCAACTGATACCTTGGTGACACTCAATCTGAACCTAATATAGTTTTCAAACCTATCACTAATCTCCATCATCTCCATACATTTTGAACTAATTTTTGAACTCATGCCTACCTAGTTCTCATGATGATCTCATAGAGATCATTCTTGGGATTCCAATTCATGTTGTTTTGTCAAAATTGTGGTTATGATGAGCAAGTTATGTCCTGTAGAAATTATTGACTTGAAGTACTTTCTCTAACCTCATTTTCTATCTTTTGGGCCTTATTTTTCTTAACTGGGCCCAAGTACCCCATGGGAACATGTGGCCCAATAGCTGGCCTGTGCTCCCTCACCTCTTACACACTGCATGTGATCCACATTAGGTGTTTTAGCAAATTATGGTTGTCGATTAGGGGTGTAAACGGTGCGGGTACGGTGCGGGTCTGGCCATACCCATACCCATACCCATACCCATACCCATACCCATACCCATACCCATACCCATCTAATTTAGTGGGCCCAGTTCTGGTTCTACACTCACATAATACAAAACTTAGACCCACACCATACCCATACCCCAATAATAGCGGGCATGCGGGTAAGCGGTTCTATAAAACATCATATTGTTTATGTAAGAAAAATGAGTATGTTCTATATATTTTAATACAACAAGATATTGTTATTATATAGTATATTAACATCCAATAGTTATATTAGATAATGTTATATTTTATACATTATCACTAATTGAGTTAATTGTTTACATATTTCTAGTCATGATCATAACATTTAACTTATGTAGAAAGCAATGTAAATTAGTAGATATTTTTATTTTAAGTCTACATATGATGTTCATTATTATAACTAGAATAGTTAATCCTTAATTATTTGACTAGTCTAAACCTTATTGTGGTTAGAGTAGGAGATAATCTCAAAAATTATATTAATTAAATAGTAAAGTATGGTATATAAAACATATTATTTAAGTAGTTACTTATGTATAGCGGGTACACAGGTCTAGTGGGTCTGGGACCAAGCATACCCATTTTTGGACCCACTTATTTATGGGTCCAAGGGTATACGGGTCCAAGGGTATGCAAGTATAAAATATTAGACCCATGATGGGTCTTTTAAGGGTCTGGATTTGTGGGTCCGTGGGTCTACCCGTACCCATTTACAATCCTATCATCGACTCCTTTTATGATGGATCGACATCCAATCTAATGGCTACAATCCCTCCTGCTACCTTGTGACAGAGCTACAACAAAGCTTCCATGGCTGTGGTGCCACCACCTTTCCACTGCACCTCTCACACTCTCTTCACCCCATACTTGGACCCTCGGATCCGCCCAATGCCTGGGATGATGGGAGTGGTTGGTCAAGCGAGACACATGCAACCATGCCCTTTATTGTTTTCCCTCCAAGGGCCACTGGCCGTCCTCAACCCTAATCTCTACTAGAACCATCCTTTTCTCCTATAAAACCCCTGCTCCGATTTGCTAGCCTCCTCTCTTCCTTTTTCCTTTCATGACCCAACCCTAGAAACCTTCCTAGATCTCCCTATCTCGGCTGCTACCATCTGCCCTTGGGCTGAGGAGCACCAATGTGAGGTAGGTGATGACCTCTCGGGCGTCAGATGGGGCATGAAGGGCTTGGATCCATCCACTCCGTACATGTCCTCACCCCACTCGATTGGGTGCCTCTCACTCCCATCTCTCGCACTCTGTGTCCTGTTGGGTTTTACATGGTTAGAGTATGCAGCGAAAACAAAAATTTTAATTGACCATAAACCCATAACTAGCAGATCGCATCAATATCTGTGTAATGGGAAGGATGGTTTTAGAGAGTTATACCTGATCCTGAGGCTTGCTCAGTGACTATACCTCACAACAAGTGCGGTCTTCAACCACCTATCTTCGATGGTGTCTGTGCAACTCTTGGTCTTGACCCGAACTGTAGTTGACTGTCGTCCTCTTGAGAAGTCGAAATCTCCCGCCTCTATAGATAGTCCACACGGACTACCGGGAACTCTAGTCATCCTGAAGGACGGTCTAGAAGGAGTTTCCCCCTTCTATTGGCGTACTAGTCACCGACACACCCTCCCACCACCAATTGCTTTTTTGCAGTTGTCTTTCCCTCACTGTTCCTCCCTGGACATGTAGAACTTGCTTGGGCTCTCTCAGTTACCACAACCAGAGAGGAAAACAACTTTGTAGAGCAACTGATGATCTAAGTTGTGTGTCTGGAGAAGCCCCTTGTACCCCTCTATTTATAGTAGAGGGCGGGTCAGGGTTCCCAATCTGTACTGGAGTAGAAGGGTCAGGAATTTCCATGAATAATTTTCACTGTGGCAGGTGAACCAGTCATTTGGAAAAGTGAGTCGATCAGTTCACTAGTGAACCAGTTGGTTGGGAGTGTGAGCCAATTGCTTCACTCAGTGAACTGGTCATTTCAGTTCCCAGACTTGCCTACAATTGACTTTCCTTATTCGTTTCTAATTAACGTAAAGATTAATTCTTGTCCCAATCGAATTGAACAAGTGAAACAAAAAAAACTTTTCTCACAAATCAGGACAACTCAACACTGCTCATTTGGGCTAGTTGAACTGATCGGTGGGCCAGTAGAATCGATTGGTTCACCAGATAGCTGCAGAGGAGGTCGCTGAAAGTAGAGAGGTGGAGCAGCGCCCACACACATCATGTCCTTCTCCACCACCACAAGAAGGCGAGGCAGAGACAGCCGTAAAAGTGCTGACGCCTCACCCAACAGCATCCACCTCACGGACGATTGAGATAGGTTCTACCTCATCGGGTAGACCCTCGCGCAAGAGGAGTATCGCGAGGATGAGAGGGAGATCTGCAGGAGCCCCTCCGTCACTCGGGAAAATACTAGGGCATGAACTCGATCACTTGCGGGAGGTAAGAGAAAGCCACTCGGCTACATTTACTTCTCTAACCCGCAAGTTTTCATTTTTCTAGCAGAGGCTGAATAGCAAGGAACGGGAACTACTGACTGTAGTTGGCCTTCCCGGACAACTAGAGGCACTCAACGCCACGCTACAGCAGGCCCTCCAGCGCCTCGACGTGATCGAGGAGAGGATGGATAGGAGGGACGATCACCCGCGCCAAAGAGATCTCTGCCACCTCCCGACTCAGGCTCTCAACGCTCCTCGTCAGCATCTTCATCAAGATCATCGTCCACTTCCTCCTCCAGCGGGCCATATCCAATGGCCGAGGAAGGGACATCGCAAAGATCTGCCAACAGAGCTCCAGCAGGACAAGCGAGCTCCCGCAGTCTAGAAGAAACAACTCCCTCAGTCCCCCTGATAACACCCAAATTAGCGCATATTTTCTATGCATTTTATCTATAGTTTTGTGCCACTTTAGTCTTAATATGCACTCTTTTGTTCATGTTTTATGTTTTCTGTCTCTCCATTAGATAATGTAGTGAAAATAGCCAATAATGTAGCTAATTAGCCTGTTTTAGACTTGCAGGCACCGAAACTAGCCAATTTTGGGACTCTCAAGTACCGAACCTGAAAAGCCAAGAATTCCAGCAGCTGACCGATAGGGCCTGGCCGATACGGCCGTGCCGACCGATAAGGCCCCGCTGAACGATACGACTGTGCCGACCGATATGGCCCCGCCGACCGATACGACTGCGCCGATCGATACGGCCCCGCCGACCGATACGGCCCCGCCGACCAATACGGCCGCTGCCCGATACGGTCGTCGCCCGATACGGCCGTCGCCCGATACGGCCGTCGCCCGATACGACCGCTGCCCGATATGGCCGTCGCACGATACGGCCGCTGCCCGATATGGCCACTGCCCGATACGACCGTCACTCGATACTGCCGCCTGATGCCTCAAGATCGAAGCCACGGATGAAAGACACGTGGACCAATAAAAGCTACAACTCCCATCAACTTGCTGCCTATAAATAGCAGCTGCCAACCTACAGAGCAAGGGGGAAGCCGGAGGGAGGACCTGACAAGAGCTAGTTCCTAGACCAAGGAGCTAGTGTGTCGAGTTCCCCAAAAGTCTACCGACCGATACGGGTGCGTCGACCGATACGACTGCATCGACCGATATGGCTGCGTCGTCGACCGATACGGGTGCGTCGACCGATACGGCCGCCGCCCGATACGGTCTAGAGAGAGAGTGAGCTGAGGAGTCCAGAGGGATGAAGAGAAGACCCAAGGGCCGAGATCCGACCTGCACAGAGGCCGAGGAGCGAGAACCACCTCTCCTCTACGGGCTATATCTCTTCCCTCTTCTTTTTCATTCTACTGCATTCCTTTGTTTCTTGTACAAACGATGTTTATCCATCTTTGTTCGGTGCCAGCTATGCTTGTCTATGGCTAGTTAGCTCCTTCTTGGCTATGTGGCCCGATCTGGGCATGTTTATATACTTTTTCCTTAAGCAAGTAGATTCATATCAGATCTAGTATTTTGCCTGTTCTATTTTCTCTTTCCAAGTTATGATTGCTAGTTTGGTTGATCTCTTACTCGCTTGAGCTGCTGTTTCTGCCTGTATCGAGAGATCCATTATAGGAATAGCTAAGAGACCATAGTTTGGATCTGAACCCGAGAGGAGGACGATCCAAGGTATTCTATTCCTAACATCCCGGAATATCCTAAGACCTGAGAGGGAACTTAGTGTATTCCGAGGTGTTGATATGTCATTCCTAGAGAGAGGGTCATTGACGTATTATCGATGGTTTTAGTCACGCATCGCGAGAGCGAGTGGGACGACCCCACAGGACAGATGCCACCGTGCATACTAGATGCTTGCTTGGGTGTTCAAGGGTTGTCTACGCCCGAGAACTAGTGCATAGACTGCCCCGTTTGTGGTTACATAGCCAAGAACTCTCTTTCTATGATTAGTAGACTCACGAGCTCTGTTTTGTTTTTTTTTCTTTGTTTTGTTTTATATCGTGACAACCCGCTAGACTAGTTCTAGCAATTATTTTTATCGACTATCGTCTTGGCTTATCTGACTAAAGAACGAGATCTGTGGCATCCTAAACGTCACCACGTCCCTGTGTTCGACCCCGTATATCTACTTCGACCCCGTAATAAAAGTTGCGGGGGCCTAGAAGGTTTCGGGTTATAAATTTAAAGCTTGATTCCTTCCTTTGTCCCGCGTTCATTTCCGGACGCGTGAAAAAGGCCGATCAACTTTTGGCGCCGTTGCCGGGGAGGTGGTTTTTCATGTTTACATGCCTAGTAGATTTTTGTTCTGTCACTATAAGCCTGTATATACATGCATAGTTTCTCTCTTGCTTTACACATACTTGTTCATATATACTAAATCACTTTTCTTTTTCTCATACCTTTTTCAGCCATGGACCTTGCTTCCGTAAGACAAGTCATCTTGTCCACCTGTCCTCCCAAGTTTTTCCGCAGTTCTGACTGCTGGAAAATAATCGAAGGTCGTGCTCTGCAACTAGTCGAGTTATACTCACCTCCATCGTCGTCATATGTTGAAATTCCAACAAAGGAGACTGCCAGTCAACCATCAACTCATGTGCTATCATGGGATCAAGAACTGAGCAAGGCAGTGGAGTTAGCTGGAGAATGTGTCAAGGCACTCACCTCCCTAGTTCCTCATCTCCAAGAAAACGTCGATCCGCTCCAGCAACTATTAGACAAGCAGGAGCATCATCTCAAAGTATCCACCGAGGCTCCAGACTGCAGTAGTAGTATAATTCAAGCCGTTGAACAAGGATCCATCCTAAAGCATCAATTTGACACAGCGGGTTCCCCTTACATGTGCATGGCTGAATCGACGGGTCTCGAAAGCATTGCTGCTCAAGTACAACAACTTAATGATAAAGATGTTGAACAAGGCAGGAGGCTCCAAGAGCTCATCGATCTGGTTACAATTCAGTTACAATTTCCATCACAAGACAATGAAGATGTTAGTCATCAAGACCATTCCATTGGGTATGAAGTGGAGTATGAATCACCATCCTATTCAGACCATCAACTGGATTCACCAGGATTTTTCTGTGAAGACCAACCCACTTGGGAAAGCCCTTCATTCTATCTAGATGACCCAGTTGATGAACCAATGGAAGAAATGAGTCATAGACATGAATGGGTCCATGATGACGATGATGAAGACTCAAAAAGCCAATCGACCTCACAACCAGAAGGTTGGTTTGAGGAACCAGAGTCAGATATTGAACCAGACCAGAGTGACATTTCTCATATTGAGACTTGTCATTTCGCTTTGAGCAGTACGCCAACCATGGTTTGGAACAATTTGTTCGACGACGACGACGACGATAGCTGCTCGACATGGAGCAGTGAGTATAGTAATGAAGACGAGTTGGAGCAGCACGAGCCATCATTTTTCACCATCCCATTACAAGGTAGGGTGGACGTCAAGGGGGCAGGATGGATGGTCCACTTCAACATGGCTGCTGAGCAAGAAGACACCCCTGACTCCATGCTAGGTGATAAGCTTGGGGTGGTAGAACCACAAACAGATTCTTCAGGGGGTACTTCTTGCACAGAAGATTATTGGATGACTCAGACTGTACATGAAGATCTATCTGAACATCCAACCTCAAGTGTAGAGATGGAGAGAGAAGATATGAGTCATCAAGATGACATCCAACCTCTCTCATCCATCTCATCCTGCGTAGACATCCCAGGACCTTCATTTTCAGATTCATATAATGAAAGGTACCTTGAGGATGATTTACCAAAGAATTCATCCCAGTGCAGCTCAAATCAATTCCAGCACAAAGATGACTTCACTAAGTCGCCAGATTTTACTTTTCTTCTTTAGACTCGGCAGGGCCAACACATCCGCCTATTCTACTCATATTATGTGGCGGAACCCGTCAGCAAGACACAGGTGACACTGATCCCAAAGCTGAGAATTTCGGATCCCAGTGTCGGTATCGTGGGGCAACCACCCCCTTTTCTCTTACCCACCCTCCCGCCCTTTTATTACAATAAATTTTGCTTTTTATGTTCTTGTTGGTTAATTTCTTTCCTCTATCTGTTTTGATATCCTTGCACCCATGCATCATCTTTAGAACTTCAATAAATGTCGTTAAACTCATGCATTCCTACCTCACTATTTCAAGTTTGAGTCTTGCTCGAGGACGAGCAAAATTTTAAGCTTAGGGTGGTAGGCTTTGCCCTTCTTTTCTCTTCACCCTTCTTGCATGCATGTCTATTTCCTGCATTTAGTCTTAAATTTTCAAAATTTTCAGCTTTTTAGCTTTGCAATTATGGCTATATGGTGCGAATCTAATAGATAAATGCTTGATTGTATGCCTAGATGCACAATTTTTATCTTAAAAATTGCTTGACCTCTTGCTTGACTTGCTCTTTGACTCTTTCCTTGAGTTCAGTAATAAATCTAAGGTTATGTCCCTTTTTCATAGCTTAAAGATGAATTCCCTTGATCTATGTTGTGAATGGAAAATCCATGGTAAAGGACCATTGGAATGAGCTAAATCATGATTAAAGTCTCCTAGCTGTGAATTTCACAAGGTTGCCTCTATTCTAAGGATTCTTGAATCATAATTGCTACTTCTCACATAGGTATCAAGCGGATTATGATGGGCTTTGAGCTATGATCAAGATGAAATGTTTCTCCTTGATGGACTACGTGCCTTCTCACATTAGATTGAGTCAAAAAGATGAAAAATATAAAAATGTGCAAAAGAGATTTGGCCGCCCATAAAATCCCAAAAATATCTATATAGTTCTCACCCAAGCCCAAAAATAGAATGTAGATGATAAAAGCCTGAGTGCGAACAATAAATGAGTGATGTTTTCTCTTTTAGGAGAGTTGAGGATGGTGCCCAGCCGGTGTATGACTGTGCTCACGAACGCGGATATGTCGTGCGTGGTAGTACCACTCCAAATGCTCATTAGAGAGTCACTAGGAACCCCTAGGAGACCTATGAGATCATCTCAGTAGCAGGGTTGGTTCAGGCGCAGTACGAGGAGTTCATCTCACTGCTTTGGACCAATTGGTTCAGACTGCAGGGACTGTTGCTCGCTACATGGACCAACCTGACGCAGATCGGGATCCTCAGAAGTCATTAGAGTCTTTTTGCTTTATTTCTTAGGACATGATTGAGTGAGAGGCATGGTATTCCTGAATGGTATGCATGGATTCATGGTGATGGCTCATTACTCATCACCCGTGTGATCACCTAAGTGACAACTCTTTCATGATCAAATAATTATGATTCAAACCCCCATGAGTATTGGCAGGCTATAGTGAATTTGTTTAATCTTGCCTGGAAATTCTTTGATCTTACTTTGGCAGGATTGTGCTTGTTTGGTGGGGGTTTGTTCTGAAATGACATGGATCAAGAGTATTGATGCTTTAAACTATTTTTCTTAACCTTATCATTTATTTCCAAGCTTAATTTGGATGTTATCTTTTGTTCTTTGAGCACAGTCTTGCTTGAGGACAAGCAAGTTTTAAGCTTGGGGTAGTTGATAACACCCAAATTAGCGCATATTTTCTATGCATTTTATCTATAGTTTTGTGCCACTTTAGTCTTAATATGCACTCTTTTATTTATATTTTATGTTTTCTGTCTCTCCATTAGATAATGTAGTGAAAATAGCCAATAATGTAGCTAATTAGCCTATTTTAGACTTGCAGGCACCGAAACTAGCCAATTTTGGGACTCTCAAGTACCGAACCTGAAAAGCCAAGAATTCCAACAGCTGACCGATAGGGCCTGGCCGATACGGCCGCGCCAATCGATACGTCCCCGCCGACCGATACGGCTGCGCCGACTGATACGGTCCCGCCGACCGATACGACCGCGTCGACCGATACGGCCGCGCCGACCGATACGGCCGCCCCGATCGATACGCCCGCGCAGACCGATACGGCCCCGCCGACCGATACGGCCCCGCCGACCGATACGGCCCCGCCGACCGATACGGTCACGCCGCCCGATACGGCCGCTGCCCGATACGGCCGTCGCCCGATACGGCCGCCTGATGCCTTAAGATCGAATCCACAGATGAAGGACACGTGGACCAATAAAAGCTACAACTCCCATCAACTCGCTGCCTATAAATAGCAGCTGCCAACCTACAGAGCAAGGGGGAGCCGGAGGGAGGACCCGACAAGAGCTAGTGCCTAGACCAAGGAGCTAGTGTGTCGAGTTCCCCAAAAGTCCGTCGACCGATACAGCTGCGTCGACCGATACGGGTGCGTCAACCGATACAGCTGCGTCGACCGATACAGCCGCCGCCCGATACGATCTAGAGAGAGAGTGAGTTGAGGAGTCCAGAGGGACGAAGAGAAGACCCAAGGGCCGAGATCCGACCTACACGGAGGCCGAGGAGCGAGAGCCACCTCTCCTCTACGAGCTATATCTCTTCCCTCTTCTTTTTCATTCTACTGCATTCCTTTGTTTCTTGTACAAACGATGTTTATCCATCTTTGTTCAGTGCCAACTATGCTTATCTATGGCTAGTTAGCTCCTACTTGGCTATGTGGCCCAATCTGGGCATGTTTATATACTTTTGCCTTAAGTAAGTAGATTCATATCAGATCTAGTATGTTGCATGTTCTATTTTCTCTTTCCAAGTTATGATTGCTAGTTTGGTTGATCTCTTACTCGCTTGAACTGCTGTTTCTGCCTGTATCAAGAGATCTGTTGTAGGAATAGCTAAGAGACGATAGTTTGGATCTGAACCCAAGAGGAGGACGATCCAAGGTATTCTGTTCCTAACATCCCGAAATATCCTAAGACCTGAGAGGGAACTTAGTGTATTCTGAGGTGTTGATATGTCATTCCTCGAGAGAGGGTCATTGACATATTATCAATGGTTTTAGTCACGCATCGCGAGAGCAAGTGGGATGACCCCACAGGACAGATGCCACCGTGCATACTAGATGCTTGCTTGGGTGTTCAAGGGTTGTCTACGCCCGAGAACGAGTGCATAGACTGCCCCGTTTGTAGTTACATATCCAGGAACTCTCTTTCTCTGATTAGTAGACTCACGAGCTCTGTTTTGTTTTGTTTTGTTTGTTTTGTTTTATATCGTGACAACCCACTAGACTAGTTCTAGCAATTACTTTTATCGACTATCGTCTTGGCTTATGTGACAAAAGAACGAGATCTGTGGCGTCCTAAATGTCACCACGTCCCTGTGTTCGACCCCGTATATCTACTTTGACCCCGTAATAAAATTTGCGGGGGCCTAGAAGGTTTCGGGTTATAAATTTAAAGCTTGATTCCTTCCTTTGTCCCACGTTCATTTCCGGATGCGTGAAAAAGGCCGATCACCCCCTAGATGAAGCTGAGGATGACAATGAAGCATTCAGCGTCGGGGAGGACTATTCTGATGAATCTGAGGGAGAGGGGGGACATCTACACCGCCAATGAAAGACACCTCCCCAGAGGAAGAAGCTTGACGGCAGATGAATTCTCTATGCCGTCGGAGATACCTTCCTTCGAGATGGCCGACTTTGACAGAAGGGTCATCGACTACCTGACGATCAGGGACCAAAAATTGTTGAACAAGGTCCTAAGGTCGCAGGTAGATGAAGAAGATGTCGTCTGGAGCGACGGCTACTTCTCCGTACGACGGGGAGCACTCAGAAGCATTTTCCGCTCACCTTCCGTCGTCGGAAAGAAGTTGTTTAGGGTCCTAGAGGGTGCAATAATAGAAAATATCAGCACCCGGATAGGTCGACAAACAATATACAACGCCACCCCAACCTTGGAAAGAAGATTGATGATGGGAGTGCCAGACTCCATCGCGGTGGCCAACATGCTGCGACACATCAAAGAGCACAACACGAACATTGTGTTGGCCCCGTACAAGCACCACAATATGTGGTTCCTGTGTCTGGGAGACCTCCGGAACCATGACGTCCAGCTCCTCAGTTGCTGCAACAAGGAGGTGCCACACTCAGGACTCATTTTCGGTCGCCTAGAGGATAAACATCTCAGGCTCCTACCACTACGTCTTCTTTGAGCAATCAAGCAAGGAGTCCAACGTCACAGCGGTGTTTGGAACTTCTTCACTATCAAAGACTTCCCTGTTCAAGCAGAAGAGGGGAGTGGGAACAACGCCTTTATCATCTTACGTGCCATGGAGTTGCTCAACATATTTGGATACATAAGGCATCTCCAGGGCCAAAATTTCTACCAACTCAGAAGCACATATGCACTACTACTGATCAAAGACAAGCGCTACTTCCAAGACGTAGGGGTACCAGGGAGGCTGCTGGACAGTGATCAAGCAGATGAATCCTCACAGCCCAGCATCACTCTAGAGAAAGAAGGTGAGATAGAAGCAGAAGTCTATGGGGCAGGCAAGCGGTTGGAAATCCTGTAGGAAGTATACGGAATCGAAGACCCCACTTCACCTGAAACATCAGAAGAAATGATCAACAACTTCGATCGCTTCTCGTGCTCTACACTCACATAAGAGTAGGTCAATGAAGTTCTTCTGAAGTTAGCTGACTCTACCCCGGCAGATGTTATCTATGAGGCAGGCAGTGTCATAGTCTCAGTAGAAGACTTAAGGGACATGGTAAAAGAAGGAGGATGTCTGGCGATATTTGTGGCGGCCGCCTACATCTAGACACTACAGAAGAAGTTTGAACACACATACATAGCTCATCCAATGCTGTTCAACGACATCTGCCTTGCCGACGAATCAAGAGCAAAGCAATCATTTCTGGCAGAGTTGCAGCATAGGGTTACATGCACAATCTTCCTACCCATCCTGCACTACAACCACTAGACGCTCCTAACGATGTACACTCACCAACGAGCAGGAATCTTCTACAACAGCTCGGACAACAACAAAGATCATCCGGTGCAGTGCACATCAACAACGTTGACACCCCTAGAGCGCTTAGTACGAAAATACTATGAGGAGGTGGTGGCATTGACACAACCATTCCTGGAGACGGCAGCGAGCAAATGGCACGAACTCCAGTTCTACGACCGCAGTCCACAACAAATTCCTTTATCCAACGAATGCGACATCTTCGTACTGGGATAGATATCAAATAAAGAGATGCCTAACCAGCTCCACCACATCGACTACCACATCAAATAAGGAGAATATGTGTGGGAGCTTCTATCTAGCACAGGCGCGCTCACCAGTTAACCCTCACTGGGTTAACATTACCCTACCTTATCTACTTCAAAACTCTTGGACAGAGTGTGGAGTAAGTTTGGGGGAGATACTATGTACCAGTGAGGGAGGTACTAAAAGTCTTTCGAACTTCACCCCTTTTATTCTTTTTGTTCTTTTTGTTCTTTTTATATAACATGTGTACATATACTTATACATGCTCATACAAATATTTTGCAAAATTTTTTCTTATGTCTCCATACACATGTACAAAGACACTGTACAGTAAAAACATGATATGACTTCTTGCCAGTTTGTTTTCAATGTGTCCAAAGAGGTACAAGTTTTGCTATGTATTTTTGAAAATGCAGCCTCAAACAACAAAAGACTACGACTTTTCACGCCAAAAATTTCGAAAAATAATCTCACGACAGCTAAGAGACGTGTATGCAGAAGGAAAAATCTGCCCAAACAGCAAAAATTTCTCCTATTTTCCCTTACCCAACAAAAATCCCCAAAAGAGAGAATAGCCTTATGAGAGTGAATAAAAGCATGAGAGTTGCGCCAAATGAAAAAAAAATATATATATATACACACTTGTGCTCCAAAAGTACCCATCTTTAGGCATGGTAGATCCGGGGCAGTGGTACGTAGGATGTGAAATCACTGCTCTAAAGCCAACTGACTTGGACTGCAGGGATCACTCGCCCACTAATGGACCCGTACTTGGATGGACATATGGGAAACAAGAAAAACCCAAAAAGCCTTAAAACTACCCAAACACACAACTTTTTGTCCCCAAAAGCTGTTTGGTGCGAAAGCTAACTTTGAAATCATGCACCCAAGTCTCGCCGAAGCTGTGGAGAAAATTTTGCTTAAATAAGGCAGCAGAAGTAAAGTCTGTTGTTTGTGGTCGGGCAGTGTTCTCTCTAAGACATCTCAAATACCCGCTCAAACTCATGGTCTGAAAACCATACCGGTCAAGAAGAAGAATCACAAAACAAAGTTTTAAAAAATTGATTGAGGACAATCAAAATCCTAAGTTTGGGGGAGTTGATAACACCAAATTTTGTGATATTTTTGACCATTATTTCATTATCAAGTCTGCCCTTTTAAACTGTTTTTCTCTCCTTTTTACCATGTTTTTGAATAAACAGGCCACACTACGCTCTTATCCCGTTTTTATCATCTTTTGTAGGGTTTCCCTCATTTTTCCACTCTTTTATCAGCAAAAAGGCCCGTCCCAGCCCATGGCCTTCCTACCAGTCAGCCGACACACTCACTGCCCAACATATGGCAGCACGACACGCCTACCGAGTGACACGGGGGTGCCGCGCAAGGAGGATCTGATGGACGATACACCACTTACCCGATAGGGAGCTGTACTCACCATGACAACTGAAGCGTGTCGCGCGATACAAGCCACCCACCGGCAGGCGCCACTCGTCACAATGACCGACACACTTACAACCCGACATCCTTGTGTCGGGCGACACACATATCGGGCATCCCTGAATCCGCGATGATAGAGATAATGAAGGACATGTGGCGTTCGGAGAACCACAACTTCTCCCAACCGCTGCCTATAAATAGAAGCTATAGGACTCCGATGGGACGGGTCAGAATCTCATGAAAGTTAACTTGGGAAAGAACCTGGAGCTAGCGTGTCGCGTCCCAGAGGTGTACCGGGCGATACTAGGTGAGCACTTCCCCAACCCGAGAGGGCTGGAATGGCTCACTTAGAATCCATCCCGGTCACCACAGCAACCCGATATCAACCAACAAGGACACCCGATATGAGTAACCCGACACCCTAAGCGGTCTCTAGCCCGACATGATACCGAGCCCGATACGAATCACTCGTCACAGTGTGTCGCCCGAGAGGGTGGCATCCTGAAACGACCGTATCGGGCAAGGGAGCTTTGGTCGGTACGCCTGCTCGTCATGGCCTATCGCCCGACAGGGAGTGCCGCCCGACACGGGCATATCGGGCAGAGCCCCAACCGGTATCGGGCTAGAGAGCTCTTAGGGATCTACTGCTGCATGTCGCTCTTCTACATCAAGGAGGCGATACTTATCTTTCTTTTCCAGTCATTTACTTTATTTACTTACGCAATGTAACCAAACCTCTTTTATATAATGACTATGCTAATGGAATTAGAGAAGTTTTAAATATCTGTTGCTTTATGTTTGGTTCCTTTTGTTGGATGGTTACTTTGTTTAGCATCCGAACTCTAGCTTGCATGCTTGGATCATGTTTTGACTAGCTATCGAATCATGTTTCCTACTGCAGCAGCCTCGAGAGAGGTGTTGTAGCTCTAGTGTTTGGTCCGATCAGGGAGTACGAGAGTACCCAGGATCGGAGTTGCTTCAATTTTCTTTCCACTCTAACCCAAGGTCCAACAACCTTGAGAGAGGTGTTGGTGCTTAGTTAGAGGTACCCTCTTTGAGAGAATGGATACTGGATGTTCCTGCTGCCGATTGTTTTACCAAAGTTTCCTCCTACGTTCCTTACTGAAGCAATAGATTTATCTCCTTTGGTTCTGTTGCGCAAAACCCCCTAAAAACCGATAAATGCTTAAAACCTTAATTTACCTAGTAACTCCAGTTGGAGATAGTTTTCTTTTATTTTATCGATCTTAGCCTGTTGTTCCCTCTGGGAATTTTATCCTCATCTTACCCTTGTCGGAGTGTAATGTGTTGATTCCGTGTTCTTGACACTACCCCCCTTGTCCCTGTGGTTCGACCTCGATTGCTACTTCGGACCTCATCATCGTTGCGGGGGCCTAAGAGTCAAGTAATTTAAAAGTCCGACTACTTAAAATCCACTCCTTTTAGGATGCACGATTTAGGCCGGTCAGTATTTCATTAAATACCATATCTGAAGTATTATCATTTATTCCAATAGGTATGTGTATACATCAATATGTATTATACCTAATAAAATAGTCATTCTCCCACTACATCTAGTGAAGGTTGACTTGTCATCATGCCCAATAAATAAGACATTCATATCTCTTAATGGTTCATTAACCAAGAGAGTCGAGTTTATCCATCAATATGGAACCTAGAGATGAATTTCTCATTTGTTTAGATGATAATGCTAATTTTATAGTTTGAGTCGTCAATAACTTTTAGGTATTATTATTTTATCTCATGCATATCAAGTACCACAAGATAAATAAGGCATTGCCATGAAAGATCATATCTTTGAAATTGAAACATGAAATTTATTGATAGACATCCTTGTCATTGCAAGATGAAAAAATAAAGTGTTTCTATTTATTGGCAAAATGAAACAGCAGTTTATAACTCTATTACATGCCCTTTGGGCTAAAATAAACTAAAAGGTACTTCTATCTATGGCAACAACACTTGCACCAATATTGATGAGTGTTCCTTTTTGGTCCTTTCATAAATTCCATCACTTCTTTTCAGATACTGCACATCATATATGCCAGATCTACATCTTGGTATCATATACCTAAGAAAAAGAAGCATTTTAAGTTTATTTCATGATACGTGAGGTGGAGATAGTTCATCTATGTAGAGAGGGTAATTTCTCTTCCAATGTCCTGGCTGATGACAATGGTGACATTTTCCTCCCTTGTTCACCCCTCTGTTAGCTTTAAGAGTTGAAGATGACTTGGGCTACTGGCTAGCATCAGAACCTTTCTTTGCTTTGCCATTGCCCTTTCCCTTAGACTTTCCCTTCTTTCTACTGATCATCATCACAGATTTGGGTTTGTATTTCTTCATCTGTGTCTCGACTGTCCTCAACATACCCAACAACTCTATCAGTGGCCTGCCAAAGTTGTTCATGTTGTAGTTCATCACAAACTGATTGTAGGATTTTGGCAATGATTGCAGTATCACATCAGTAGCCAACTCTTGGCTCAGAGGGAATCCCACTCGAGTTAGGTTCTCTACATACCCAATCATCTTGAGTGTGTGAGGGCCTATTGGATCCTTCTGTCATGATGCACTTGAATAAATGCCTTGGAGACATCATATCTCTCTTATCATGCTTGGTCTTGATACATGTTCTTGAGATGTTGAACCATCTCAATGACGTCCATGTTCTAGTGTTGTCTCTGCAACTCATAGTTCATTGAGCACAACATCAAGCACTTCACATCAATGTCATCCTCAGTATGCTTCTTGTAATCATCCCTTTCAACCTTTGGTGCGGTAAGAGCAAGTTCTTCTGGCTCTGGTGTATGTAGGACATAGAGCTTTCTCTCTTGAGTGAGAACAACTCCCAACATCCTAAATCAATCATGGAAGTTGTTCCCATTTAGCCTGTCCTTCTCAAGGACTGATCATAATGAAAAGTGATTGTAGTTGGTAGCCATTTATTCTACAAAAAGGAAATTTGCAACTTTAGTCCAAAACTCTTTTAATTTGATTTGATTTGAAAATTGATGATATTTAATTAGGTCTTTAATTAATGTTCACTTCTCAATATTTTATCTCAATTTGATAGACCTCATTATCAATTCAGAAGATTGCAGCGTACAACCTTCTAGTGAGCAAGATCATGATTTCCTCTAAGTCATGGACCACCTAGGGCTGTCACCCACAACTAGATTCTTTCAGGTCAGCAACCTTGGCCAATTGCATCATATGCAACTCTTGATAGATGTCATGCACAACTCCTTGCCATGTTCATCTTTATGCCTCATGGTGCTTGATCCGATCAAGGTCACCGAGTTAAGTCTGACCCAAAAGCCAACACAATGAATATGCACCCTACAAAGGCAGACCCACATATTCACCATCACAGTTCTACTAGATAGATGGTGCACCATGCGAAGGCATGCCCACACTTAGTCGATCAAGATTTTCAAGTGTGCTAATTTTGGAAGGCATCTTTAACTTAATATTTATATTTGAGGGATTCTAATATGCTTATATATGCATATATGTATCCAATCACCACATATATAGTACGTGTCATATATATGTTATATCCCACAAACAGAAACATGCAATAATGATAAAGCGATGATTATGGCCATCCTATTGTAGTTCCTTGGAGCCACAAGGAACTATGGTCATCTAAGGTCTACATCACATGCAACCTGTTATTGATGAAGATCTGTGCTTTCCAATCTGGGTTCACTGGTTCAACCTTTAAACCATTTGACTCGCTTCTTGGCCGGTCAGTTGGTATCATCCAGTTGGTCATCTGGCTCCTCCAGATGGTTGACTCGTCTAGTTGTCTAGGCTTCTCATCTATCCACCAACTGCTCCTCAGTCTGTCATTTCAGTCCATCAAGCGGCCATCTTCAATCTTAGTCATAATAAGAAATAAAGCTAATCCTATTTTACATAATATTTGTGAAACCTCGAGTTACATTTGAGGAGAGAAAAGGTAGAAGAGAATCTAAAGTTATCTCAAGTTACATTCAGAATAGAAGAAGAGGGCTCAATGCGCAAACTGAGATGCAAACAACCATAACCAACCACACACATGTACATAGGGTTTATAGGCCATAACCATGCTACACATCCACCATCAAAATTGTTTTAGGGTGACACATATCAATTGCACATATACCATATCATATATGTATATATATTATTTGGGATCATGTGGTATTAATCAGATATTCACATTAGTCATTTAAATATTTACATCTTATGCAAAAAATTAAAAGACGAAAAAACCATAATTTGATCATATTGATTATCCCAAAACATAGAGTATTGACGTGGCTATGATACTACTGTTGGGTTTTACGTGGTCAGACTAGGCAGTGGAAACAAAAATTTTACTTGACCATAAACCCATAACCAGCAGATCACATCAATATATATGGAATGGGAAGGATGAGTTTAGCGACTTATACCTGGTTCTGAGGCTTACTTAGTGACTATACCTCGAAGAAAGTGCAGTCTACAACCACCTGTCTTTGATGACATTTGTGTAGCTATTGGTCTTGACCCAAACTATGGTTGACTGTCGTCCTCCTGAGTGGAGGAAATGTCCTGCCTCTATAGATAGTCCACACAGACTACCAGGAACTCTAGTCATCCTGAAGGATGGACTAGAAGGAGTTGTCCCATTCTATTAGTGAACTAGTCACCAACACACTCTCCTATCACCTGTTGCTTTTCTATAGTTTTCTTTCTCTCGTTGTTCCTCCTAGGATGGGTAGAACTTGCTTGGGCTCTCTCAATTACCACAACCAGAGAGGAAACCAACTTTGTAGAGCAACTGATGTTCTGAGTTGTGTCTCTGGAGAAGCCCCCTTTACCCCTCTATTTATAGTAGAGTGCAGGGTCAGGGTTCCCAGTCTGTGCGGGAGTAGAAGGATTCAGAATTTCCATGAACAATTTGCACTGCGGAAGGGGAACAGTTGTTTGGAAAAGTGAGACGATCAGTTTACTAGTGAACCAGTTAGTTGGGAGTGTGAGATGATCAGTTCACCCAGTGAACCGGTCATTTCACTTCCCAGACTTGCCTGCAATTGACTTTCCTTATTCATTTCTAATTAACGAAAAGATTAATTCTTGTCCCAATCGAATTGAACTAGTGAAATGAAAAAAAAAACTTATATCACAAACTGGGACAACTCAACACTGCTCGTTTGGATCAATTGAACCGATCGGTTCACCAGAGTGAATTGGTCGTCTCACTGACCATGAGTCGATCGGTTCACCCAGTGAACCAGTCGGTTGGTGGTCTAGATTGTGCATAACATAGTCAATTGAGTTCTCAATCAATTTGACACTCTAATCAGTTGGTTCTACACTTGAACTTGATGATTCTGAGTCAAGTCTATTGATTGAATGTTTGATTGAGTACCTAAACACTTTTGTATTCAATCCAAACATCATTCATGGTTAAACTCCTCTTCCTAGTTAATCCTTTCCTCTTCCTAGTTAATCCTTTGTGTGTGACCCTATAGGTACCATTTCACGTTGGCAGTGAATGCCCATAACTAGCTTATGACATCACAAGCAAAGAGCGATACCTAGTAGCACATCAGTGATACCCAAGTGAAAAGGAAAGTTAGAGAACAACTTTCAATCCTACAGTTTGGGATTGGTGTTCCAGTGAATGTATAATTCCTTTGTCAGTGATATCCTGAATGAACTCAAGGCATGGTGTCATCATCCTTTCAATGTTCATTCATGTTTCTTGAACTACAACAGACTGTCTGAGATATGTGTGACATCATTATCATATATTGATTCACATGTGCATGTGCATGCCTTTCTTAGTCTTGCTTATCAAGTGTCCTGGACATCATACTCCCTTAGGAGGGACAGATCCCATATCTATCACTCATAGTCTATCTCATGCATTAAAGCCACCCAATCATCATTGTTATAACAACCCATGTTTCAGGACTACGTTTGATGATGTCAAAGTGTACCCAATCACATTCGATGAGTGCAATGATTTCAAGTCTAAGAATCAAAATCACAACCATCACTATGATAGATGATTCTGACTACCATGTCATGGTTCCATGTGTCACTCTTGTGGTGGGTCTATCCGATACACTATTCTAAAAAATGTATCTATGTGCTTGGTTTGATATCATATATCACGACTAATGAGACAGTGTCATCAACCCACACACACTCTAGTCTTGATGTTTCATTTAACCTTCCATAATGACATCCAACTAGGGGCATATCAAGAATGTACATACTCTTAGCATCCGTATGATCTCATTGTTCAAATCCTCAACCTGAAGACATACGTCATTGAGTATTGTCATTCTTTAGACATTCATTCTGCTCCAACATTTATCTCATAATCAATTGAGCTAGAATAAATTGGAAGTTTGCCTTTGATATTTATCAAATCAATCAGAACATATGCCAATCCAATTGTTATAACCCCAATTTTTGGGTTCAAATAGTGAGAAATGTGATTTCTCATATTAAAGATAATTGAACAAATAATGATATGATTTGTTTTGAAATGAATGGTTTCCTTTCACAATAGCCTTGATTGGTTGCTTTGTGGGATTTATTGGCTATTGGGCCCAAATAACAAGGAAATTCAATTAGTAAATGGATAATTGAATTTTTTAAGAAAAGGAATTTCTAGAAACCTCTAGAAGGAAAATACAAAGGGGATTTCGTGCCTCTTGGGTTCCTTGGGTACCAAGGAGTCCAAGGTTGCAAAAAGAAAACAATAAGAAAAGAAGAGATTAATTCAATATTTCTTTATTAAGAAATAAATTGAAAATGATGATAAAAAGTGGAAAATAAGTGGAAAAAGGCATAAATGAGATTCCTTGGTGAAATTTCGTATCCATGAGGATGGTAATATTAAAAGGAATGCCAATGAGGAAAATAAAAGGAAAATAAACAAGAATCTACAGTATATCTTCTCAAAATAGGAGATGAATGTGAGGCAGAGGTGATGGATGGAGCTGATTAAGGATTATAATTGCACAATAGACTACCATCCAGGGAAAGCAAAAGTGGTAGCTGATGCATTGAGTAGAAAATCATCTTCATTATCAATGGTAGATAATGCACAATTAAATTCCTTGATGTGCCATAAGAGAGATATGCTAGTGTCTATTCACCAGATGAATGTAAAACTAAAAGTTTCCTAGCTAGTAGGATTGTTGGCATAGTTACAAGTGAAACCTACCTTGAGACAATAGATTCATGATGCACAACAGAATGATATTGTGATACAAATTATTCGATCAGGGATTGGTAGTGAAAAGTATGATGGCTTTCATGAGGCAGATGATGGTATAGTTTGTTACCACAATAGGACAATAGTTCTTGATGTTGATGGGTTGAGGAAGATGGTACTTGAGGAGGCTCACTCCTCCATGTATGATATGCATCCTGGAAGTACCAAGATGTACCAAAACTTGAAAGACATGTATTGGTGGCCAGGTCTAAAGCATGATGTGGCAGAGTTCATTGCCAAATGTCCAATTTTCAGTAGGTGAAGGCTGAACCCCAGAAGCATGCAGGGACATTACAACCCTTGCCAATACCATAGTGGAAATGGGATCATATTACTATGGACTTTGTGGTTGGTCTTCCTAGGACAACCAAGGGTCATGATTCTATATGGGTGATACTAGACATATTGACTAAGTCAACTCATTTTCTTCCAGTTAAGATGACAATTATAGCAGAGAAATTGGCACAAATATATGTTGATGAGATAGTCCGTCTGTATGGAATTCCAGTGACTATAGTTTCTGATAGAGGTCCACAGTTTACAAGTCATTTTTGGGAGCTTCTGCATTAAGCAATGGGAACACAGTTGAGATTCAACACAACTTTTCATCCGCAGACTGATGGCCAGTCTGAAAGGACTATTCAGACTTTAGAGGATCTCTTGTGGGCATGTGTGCTACAATATTTTGGTAGTTGGGATGTACATCTGACTCTAATAGAGTTTGTGTACAACAATAGCTATCAAAGAAGCATAGATATGGCCGCTTATGAGGCTCTATATGGGAGATGATGCCAATGTCCTCTTTGCTGGTATGCGACAGGTGAATATCAACTTTTGAATCCTGAGCTAGTATAACAGACTACAGAAATGATTAAAGTGATACAACAATAGTTGAAAGTAGTCCAGGACAGGCAGAAATCTTATGCAGATAACCGACGCAAACCACTTGAGTTCCAAGTGGGTGATAGAGTATATCTTAAGGTTTCTCCTTAGAAAGGTGTGCTGAGGTTTGGAAAGAAGGGTAAGTTGGCTCCTAGATTTATGGGACCATACCCTATCCTAGCACGTGTTGGAAAGGTAGCATATAAGTTGGAGCTACCACCAGAGCTACATAGATTGCATAATGTCTTTCACATCTCTATGTTGAGGAAATGCCATCCAGATACTAACCAGACAATCCAACCAGTAGAGGTTGAGTTAGATTAGGATATCTCCTATGTTGAGGGTCCTGTGTTGATCCTGGATAGAAGGGTGAAAAAGTAGAAGAGAAAAGATATAATACTAGTGAAAGTTTTGTGTAATCACTGTGGCATAGAGGAAGCCACATGGGAACTAGAGAATGAGATGTGTAGAAAATACCCATCTCTTTTTGCGTAGTATTTTGGGGCAAAATCCTTGTTAGAGGTTTATGGATGTAAGGCCCCTGAACTTGCTTAATGAGTTGAATGAGATTAATTACAATAATTGAATACTTATAACCCTAATATTACCTTTTGATATGTTTTGAAATCAAAATACAAGCTTAAGTTTCGAATTTGGTCCAATTTGGACACTGTTTGAGCAAGTTATGCAATTTTCTGTACATTTTGGACTTTTCTACAATTTACCCAATTGAAGGATTTTGTTTGCAATTTATCACATAAATTATGTTCTTTAGATGTTATATTATCATTCTTGAGATTTTTTCAGCCATGGGGCTCCTAGTTGAGCCATGGTTTGAAGGTGTTTTTATCAAGGGAATTTTAGGGTTTACCCCTTCATGGATGAGCTACCTTTAGTAGCTACCAACTAATGAATTATGTGATTGGTTGGGAAATTAGACAAAGGAAATCTAAGCAGGTCAATAGGGACGGTGGGGGAGCTTCTTGTGTGTGTTCTTGTATATTCTTAATAAATTAAGGCGATAGACACACGGGGAAGCTACTTTTACACCTCATGCGTGCTTCTATCCCCATCCATGGGCTATATTTACCTCTTCTTTTCCCAAGTTCGAAACTATGCTTACTTTCTCTTTCCTCTAACCTGGATCAACGAATTCATTATGTATTTCTGCAGAATGAAGTGCTCTAAGGTAGAAGACAACCTCCTTTTGGAGAAGAAGGTCTCCTAGAGCTCCATCTAGCCCTATCTAGGGTTTCCAAGGTCATCTTCTAGGGATTTCGACCAAGGAAAGTTGTTTTATTCCTTTCTTATCCATTTATATTTCTCTTCTTCTTCCTTAGACCTTCCTTCAGGTCGGAACCTTGCTGTTCCATGGTGAAAGTGGCTCTAGAACTCAAAAATATATCCTTCTTGTTTCTTTTTCTAGGATTTTGCTTCTTTGTGGAGAGAAGTACTTAACTGGCCAAGTTCAGATCTAAATCCAAGGTTTTCTTGCCCTGTTTGCTTGAGATTCTTGTTTTTTGGGATCTGAACTACTCTATAGAGGCGAGTTATATAACATTCTTCACTTATATTGCTTAGTAGAAGCTTGTTAGTTCATGTTTATGCCTTAATGTGTTGATTTAAGCATAAAGAAACCATGCTTGTTTATAATTTCGAAATTTTTGTGGTGTTCCTTGTTCTGTTCTAGTTCTATATGAACTTGTAAACATGTTTACAGACTTTATAAGGTGTAACATGATCTGGGACAGGTTGATAGCAACAACCTATGGTGCTATGTACAAAACAATTGATGGTTTAAATTAGGATTTCAAGCTATTTCCTTCCGTATCACACAACCGATGGTCATACCATTCAACAACCAATAGTGTTGCTATCATGGCAACTGATGTTCATGATCAAGGGTGTCAAATTTATGGTGACAACCTATGGTCACCCCATAGGTCAGGTTTTGGCTCAATTAGACGTATACTTATCATCCACTAAGTATTCTAATGATGTTATCAATTGATGATGACATTAGCTTAATTTTTGATGGTGTTAACTGAATGTATTATTGATCTAACAACCAATGGTGACCTAATGATCACAATTAATGGTGGATCAGGTCATCACCATATATGATGAGTTAAGAATGTAATTGTAGATTTGACTAAACCTTGAACCAATGGTTCCTTGGTTCAATTGATCTAATGGTTAGACCTGAACTTCAATTGATAACCTTGAACAATGAACCTGATCCAATGAATAATATTGGATGCTTCAACATCCAATGGATTAGAATAAATCACATGGTATTATATGTGGGTCCCAATGATGATAATTTGATGGTTCAATACCATTAATTTGCAGTCTTACCTTTGCCATTACATAGTTATATTTGATAAATCACTATAATAAGTGGATGCGTAACTCCCATATGATCGATCTTGTTATACCTAACCTTAATGTAATTATATGATGTTGATTGGTTATAATCAGACCTCTTGAATGATTAATGTGATAATGAATTTCACTCTAATTGTGTTGAAACCACATTGTAGTACTATTTGAATATCATAGTGCCTTGCCATGTAAATATCTATGGACACATATGTGCTAATGATCTTTTGAGCCTTGTTTAAGGCATGGAATGATGATGATAACCTTACTATGAATAATGTGATGGTCTTAACGACCATTGGGCATGTTCGAAGCCATGACTGAGGTGAAATCCTCTTCATGTTCCAATAAGGGTTAAATCCCTGGAACTTGTGATAAGATATTGGTATCTTGTAAAAGTATGACGATAAGTGTGGTCCATTAATTTGCAATGAATGATAGCATGTGATAATGTGATTAAGATTTATATCTCAAATGTTTTATATCTTTGAAGTTGTTATAAATATACTCTTGTTAGAAAAGAATTAGGATTTGAATGTCCATTTGTATGATTTACCCTTAATTCACCCAATTGGCATAACTAATTAAGTGAAACTCTAATCATGTAGTGCCCTATGCCATAGATCTATCTGAGTGTCAGAAATTGCCAGATAGTGAAATGAGTATTCCTAAGGGATACTTGGAGCGCATACTGATGAGTATGCAGGGTGCTTGTCATCCTGAATATAAGTGTTAGGGAGGATGATAGTGGTCATACCTAGCCCTCGGTTTGAGAATGGTTGCGATCATGTCTCAGTGATTATCTATATATATATATATATGAGTTAGGCTAGGATACACTTAAGTGTATTGGGGCTGGCATACAATGAAGTTTTAAGCCTTTAGATCTGCCCCATTTTTCATCTATGGCTGACATTAATCCCACCCACTACAACCTTTTCAATGCTCTGGGTCCACCGTCTCCACTATCACCCGACACACTCTCTCTCTTCCCGCTATCTCTCTCTCTCCCCTGCTCTTCTCTCCCTCTGTCGTTCCTCTTCACCCAGGAGCCGACAGCGCCGTAGCTTCCCATTACAGCCGTAGCACCGATGACCAGCACCCCAATGCCGATCTGTCTCTGCCGCAATGCCGACGACCAACGCCACCAGCACCCCACCTGGAGCAGCACCAGTCGCCGACGACAAGAGGACCGACGTCGCTCCTCTTCTCAGGTGCCCCTACCGTTGGAGCAGCACCATCGCCGACGACAACATGTTTTCCCCTATCTTCTTCACTGATTCAATCGGTATCAGTGATGCCGGCACCCAAGAGCCCCAGTCCCTCTATGCCTTCACCCACGCCTGTACTCGTCTCACCGCCGCCCACCCAAAAATAGTCTCCATTGCCGCCGAAGCCGCAGGAAAGCAGTCCTAAGCCGTTTGTGAAGTCTCCGCCTCCCCTGCTCTGCCTGCGCTAAAGCAGAAGGACACCAGTCTGCCAACTATCACTTCCCCTCCGCCAACTCCAGTGCGCCCATCACCACCGCCAGTTCCCAAATCACAACCGCCAGTTCCCAAATCACAACAATGTTATTCAGTTAATTCTAGTTGTTTCTTTACACCTGTATTGAAAATTAAGTGATACCCTCTTTTCCAGCAACATGTAATGGTCTAATTGTCTACCATACTAAGTGTGCTTCCTTCAACCCTTAACTAGTTGGGTATCATACCAGTCTTTCTCTCATTTTCTTCTTATCTCCTTCAGCAACATGTAATGGTCTAATTGTCTACCATAAGGTTTTCCCTATCTTCTTCACTGATTCAAGGCAATAAGCTGTACGATTAGTGGGAAGGATATTTTCTCCTGCATTCACCAAATAGACAGACTAGGCCTTTAGGAAACACTTATGATCCGGTCTTGGGTCTGCACGATTATTGTCAAATTGCACAATTAGTATCATCTCTGGTAAAGACCTAGATACATAATTTGTGGGTATTCCAAGCATATTGAATCGAAGTTTCAAGTTTCAAAGTATATATATCCAATATTTGAGTGTGCATCACACATGTGTTATCACATTTACCATAAATCATAGCTTCTGGTCAAATTTTTATGTGGTTGTATTGTACATAATAATAAATGTCCCATTCATCATTGTAGTGCAGGAAAGTTAAATTCATGCATTATGTGTAATATCTTTTTAACAATTCAAGCTACTTTTCTGGATATTGAATACTTAATTTTTGGTCTCTGAATGTTTCACTAACATGCCCTGTAAGAGGTTTTTTTATGTTAATCGATATAAGAGGAAACATTGTGTGTTGGTACTACCTGACATTATAAACTTCAAATAGAGTAGTATATTATTAATATACTAAACTTGAGAAGAGTAGTGATGATAATAGGTATTGAAAATGTGGAGGCAACCCCACCCCTCCAAACAAGTGATGACAATATAGTATTGAACATGCGGAGGCAACACCCTACTCCCCTGGTTGGTAAAATATTGTATATAAGGTTTTAGAATCAAATACCTAAGGGTATACCAACATACTAAACATCAAAACAATTAAGTTATCTTCTAAGGGCACACCAATACTATGCATATCTTCAGTTGTATTGTACATAATAATAGATATTGACTGTTATAATATTTTTTTGCCCTTAATAGATATGGACTGTTATATCCCAGTTTGGTCGGATATGGAAGGCACTGACACCGCACAACAATTTTTACATGGTTAGACTTTGTTTTAATTTAACAATATGGTTTCATTTTCCTAAATACAAACAAGGGGGTGATAATGTGTTTTATGTGTAGATATGGATTTTTCTCATGATGTTGATGGTATGGCGGGAATACATTGGTTAGCTCATGACCATGCAGTGGATGCAAATGAAATTTTTGGTGAAGAAAATGAGACCGATGTGGATGTCGAAAGGGTGGAAGTACAATCTGAACTAGAACCTTTTATAGGTTTGCAATTTGACAGTCTTGATAAGGCGGAGGAATTTTACAATCAATATGCATATCGTATGGGATTTAGCATAAGGAAGGGGAATCACTATGTCTCATATAAAACCAAAACAATCACAAACAGGGTATTCATGTGTTCCAAGGAAGGGTTATATAGACCGAAAAAGAAGGAAGACAATGGTGATAAGGGTACCCCAAAAAAAGATATCATTTCTAATCGAACAGGATGTAAGGCTCAAATGAGAGTCAAGCTAGAAGAAGACACAAAGTGGGTGGTTGTGAGCTTTGACAAATAGCACAACCATGATCTCACCAAGAGTCCATCTAAAAAGAGGTTTCATCGGTCACACCATCGTATGTCTTCTGAGGTTCATGATTTGATTCAGGCGATGCATGATCAAAATATTTCTAGTGCACAAATAATGTCACTTATTGCTAGCCAACAAGGTGGAATTCATAATGTCACATTCACAAGAAAAGATTTAAGCAACAAACTTGTTTCTTTGAGGAGGAGATACATAGGTGTTGATGTAGCCTCCACATTAGAGCATTTCAAAAAGCAGCAAGCAAAAAATCATGCATTCTTCTATTATGTACTATTTGATGATGAGGGCTGTGCACGCAATATCTTTTAGGTAGATGCGAGGTCAAGAATGGCGTATCAAACATTTGGCGATGTGGTTAAATTTGACACAACTTACATGACTAATAGATACAATATGCCATTCACACCTTTTATTGGGGTGAATCATCACAAGCAGTCTACTTTGTTTGGTTGTGCTTTATTACGAGATGAGACCGCTGACTCATTTGTATGGGTTTTTCACACATTTCTGGAAGATATGTATGGAAAGCACCCCAAGGCAATCTTAACTGATCAAGATCTTGCAATGAAGAAGGCTATTCACATTGTATTTCCTAATGTAGTACACTGTTGTTGTCAATGGCACATAATGAGAAAGGCACGTGAACATCTGGGTGTGATTTATGGTACTATTTTCGGGTTTTGTGAAGAGTTTCAATCTTGCATCAATCAACCCATCACCATTCATGAGTTTGAAGAAAGATGGAAGAAGATGATAACATCATACAATTTGGGTGACAACTCACATCTAACCTTATTATGGAATATCAGAGAGCAATGGATACCTGTATACTTTAGAGACACATTTTTTGCCAACATGTCTACAACACAATGGAGTGAGAGCATGAATGCAATATTCAAAGATCATGTAAACAATCATTTTCCATTGTTTAAATTTGTCCAAGCATATGAGAAGGTGGTTGAGAACCGTTTTGACAAAGAGGATGAAGAAGACTACAGAACTAAGGATGGCCAACCATCATTATGGTCTTATGCTACCATTGAGAAACATGCTAGGGATGTCTACACAAGATCGGTTTTTAAATCTTTCAAAGAACAAATGAAATTGACCTCATGCTATTATTTAGAGGAGGTTCATAAAGATTCCATATATCAAATTTCACGTGTTGGCGGTGAGTCACTTGCATTTGTATCAAAGAATAGCTACAAAGTACAAGTTAATCAAAATAATGAAGAATTCTTTTGTGAATGCAAGCTATTTCAGTTTTCTGGCATCTTATGTGGTCATATACTAAAAATGATGCTTTATCTTAAATTTCATAAGATACCACCTCTATATGTGCTGAATAGATGGACTAGGGAAGCAAAAACCAAAAGTGCAAATCATTATGTGAAAGAGACTTGTGAAGAAGTTGATGGAAGTACCCCTTTGGGCAGGTTCAACTCACTTTGTAGATCGGCAATGAAGTTAATTGATATATCTTCTAAACATAAGGACACCTACCTTGATGTTCATGAGCTATTTGAAAACACTTATGCCAACGTTGTGTCTTTACAAAAAGAAATGGGAACGACTTCTTGTGGAGAAGGCATGCCATCATCTCAAACTCACATTCCAACACAAGGTAGTCAATATGTGCTCCGAATTCAAGATGCGGAAGATGACATGCAAGCAAGAGATCCACCACCATCACATTGTAAAGGAAACAAGAAACCACAAAGGTTTAAGCCACAAGCTGAGTTAAAAGCAAAAAGACAAAGGACATGCACTATATGTAATGGAAAAGGGCACAATAGTCGTACATGTAGATCTGGGGTAAGTTACAAAGCCTTGTAGTTTCTCTAATCTTATATTGCATGATCTTTGAATTTTATAATCCCTATCTCTCATGTTATGGAAATGTATATTGCAGGTTGCCAATGATAAATCCGATGCAGATGACCTTGATCAAATTTATGAGTCTGGGGAAGAATAAGATACAGTGGATGAAGAATTCAAGTGGCTGTAAAAGTGGATGCTAAAACTCATGAAAAATCTGTGTCTTGTAACCGATGCTTTATCTATTTGTGTCTTTATGTGTAATGAACCTTTGATGTAAAAGGGATGCTATGTTCGTGTGGGACTTTATGTCCGTACTTTTTTTGGTTTTTGTTAGTAAGAATCTGCTGTTCAAAGCTTCAGTAGTTGAAGAAATTAAATAGCCATTATGTACCACTTATATTCCCATCATTTCAGTCACCTATGAGTTCCATTATGGCAGTAGTTGCCAAAAATGCAGCAGTTTGGTGTTACTGCTTAATCAGTTTGGTGGACAACTTCTCTATTAGCACTTGTAATCAATTATATTTCCATCATTTCAGTTCTGTTGTGTGAGGTTCTGTATATTGTTTTCAATCTTTTAGCCATTTTTGTAGTGCAGCAAGGATGGAGCCAAACTAAGTTCCGGTGTGCAACCAGACACACAATAGAACAGTGCTGTCAAATCAATAAGATAAAATGCAGATCAACATTATTATTGATTAATACTAAAGGATTTCAGGCCAGTAACTAACCACGAGATAATGTTTGCAGAATAAGTTACAAATGTGGGGTATATAAATAGCATACTAATTCGTTTCTATATAGATGTCTTTAGAAGTACCAAATAGCAAATGTGTCCACGAATATTCACTTTCAGCCTAACATTTAGATGCAAAATATGTGAATTATGATGTTTTGATGCAAAACCCAACATGCTTATTTTCAATCAGCTCTCCTGAATATTTGTTGTATATATATACATGTCAGAACAAAGAAAACAGAAAATGTGCCCATGAAGAAGCAACACATCATGTTCACTTCAGCCAAACATTTGGATGTATGAGAACAATGATGTTTTGATGCAAAATATACACAACAAGTTTATTTTTGAATTTCACACCACATGATGCTTTTTGGGTTTTATTGACCAAATAAATTATTTCACACTAACATACTCCAGCAACCAAAAACTTCTCTTCTACAAGTGATTGTTGCCAAACCCATCTCTCCCTACTACAAACAAAATTGTTACCCACCCACCCACCCCACCCACCTCACCCCTCTTAGTTCCCCAAAAAGGCTTGCCATTAAAGGAAACTAAGACATTCATCTTATCTTGATGGTCTTCTCCTATTTTATCTCTTCTTTACCATCTCGTTGGAAGCTCTTAATATTTTCCAGCACCCCCGCTCTATCTTTCACAATATCCTTCTGAGTGCAAACTCTGTTCCTCTCCATTTTTTCCCCTTCCACTACATTACTCCGACTCCACAATGACCAAAACTTTTCCTTCAGTCCATCTCTTACTATCCATGTAATTCCCCATACCACACCTCTATGGAGCACGTTCATGATTTATTAATTGGTTCTTGTTTCATAAAATTTTAATAAGCCCCAATTATAGGTGTGCAAAATCTATGTTGTTCTTTTAACGCATTCAGTGTCAAAGTGCCTCCATGCTCTATACAACCAAGTGTTGTTGGTTTAGCATTGGAAGAACGTGCAATCTATGTAGAGGTTGGTCTTTTGTTTGTGGTGTTAGTAGCGATTTCCAAATGGGAGGTTAATATGGTGTTGTTCGGATCTCTGTGGGTTAGTAATCATGGACAGTCAAATCTCTTTTTTTTTGCTGTATGGACAATCAAATCTCTATTTCTATAGACATTCAGTGTACTAGACATTGTATTTATTATGGTTTCAAAGTGGAACGATCTGCTCAATTTTCATACATAAAAACCATCTCATTCAATTTGCACAACCACAAAAATGCATCAATGACAAGGGATATTGATTTTAATCCATTCATTCATAAACCAGTACAACATTATAGGCAATTGCATCTAACATGATCCTACGTACAGAAAAAGAAACAAGACCCAAGATGCTGCTAATAAAGCCACACAACACTTATATTTAGTCACAACTCTTTCCTCCCTCATCCGAGATAGCTTTATTCCTTCTTCAAGCCTCTTCATCTTGAAAATATATTCTTTAGGAATATTCACTTCATCGGCCCATTGGAAGAACCTGCAATATTCACTTCCCTACACACAAAACAAATACCAACACATTTAATTTGTATCTTAGCGTTGTTGATTCAAGATACCATCTGATGTTTAAAAATAACCTTTTTGTTGAAATTGGAACAACCCAAAAATTTCTGACCATAGTTTTTCTCAGTCCAAGCTGTCTTAGTTTCAAGGACCTAGCCACAATAACAAAGTTGTCTACTGCTTCCACTTCCATTGAATGGTGCCGAACAGGTATATCCAGGGTTACTTCCACCACAATTGGATGAGTTAATCATTTGACTAAGTGAGATTGCAGAAGGGGGGAGAAAGAACGGCTGACCACAGGGAGACCAAATTGGAAAAGGTGGAAATTGGGACTGATGGCGGGTGCTACTACTCACTTGTTGCTGATGGCGGAGGCTATCGGTCGGACGGTTGCTGATGGCAAGGGTGCTACTTCTCCGGTTGCTACTGGCAGGTGCTGCTGCTCGCTGGTTGCTGCGGGCAAAAGCAGAAATTAGGGCGGCCAGGGGAAGGGGACGAGAGTAGGGGAACGATAAATGAGGTCAGGAAGGAACGACGGAGGGAGAGGAGTGCAGTCAACCCGGCGCTGCGGGGAAGAAACTGTCACCATCGCCGATCGGGAGGGGAGCCTCCAGGGGAATGCCTGGATGGTCGTCGGCAGCAAGAAGCCTGCTTTCTAGTTGGCCGTCAGCAGGCAAGGCCACATCCAGTTGTGGCCGTCGGCGGTGCTGGCGGTCGGAGACAGAGCGGAGGGAGAGAGATGGCGCAGCGAAGGGAGAGATATGGAACAACAAGAGCCGAAGGGGAGAGAGAGAGTCGGGGGAGAGATATGGCGCATCAAGAGTCAGAGGAGAGAGAGAGTTGGGGGAGAGACTGGTCACGGGTGGGGAAAACATACCAGCAAGTGGGGACATAGCATCGTATCAGCCTTAGTGGGCAAAAATTCTCCCAACCGCAGATCAAAATCTGGGTAGATCTAAGGGCAGAAAACTTCATTGTATTCAGGCCCCAATACACTTAAGTGTATCCTAGCCTAACTCTCTTTCTCTCTCTCTCTCTCTCTCTCTCTATATATATATATATATATATATATATATATATATATATATATATGATGAGATTGGAGGAAAACTGTGGTTGTACCTCAGATGGTAGGGTATCTGTACCCGTCTCCTTTTACTAGTGCCATAACCTATACCAAGGACGGACTAGGCTGTTAGCAGATTGACCTTATGTGTCGCTATGGCGGACCCGTACTGACCGGGGGCGGAGAATATCTTAGGAATCCAGCTCTTCCTAGATCTTGTATGGCACTGATTTCGACTTAGTAGTGGTCAGTTGGGACTTGAGTGGTATTTCTCAAATCCCTCAGGGCAATGTAATAAAAGAAGTGATATAAGTCGTGTAGTATACTGACTATGGTCAAATATGTCTCATATTGTTTGATTAGTCTTTAACTTGTCTTTATACTACTCAATGTTTACAAGATGATATCATATGACCTTTGAGTAATTATACTTCTTGTCAAGTTAATTTGCTTAATGGCTTAGTATGCTTAACCTATTCAATCTGCTTAAATTGCTTATTCATTACTATATCTACTCAGTTCATTTACTATCAATCAATATGTTATAATCAATATATGTTGGAGAGAGTTATATCTCCCGCTGGGACTGGGTCTCACTCGTGGGTCACAACATTTTTTTTAGGTTTGGTCGCGGGCAACAAGGTCGAGGTTGCACTGTGGAAGAGAACCAACCTGATGATCAATAATTCAGAAGGTTAGTTAGTTATAAATGTTAGTAGTAGAGTCCTAGTGTCAACCCTGTACTCTCAGGTATGGGTATGGGATGTGTTTTCTAGATGATATACTCGTATCAACACAAGATTTTGTAGTATGCCAATGTTTGTAAATATATGGCATGTACATGTGAAATATATTTTCTATGCAGGATGTGACTGAGGTCTTTGGACCCATATGTAAATACTTGTTACAGTATATGAGAATGGAATGATGGACCTTTTGTAAATGTCCTAGAGTTTATTTACATTGTTGGAATTGATTTTAATTATTCCGCATTTTTGACTATGTGATAAATTAGTAGTCGATCATGTTTTGTGTTTTGAGTAATCTCGTTAAGTGTGATGAGGTGTCACAATCAACTCTCTTTCTCTCTCTAAGGGAGAGAAACACATGGAATGTTCATTTAATAAACATCTCCAACCTTCACATATTTCTCATATTGTTGATACATCTTGGATACTAGGATTCATTACCTTGGTATCCACCTCATGTGCTATAAGGAACTCACATCCTTATCTCATCTATTCTTACCAGCATAACTAATTTCAAAACATATAAGAGGAGTTTTCCTAATTATTGGAAGGCTTAAAATCAAAATCATCACAAACTTTATGATCTTGGAACCATAGTCCAAACAACCTTATGCTATCATAAGCTATCCACCCTCATGTTTGTAGCGAATCCATACTTACCAAGTGGCAATGATCCACATGAAAGCTGTGACCTAGAAAGGAAAGACACAAAGTGAAACACACTTCCCATACCATTGTAGTATTTTTTTTAAGGGCCACTAGCAAAAAGGTAACCAATTCTATTTTCATTATGCATGTTACAACTTCTTATGTATCATTTTACCTTTTTCATTTCGGGTTCCTTGCCATTAACATAGGAATCATCATGATTAACATATCTCATTACTCCTTCCTTGATGACTATTTATCCCACTAGTGTATGTTCTCTTATTTTATTATGTTTTTCAACCACTTATAACAAATAAATCACCATATTCTTCATTTTCTTCCTTAAACATGGATCATCTTCCTTAATTTCTATCACATGCCATGCTGATTTTACATTAACACTTTCTTACACATATAGGTTGGTCTGAGATTAACTCAGGTTCCACCTTATTCCTTTGTCATTGTTCACATTTATCTTCTCATTTTGTACTTGTTATAGGAGTTCTTTCCATCTTATGTGAATTTCATACCTTGATTCACTTTATAAGCATAAACGTGTGTGTCTTTTACTTTATTATCTTTTTGAATCACATCATCAAGAACTCCTCTTTTTCTTATTTGTATTCAAATTTAGATTTCATGGTGTTGTATATTTCTCTTATAGTTACCAAACATTCAAGTTTTGATAGATTATGATGCAATTCCCATCTTCTTTAAAATAGGATTGAGATCTTTACACCATGATTTCTTATTCGTTATTCTCTTTAGATTGTCTCAAAATTACTACTTGATCAGAGTAATAAGAAAAATAACAATCTAAGAGTTCCATACTTACCTTTCTTCAATAATTGAATACCTGGACAGGGCACCCAAGTACTGAGATTAGGCAGTATGCACCATATTTTTATGTCATATTCCTAACTAAGACATCATCCTAGTCCTAAGTCCTAGTGTCCTTGTAGACTCAATGAACCTAAAGCTCTGATACCAACTTGTGAGAACCCGTTACACTAAACGAGATTACTCAAAACATAAAGCACAATCAATCACTAATTAATCACATACCCAAAAATATGGGTAAATTAAAACTGATTTCAATGTCAGCACCCACTCAAAAACATTTGAATAAGAGACCAACATCTTTCTTATATCCATACTATGCCAAGAATTTGATACAAATTGTTCTATCACCTTAGCCACAACATATATACACATGAGAACAATATTTGTATATGCCACATGATAAACATTAACATGCTAAATTTTTTTTGATTCATTTGAAACACCATATACAAACTTTTCCTACCCGAACCTGAGAGTATAGGGATGACTCTAGGACACACTAGATATCTAATCAACATTCTCAAAGATTCATTACTATAGCTCCTCTTTGCTTCCACATGTTTGTTTTTGTCACTTTTGATTACCTAAAAAAATGTGGTGAACCACAAGGGTGAGACCCATGTCCCAACAAGAGATATAACCTCCAACAATGTTTATTGATTACAACATTTTAAAGTAATTAAACAAATAAGAAGTTTAATCAGATATAAAAAATAAGATCAACAGTAATGATGATTAACAAAATACATAAAGGAGCATATAATAACAATCATAATTAGCCAGACTATCATCCTTTATCTTGTTGACAATATAAGAAATTCAGTAGCATATGCATATCCAACATCATGAGCAAGTCTAGTAACATAGCATAGCTAACAATATGAGCATGTGTAATTGGTTGAACATATCAACATCATAAGAAGAGATAAAAACATAAGCACAACTATCTGGATAAGCATGATTAGCAGTATATGAATCTCTAGTTACAAAGGCATGGATACCATGCTAAACATAAATAACAACATGAGATAGATAACATCATGATTATAATCAGCAGTAGCAGTATAGTTATCAACACAAGCATAGCTACTATATGTACGCATCTACTATCTTAAGAATATCCACAACCTAAGTGTATCTGCTATCTCTTAATTGCACTAAGCATCATCTTTATGTAAAGATAACAAACACGGGTTATCATCCAATGTGAAAAGTTGTGTATAACCCTAAACAAATATGCTACATACCTGTATTACATTTTTTATTATGCCCTAGGGAATTTGAATCGTACCATTCAAAGTCCAACCGACCCCTGTGAAGGGCTATTCGGTTCCGTACAAGATCTAGGAGTGTCAGTATCCTAAAATCTCTTCCCCTCGGCCAGCATGAGTAAAAGGCAGTGACATATCAGTCAAAGCTATCACCACAACTACATATAGTCTTGTAACTAGCCCACCTTGGTACAGGTCATGGTGCTAGCATCTAGGGTATTCAAACCCAATCACTGAGGTATAACCACAATTGTCCTTTAATCACATAATTGGATAATCACCGAGAAACGACCGCAACCGTTCTCAATCACATCAGATGTATGAGGCATGACCATAGCGAACCTCCACAATCTACATTGTGGATGACAAGGGTATATCCTCAACCTGCCACCCCCACATACTCAATAGTATGCGCTCTAAGTTTCCCTTAGGAATATGCATTTCACCATCCAGCAAGTTCTGACACTGAAGATGGTTCTACGACACATGGCACTACATGATTAGAGTTGCACTTGATTAGTTATGCCAAATGGGTGAATTAAGGTTGTATCAAACAAATGGACATACAAACCCTAATTCACTTCTAGAAAGCATATAAATATCACAACTTTGAAAAGATATAAAATGTGTGAAACATAATTTCTCATCTCATCATGACATGGTACTATTCACTTGCCATTCATGAGACCACACTAGTCATCATACTATCTCAAGATATAAATCCTTTTCACAATATCACATGGTATCAACCCTTATCAACATAAGAGGATTAAACCTCATTCATGGATCAACCATGCCCAAAGGTCATTAAGACCATCATACTATTCCCTGCAAGATCATCATTATCTTTGCATGCCTTATAACAAGGCTCAACAACATCTGTGGTGACACATCCCTCTATCACACAGACAACGAGATGCCATGTGAAAACGTGTGGAAAACACCATAAACCACCTATTACCAAAAACACGTGTTAATTAAAACCGATTTCATAAAGCAGATAAACCAAGAAACTATTACATCCAGATCCTCATCCTGCAAGAAGATAGGTTATATAAACATTGGTAAGCCTTGATACGTGTCCACAGCTTATAAGAGCATCTATCCTATCAACACATGAGTTCATCACCTGTTTATACATACACAACGTGCCACATCCGGCTAGCAGCATAAGCTACACATCGTAAAACAATGTAAAAACACCTTCGAGGACCTGAGAGTACATGGATGACTCTAGGACTCTACTACAAAACAACCAAAACAACAATGTATCCATCTCTTGCCTTCTACTGCTCTTCTTGCTGCTCGGTCGCAACCTCACGACCACCACCACATCTAGCGTGATCACCTAAAAAGGTTGTAAACCAACGGGGTGAGACACACTGTCCCAGTGAGAAACATAACTCTCCGCCGAAACTATAAAACTCCAAGGAAGGCTTAAGCAAGTAAATCAAAAGATAACTAGCATAAGAAGATTATATGAGCAGCATACTGAGCAGGTCTTACTATAATATCAAACTTACCAAGAGATCCGGGAGGCATATGACCTGATTTCCTTTATGGAACATGATTGACAAGATAAGATTTATAAGATCTTACCGGATAACATAAAGAACATATGAGTAACTACAAGGTATAACAAGATCAACTACACAGACAAGGCCTCAACCAATATTCTGCGTTTTGCCTTAAGCAATAAATACTATTCGGCTGAATTACGTATCATTATTCCCTGAGGAAGTGAGCTGTACCGCTCAAATCCAACCTTCAGTTGTGAAACCCAAGCCGGTGCCATAAAAGGTCGATGGAAGAGTCGGACTTCACGACCTCCCCACCTCGTGGTCAGTGCACGAGTGCAAAACAAGCATGACCGCAATCTCATGCTTAAGTGGCCTCAGCCACAGGGTCAGGCTACCCTCTGCCTAGCCCACCTTGGTACATGTATCGGCGCCAGTGAAACTGAGCCATGAACGCATTCATGCTCTCTCATCACACATCCTGAGTCATGGGCATGTTCACCATTTCCCAACATATTGAGCTACGGGCCTGAAACCATGCTTTGGAGTCTACAACCAAAGTTGCATTCTAACCTCCTCATTTTCGGCTAGGAGAAACCACACATATTCAATAATATGCGCTTCCAGGTTAACCCGTAGGAGAACCTGTTTCACCATCACCAACTACTGACGATGATGGATCTATGGCGAGGGAAAACTACATAATATGTTCCACTATAATTAGTTAGTATATTTTAAGTGGATTTTTGAGGCAGCCAAGTTGTAACACATACATAACATTAAGTTACATTAATACTACCACCATCACATTATCCCAGGATCTCAATCCCTTATCACAAGAAACTACTACCTCTTAAGGCATTCTCATCATCTTACATCATCACTTGGGATAACAATCCCTGATCTCATCATCAGAGGATAACACCTCAACTAGGCACTTAGCCTTTATCAGGTCCTTAGACCTATCACAACATACTGGTGATGCATGCTATCTCATCAACAAGAGTGATCATCACAATGCACTGTTATTCAAACACATATACCTCATAGCTCTTACCTGGCTATGAATTCATCTGATACACCTGCATGGTTAGTATGCACATCAAAAGAAATAACTTAAAATCACCAGACATAGCTCTTATGTTTATCATGTTATTAGGGTTTGTAGATGCACATGTCATGATCATAATCATATGAAGCATATACTGTTTCAGTTATACTATTGCTATCAAATAATGGGCATCCATCTATGCTTTTTACCTTATAAACAGGAGCAAGCATCTTGGCATCATCTTTAAACATCCAACATAGCATAGGTTTGCAAACTAACTTCCATTGTTCATTATCAACAAAGATGCGATCTCACGATGAAGGACTACTAGGTAGGATGGCTGCTACCCTCACTAGAAGTGTGACGGGTAGGCAAACCCTCACTACAGGTGGTATCGGGCAGGGTAACACCCCTCACTAGAGGCCTATCGGCCAAGCACTTGTCCACACATAACGGTCAATGATGGGGTGCATCCATGCATAAGGGATATCGTGCAAGAAGATCTAATGGAGTGTGTCATGCAACTAATCTAGGAGCTGTGTATCGTGCAGCTCATACCGTGCAACCAAGGAGAAAAGGTGCGTCGGGCAACACAACTAGCTCTACGGCCAAGACCCTATCGTCCAACTAGGGTTAGGGTTTGTGATGGGAAGCAACTACCTAATCATCCAAGCAGCAACACACGACACTGTGTCAGGCGACACCACAGCAACACGCAACGCCCTGAGACGGGCAACATAGGGTCAGGCAACGCTCACATCAACACGTCAGCAGAGAACACTCCTATCGACTAAGGACATAATGCCCAACTGACCCCATATCGGGCGAAGGATAACACCAACTAGGGTAAAGGGGTCATCTCGATCAAGGCATCTCACCCAAGCTCACCAATAAAATCAAGAGGACCATAACGACACAAATCTAACCGAACACAATAGAACTGTATCAGCCAGGCCAAGACCCAAGACAAAGAGGTGTCGAGAAATATCATATCAAGGGTGTATCGTGCAAGGCACCAAGCCCATCCCGATAAGGTCATCCTCAAGCTCAAGCTCACCAACATCAAAATCCTAAAAGATCAAGAGAATCAACTCCCTCTCAACAACCAAGAGAGAGGGGTTTTGCACGACCTCCATCACTAAACGAGCAACATGATAGATCACCTCCAACTTAGGTCAAGCTCCTAGTCTCTACAAGGTCCACATCCAACCATGTCTCACCTCTCAAATCCATGGTGAGAGAAGAGTGTTGCCCAAGCGACTAGGGTATAGGCTCACCTCTCAAGAACCAAGAGAGAGGGGTGTTTCCTATATCACTAGATCTGAACTCACTTCTCAAGACCAAAGGAGAGAAAGGGGTATTGCCCCAAAGGAAACCCTAATCTATGGGTTCAGCCAACTAGGGGCAAAGGTACAAAACATTAACCACAACAACAAGATCACTATATCCACAAGACTAAAGGTGTAAACTAAGCAAGGAACATATCTAGCAACATACATGGCCGATCATGATCATATGAAAACATGCAACATAAAAGAAGGTAGTATGGTTAGGGTTAGGAGTTATGTAACCCGCCTTAAGAAAGCTCCAAGATCCTAGCACCAAGCTTCCAAGCTCAAGCACCACCACAAGAAGAAGAACAAGGCACTCTAGGGTTCGACCACCACTAGAGGAAGAAGAAGACTCCAAGGAAAAGGAGGAGGATCAGCCACTAAGCTTGCAAAGGAGAGGTTTCATGCACCAAGGAAGGGGGTGGAAACTAAGGAACTAAAGGGATCCTTAGCAAGAGAAAGGGGATACATATATAGAAGAGGATGGAGGAGAAACCAAGGTAAAACAAGGCATTGTGTCACCCACCTAGGGACACTTGTCCATGGGCAACACCACCCTCTCATCTCGACCCATACACATGTCCAAGGCAATTTCCACATGCAAGCATCATGCACCATGTGTCCACTAGAGTGGTGACACAAATGAAGCTAGGAGTCAAAGGTGGTCCATGGCCGATACACCAACTCCTTGCCCGATACAGCCTCATGGGCGACACACCCATGGCTGACACAACCATGGCCGGCACACCTATGGCCGGCACAAGGTCCAACAAGGCAAAGCAAGGCTCAAGCAAGGCATAACAAGGCCCAACAAGGATCACCCAAGCCCAAAGCAACCCAAGCAATGATCTCAACCCTTCCTCTCAACACTAGAAGAAGCAAGGAGAGAGCAAAACACCTCTCAAGGTGACAAACTTGCTCATCAACCCTAGACTTGGGTTATTTGCAAGTAGCACCTCAAACACTCAACAAAGCACAAACAAACCCTAATCACCACTAAAGGTGATTAGCAAAACACCAGGGTTAGGAAAAGCAAACAGGATAAGCCCAAAACGGGGGTAAGGGTCCTTACAAGTCTTAAACCTCTACAAAGGGATTTCACCCACAAAATATGAAGAGAAAAGCAAGGGATACTTCCTCCTCATCTCTTCCTCAAGCTCCCACGTGGCTTCCTCAACGCCACGATGATGCCAAAGAACCTTTACCAGAACCAGGTCCTTTCTCTTCAGCTTCTTCACTCTTTTGTCAAGGATCATCACTGGACCTTCCTCGTAGGTCACATCTTCATCCAGCTCAACCTCAATTGGTTGTATCACTGTCCCTATATCTGGATGACTTTTCTTCAGCATGCTGACATGGAACCCCAGATGTAACATGTGCAACTTTGGCGGCAACTCTAACTTGTAATCTACCTTGCCAATACGTGCTATGAGCGGGTATGGCCCCATATACCTGGGTGCTAGCTTACCTTTTCGGCCAAACCTTAGCATGCCTTTCCATGGTGAGACTTTAAGATACACCTTATCTCCCACCTGAAACTCTATTGGTCGTCGGAGATTGTCTGCATAAGACTTTTGTCTATCCTGTGCCGCTTTCAACTGTTGTTGTATCACTTTGATCTTTTCTGTTGTCTATTGTACTAACTCACGACCCAAAAGCTGATACTCACCAGACTCATACCAACATAAAGGAGATCTGCACTTCCTGCAATATAAGGCCTCATAAGGAGCCATGTCAATGCTCCGCTGGTAACTATTGTTGTAGGAAAACTCTATCAAACTGAGATGTACATCCCAACTGCCTAGGAACTGCAAAACACAAGATCGGAGAGGATCCTCCAAAGTCTGAATAGTCCTTTCAGACTGTCCATCTGTCTGCTGGTGGAAAGCGGTGCTGAACCTCAACTGTGTTCCCAATGCTTTGTGCAACTGTTCCCAGAAACAACTCATGAACTGAGGACCTCTGTCGGAAACTATCATTGCTGGTACGCCGTGCAAGCGTACTATCTCATCTACATATACCTAAGCAAGCTTCTCGGCTGTATACATTGTCTTCACAGGAATGAAATGGGCAGACTTCATTAATCTGTCCACTATCACCCAAATGGAATCATGATTCTTAGCTGTCCTTAGCAGACCAACCACGAAATCCATGGTTATATGATCCCATTTCCATTGTGGTATTGGTAGGGGTTGCTACGTACCTGCTGGCTTATGATGCTCAGCCTTAACTTGCTAGCATACTACACACCTAGCCACAAACTCGGCTACATCTCTCTTCAAGCCAGGTCACCAATACAGGTCCTTCAGATTGTGATACATCTTGGTGACTCCTGGATGCATAGCATACATTGATGTGTGTGTTTCCTCGAGCACTAGCTTCCTTAGATTATCAACATCGGGGACCACCATCCTACCGTGATAGTAAACTAGTCCATCCTCGGACTCATGGAACCCATCACACTTTTCACTGCCGAGCTCTGACCTGATCAACTACACTATATCATCTGTTCTTTGTGCGTCTTTGATTTGCTATCTCAGCGTGGGATTTACTTGCATCTATGCCAAAAGTCCTACTAACAAGGAAACTTCCATCTACACATTCATCTTCCGCAAGGAGACAAACATATCCCGTCTATGGCATACCAAGGAACTCAACTGTGCCCTCTTCATAGGAAGAGAAGAAGACTTTCGGCTAAGCGCGTCAACTACCACGTTTGCCTTACCAGGGTGATACTCAATGGTGCAATCATAATCATTGATTAGCTCCATCCAACAATGCTGTCGCATGTTCAACTCATTCTATGAGAAGATGTACTTCAGATTCTTATGATCTGTGAAGATTTGACACACTTCCCCATAAAGATAGTGTCTCCAAATCTTTAACGCATGAACCACCGCTGCAAACTCCAAATCATGAGTCGGATAGTTCTCCTCATGTTTCTTAAGTTGTCGCGAAGCAAAAGAAACCACATGATCTTCCTGCATCAGCACGCATCCTAAGCCCTTCTTGGAAGCATCACAGAAAACAACATAGCCCTTCCCAGGATCTGGCAGTACTAACACTGGAACACTAGTCAACTTCTCCTTCAAACTTTGCAAAGCTTATTGGAAATGATCATCCCAGAGAAAAGGTACATCCTTCCTAGTCAACTTTGTTATCGGCAACGTGATCACATTGAAGTCCTTTATAAACCTCCGATAGTATCTTGCTGATCCCAGGAAACTGTGAACTTCAGTAAGCGTCTTCGGTTGCTCCCATTATGCAACTGACTCCACCTTCTTGGGGTCCACTTTGACTCCTTCTACAGTTATCACATGACCCAAGAAAGTTACTTCTTTCAACCAGAACTCACACTTACTAAACTTGGCATACAACTGGTGCTGGCGAAGGAGAGTCAACGCTTGTCGAAGATGTTGTTCATGCTTTTGACTGTCCTGACTATAGATCAAGATGTCATCTATAAAGACTACACCAAACTGATCTAGAAACGAACGGAACACCCTGTTCATCAGATCCATGAAAGCAGCAGGCGCATTGGTTAGCCCAAACGGCATAACCACAAACTTGAAGTGACCATACCTCATCCTAAACGATGACTTTGGTATGTCATTTTCCTTAATCCTCAACTAATGATATCCAGACCGTAGATCGATCTTTGTAAACACTGTAGCACCACGTAACTGATCAAACATATCATCTATCCTCGATAACGGGTACTTGTTCTTGATCGTGACTTTGTTCAACTACTAGTAGTCTATGCATAGCCGCATCGATCCGTCCTTCTTCTTAACAAACAGTACTGGAGCACCCCAAGGCGATGTGCTCAGTCGGATGAAACCTTTCTCCAACAACTCCTATAACTACTTCTTGAGCTCTGTCATCTCTTCTGGAGCCATCCTGTATGGTGTATGTGCAACTGGTTGTGTTTCTAGAACTAGATTGATCTCAAACTCAATCTCTCGAGGTGGGGGAACATCGGGGAACTCATCAGGAAACACATATGCAAACTCTCGGACAACCATCACCTCCTCAAGGCTGGGACCCTTCACCTTGGTATCCACAACGTGAGCTAAGAACGCCTTACATCCTTGATGCAACAACTTCTCTTCCACCATCACTGACACTAGACACGTCGGGAGAATCTTCCTATCTCCTTGGAAGATCAACTTTTTCCTACCATCATCAAACACTGCTTGCTTGGAACCACAGTCCAACACAACCTTATACTTCTCTAAGGTATCCATCCCAAGGATCACATCGAATCCATGCATATCAAATGGTATAAGATCCACTTGTATCTTGTGTCCCGAAAAAGATAGAACACAGGATGGACACACTTCTCGAAGCATCGACGAACCATCAAGAGGGGTTTCTAACAACAAGCTATCTTTCTTACAACTAACATGTAAAAGATAGTTTTCAAACATACTATGGGTGATAAAAGAGTGTGTAGAACCTAGGGTAATGAGAACAGATATAAAGCAAGAAGAAGACAAATTAGAATGAAATAACTCTGTTTGACCTGCCACCACTCACGGGTTGACTATCGTCTCTGGCTGACTCATAGCATAGAATCGAGATGTTGCTTGCTGTCCACGTCCTCTGCTTCCTTTAGCAGATGATCCCACTTGTGATGCTTGACTGCGTCCTCGCCCTCTGCTGCTACTGGGTTTCTGTCTGTCTGACCCTTGCTGATTCTACCTTGGTTGATGTGTCACTTCAACATCTTTCCTTGGGTAGTTTGACCTCCAATGCCTGATCTGACCACAAAGATGGCATAAATGGTCTCACTGTTGTGGCCTAGACGTCCCTGTAACTGCTACTGAAGCTGTACTATGTGCCTTTAATGGCGAAGAACCATATCCTCTTCCCTTACTCGGGTACCACTGCGATGGTGCACTGGAACCTATTAACCTAGAAGGTGTTGAAAACCTTGGCTTCTTGAAGCCATCGAACCTCTATCTCTGGAACTGAGCATGCCTCTTCTTAGACATGGACTCTCTCTTCTCCCTGACTGACCATTCAATCCTTCAGATAGACTCCACAAATGTGACAAACCGCTCTTGGTTCTCCAACACAGTAGTAGGTGTTGTCAGCTCAGCACTCAGGCCTTTCTTAAAACGTCTGATCCGCACATCCTAGTGGCTTGTTATCATTGTTAACATCCTTAAGTTTACTTTCTTGCTTTACTTTACTTGCATTTAGTTTAAAAAACCAAATCAATCTTTCGAGCTAGATACCTACTGTCAAGAAGTTAAGTGAAATTCTAGCGTTTTCCATCTTGTCAATCTCGACAAAACCGTTTTCCCGTGGATTCGACCCTTAACTATACTACGATAAGACTTCCACGTTTCTTAGCATACATGGGTGGAGTTCTCGATCTAGTATAAGCAAGGCTAAACCTAAATATTTACTATCTTTAGGATTTTTAGTGGTGCACGCAATTCCACGTGAGTGGAAGCTCCATCAAAAATTGGCGCCGTTGTCAGGGACAATGGAACATTTTAATTTCATTTACTATCTTGCTAGTTGGTTAGGGTTTTACAGTTTTCTTTAATCATTAGTCCATATCTTCTTGAATTCATCATATCTCCTGCATCATCTAAAAGGTGTGTTTCTTTCTCAACTCCACAGGGCGTAATAAAAGATGTAATACAATTGTGCAACATATCTATTTAGGGTTAAACATGACTCACACTAGATGTTTACCCTTGCTTTGTTCCTTATGATGCTAGTTGCTTATGATTCAATAGTATTTCTTAAACAACTCAGTTATTATATATTGAAGAAATAGAAGTTAATTGTTATACATGTTCCTCATATTCCTTCTAGTTACATATGATGCTTTTCTTATCTGTTGTGGATACTCAACCTACTTAACCTGTGTATTTAGATTAAGTTATTCTTTAGTCAAATATGCTTATCATGTTTGATAGTAGTATATCTATGGTAACAATAACCATTGGCGGAGAGTTATATCTCTCATTGGGATATGGATCTCACTCTTAGATTAATTTTTAAATTCCAAAACATATTTATTTGTCAAATTTGGATAAGCGGATTAAAAGATATGAAATTTTCAATTTGAACCAATCAAGAAATGACAAGTCAGAAATCTTCAAGAGAGAGAAAAACTGAGAGAGAGGGAGAAAACACCATTTGACCCAAGATCATGATTGGATATGCATAGGTAACCAAACTAGATCTTCTAGATAAGGTAAAATAGAAAGAAACCAAAACCCTAGGAGAACATGGTAAATAGGGACAGAGATCATCGATTTTGAAAATTGAAGCATGAGTTTGAAGCATGTAGTCAGCAATATGTGAGAAATGGGTTATAAAATCACCTCTAGGTAAGGTGGATAGGTTCAAGTAGAAAGATTCCTGAGATAGAGAGGCTGGTTTCTCCAACAAGGATCCTATCTCGAGCAAGAAGTACCTTCTCCAAGTTAGAGGTGAAAAACCCTAGCTAAAGAACATGGAGATGAGGTGTTTCAGGGCTCAATGTGGGGTTTCACCATGGAAGGCCATGGTTTCGACCTGGAAAAAGGTTGGAGGAAGACAAACAACATGAAAACAAGGAAGGAAAGGAGGAAACTTACTATTTTTGGTCGAAATCACCAAGAATGAACTTTAGAAACCCTAAATAGAGAAAATTTGGAACCCATGAGCCTTCTTCACCAAGGTAGGCACCCTATTTTACCTTGGGACAAAACCTTCATGGTCAAACAGAGTACAAAAGATGCTCTAAGCTGGATGAAAGAGAAGGAGAGAAAGATTTTTTGAATTGGGAGGTGGGAAGGGGTAGGTATGGCTTTATAAAGAAGGGGGCAAGCATGGGGTGTCTATGGGACTTTCCATGTGTCCTTAGCCTAGGGCTTCAAGGCCATGCAAGAGGACAACTCATAGAGGCTTCTTGAATATCAAATGTTGATTCTAAATCCGATGGAGACTTCTCGTCCATCCCCACCATCCTCCAATCAAAGAAATAACCCCATTGGTTGATAGCTTTTAAAGATAAGCTCATTTATAAAGAAGGTAATCCCTAAAATACCCTTGAAGAGAAATACCTTCAAACCAAGGTGCAAATAGGTGCCCAATGGTTCAAAATCTCAATAATGGTAAGGAAATATCTAAGTATTATAATTCATATGATAATTTGCAAAGAAAATCGACCAATTGGGTAATTTGCATACAAGTCTAGAATGTACTAAAATCGCATAACTTGCACAAACAACATCCAATTGAACCAAATTTGAAACTTAGGCTCAATTTATGATTTCAAAACACATTACAAATTTAGATGAAGGTTTAGAGTGCTTAATTATGATAATTAAGCTTGTTCAATAAATAAAGCAAGGTTTGTGGCCTTACACTTCTAGCACAAATTTAGTCACCATTTTTCCACTTAAGTGATGATTTTGCATTTTACATCCTTAAATAAGCTTTCACTGAGGTATTTGTGCATAAACCCTTCCATTGATATAATTATATAACAATTGTTCACCAATCCACTATAAATTTCACAATTTAAACATCAAGGCCAAAAATGATAGAAAGGAAAGGAAAAGCTCAGAAAAGGGCCAAAAAGAGAATATGTCCAATTTAGTATGTTACATCTTTCCACCCCTTGAAGAGGATTACATCCTTGAAATATCAAGCAAAGAGATAAGGGTGAGTATGCAACATATCAACACAAAACTCCAAGTTGTTTCCCCCAAACCATAAAACTTCCACCAAAACTTAACTTCAGAGTTTAGATTCTTTACATGCAACTTCTCATTGGTCAGGTTCTCAAGGATCACTAAGGGTTCCTCTATTAAGATTTCATTTTAACATTTTTGGCTTATTATTATTATATTTACTAGGATATCACATTATAATTATTCTTTTAATTGTGGCATGTCATATTCACTTTGTTTCCAAAAGAGTTATATTTCAATATTATGCACAAACCCTATATATTTCTAATTTATCTAATTATGAGTTTGCACAATTAGAGTTTTACTCAATTATCTTAATGTCTATTAATATTCTATATTATCATCCTTAATAATTTGGGTTTAGACTCTATTATCACCTTATTGAAATATAACAAATTATTTTGCATCAAATAAGACATCCTATTCAATTTGTTATTATTAATCCAAATAATTCATATTAATTACTTATATCTATATTAAACATTGTCACATTTCTTTTTTTACATTGATGTCATCATTAATTATTTTCTCATATTTATTAACTTCTTATTATTGATTATGCATATTTATGTCAATCCAATGACTTCCTATCCATATTGAAGTCATTATATGTATTTTAGTGAACATAGTGGAATATACTATCTATTAATGATTTGATTCACCTACCAAGTCATGATTAGGTGATTAATTAGGTGTGTATTAGAGAACAAGGTGATATGCATTTCATATCGATGATCTTATTAATTTATGATTAGGTGATTATATATCATTTATGTGCATTAAAGTATGTTATCTGATTATGACACCTAATGTCACTAATGTATCAAGAATGCCATTAAGAATGTATATGTTAAGGTTAGATGATTACAACTTAGGGTTTAGGTCATTATGATCATTATTCATCACCTATACATTCTTAGTATCCATTAAGTCCAATATTAGGTTACAATTATCTTGTTCATCATATCATTTGGGTTTATTAGTCCAAGAATGGTTCGGACCATGTATAACCACTCTTAGTATTAATATGTGAGGTACTCATATTATGTGCATTAGGTATTCATTAGGGTTATGACATATGAATTATGCATTAGATGACCATTATATGTTCTTTAGGATGCCAACAAGCATGTGGGGTCAAAACTATGACTTGTTTGGTCAAACTAAGGATCGAAGCAAACTATCCTCCTAATCATGGAGTTAGTGTTTCTAGAGTCAGTGTAGCTAGATTTAGGTATGCTAGATGACTCCATTTCCTTAAAAAGGATTTCATTCTCAAAATCTGACTACCCAAACATCATCAAACCAACTACTCTCCACCCCTTAAAAGGTTTGACATACCAAGACAAACTAATCTAGATCTAAAATGGTGAGTCTAACTAAACTATGTACAAGATCATCACACTTCTACTGTGCACTCTGATTGTTTACTAAACACCAAACTTTAAAGTCTAGGTTCTTGGGGATAGACTATCCAAACATGTGGTTCTCGGGGACATAAGAGAACTATATTGGGTATCCATCCTCAAACAAGTCATTACACCTGAAAGATAAGGTCAACATATTAGGTTCTTAGGGTTATCCAACTTAGATGCCTAAGGGTACTACTGTCTATAGGCATGCTATTTTAGATAGTCAATATCAGCTCAGGCCAGGTAGGTATCATATGGATCCGGGAGTCCTCATAAACTAAGCTAGTGGTGCGGAGGAAAATCTTATAAGTCCTCAAACCCTGATCCTTTCTAGACACCTTTGCTTTCAACTTTTGCCCTAATAGCTGCCTAACAGGCTCATCACATTATGGTTAACTAAACATGTTTCTAATGTGAAACTCTTATGATCCTAAATTAATCTTTCATTATCTCGAGTGTAGCATAGATCAACTCTATACAAACGTGTCACTTAAAAAGGAACTATATGAGGCAAGGGTTCTAATTAGGGTGATAAAATTGAAATAGTTAGATTACAATTACCAAGGGCTCTGATAAGGAGTGGGACCTAGGAGGGGATCCACTCCCTACTAAAAAAATTTTGAAGAATAAAACATCCAGTCAGAACACGCTCAACGGTATGCTGGAATAGGCGTAAAATTTTCAAATTTCAATAAATGGTACTCAATACAACCAAAGTGTAGCAGAGGAATTAAAAAAATGACTATATTTAATTTTCACAAAAGATTACAAAATTACATCATAATCTCCCATAAGGGTTTACATGTATGATACAACATAAGGATCTAAGCAGAGGGAAGTCTAAACTACTTCAAATCTGTCTCCAAGCAACATCTCCAAGAGCTAGGTCCATGATGGAATCTATGTTCTCCTTGATTTTATTCAACACCTTGATCTAAACCTAGGTGGCCCAAAAAGAGAGAGAAAAACAAGGTATGTATCAATTAATGAACAAGAACAAAAGATAAGGAAATAACATGAAAGTAAAGGCTAGTATTTCATCATAAGATGAAGAGAACAAGAGTATGAGACATAATAAAAATAGATGCTTGCCATATGACCGGCCTAAATCATGCGTCAAAAAGAGCGGATTCAAAGTAGTTGGACTTTTAAAGAGATAACCCGATTCTCAATCCCCCACAATGATAAAGGGGTCTGATGTAGCGATCGGGGTCGAACACAGGGATGAGGTTGGTAGTGCCAAGAACGCGGAATCAACACTTCTATACACCGGTAGAAAAAGAAGAGGATAAAAGGTGTTCCCCAAGGAACGGCAAACTGAAGGCAAAAACAAAAGGGCCAAAGAAGAGAAAAGAAAAGAAAACAAACTATAACAAGAATAAACTAAACCATTCCCTTAACCAACATATTATCCCTCTTCCATGCATGCACGTATCAAAACTACGAGCAACCATGCAAAGCCTCATTCCACTCTCTCTCAAGATGAGGAAAGAACCAGACTTAAAAGAAGTCTCTCTCTCGAGAAGACAGCTCAAAAGCCCTACGGCAAAACATACGGTTTAAATCACTAGCAATCTAACACTCTCATGCATTCATGCTGCTCTACATCACAGATAGAAGCAATATTACTCTCTCGAGATACCAATGATCAAACATCGCAAGAAGATAGAGGTGACTTTCATATGAGCAAGGATAAACAGACAAGAAAGGATAGATATGCCGCAACAAGGGAACAAAGTAAAGAAAAACTATCTCCAACTGGATTTACAAGAAAGATGATGGTTTTAGGGTTTTAGTAGTTTTTAGGGGTTTTGCGCACCAGCTTCCAAGGAGATAAAACTATTGTCAAGGTTAGGCACGAAGGAAGAAAACTTAGGAATAACAAGCGGCAGCGAAAAACACCCTGCACCCCTTCTCTCAAAAAGGGTACCTCCAACCAAATGCCAACACCCTCTCTCAAGGGTAGGGGACATTGGTTGGAGTGGGAAAGCAAACCGACGCAGCTCCAGCCCTGGGTACTCTCGTACTCCCGGGTCAGACCAAGCTCCAGAGTTACAACGTACTTCTCTCGGAGGAGTTGAAACGGGAAACACATTTCGATATCTAGTCAAAACATGATCTAAAAATACAAGCTAGGGCTCAGATGCTAAATAAGAAATCATCCAATCAAAAAGGGAACCAACCACAGAACAACAGGTATTAAAATCCACAGATTCTATAAGCATAAATATTGTGCAAAAGGGGTTTAGTTACAATGTGTATTAAATGAAAGTAAATGCTAAAAAGGGAAGATGGGTATCGCCTCCTTGATGTAGGAGGGCGATATACAACAGCGACCCCTAAGGCACAACTAATCTGGTACCGGGCAGAAGCTCTGCCCGATATGCCCACATCGGGCAGCCACCCTATTGGGCAACACACCATGACGGGCAGGTGTATTGGTCAGGGATTCCTACCGGTACGGTCATGTCGAGCGACCACCTTATCGGGAGACACGCCATGACGATGATCCGTAGCGGGTTCGATGCTCTGTCGGGTTAGAAGGGACTTAGGTTCTCAAGTTCCTTGTATCAAGTGTAAAGGGTGATCCGTCTCGGGTTGAAGCCCATCTAGGGACCCGACACGCTGGGTGGCCTTCTTGGTCATATCGGTCTACTGTGGCTACCGGGACGGGTTCTAAGTGAACCACTCCCGCCCCTCTCTGGTTGGGGGTGTGCTCACCTAGTGTCGCCCGACACACCTTGGTTGTCGACACACTAGCTCCTGAAGCTTTCTAAAGTTAGCTTTCGCCAGGTTCCGACTCGTCCCATTGGAGTCCTGTAGCTGCTATTTATAGGCAACGGTTGAAGGAGGTTGCGGTTCTCTGGGCGCCACATATCCTTGATCGGCTCCACACACATGGCTTTGGGGATGATCGACACATGTGTGTCGCCCGACACAATAGGTCATCATGACGTGTCAGGCTGCAAGCGTATCGGGCGATAACGGAAGGCAGACGCTTCCGACAAGTGGCTTGTACCGCACGACGTGCCATAGCGGGCTGATTAGTCGTGGCTTGCAGAGCTCTCTATCGGGTAAGTAAAATACCACCCGCCAGGGCCTCCTTGCATGGCACACCCGTGTCGTGTTGCTGGTATATCGGGCTGAAACTACGACGGGTGAGTGGTGTGTCGGGCTACTGGCCGAAGGCCGATGCGGGTGAGCACCGTTGATGGGCTGGGATGGGCCTTTAGCAGTCTTTTAGGTACAAAACAGGGAAAAATCTGTACAAAAGATGGAAAAAGAGTTAAGGGTGTAGCGTAGTTTATTTTTGTGTAAAACATGACAAAACTTAGAGGAAAAATAGTTTTAGAGGGAAGTTTTGACAAGGAAATAAGTGCTATAAACAACCATAAAATGAGTATTATCAACTCCCCCAAACTTAGCATTTTGATTGTCCTCAATCAAACTATACCTATTTTTAAAGTTTCATTCGCAATACTACTTCTTGACCAGACATTGTCCTCAGACAAGGGGTTTAAGCGTGCTTTTCGAGACGTTCATTGGGAAATTACATCTACTCACGAGCAACGGGCTTTATTGTTTTTCATCGCCTTATTTACGCAAAAATATTCTCTTCAGCTTTGGCGAGACTTTGGTGCATGGTTTCGAAGTTAGCTTTCACACCGAACAACTTTTGGGAGCAAGAAGTTGGGTTTTTGGGAAGGCTAAAGGCTTTTTGGGTTTTTCTTGTTTCCCATTGGTCCATCTAGGTACAAGTCTGTTAGCAGGAAAATGGTCCCTGCAGTCCAAGCCAGGTGGCTTTAGAGTAGTGATTTCACATCCTACGTACCACTGCCCCGGATCTACCATGCCTAAAGATGGGTACTTTTGGAATAACAAGTGTGTTTTTACTTTCTTTTTCATTAGGAACAACTCTCATGCTTTTATTCACTCTCATAAGGCTTTTCTCTCTTTTTCATTTTGGGATTTTGGAGGATAAGGGGGAAAAAGAGTTTTGTTGTTCGGGAAACTTTTTCCTTCATATGCACATCTCTTAGCTGTTGCGAGATTATTTTTTTCAAAGTTGGCATAGAAAAAGTAGTATCCTTTTTGTCGTTTGAGACTACGTTTTCAGAATGATCATAACAAAATCGTGTGCCACCTTAGACACAAAGAGAGCAAGCTGGGAGAAGTTGTATCAGATATTTACTATAGAATGCATATGTACTATTGTATAGAGGCAAGGAGTTGTATGTGCACAATTTTGTATTAGACTAGTATATGTATATGTACACATGATATGTATAAGAGAAAGAAGAAAGACAAAATGGAAGAACTTTTAATACCTCCCTCACTGATATATATAGTACCCCCCCAAACATAACCCACACTCTGTCCTAGAGTTGTGAGATAAATAAGGTAGGATAGTGATAAGTCAGTGAGGGTTTAGCTGGTGAGCGCGCCTCCTTCAGATATAAGCTCTTACACATATTCTCCACGTTTGTTGTGGTAGTCGATGTGACGGAGCTTGTCAGGCGTTTTTTGTAGCGCCACTGAGCTAGAGATCCATTCTAGCACGTAGATGCCACAGTCGTTTGATTGTGGAACTTGTTGTGGACTGCTGTGGCAGAATTGAAGCTCGTACCATGCGTTCGTCGTGTTTTCTAGGAACGAATGGATCATCGTTGCCACCTCGATGTAGTATTTTCTGGCTAAGTGCTTGAGGGGTGTCAATGTGGTTGATGTACACTGCACCGGATGATCTTTATTGTTGTCTGAGCTGTTGTAGAAGATTGTTGCTCATGGGCGAGTGTACATTGTTAGGAGCGTCCAGTGATTGTAGTACAGGATAGGAAAGAAGATGATACACAACATGCTGCTTTGTATCTTTGCTAGAAATGATTGCTTTGCTCCTGACTCGTCAGCTAGGCAGATATCATTGAACGACATAGGATGGGCGATATATGCGTGTTCAAATTTTCTTTGTAGTACTTGGATGTAGGCTGCCGCCACTGACATTGCCAGACATCCTACTGCCTTTATCATGTCCCAAAGATCATCCACTGGGACAATGACGTCTTCTGCCTCATAAATGACGTCTGTCGGGGTAGAATCAGCCAGCTTCTGCAGAATTGTATTGACCTATTCCTGGGTTAGTGAAGAACACACGGAACGGTCAAAGTTGCTGACTATTTCTTCTGAAGCATCAGGCGAAGTAGGGTCTTTAGCTACAAGAATATTGCACAGAATTTCCATCTGTTTGCCTGCCCCGTAAACGTCCGCGGCCATTTCAGCTTCTCCCTCTGGAAGGATGCTGGGTTGGGAGGATATGTCATCTTGATCACTGTCCAACAGCTTCTCTGGGATGTCTGTGTCTTGGAAATAGTGCTCGTTCTTGATCAGCAGCAGAGCATAAGTTCTCCTGAACTGATAGAAATTTTGGCCCTTGAGATGCCTTAGGTATCCAAAGATGTGTAGCATCTCAATGGTGCGCAGGACGATGAAGGTACTGTTTCCACTTCCCTCTTCTTCTTGAATAGGGAAGTCACTGAGTGTAAAGAAATTCCAGACGCCGCTGTGGCGTTGGATTCCGTACTTGATTTCTCGATGGAGACGCAGTGGGAGAAGCCTCAGATATCTATCTTTGGGGCAAACGAAGGTGTTTCCTAAGCGTGGGACCTCCTTGTTGCAGTAGATGAGGAGCTGGACGTCATGATTCCAGAGGTCCGCCACGAAAAGGAACCAATTCCTTCGATGTTTGTAGGGGGGCAGCACCAGGTTTGGGTTGTGCTCTTGGATGTACTCCAGCATGCTGGCCACCTGTGGAGAGTTGTATAGCCCCTTCATCAATCTTCTCGCCAAAGCCGGGGTGGCGTTGTAAATGAGCTGCCGGCTTGTCCTGATGCCCGCATTCTCGATCACGACACCTTGTTGGACCCTGAAGAGCTTCTTTCCGACGACAGACGGTGAGCAGAACATGCTCCTCAGTGCTCCCCATCATACGGAGAAGTAGTCGTCTCTCTAGACGACGTCTTATTCATCTTCCTGCAATCTCATGACCTTGTTCAGCAATTTCTAGTCTCTGATCGTCAGGTATCCGATGGCTCTTCTGTTGAAATCCGCCATCTCGAAAGAAGGGATTTTGGACGGCGCAGAAAATGCATCTGTCGTCAAACTCTTTCCTCTGGGGGGTGTCTGTTGTTAGCAGTATAGTTGTCCCCCCTTCTCCCTCTGATTCTTCAGAAGAGTCCTCCCCGACACTTATTGATTCGTTACTATCTTCAGCTTTGTCAAGGGAGGCTCAGGAAGCAGCTTCTTCTATGCCGCAGGAACTCTCCTGTCCTGCTGGAACCCCGTCGGCTGACTTGTGCATCGCCCCTTCCTCGGGCGTTGTGGAGGGCCCGCTGGAAGAGGAAGGGGATGACGTCCTGGAGGAGGACACTGATGAGGAAGGTGGAGAGCTGGAGCCATGAGATGATGGAGACCTCCTTGGCTACCTTGAACGGGGGTGGCCATCTCTCCGGTCCAACCTTTCTTCTATTACGTCCAGGTGTTGGAGCGCCAACTACATTGTTTTTTCAGGGCTTCTAGTTCGGCGACCTCCACGATTGCCATTATTACCTCGACGGCCGCAGTTGTTGTTGTTGTAGTGGTCGCGGCCGGCTCGGGAGCGGGGATGAAAACAGTCACCGCCTTGTCTCGCTGGGCGTCAAGAGGGATAGGTCTTCCTATCGTGACTGCCCTCTCTTGTATCCTCGTGGTGGCAGCATAAGCGGCTTCAACTACCACAACTTCAATTTCTGCTTTGGTGAAGACCAGCTTTTCTGCGTCATAGCTGGTGCAGCGTGGGAGCAGTAGGAGGGTGTTTGTTCTTGCGAACTTATAGAAGTAGCAGCGCCCCTCCTTCTTTATGATGCTAGACCTCATCAAGAATTTGAGGTCGATCTTGTCGTCACCTCTCATCCTTGAGAGGCTACACAGCTCCCTGGGGTATCCTAACCCTACCGCAATTAGATTCACCAGTCCACCCATGTTATAGTCCTTGGTGGCGTCCTTGACTGGATGAAGATGGTTGAGGAGTAATTGCCCCACATTGATCGTGCATCCTTCCATCATGTGCCACATGAGGTGGAGCTCTTAAGTGTAAAGGTTGCTCGACTCGTATTTGTTGAAGAGCAGGCACGCAACGATCTTGTGCACTATCCTCCAGAAATAGGAGTGCACTGCCTCCACCTTGCTTCACGATTTGAACATTGACTCGCCAGTCAGCTTCCTCCAGAGTGTGATCGGGTTGAACCCGTCGCCTTTGGTGATTCTGACACCGTTGTTGAGCAGTTCTTTTTCTGCTTCATTGGAGGAGAAGATTTCATTGAGCAGCTTTTCTGATATGCCGTGCTCAGTGTTGTATAGCCATCCTTGTAGTCTGTCCGCTCTGCCAAATCTTTTGACTTCTTCTGGTCTATTCTGCACCGACGGAGGGATGACATGAACTCCTTTGTGAGTTTGGTGTAAGAGGCTGAGTGGCTGAAGCAGATCTTCCTCAGCCCAGCTGCTGCTAGGACATTTTCCAGCCTATCGAAAATGCCTATCTGGTGGAAGGACGACTGGTGGAAGAAGTGGCTTGGCCTGTAGACCTTGGCTGTGCTCGTCGTCTCTGGGCACAAACCTTCCTGGTGAGTGATCTAGAGGCTCTGGCTCGGCCACCGTGGTTGAAACTGTTGTTGGGGCTATTGCTTCTTCAATCCTGGGTCGCTTCTCGGCCGCGGATGGCCCTGCTGCATCGGGGTTCGGGCGCTTCTTCCCGACTGAAGTGGCTTCCGCTGTGTTCTCGGGGTTGATCCTCCGGCCTTGGTCGTCCAGTTGTATGATGGTTTGCTTGGTGTGGGCCATTTCTATTATCATCAAAAAATTTTATGGTAAATAACTAGATTACTAAAATGTGTCACACTACCTAATATCGGGCGGCAGACCAAGGGAGTCACGATGCTCGAAACTTGGTAGGTGATGCTTGAAAGATAGGTTAAACTAAATGAATCCGGATACAAGTAAGTCAATATCGGACACCAAAAGAAAATGCACCATGTTTCCCGATATGATAGAGTATAGGGCAACACGAGTTAAAGCTCGCTTGTCTTAACAAAACTGGGTGATACAGTATCATGCCTGATACGCTCGTGTTGGGTAGAAAGGGTCGAAGGCCGACATGGCCGTAAGGCTATCGTGCAACACCTGGTCATCATTATGAACCGTTGTCCTACTCGATACATATCATGGGAAAAGATGTCACCCGACATGGGAAAAACACGAGGTGATACAACTTTGTTAAAACTGGGCTCCAAGGATCTTGCCCGATACTAGGTATCGGTCAGTCACGCGATAGATGTGTGTCATGCGACGCGGTCAAAAGAGATTGGAAGCTTGACAGGCAAAACCTGATACCGGACATGGCCCGGTACAAGCGTGTGTCGCACGATATAAAAAGAATTAAAGTCTTGTGCCCGACACGGTTGCGCGACATGATAGGTGTGTCAGGTAACCCGTGCGATACGTGTATCAGGTTATACCTTTGTCGTCTGAAGGTCGTGACGGGTGACACGGGAGAAAATGGGAGGTTGGCCGACATGAGAGCTGAGCGAGAGTAGATTGCGCAATACGAGAGTAGGTGAAAAGTAAATGCCAGTGCCCGACACGGTAAAACTGTACTTGCTATATATATCCATGTAGTGTTGGGGTAAATCAGGTAAAAACAAGGCACGTGTCGTCCCGAGAGACAAATCATTCCCGATGCACAGTCTAATCTATCACTTCAAGGGTCGAAATGGCTTCCTAAGCAAGCCTCTCCCCACACAGTCGCGTGTCGCGTGTCACGTGACACAAGGCTTCCTGCCTGACACAGCTATGTCATGCAGGCACGTAAACCTTACCCGACACAAGAATGTCCGCCCGATACAGATAGAAAAAGCGAGATTTTTGCTAAAGAATCAAGGTAGAAAAACTTTAGAAAAAACATTCTATACAGAAATTTAAAAAGGAGTAAAACTTAAATCAAAAGTATAGGTGAAAAATAGAGGTAAAGGGAGCGTTGATGAGTAAAACATCACTGGCAAGAAAGAAGACTCTCTGCCTCAGATAGTATTATCCATCAAAGCTTCATAAAACTAAACCAGTGGCCCATAAAACAAGAGAGTCTATGCATGTGGCGCATGCACTGACTCGGGCCTTATTACAATGATAATGTTCATAATGTTTTTCTAAATGAAAGGTAAATAACATCCTATGCTAGGAAAAGTAAAATTTCAGGCTACCTCCCGAAGAGTGTTGTAGTTTCCTTCGTCAGCTCGACAATCTTCAAACTCCTTTCACTTCAATCCTTTGGTTGTTGCTTTGGCGTCCTACAGTGTTAGCTCTGACCTTCTCACAAATGCTTCATCTTCATAGAATCTTTTCAACCTGTGGCCATTGACTTTGAAAATCCCAATCTTTTCTCCTTGAATTTCCATCATTCCTGATGGATAAATCTTTACCACAGAGAAGGGGCCTGACCATCTGGTCCTGAGCTTCCCAGGGAAAAGACGAATGCTAGAGTTGAAGAGCAGGACCTTGTCACCTTCCCTAATATCCTTACTTTTTAGGTGGGCATCATGCCACACCTTAGTCCTTTGTTTGTAAATCCTTGCATTTTCAAAAGCATGTAATCTTAGCTCTTTGATCTCTTGCAACTGTAGAAATATCTTTTGCCCGAATTTTTCCATATCCATGTTTAGAAACTTAATCGCCCAGAGGGCTTTATGCTCAAGCTGCAAGGGTAAATGACATGACTTTCCATAGATTAACCTATAAGGTGTCGTGCCTATGGGCGTCTTGTACCCAGTTCTATAGGCCCAGAGAACATCATCGAGCTTCATGGACCAGTCCTTTTGTGTGTGGCTGACGGTCTTTTCTAAGATTTGTTTAATCTGTCTATTTGATACCTCCACCTGCCCAGAGGTCTGGGGGTGGTAAGGTGTAGCAACTTTATGCTGGACCTGGTACTTCTTCAATAGCGCCTCAAACTGCCTTTCTTCGAAGTGTGATCCGCCGTCACTTATCACTGTGCGAGGCACTCCAAAGCGTGGAAAAATAGTTTTCTCGAAAAGCTTAATCACAGACTTGGAGTCACATGTTTGAGTAGCAACCGCCTCAACCCATTTTGAAACGTAGTCTACAGCCACAAGGATGTATTGATAACCCCTTGACGAGGGGAAGGGACCCATGTAGTCAATTCCCCAGACGTCAAAGATCTCAACCTCAACCCAGTCTAATAAAGGAATTTCATTCCTCTTTCCAACATTACCAGTTGTTCAGAACTCCTTGCAAACCTTCACATAAGCGGCGGCGTCCTTGAATAGTGAAGGCCAGTAAAAACCGGATTGAAGCACTTTTGCGGCGGTTCTGCCTCGACTATGATGCCCTCCATAGGGTGAAGAGTGGCATTCTCTCAAGATTAGTGGGACCTCCTCTTCTGGTATACATCTTCTGTACAGACTGTTAGAGCACTTCTTGAAAAGCAAAGGGTCGTCCCAAAAGTAGTTCTTGACATCAGATAAAAGATTCTTTCTCTTATTGTACTTGATATCTGGCGGTAGTTGGCCACAGGCCAGGTAGTTACAAATGTCTGCAAACCATGGCATGGTTGGCTCATCTGACTGAGCCATCAACAAAGCTTCATCAATGTAGTTGTCGTTAATAGGCAACATGTCTTCTTTGTCGCATATTATTCTTGAGAGATGGTCTGCGACTACATTTTATTTTCCTTTCTTATCAATTATCTCATGGTTAAACTCTTGCAAGAGCAGGGCCCATCTCAACAGCCTGGGCTTGGTATATTTCTTCTGCATTAGGTAGTGTATGGCCCCATGGTCGGTATAGACTTTCACTTTTTCTCCTATAAGATATGATCTGAACTTATCAAACGCAAAAATGGTCGCTAACATCTCTTTCTCCGTGGTGGTGTAGTTTATATGTGCCTCATCTAGAGTACGTCTTGCGTAACAAATAACATGATGTTTCTTGTCTTTATTCTGTCCTAGGATAGCTCCCACGACATAGTCACTAGCATTGCACATTAGTTCAAAGGGAAGCTCCCAATCCGGAGCTTGGAGAATAGGAGGGGTCACTAGGGCCTCTTTCAGCGTCTGGAAAGCTTTCAAGCAGTCATCAGTAAAGTCAAATTATGCATCCTTCATCAGCAGGTTCGAGAGAGGTTTCACTATCTTTGAGAAATCCTTGATGAACCTTCTATAATAACCAGCGTGACCGAGAAAACTCCGTACTCCTATCACAGACTTTGGCAGAGGTAGTCTATAAATAGACTCAACCTTGCTTACATCTACTTCAATACCTTTCTTGGAAACCTTATGGCTAAGGACTATGCCTTCCTGTACCATAAAATGACATTTTTCCCAGTTAAGAACCAAGTTCTTTTCCTCACATCTCTACAAAACTAACGATAAGTTTTTCAAACAAGCATCAAAATCCTTTCCAAAAATGGAAAAATCGTCCATAAAAACTTCTACAATGTCCTCTAGAAAGTCTAAGAACATTGAAATCATGCAACGTGGGAACGTCACAGGAGCATTGCATAGCCCGAACGATATCCTTCTAAAAGCGTATGTACCATATAAGTAGGTGAAGGTAGTCTTCTCCTGGTCATCCAGCAAAATAGGAACTTGATAAAATCCAGAGTAACCGTCCAAAAAGCAGAAATACTCGTGATGTGCAAGTCTTTCTAACACTTGGTCGATAAAGGGGAGGGGATAGTGATCTTTCTTGGTGGCTTGATTTAGCTTTCGGTAGTCGATACACATCCTCAATCCGGTAACAGTCCGGACGGCTACCTCATCGCCTTTACCCCCCTTTACGTCTGTCATGCCTCCCTTCTTGGGCACCACGTGAATCGGGCTTACCCAATTGTTGTCGCTAATCGGGTATATAATGCCCGCATATCTGAGCTTGATAACTTCTTTCTTTACGACCTCTTTCAACATCTGGTTCAACTTCCTCAAGGGTTGAACCAGAGGCTTTGCAGATTCCTTGAGATTTATTCGATGCATACACAAGGCAGGGCTTAGCCCCTTAATGTCACCCACTGAATATCCGATAGCTTTTCTGTGGAGCTTGATCTCTTCAAGGAGTCTTTCTAGCTATTCTTTTGTCAGATTGGCGTTGACTATGATAGGATTTCTTTCCTCAGCATCTAGGAACTCATACTTCAAGCCCTCTGGCAGCTGCTTCAGCTCTGGATTAGGTTTTGGTACGTTCTCTTCTGTCATGGTTGCTTCCAAAGAGGCATACTTCACCGTCTCTATAACCTCTTCATCTTCTTCATCTCAGCTCAGGTAGCTGAGAACCTCAGCTACCTCAGGATTGTTGACTTCTGGATCTTCTTCATTCAACACCCTCATAAGAGGGTCTACCATTGTTGCATCCTCTTCTACTTCCTCACAGTACTGATTATAGCTGTCTATGAAGTAAGAAGATTCAAGAAGCGATGGTCCTTTCATTGAGTCTCTCACCTTGAAATCTATGTGATCATTCCCTATCCTCAGGTTTATCATGCCTACAGTGACGTCAATGAGTGCTCTTCCGGTCACCAAGAAAGGACGACCAAATATGATGGGGTACTTAGGATCCTCAATAGTGTTGATTATAAAAATGTCACAAGGGATGAAGAACTTTCCTACTCTGATCGGTACATCTTCCACCACTCCTACTGGCCTTTTGAAAGTGTGGTCTTCCAACTCTATCCTCATGTTATTCCCGACCATATCAGTCAGTCCTAATCGTTTGGCGAGGCTCAGAGGCATGAGACTGATATTTTCCCCTAAATCGGCGAGACCTTTTCTTTCAATGTTATCACCTACCGCGAAGGGTATGGTGAAGGCCCCATGATCCTTCTTCTTGGTTGGTAACTCAGCTTTTACAAAATTTGTGGACATGTTGGCTAGGTGTATGGTTTCAATCCTCCCACCTCGTCTTTTCTTTGTGACAAGATCCTTGAAGAATTTAGCATAGGTCGGCATTTCTTCCAAGGCGTCTAGAAAAGGTACCTCCAAATGGAGCTTCTTTACTGATTCCATGAACTTTTCATATCTCTTCTTTAGGTGAGCCTTTACAAGCTTGTAAGGAAAAGGTAATTTTGGAGAGTACTGACTTCTTCTAGAGAAAAATTCTTCTTCAGGTCTTGACTCCCTAACTGGAGGGTGCTGGCTTTCACCTCTAACCGGATCTTCTGCAACCTTCTCAGACTCAGGTTCTTTGGTTCCCGTCTCCTCTTGGAGCTCTATTGTCTGTCCTGACCTGAGGGTTGCCATCTTAGCGGACTCCGTGCTAGAAGGGATCTTCCCGGAAGGGTTCTTTATGAGCTCAGCTAACTGAGCCAGCTGCTGGTCTATCTGACGTTGGTGTGTTTGCATGTCTGCCATTTGGGTTTGCATAGAATTCAAAACGCCAAAATTGGATAATGCGCTTTGCACAAGCTGATTGTTTACTGTGTCTTGTCTTTTGACAAAGTAAAAAAAGTTGCCCCATTAAGTCTGGCTGGCCAGTACTCTTGGTATGACTTTGTCCTTGCTCTTTCCCTTGGCTTTGGCTTGCGTTTGTAGCTTGACGTGGTTGATACATGACCTGACCTTAATAATTGGTTTTCTTTGTCTGTAACGTGTTGGTCTTAGCGTACTGTCCCTGCCCATTTCCTTCTCGAAGCCAGATGGTGGTTTGGGTGGGTTGCTCAACTGATGCGAGTTCTCTGCGACATCCTTGTTTCCATAACTGAAGCCCGGATGGTCCGGCCTCTTGAAGTTGACGTAAGATACATTTGCAGCTTCATCATCCTCTGAATCACTCTCACTTGACCCTTCAGGTCGAGTATACACGTAGTTATCTACTCCATGGCCTCCTTCACCATAGGTGACACATTTCATTACCTTCTCTATCTGCTTCTTGCCTTTTCTCCCTAACTCCTTTAGCTGTCTGACATCCGTAGCTATCTTCTATATCTGGGATGTAATCGCCTCCGAGCCTTAGACTCAATTGATGGTCCTTCATTGATGGCTTTCTTCACATAACCTATGTCAGTCCTATCATATTCAGTCCCGACTTGAAGCTCGTCCATGTTCTCAATGATATTTTTAGATCTACTAGGCTTCTTTCCAAGAAAGTCGCTTCCCGCAGGTGTGTTTAGCGATACTCTCTTTTCAGGAGTTAGGACATTGTAGAACGTTGTTATCAGAAAACCTTTCTTGTAATTGTGGTGAGGGCAATCCCCCTGATACTCCTAGTATCTCTCCCAGGCCTCATGTATATTCTCTCCTATTTTTTGTGTAAAAGATGTGATCTTTTGCCTGCTCCTAACAATCTTTTCAGTAGGGTAGAACTTGTTTACGAAAGCCTCTGCTAAGGCATTCCATCTCTTCAGGGATTGATGCGATAGTCCAAGGTACCATGACAGTGCCTTGTCCTCCAAAGAGAAAATGAAACCCTTGTAGTAGATCACTTCTTGCGGTACCCCCCTCATTTTGATGGTGTCACATATATTTTTGAAAGTATTAAGATGATGATAAGGGTTGTCATTCTTGGAACTCCCTCAAAAACTCTTGTTCTGGATCATAGAAATCACAGTTGGTTTTAGCTCAAAGTTTGCAACATCGAACCTCGGAATTACCACGGGGCATCTAGAGTTGTTGGCTTTTGTGGCTGCCAACTCTCAAAGAGTCTTTTCCCCTTCTTTGGAAACCTCATTGCCGATGTCTCTGTAGTTTCTCTCTTGATTGTGATGATTCCTTCTATGCCTGCAGTGATGACGATGTCCTTCGTGGTGGTGGTCATCCTCAGGTTGTTCTTGTTCTTCATAATGATGGTTGTCATTGTAACAGTCATGTCTATCTTCATCGCTTCTTGGAAGAGGTGGGTGTGGTCCAACTCTCGCATTCCGCTCGACTACAGAAAGGGGTGGCTCCACGTGAGGTGGCATGATGAACGAAGTTAAATTTGAACAAAATGCTTCCCTCTGGCACCTGAATAGAATTGTAAGATCAAGTTAGAAAACTAGGCTTGATAAAGTGAACTATTATGCACAGATTTAGATTTAGAAGACTTAAAGTAGCGGTGTTGTCAATCTTATTACTAAGCTTAAGGCACTCGAATATAGTAAGTGGACTTGGGTTCTGTAACAGTACCATTTTGCCTCATCCCCGGCAACGGCGTCAAAAAGTTGACCGAACTAAATCACACGTCAAAAAGAGCGGATTCAAAGTAGTCAGACTTTTAAAGAGATAATCTGACTCTTAGGCCCCCACAACGATAACGGGGTCTGATGTAGCGATCGGGGTTGAACACAGGGATGAGGTTGGTAAATCAACACTTCTATACTTAGGTAGAAAAAGAAGAGGATAAAAGGTGTTCCCGAAGGAACGGAAAACTGAAGGCAAAAACAAAAGGGCCAAAGAAGAGAAAAGAAAAGAAAACAAACTATAACGAGAATAAACCAAACCATTCCCTTAACCAACATATTATCCCTCTTCCCTGCATGCATGTATCAAAACTACGAGCAACCATGCAAAGCCTCATTCCACTCTCTCTCGAGATGAGGAAAGAACCAGACTTAAAAGAAGTATCTCTCTCGAGAAGACAACTCAAAAGCCCTATGACAAAACATACGTTTTAAATCACCAGCAATCTAACACTCTCGTGCATTCATGCTGCTCTACGTCATGGATAGAAGCAATATTACTCTCTCGAGATACCGATGATCAAACATCGCAAGACGATAGAGGTGACTTTCATATGGGCAAGGATAAACAGACAAGAAAGGATATATATGCCGCAATAAGGGGACAAAGTAAAGAAAAACTATCTCCAATTGGAGTTACAAGAAAGATGATGGTTTTAGGGTTTTAGCAGTTTTTAGGGGTTTTGTACACCAGCTTCCAAGGAGATAAAACTATTGTCAAGGTTAGGCATGAAGGAAGAAAACTTAGGAATAACAAGCGGCAGCGAAAAACACCCTGCACCCCTTCTCTCGAAAAGGGTACCTCCAACCAAATTCCAACACCCTCTCTGAAGGGTAGGGGACATTGGTTGGAGTGGGAAAGCAACCTGAAGCAGCTCCAACCCTGGGTACTCTCGTACTCCCAGGTCAGACCAAGCTCTAGAGTTACAACGTCCTTCTCTCGGATATGTTGAAACGGGAAACACATTTTGATAGCTAGTCAAAACATGATCTAAACATACAAGCTAGTGCTCAGATGCTAAATAAGAAATCATCCAATCAAAAAGGGAACCAACCATAGAACAACAGGTATTAAACTCCACATATTATATAAGCATAGATATTGTGCAAAAGGGGTTCAGTTACAATGCGTATTAAATGAAAGTAAATGCTGAAAAGGGAAGATGGGTATCGCCTCCTTGATGTAGGAGGGCGATATACAGCAGTGACCCGTAGGCACAACTAACCCGGTACCAGGCAGAAGCTCTACCCAATATGTCCATGTCAGGCATCCACCATGTTGGGCGACACACCATGACGGGCAGGCGTATCGGTCAGGGCTTCCTACCCGGTACAGTCATGTCAGGCGACCACCTTATCGGGCGACATGCCATGATTATGATCCGTATCGGGTTCGGTGCTCTGTCGGGTTAGAAGGGACTTAGGTTCTCAGGTTCCTTGTATCAGGTGTAAAGGGCAAGCCGTCTCAGGTTGAAGCCCATCTAGGGACCCGGCACGCTGGGTGGCCTTCTTGGTCATATCAATCTGATGCGGCTACCGGGACGAGTTCTAAGTGAACCACTCCCGCCCCTCTTGGGTTGGGGGTGTGCTCACCTAGTGTCGATCGACACGCCTTAGTTGTCGACACACTATCTCCTGAAGCTTTCCAAAGTTAGCTTTTGCCAGGTTCCGACTCATCGCATCGGAGTCATGTAGCTGCTATTTATAGGCAGCGGTCGGAGGAGGTTGCGGTTCTCTAGGCGCCATGTATCCTTGATCGGCTCCGCACACGTGGCTTTGGGGATGATCGACACGTGCGTGTCGCCCGACACAGTAGGTCTTCGTGACATGTCGGGCTGCAAGCGTATCGCGCGACAACGGCAGGCAGACGCTCCCGACGAGTGGCTCGTACCGTGTGACATGCCATAGCGGGCTGATTAGTCATGGCAGGCATAGCTCTCTATCGAGTAAGTAACGTACCGCCTGTCAGGGCCTCCTTGCATGGCATGCTGTGTCGTGTTGCTGGTATATCAGGCTGAAGCAACAACGGGTGAGTGGCATGTCGGGCTGCTGGCCGAAGGGCCGATGCAGATGAGCACCGTTCATGGGCCGGGACGGGCCTTTAGCGGTCTTTTAGGTACAAAATAGGGAAAAATATGTACAAAAGATGGAAAAAGAGTTAAGGGCGTAGCGTAGTTTATTTTGGTGCAAAACATGATAAAACTTAGAGGAAAAACAGTTTTAGAGAGCAGTTTTGACAAGGAAATAAGTGCTATAAACAACCATAAAATGAGTGTTATTGCCATAACATTAAAATAGTAAAGGAATTGCTTGCATGATTAATATTGAATACATTAACTAAGTAGGGTTGAGGCACCTACCGGACCTCAACCTATAGGTGAGGGGAGAATTAATACATTCCCAGTCACCTACACATATTTTATGGGGGAGAATAAGACATTCCCCAGGGTGAATTAATACATGCCCTATCTATGGGTGGTTGTACATAAGTACCACTACTATAGCTAAATAGTCCATAAAATCAACATGCTAGAAAATAAATCATGGCAAGTAAAAGCATCATATCAATTAGAAAATGGAAGTGGGGTACAAGACCCAAGAAAAAGAATATCATTACCTATTTTAAGGCAGTTTAACAAAAGAATCATGAATAGCAGAAATAGGGTTCATTAAAGCCTCATAGGGAAATATAGGGCTTGGTTTGAAAATATCCCATATTAGGGGTGTAAGAATGCACATACCTCTCTTACTGATATCAATTACCAACGTTTACCACTTTAATTGAGTCCGAGTTCTTCTTTGCCTATATTCAATGTATTAACATGGATTAGAGTACATATTGCACATTAATGTATAGAAACCCTAATTTTATACCGTTTTCAGATAAACTGGGGTTTATACCCTAAAAACCTCACAATGAACTTATTAGGTTCTCCTAATCAAGAAAATATATTTTTATGTTAATTTTGGAGTTATGATGATTAAGATGGATTTTTTTATGGATTTTATGCATTATATTCATTTTACAAAAATCACCCTTCGTCGAACATTGAAATGAGACCTTTAAAATATTTTTATTATATAGAGATTAATTTTGAATCTCAAAACATATTTATTTGTCAAATTTGGATAAGTGAATTAAAAGATATGAAATTTTCAATTTGAACAAATCAGGAAATGACAAGTTAAAAATCTTCAAGAGAGAGAAAGAGTAAGAGAGAGGGAGAAAACACCATTTGACCCAATATCATGGTTGGAGATGCATAGGTAACCAAACTAGATCTTCTAGATAAGGTAAAATAGAGAGAAACCAAAACCCTAGAAGAACATGGTAAATTGAGACGGAGATCATCGATTTTAAACATAGAAGCAGAAGTTTGAAGCATGTAGTAAGCAATATATGAGAAGTGGGTTATAAACTCACCTATAGGTAAGGTGGACAATTTCAATCTCAAATATTCATGAGATAGAGAGGTTGGTTTCCCCAACAAGGCTCCTGTCTCGAGCACAAAGTACCTTCTCCACTTTAGAGGTGAAAACCCTAGAAAAAGAACATGGAGATGAGGTGTTTAAGGGCTCTAGGTGGGTTTTCACCATGGAAGGCCATGGTTATGATCTGGAAGAAGGTTGGAGGAAGACTAAAAACATGAAAATAGGGAAGAAAAGGAGGAAACTTACTATTATTAGTAGAAATCGCCAAGAAGGAGCTTTAGAAACCCTAACTAAAGCAAATTTGAAACCCTAGGATCCTTCTTCACCAAAGTAGGCATCCTATTTTACCTTGGGACAAAACCTTCATGGTCAAATAGAGTAGTAATTATGCTCTAAGCTTGGGGAAATATAAGGAGAGAAAGATTTTTTGAATTGGGAGGTGGGAAGGGGTAGATATGGCTTTATAAAGAAGAGGGCAAGCATGAGGTGTCTATGGGACTTTCCATGTGTCCTTAGCCTAGGGCTTCATGTCCATGCAAAAAGACAGCTCATAGAGGCTTCTTGAATATCAAATTTCAGTTCTAAAATCCCATGGAGACTTCTAGTCCATCCCCATCGTCCTCCAATAAAAGAAATAACCCCATTGGTTGATAACTTTTAAAGACAAGCTCATTTACAAAGATGGTAATCCCTAAAATGCCCTTGGAGAGAAACACCTTCAAACCAAGGTGTAAATATATGACCCATGTCTCAAAATCTTGAGAGTGGTAAGGGAATATCTAAGGATTATAATGCATGTGATAATTTGCAAAGAAAACCTCCCAATTGGGTAATTTGCATAAAAGTCAGAATGTACCTAAAATTGCATAACTTGCACAAACAACATCCAAATTGAACTAAATTTGAAACTTAGGCTCAATTTATGATTAAAAAACACATAAAAGAGTTAGATTAAGGTTTGGAGTACTTAATAATGGCAATTAAGCTTGTTTAATACATTAAACAAGGCTTGTGGCCTTACACTTCTGGCATAAATTTATTCACCATTGTTCCACTTAAGTGGTGATTTTTCCTTTTACATCCTTAAATAAGCTTTTACTGAGGTATTTGTGCATAAACCCTTCCATTGGTATAATTATAGAATAATTGTTCACCAAGCCACTATAAATTTCACAATTTAAACATCAAGGCCAAAAAGGATAGAAAGGAAAAGCTTGGAAAAGGGCCAAAAAGAGAATATGTCCAAATTTGGTATGTTATAGCTGAAGTCACTACACTCACCACATGTCATTCAGTGTGATTTGACATCATCCACCATGATCTTGAATAAGGGTTGCCATAAAAGTGGTGTTCGGGTGCACTATGACACATGGGGATGACTGTGAGTGGTGTAGATGTGATTTGTCCCTCCTAAAGAAGTTTGATATCATGGCTACTTGATAAGCGAGACTGAGAAATGCATGACCATGATGATGTGAGTCAATATGTGATATTTAGCTTACATGTATCTCAAACAGTCTGCTCTAGTTCAAGGAACATGGATTGAATGTTGAAAAGGATGATGTTCCATGCCTCGAGTTCAATCTGATATCAGAGACAAAGGAACTATACATTCACAATAACACCAGTCGTAGATGATAGGTTAAGTTGTTCTCCAACTTCTCCAATTACTTAGGTAGAATTGAAGTCTTGCTAGATACCAATCATTACTTGTGTAATCATAAGATGATTATGATTATCACTCCCAATGTAATGTGGAGTCAATCGTGTCACACACATATGATGCGATTGGAATAGGAGTATAATTGTGGACGAGATTGGAAATGTTCAAATCGAATTGATTACTAAAACATTTAGGTAAGTTGCTATAATAATATCGGAATATAATATGAGTTAATTGGTTAAAGTGTTTAAGACAATTTATTAGATTCCATTATTAATTCAGCTGGCTGATCCATATTGATTAACTGGAGATGTATAATGGAAATTAGTTAATCAATTAATGTGATCAATTGTTCAATTAATTGTTTTCAAAACATTCCTTTAATTATCCACAAGTGTCTTGTTTTTAATGAGCCGCAACCCTTTTGTTTACCCTAGGGGTTCAAAAAACTATGCTTCCTTTCTCTTTTATTAATGGGGACTTGATGGTAGGCTTTTAGGCTAACACATACTCTCATGTTGAGGTTACACTCTCGTACATGATCACTCATCGTCCCCAAGAGACTGAGAAGGAGAGAAACTGATGCTAGCACATCATCATGTAAAAGTCTACTCCTTCCCCTCGACTTATGAAGTGCGACATGGAGTTCCAGTCCATCTGCATGGATGAAGTAGAGATGCATACACTGGGTTTCCTACGTTTGAAGGATAGTTGAGGATCGTTTGTGCACGCTGAAAGATACAAACATCACGGAGTCAAGGAACATCGCCGGACCTGCTCTGTAATGAGGTATATCCATGTCCCCTCCTTGTGAATATGCTATTTTGATGATATCCTTGAGTAGGATTTGTATGAAGAAAAAATTATTTCTTCCATTGCTCCTGTCACCTCCATACAACCCAACATCTTCCCCTACTTAGTAGGTAATTGAGGGTTATAAGATCATAAGCTCAATTTCTAGACGTTTAATGTGTATTCAAATATTGAATCATGATGTGCATGATCCTTATCCTATTGGGGAATATAAATCATTTTATTGAAAATATAAATGATTTTATTGGGATATATTATGTCTTCAGCAGTGTTCTCTGGGGAGAGGGTTCTCGAGTAGCTTCTGGTCACCATCGACTAGGGTAGATCTCGGCTTGGAGCGAGAAGGAGGCGTGATGCGCAGCGCTGAAGCCAGAACCCAGGTCGTTCGGTAGTATCGACTTTGTCGACTCCACCGGTTTAAGAGGGATGATTTGGAGAGGAGCCGCCTCCTGTTGGATCTGGTTTCAAGCATAGCTGCTCTATCCCCCATCTTTCTTTTGTGACTCCTGCCTTCCTGAGCTAGTACCTGGCCTCGCCTAGTGTAGTGATGGCCCCACAACATCGATCGATGCTACTTTGCCCTGTCTGACGGTGGCACTTCCTTCGTGGCGATGCCTCCAGAATGAGGGTCTCCGAATTGCAGAGGGTTCCTTCTCTGACATCATCGTTGGGTGTCACTGCTGGCTGATGGGTGGATGAGGAGCTTCGGTGCTAACCTGGTGCAAGTTTGTTGACCCCCTGCTACTGTGTAATGGAGCACTCACAAGGTGCTCATTGAAATGCTTCTATGCAAATAGGGGCATTGGGTTCTGGTTGGGGTCCTCACCTAGATTTGGCCTCATCTCAGCTAGGAAAACACTGGTTGAGCTCTATTCTCATCCAATTCAGTTCTACTAATCAGGGAGTTTCTCCTTGGTGCAAATGTGTGATCTGGTTGAGCCTCTAAATCTACTTGTCTCTTGATTGGTGAAGAGGATTAGGAAATCTATCTTTCCCTCATACTTTATGAGATGTTCACAACGCCAGTGATGGGGAAGGTGGTTTTTTTTTCTTTTCAAGGACATCAACTGAAGGACAACTCATGGAAGGGCACATCCTGCTTTGCTTTCTGCAACTTGGATGCTTTTGGTTTGGTGAAGGAACCTTTATTCATCTATTCTAGATAATATTGCCCTTCTTTTTATGTTTGGTCAACTTCCAGTCTTCCAGGACAACACTTTTTGAAGGTGGGGTTAATGCTAGTGTTTGTACTGGTTGTTCTTTGGTTAATGCCCTTATCTATTAGGCAGTGTCTGTATTATCTTAGAAGTTTTAGGGTCTTGTTCTTGTTCTTCTTTTGGGGGTCCTATAAACCATTTTTTGTTCTTTCGGATGTCTTCATCCCTGGTTGTAGTGGGGCGCAATGTCTGTACCCAAAGTTTTGGATTTATATAGTAACACGCTTTTTGACCGACCAAAAAAAATATTAATGTACAATACTTCTAATTCTTGAAGCTCAATGCACTAATTTTGATAGCATGTTGATAAAAAATTTAGTGATGAGTATAGAAAAAAGATGTATGATTTTTAGTATTTTATTGGTAATTCAAATAATTCTGAAAATTGTAAGTATTCTAGAAAACTTCCATGCAAAGATCTCTTAAAATTTTTAGACTTTTAGTTGAGTGATAGACATGTTTATCAGTTTAGTTTTATTAGTAAAATTTTGTCATACATACTAAAATATTGAATCCTTATTAGTATAGTATTTGATTTTTATTATTTATTAGTAAATCCAAATAGTCTAATATTTGAATTTATATATAAATGTTTTTTTAGACATCATACTAAATTTTTAGACTTTTTGGATATTACTTAAGAACTGAAACAATTAACGAATCAGTTAACTTTTCTAATAGGAAATAATGCTGAAATAAATTAAAATCTAATATTGGGGGGTTAGTTGCAAATGACCCAAGAACATCAATTGATCGATATCAATAACCTAAAATCTGAGTATATCTTATAGTTTGTGATCCATCCCAAAGAAATAAAATCCTAGAGATAGAGGGAGAGTTAGGGTGTAGAGGAGGAAATGAGTGAAGATGTTGATCTTGTGTTCTAGCTTTCTAGAAATGATGAAATGAAGTGAGTTAATGTTTTTAGATAGGTTTTTGTGCTTCTACTCCCCTATGCATAAAATCTGTCTCTCCTTTATTTTGAATTAAATAGAATATCAAATCACCATATTTTCTCTTTGTTTCTCTCCAATCTCCATTTTTAGGATTCATGATTTGGAAGGAGGAATAAAAAGATTGATTTATTAAAGCTTGGTTTGTATTTAAGGGGACCAATTCTTGGGATACGTTTTTGAGGTGTTTAACACCTGATGTGAGTGGGCAAGAGAATATTTCAGTCAATTGCACTTAATTAGATGGTTCTAGTTGAAATTCTCAATTACTCCATAGATGAAAGGAAAAAAAACATATTGTTCTTGAATTTTAATTTATAGAATATTTTATTTCATGTTCTAAATATGATCTGAAAATGTTCATATAATGAAATGGGTATAGAAATTTATGTATGTTGAATATTAGAGGAATTTGAAATTTATTTGAGATTTCCTAGAAATATGAAACTCTGCATTATTCGGGTGTTTGAACAACAATCTAGTTGAAATTCAAATTAATGATTATATGTCCTTATTTATGTAATTTGTATTTTTAATTAGACATGTTTGATCAATTTTATTTGATATGCCAAACAAGTAGAGTTTTTTATTTCCCTAATATGTATCTTGTGAATAGCACGTAATCAGTGATGAAAATCCAATCTAGTATTCTTCTAAAGGCATACATGTTTAAATTAGTAGTAAATAGTTGATTGAAATTATTCATGTGATACTTTGGATTGGTAGTTGAATATTATATTATATGCATACCAATTTTGATTTGATAAATGCAAAATATCTAGTTCATATCTTTGTCATAAAATGCATAAGTTTTATGCTATTATAATTGAATAGAAATGGCTTTTCTCCAGATTTCAATGCGTTAATGCAATGTATAAATATAAGAAAATGTTGAATGAGAATGATTATCAATATACATGATGTATGTTTGAAAGTATGAGAAATGTTATTTGTGAATGAGAAATGAGAAACCTTGATTGAAGGGTGATTAATATATTAATCATTTCGGCAACAAGAATCCATGAGAGAAGGGTAATCAATATGTTATGTATTCCGCTAAGTAACGTCAGTGAAATTAGTTAAGTTGTCCAAGTAGTCAGTAAATATAGAGTTAAAAGAGACCAGTTTGAGACAAAGACATAATCAGAATCACAGTAGTAGTAGGTGCCATATATATCATAGAACTCTTCCTAGGAGGTTCAACCAAGAAGAGTGGAACAGGTGATTGATTGGTGACTTAGACTAGGAAAAATATCACCTGGAGCGTGACCCATTAATGGAGAACAAGTATCTCCATTTTTCAAATAATAGTGGAGTACCCAACAATAACCAGAGATCGTGATGGTACTATTTCAGCAGTAGGGGTATCCAACAATGACTAGAGATCATGTGGTACCCACTAGTTGGAGTATACGACCCTTGTTGACCTACACCTTCTAGAAATTACTCCATTTTCTGTATCAGACCTAGTGGAACCGCATTACATAGAGTTGGGGCTTTTTAGCCTAGAGGCACCCCTCCTGAGTACCCAAGACAAGGAAACATAGTTTATGGACATTGTTTATCCTCTGTTAGGATAGACTTGGCAACCTTGATATAGTTATAGGTAGTTAATAGAAGTATTAAGGTCCATAGTTTACCTTAAGACTTGTATAATAAGTCAAGTAGTAGTGGATTTTGTTTAGATGGTACAATCCAAGTGGTTTTAGGGGCAAAGTAAAAAAGAAAAGTTGTTTGAGTTCATTTGAGTTCAAATAAAGAGATCAGTAGTCAGATCAGTCAGTCGTGTTCAGTTGGCCAACATAGTAGTAGTCAGTTCAATAGTCAAGTCAAGTCAAAGTTAATGAAAGATCAGAAAGAAAATAATGAGGAATCTACTTTAATACTTTCTTATTTCTAATGATACATGCTTCAATGTTATTTGTAATCTTTAGAATAGATATTATTTAAACCTAATGTCTTCCTATTAATTTCAACTATTCAAGAAAGGTAAATAACTGATTCAGTGTTTTAGATTGTCTTATTGTTTTACTCATTCACTGAATGAGTAGGCTCACCCCTCTACTCTCAATTTTTAGGGAAATCATAAGGATTGAAGATATCATTGGATCAGAGTAGATCTACCCCAAGATTTAAGTATGAGATTAGTCAAGTTTAGTCAGTCCCTGCCACTCTAGGTCCTTGTAAAGAAATAAAAGAGAGTTGTAAAGGATGGTGTAGCATTGTTTATCTTTTAACAATGTATGTATCTAATTATCTAGTCTTATGTACATGGAAGTGTGAGAATCATAATGAATGTTTAGATCTGTAGCTTGATTGTTGAAATCATATTACAATCAATGTTTAATTTCCTTTGTAAAGTTAGTTTATGTGATTAAATGTGAGAAAACAAAGAGTATGCAAAAAAAAGTTAAGGGTGGTGTTTGTATATATTTTTAATCCTCAATAATTCCCTAATCTCATGATTAGTGGTTATTGTAAGATGTGTGTGTAACAATACATACCAAAAAACTCCCACTTGCACTTATATCCAATCACCCATGAATGGTATTCCCAGTGATCTTAACATTTTGCATTATGTTTCTGCTACACAAGTGCTTTTGTAGCGGGTTAGCAACATTTGCTACAAGTCAGTAATTTGCAAGTATTCACATCTCCTCATTGTACGATCTCTCATATGAGATGGAAATGTTGTAGTTTTCTATATGGTATCCCTAGCCTACCCAGTTAGCTCCATTATTGTCATAGTATCTCTATTGTATTATCAATGGTGTGGAATCTCCCATAAGTTCATCTAGATGAACTTCTTGATCCATACAGTATCCTCTTTTGTGTTTAGAACATGACTGGCCTAAATCACACATCCCAAAATGGAGCAGATCTAGAGTAGTCTGACTCTTAGATTTATGACCCGACACTCATGCCCCCACAAGTATTATACGGGGTCTGATGTAGTAGATTGGCGTCAAACCACAGGAACAAGGTTGGTAAGTATTAAGAACGTAGAACCTCAAACTCAAATACACCAAAAAAATGGGGTAGGTTAAAATGGTGTTCCTTAAGGAATGATGTTACTCCAAATAAAGAAATAACAAAAAAGGAAAGAAAACAAGACAAGAGAATAAAATTATATAAGAAATACGTAACCAAAGTATGGATGGAAATTGGATCGGGTTTCACATACTAAGATATTTCACCAACATGCAATACTCACACCCCTTTATATACCCTTAGCAAGATTATAAGCAGTCATCATGAATGTCTATTCCTTCCTCTCTCTAGTTTAGGATAGATATAGATTATAAGGTTGTCTCTCTCTCAAGATGGAAAACAAACAATCACAAAGCAAACCATATGACCATTAGCTTTAGCATTACCACATTTTCATGCATTCATGCAACTCCATAACACTTTGATAACATTAATACTACTCTTTTGAGGCATTAAAAATCATATATCACAATATTGTAGCTAGTCAAGCAAGTGAAGCATTAATAGCAAGAGTATGGAGATAATCTTTGCTAGGAGCATGTATATGTATTCAGAGGGATGTAAGTTTGTACATGTTGGGAGATCCTTAGTGGACACTGCCAACCCAAGTAAGGTGTTTAGCCTCACTTGTTAACATGAAGCATAATGGCATTACAAAAGTGTAGATACATCAAGATAAATGAAGAGGGGGTATAGCATGATAGAGATAATAGATCTAGAGAGGGGAGAAGGTGGTGCACCAATTGTACTTCTTCAGATCTAGATCTAGTACGAGTGTGGAAGATGGGAACTCCTCTCAAAGAAGAGGATGACAAATCTTCTCTCTCCTCCCACTTTCATCTTTGAAGATCCAAGACCAATGGAGGTGAACGAGGATGGCTCTAAAGTTGGATAGCACTTCGTCACTCTAGATGATCCCATGTTCCCCTTGTGTGGAGTCGGGAGCCTATTTATAGGAACCACCCACCGATTTAAGTTCATGTGTAGCGGTCACTACACACATCTAGACCTCTACCAGTGTTGTAGTCATGACATGCACAATGGTCATGACAAGTATTTCAGTTGCGTTCGCACCTTCGTCTAAATTGGGGTTGCAATTGTGACACTATTCTGGTCATGACATCTTCTTCAATCTTCATATCTGTCATGGTTGTGGCTGTTGTTGCGGTCACAATGATAGTTTTGGTCGCAAAAGCTGTTGCGACCTGCTAGCATTGTTGCGGTTGAGACATTAACAGGGGATGAGACCATCACGCATAGTTGTGTTAGATCATGACACTGAGCGTCTGTGTGTCCCGGCCGATACACCCGTGGACCTATCCTAGCCGGTTCAGTTATCTACATGTAATTGTTGTGGCTGCGATGGAGATGTATTGGAAGCGATCTACATAGATAAAGTAAAGTCATTTATTCATGTCCAAATATTGTTCAAATATATTCAAATAGATAGAAAAATCCATAAAAGGGATGTTCATATAGGAATAAAATAGGTGAAAAAAATTCACAAAATGAGATGTTATCAGAACACCAAGATACTCAGCTTCTATTGTAGAATTTAACAAATGTCGCTTTCTCATAAGTTTCCAACTTACAGTTCTGCTTTAAGGTCAAAAACAAATTTAAATTACGATTGTTAATTTTCATTGTCATTTTGGAATATTGCATCAATGTAACCCTTTACACAACTCTTCCTTATTAACATAATCAAAGAACTAATCCTTATTGCTTCTCAAGTACTCAAGGGTGTTCTTTATTGGAAGTCTAATGACTTTTAATGGAATCTAACTGATATCCTCTATTCATGTTCGATACATATGAGACAACGATATGAGTACATAACATGGCATGCATGATAGATCCAATTGTGAATCCATATATCATCTTACTCATGTTTTCTCATTCTTCACAAGAACTGGGACACTAGGCTCTTGAGAGACTAATTCCATGCAACATGGACAAATTTTTGTTCATTGAGTCCTACATGTTAAATCCCTTCAACATCTTGCTAATATATGTTCTCTTACATAGATCAAGAAGCTTTCCAAATCTATCTGTATAGATCTCAATTCCTAGGATATAGGATGCTTCCTCTAAAACCTTCACAGAGAAGGTACTTTGCTTTCCAGGTTTTATCATTTGTAGGATAAGGACGTTATTCCCCATCATTATGTGAAATATAAATATGTTCCCACTAACCTTTTGTAGTCATAGATTTTTATCTTCATTTCGACTAAAGACAAACTCTTTGACTATCTTGTCAAATTCAAAGATTCCAACTTTGAGATGCTTTCTTCAATCCATAGATTCACCATTGTAACTTATAGTTAAACTTTAGACTGTATCACGCATACATCTTCCTAATTATTCCCATTAAGGAATGTGGTTTTAACATTCATATGCCAAATATAATAGTCGTAATAAGCTGCAATGGTTTAACCATGGAAACTGGTGAAAAGATTTCATCATGTTCAATACCTTGAACTTGTTTGGAATCCCTTGCAACCAATATGCCCTTATAAGTTTGTACATTACAATCCATGTTGGTCTTCTTCTTGAAGACCCAATTGTACATTATGGGTTTTACTCCTTCACGTGGATCCACTAAGGTCATACCTTGTTGGTGTACATGGATTCCATCTTAGATACAATGGCTTCAATCCATTTCTCAGAGTCTAGTCCCTGAATAGATTCTAGGTAGATTGTTGGATCATCGTTGATGACTAACTCACTACCTTCTTGAGCCATAAAATATCCTAATCGTTCAAGCTCAAGGTGTGTTCTACTAGATCAACAAGTTTTGCATTACATAAGGAACTTAAGATTCCACAACAATTTGTGATTCTACTTGCTCCTATTTTACCTCTTTTGGTTCAATATTTTCTTGTTAGTCTCAAAAATTTTGGGTTTGACTTTTCTCCCATGATTCCTTTGGAATTAAATCCCTCTTAGGGTTTGATCGGTTCAGTGTTACTGGCCAAGAAAATAGGGGAAGTCAAGTTGGAATTTTGAGTTCCCTTGTCTTCCACAGACTCCTGGATATATATATATATATATATATATATATATATATATATATATATATATATATATATATATATATATATATGGTACGAGTCCCAACTTCCATGTGGAAATGATGGGAAAACAAGTTTGCATTCCTCAAGCTCTGCGGGTTTCCTCTCTGCCTTTTCATTCTCATTTCGTCAATGTGGGTGGCTATTGCAATAGGTCATTGGTAGCCAACTCTACTTGTTGTTGGCTCCTTCATCGTTACTGATCACAGTCATTAGTCATATATTCCTTATGTACTCGATTGGATGTTGTTGCTCTTCACGATTCTAGACGTCGTCGATGTTAGAAATCTTAAATATTTGGGCATCATTGTCCCTTATGCTATTTATTCATATGTGAAAAAGGAGAATCTTTCGTTATTGTTCTTCACCATTCCAGACGCTGCAGATCCAAAATCTGAAACTTTCCTATTAGCTTTTGTTGGACTTCATAGATGATTAGATTCTAATGCACGAATATGTACTACTTTGTCTTTCCCAAAATCACTATAGTTATTACAGAAATGCTCAGTGGATATTATAACTATTATATAGTATTTTTGTTAGTTGCTCGCTATCTAATGAATTTGTCCATTAATTGAGAATGATTGGTAATGTGTGTTCATTTGTTTAATAAAGAGATAAGGATGTTCATCAGTTGTTTAACGAATATGTTCATTAATTGAAAATGATTCCAAATGTGTTTTAATTTTTTAACAAGGATATAATTGTTTAATAAAGAGATCAGACATTCATCAGCTGTATAACTTTCACATTTTAACAAAATATTAATAAAATATGATCAATAGTCAACTATGCACATCTACATCCTTGATTGCTTCCAAAGTTTTGTGTTATATTTGAATCCCCAATAAATAGTCAGCTTATACTTTTTTGATGCTCCATAGAAGTATACTTTAACTTGTTTGTGAGAGTTTTTAAAGTCAATTACAATAAACCAATCATATAGAAATCAAAGTTGAAGGAACGTCTAAATTCAAACCAATCATCTGAACTCATTTTCAAGGAACTGAACTCAACTTCCATGAAAACAAGTTCCCAGAAAATACCAGTTACAACAAATCAATCGGACCCTTAAGGAATTCATACATCCTAGAAACAAACACTTCTGTCACTGTATTGGATTATAAAAGTAGTATTTAACATTTTTGGACAAAGCTTTCCAAGAAACAATTTTCTTATGTAAGCTTTCATTCATTGTCTTTATAGAAGACATATCCAGCCACTTTCCATGCCATATCTCATATGGCGTCATTTGAATCATTTTAGATGGTACATAATTTTAATATAAACATGTGCCCAAAAGGATATTGAAAGATTAGGTAGGTTTATTGACAATCTCACCATGACTTCAGAAGGTGTGATTTCTTCTTTTTGATACATCATTATGTTTTAGGTGGAGTTTATTGTGATACACTACCAAGGTCTCCCAAAAGGTCCTCAAACCCTTGGTTCAAAATATTTTCCACATCAATAATATCAAAGTGTTTTAATACTTTTACCAAGTTGGTTATGTACTTCATAATTTTCTTGAACACTTCAAGAGATTTAGACATGTATTTCATTAAATACAGACTACCATATCTATTGAGATCATCAGTAAGTACAATGAGGTATTAGTAACCACCTCTAGAATTTATTTTAAAAAATTTACATACATCAATATGTATGACTCCTAAGAGAATACTCACTCTCCCACTATTTCTAGTGAAAGGTATTTTTGTCATATTTCTCAACATATGACATTCACACGTCTCTAGTGGTTCAATAACCAAACGAGTTTAGATAGCCATCTTTATGGATTCTAGAAATGCATTTCTCATTTATGTGCTTCATATGACAATGCTATATGTGTTTATTGTTTGAGTCAAGTCATTCAATATATGTGTTATGCATATTTGTCTCTACAACTACCAAGTATAGATTATGAGACATAGGACATTTCTATATAAGTTATTGTCATTTAAAATGAAACATCAATTTATTCATAATATTCTTATTAATACAAGATACATGATGTTTTCATCAATGGAAGGTACATAATAGCAATTCACTAATTCTATTACATGCCCATCGAGATGAATGATAGATTCTAACTATAGTGGTAGTAACTCTTGCTCTACACAGTTTTAAATTACTTCTTCTCTGATCCAGAAGTGGGATCTCTATCTCCTTCTTCTTCCTCAGTTCCTTAAAGCGAAAAGGACAAATTCTTTTTGCACTTGCCCTTCTTCTTATCTTGAGTGTAGAAGATTTGGTCTTCATCTTAGCCTCAGAACATTTATTGGCTTTCCTTTGTCCTTGGACTCCCCTTTGTTGATCACTATCATATGTTTGTCCTTTTTCATGCATGCTTCGACATTCATCAACATGCCAAGCAATTCAGACAGTGTCTGGCCAATTCACTCAAGCAGTAGCAATGATTGTAGAGTCAAATCTGTGGCCAACTCTTAACCTAAAGGAAATCTTAGTCTTTCTAGATCTTCCACATGCCCAATCATGTTGAGCACATGGGGCTCTATTGGATTTCCTCTGGAAGTTTGCACTAAATCAACACTTTAGAGATATTTTTCCTTTCTTGTTTTGAAAGATTATTAAGATGTGTTACCATCTAAATAACATCATGTTCTCATATTGTCTCTACAAATCATAGTTCATTGAGAACAACATCATACACTTGACATCTGTGAAATCTTTAGAGTGCTTCTTGTAAGCATCCTTGTGAGCCTTAAGTGCAGTGGGAGAAGGTTCATCTGGCTCTGGTGTCTCTAGACATAGAGCTTGCACTCTTGAGTGAGAACGATTATCAACTTCTTGAACCATTCATGGAAGTTATTCTCATTCAGTTTGTCCTTCTCAAGGACCGATTACAAAGAAAACATGTTTGTGTTTGCCATTAGATTCTGCAAAAAAAAATTGAAGCTTTTGTCAAAATACTTGATTTGATTAGATAAGTTTGACGATAATATTAAGGCATTTAATTAGTTATCACTCCCACTATTTTGTTCAAACTCATAGTACTCACTACCAATTCAGAAGATTACAAAAAACAATATTCTAGTAAGCAAAGAATCAAAATAATTAAGTTATTACTCAGTCAACACCGGCGTCTATAACCAATTATTAAAGTAGGCAATATTTGCCAATTGCATCTCATGCAACTCTTGGATAGATGATGTTCACAACTCATTGTCGTAATCCATTTGTATACTTTTAGGTTTTCAATCTCATTAAGGCCACCTAATTAAGTCTGACTCAAAAGCCAACACGATAGAATATACACCCTACTTTGACATACCCACATATCTACCATCACACTTCTACAAGATAGATGGCACACCAAGATTTGGCGTAACCTACACTTGGCCGATCAAGCTTTTCATATGTGTCATTTATGGAAATCATCTTATACTTAATATTTATTGAGGGATTTTTACATAAGTACATATACATATCGAATCACCACATACTTATAATATGTAACATATATATTCTATATCTACAAACGAAACATGCAATCATATAGTATACTAGTGATGGTTATGGCCAATCTAATGCAATTCTTTATATCCATAAAGAATTGCTACCACCTAAGGTCATACATCTCATGTAGCAACCTGTATTGTGCTATTGAGATAGGTTGGTCGATCGGTTGGACCCTCTAATCAACAAGTTGGACTCCTGGTCGGTCGATTGGCTTCCATCAGTCAGTCGACTATCTGTAGCTCATGCGGCTGAATACACTCCTCCAGTCAATCAGTTGGGCCTCCAGTCAGTCGGTTGGCTCCTCCTATCAATTGTCCTCCGGTTGATTGATTCGACTCCTTAGTCGGTCTACTTGCCCGTGCAGAACATCTTCTCTTTTGAAAAATAGAAATTAAAACTATCCTATTATAATTACATTATAAAAGTGAAACCTCAAGTTTCATTCAAGGGGAGTATAGGAAGGAGAGTATTAATTTAAATTTGGAAATAAGGAGGGAAGCTCAGTATGCAAGCCAAGTAACAACATGAAAGAAAATCAAGCAACCATGCACACACATCCATAGGGGCTTTGGCCATAACTACACATACATCCACCATCAAAATGATTTCAAGATGACGTATATAGATTGTGTGTGTATATATATACATATATATATATTTATATATATATATATATATATATATATTTATATATATATCGTATGTGGTATTTAATCAGATATGCACATTAATCGTTTTAATATTTCCATTGTATGTAATAAATCTGATCACATCAATTTAGATCCTTGATATATCATAAGTTGACGTGGCTATGGTACCACTGTTGGGGAATAGGGATGACAAATAAGGCAGTTGAAACAAAAAGTATTGCCCCTATTTCTTGCCAGAGAGACTGCATCAGCAACAATATATCTAGGAAAGGAGATAGAAAGAGGTATACATGGTCCTGGAGCAAGTCCAACGACGACTCTTACATGGTGACGTGCACTCTTCGCAAGACTCACATGGACAACTGATGATGGCTTCCTGGTGCAGCACCACAGATGATGATGGTTATCCTCCTAGCATGGAAACATCGGCATCCACACCTCTACAAAGCCCATATAGACCATCGAGAGCTCCACATTGCACTGCTAGAGCCAACATGGAGTTGTCCCTTCAAATGTCAATATGATAGTTTTGACTAACTCTCCCTTGTTGTCTCTCCCTCACAACCTCTCCCTTCTATAGGCAAGACTTGCTCAAGCTCTCTAATAACCACAACTATGAGAGGACAACAATTGTCAAAGATTATTGATATGTCTTTTTAAATCCTTGACTACACCACCTATTTGTAGGATGGTCATGGATACTGTTCCTAGATCAATGGGGAGTCAAAGAGACAAATTTTCACAAATTTTTTGATGTTACAAATCATGAATCAGTTGCTTCACATTTGAAACAGTTGGTTCATATGTGAATCATTCGACACAACATTTGAATTCATCGGTTCACTATATTTCATATTCACAAATGTGACTTTTCATGTGACGAATAATGTATAACATGATGTCAACATCAATATTTGATCTTGTCATACTGATCACTCAACCAGTCATCTCACATCTAAAATGTTCAATTCACATTTTGAAACGTTTGGCTTATTTCTGAACTGGGTGGTTCACTTTTGAATCGAGCGGTTCAAATTCTAGTTCAGCCAATGTACAACCAATTTTGTTTGAATTGAATACGTAAACAATTTAGCAATAAATTTCAGCCATATTCATGAGTAGACTCCTTTCTAGGTGTGTCCTATGGGTGTGACCCTATAGATCCCAAATTACGTCGGTAGTGTATGTCCATAACTAGTTTATGACATCATAAGCAATGAGCAAAATCTAGAAACACATCATTGCTATCCAATTAATTAGAAAGTTGGAGAGCAACTTCAACCTACAATCCAGTGATCAGTGTTACCGTGATTGTATAGTTCCTTTGTCTTTGATATCCAGATTGAAATCAAGGCATGGAATCATTATCCTCACAACATTCAATCCATGTTCCTTGAAGTAGACTAGACTATACGTGATGCATGTCAATTCACATATCACATATTAAGTCACATGATTGTGGCCATACATTTCTCAGTCTATCCTATCAAGTGGATAGGATATCAATCTCCTGTAGAAGGGAAAAATCCCTTCTACATCACTCACTCTCAATCCCCATGTGTTACAACACAACCGAGAATCACCTTTACGACAACCCTTATTCAAGTTAACATAGGATGATGTCAAAATGCATCAAATGAAATGTGATGAGTACAATAACTTTAGGTCTAAGAACTACAATCATCACTGTTGCTATGGGAGTTGATTCTAACTACCACTCCATGGTCTCCATGCATCACTCTCAAGGTGGGTATGTCTGGTACATTGTTCTCTAACATGTATCTATATGTTTGACTTGGTATTTTATATCATGACTAATGAGACTCTAGCATCAGTCAAGATACATTCTATTCTTATCTATTACTATTGTCTCTTTTTCTTCCATAGTAATATCTGACTAGGGACGTAACAAGAATGTATGTACTCTTATCATACATATGATCTCATTGTTCAAGTTCTCAACCTCAAGGCATATGTCATTGAGTAAAATCATTCCTTAGACATCTACAATTTATGTGGCATCATCTCATTATTGAGACAAACATGATAGATGTAATTACCTTTATCATTATCAAATCAGGTATCTAATGCCCCATTACAATCATTATATGATTGGCTCTCTGGGCATACATACCAAAACATAGGATGTTGAATTTCACTTGTATTATTCAAAAGAATTCCTTCTTCATTCTAATTCATAAACTCTTAAATATAAATTGTAGTGGGGCCCAATTGATTGGGGTCTACTATAAGCTTAATAGGAATCTGAGAGGCTCTGATTAAGTGGAATCATGATGTTATCTGTAGTTGGCTTTGCAAGCTAAGATTCTTAAGAATAGGGCCTTTGATATTTAGAAGAAGACATAAATGCTTCCAAATGAGTATCATGTTGCAACAAGACCTTCATGAATAGAGAAAATATGCTATATTGCTCTTATAAATGAGGAACTCTATCCAACAAAAAAATAAGGGTTCAATGGTCAAAAACTGGTGATAGTAACACTATGTTTACCTATACTTCTCTGAAAAATCAAGGATTAATAGTAAATATTTTCAAATAAAATTGATTTCTTAAGTGGTAAAAAAAGAATTCCCCACATTGTTTTCTTAAGTGGATTGCATCTTTCTTTGCCTCAACTTATTTTCAAGTTCTTGTTAAGAGAGTTACTTCTAAGACTTTCTAATACTAGTACAGATATCATCTATAGTGTCATTTAAAATAGACCTATAACATCAATTTTGTACCAACACTTAAGTGGGCGACACTATAGCTAAGGACCTCTTGTGTCAATTTCTAGGGAATGGAAAAATCAACGACATAGAGTCAGTTTTTATTGCTATGGAAATAGATATTGATGACCCAACTGATAACTCATAGTGATATGAGTGTCATGAAATCGCTTTGTGTTATTGATTCTTGGAAAGGAACTGAAACTATATTCTAGCTGTGTCGTTGATTTTAGTCTGAACAACCAACAATGCAAAGAGATACAATGGCATGGAGGTGTGGATGTGTAGTGGGATAGATAGAACGGCCATGCTATTTGACACACCCATTTTACTGTAAGGTAGATGTGTCATCAATTTTTGTGACAAAACCGACGATATAGATCTACTGTGTCACTGATGTTGTCACCAAAACTGATGTTGCATATCCTTATTAGGTAAAATTTTAACTGATAAGTGTAGATGTGTTGATGATTTTGGTTAAAGTACCGACAACACAAATCTACATCGTTAGTTTTTTATAATAACTGACGCCATAGGTATATTTTTAGGTAACAAGCCTGAAGACCTATTGTCTGACAGTTGAACATGATGTGGAAACTATAGTTCACTGGAACTACAGGTTCCATCATGTGTTCAGCTAAACAACAAGCCAACACACCTGCAAAACATATTATAACAAACACATTCACACAAGTCATCCATCCTTATCATTTTAATTTTTCAATTTCATTCTCTTCAACACTTAATTACATTATCATGCACATACACAATTAGAAAATACACATACAATTCCATTCTCATGACATATACAAATACAACTCGCATTGTATTCATTCCTCTTCACACTTATTCACACACATCATTCACATATGAACCAAAAATTCACTTGCATCAAATTTAAAGTTGTAGAAAGTCATAACCACCACATATATATACAATAATGACATTAAGGTTAAGAAAACTCATATTTTATCCAAATAAAATTTAAAGTTTACTTCCTTAACGAAGGCATGTGCCCATTCTTCTCGCATCTCATCTATCTCTTCTTTTGTATAGGGTTATGTCCTCTAAAATAGCTGCAAAGAGGATGACATAATTCAAGCATTTATTTGATTTTTCACATTATCAAATGAGAATATTTACGTATGATGATCAACACTATATAGAATACCTTTTGTATACAATGAATTTCTAGTGATGTCTGTCTGATAATTAGGTCCATATACCGCATCATGTAGTATATGTATGGCCAACCTTTATCTTATATAGGATACTATAAATTTATAGTTATGCAAAATGCTAATAAATAAAAGTAAGCATAGTTAGTGTGTATGTATATATATATATATATATATATATATATATATATATAACACATATATAGGGAGTTTATTCAATACCCGTGCGGGTAGCCTGGATTTCGCTACCTGTGAGCCCAAAAAGTAACTATATCGTCAGAAATGTAACTCGCAGGACAAAAAAAGTAACTACGATGATTAAAAAGTAACTATACGACTAAAAAAGTAAATCTGGGTAGAATACACAACAAATATATACTTAAAAATTTCTTATAGTTTTGCAAAGGTAACTATGTATGCATGAAAAGTAACAGTTTACAAGATAAAATAACCCTCTACATGTCAAAAGTAAGAAAGTACAAAAAAGTAACCAAAATAGGGGGCGGGTAGCTACCCGCGGGGGTATTAAATACAAGCCCATATATATACATATATATGTATATATATGTCTGTATATAAACATACATATATATATATATATATATATATATATATATATATATATGTGTGTGTGTGTGTGTGTGTGTGTGTGTGTGTGTGTGTGTGTGTTGGAGTCAAAAAATTACCTCAACATTTTTCAGCTTAATAATTTCTTTTTCTTATCAACCTTTCCTCTACTATTTTTAAATTCTTTTATAGTCCTGTAATAATGCTAACATTAATATATGTTGATGGATACAAAATTTTACTCATGTAAATAATACATTTTTCATTGTGTGTCCCTCACTGTCTGTTTTGTCACCCCAAGGATCTAGATAATACATAGTTAGTGTCATGGGGACAATTACCAACAACTCACAATGATTATTACTAAGTGAAAAGAAGGAAAATAAAGAAAAACTCAAAATCCACAATGAAGTGTACTTCATAAGTCAAAATTATAAGCAAAAAGTGTCTGAAACTTACCCAACATTGAAGAAGCTATAATCACGCTTTTTCTCGCATTTATAAAAATATTTAGATGTGGTAGAGCTATAATCACTAATAGATTTTGGTTCTTTGTCTACAAGGCCAATCAATGGTGGAAAGAAAACTCTTCACACACCCTATGTAAATAGCTAAAAAACATATATACCTGCATTATTAAGAAAATAGATATGTATTTTCACATATATTGAACTAGTTATCTAGACATAAAATCTCACCATATCCAAAGTTATATCATAGTTGCATTCAACCAAGTATAAGTAAACAATTCCACAATATCTATCAACAATACAATAGTCTTGATCTTCAACATCCTCTATAATATGGATAAATCATAGTTGACCCTTCTTCTAAGTCACTTAACCATAGTGCCAACCCCCTGCACTTAGGACTAGCGAGTCGAATATGTCCTTTAGAATCTAAGTAGATAATTGAATATCTGGAGGAGAAAGTAGAGGACGAACTTTAGGGGGTTTTGTAGGTGTTGTGATTTGCATATATATATATATATATATATATATATATATATATATATATATATATATATATATATATATATATATATATATATATATATATATATATATATATACTGGAGGAGAAAGTGGAGGACGAACTGTAGGGGTTTCGTAGGTGTTGTGATTTGCATATATATATATATATATATATATATATATATATATATGTGTGTGTGTGTGTGTGTGTGTGTATTCTCATATCAATTTTGGAAATTATACATACAAGTAGAAAACAATAACAAATACGAACTCAATGAAAAATTTAGCATACATCAGTATAGATAACTCCTGATTTGGGCAAAGAAACCACATTGCCTTCTGCAACACCTATCATCTCATGCTCTAGGTGGCCATGTGGCAGTGCTATCTGTTTGTAAGCATCATAGACAAGCCTGATAGACACACAAACATCAGTGACAATCAGAACACCATGAATCATGTCATTTAAAAGGGGTGGGTAAGCATCACCTAGTGCAATGACTTAGTATTCTAATAAAAGATGAAATGGCATCAACCCCCTACAAATTGGTATATAGTTATATATATATACATATATATATACAACATATTATAAATTAACCTAAGAGAATAATATATCATGAAAAGATTTACATTGGGAGTTCCAGCTAGCAGATGCATAAGATTATCTCAGTAGTAGGGGAGTCCACCCCGTATGAAGTGTGAGGCGACATATGTAATATCTGAGGAGGCTAAGACTAAGAAGCCTGGTATCATTTTATTGCATACAATATTTCCTTTGTAATCATGTCTTGCACCTACTCTTGTGACCAGACTCCTTTCTTGTCAGATTTGAGCTTCTTTGATGACCCAAAAGAGGATCTAATACTGACACCAGCCTCAATGGCCTTAACATAGGAAGGATGCTCTGGATGAACTTTCCTTCTTTTCTTTTCTCGTAGAGCCCCCACTAATCATCATCAATAGTAACTAGTCAGTATAACATAAAAGTAAAGTTCGAAAATGAACATGCACTCTGAGAGTCAAATTTTACCATTTTTACAACCATCTCAGTGGTTTTGGGGTTGGATATTTTTCTAGATCGGTTTATCCTTGCACCTATATACTCCTTGTGGATAAGTAATGGTGCAGGAGTAGTAGAAGACTTAGCAAACCCATGACTAGGATACTTAGAAGAAGATGTTTCTGACCTCTTTTGGTGATGCATTGTGTAGCCACCTAGACCCAAGTTATGGTCATGCACATTCTTTGCACACCTTACTTTTTGAACATCATGTAAAGCCTGGTTAATCCAAACACTATGTTAATTATGTAATATATTTAGTCATAAGAATGTATTTTAGATGAGGATACTTAATACCTTGAATTCATATATTCGTCTTGAAGCAACAAATGCTCCCCCCAGGTCAAGATAGGATCATTGCTCATTGGTGGGACTTCTTCTTCTAGTTTCTCATTATGTATATTCTTATCGGATTTGTCTTATAATTCCTTAATATCCTCTCACAGCTTTATATCACCTTTTGACGATGCATGTTTTTATCAAGTTCAAAGATTCTATGCAAGATTTCATATACTTCATGGTATATTTTTATAAACAAAATCATGAATATTTTTAAAAATCGGAATATCTTACACTTGTCCTTCCATATGTAGTCATTTATGGAAGGATCAACTTTATGCCAAGATTATATTGTTATATTTACTTTGTTGTGAGTAATAAGCCCCAGATACTGGGTGAAAGTATTGTGATTCTTCCCCATAGGATTTTCGACATCATCAAATTCAACTACCAACTACAGTCCTTTACACCTTTATTCTACCAACTTGTTCATCAAGGTGATGTCTCTTTTACGTGCACGGTCATGTTGTTTCTCTACAAAACCAGCAAGATCCTCAGGGTGCACATCCTCAGGATGTTCATCCTAAAATTGTCAAGAAACACATATACATTATAGGAATATAAAATGCACATCTGCGTAATAATTGTGCTAGAGAATTCTAAAATGCACATCTATATAATAATACAATACAACTTATACCCGACTCATCCTCATGATGCATGTCATCATGGTGCTCATCCTCATAGTCAAACGTCATCAGAAAAATATAATATTAAAAATTTTCAAAGAATAAAATATAAGCTATAAAGAATATAAATGTACATGTAGCATATAAAACATACAAAATTGTAATAAAGATTGTAGAATGCACATCTAGCATTTCAATTATAAAATGCATGCCCCTTATATTGGTTGGATCAGTGACCGATTAGTATTCCTTTTGTGTGATCTCCACGCTTATATAAGTCAGTGCTAGCTTCAACATTTGGTGTTGGCTAGCCAACTAAAATGGACTAGAGTCATCATATTTATCATAGTACTCTTCTTCATCTATAAGATCTACAATGAACTTCATTTTCCCATGAAGAAGGACAAACCATTTTTCATTGACATGATTATTGATATAGAATACTTGCTTCACATATAATGCAATTATGAATGGTTCACCCTTCTTGTCAATCATTTCAAAATTCACTAATGTGAAACTCAATTCATCCACTACAACTAGTTTGGTGTTATCAACCTAATTACACCTAAGGATGGGAACTCTAAAATCTGTATAGTCAAACTCCCATATGTCTTCAATGACACTATAATAAGACATTTTAGCTTCATGTGGGGTCTTGATATTCGCACTAGAGAAATACAATGAAGACGCTTCAAGGGTGGCCCCACTATTTTTTATGACACTCTTATCATCTTGATGTTTTGTGTAATATGAAAATCCGTTTATGTCAAACCATTTGTAATGCATAACATGCATTTTTGGTTTAAAGGCAGATCATTTGATATTTTTAGTAACATCATTTGGTGTTTGAGATAGTTGATGAAAGACTTTGTCTTTAAACTGCCTATTAAATGTCCTATTATTCTCTCTAACAACACATTGAATTGGTTCGGGGATATTTTATCTTGATAAATTTAGTATGTCCAGTGATATATATATATATACATATATATATATATATATATACATATATATATATATATATCCACTTCATCGATGTTTTATAAAACTTACAAGTGTTCTTGGTCCTGTAACTCATGACTAATTTCTTTCACTCATGTTCTTAAAGTCCCTTTTTCTGAATGGGGATCAATATTCTTTTTGATGGCAGGAGCTTCATTACAACTCAAAAAGTTATTGCAAAAGTCCATAACCTCCCTATTCACATAACCCTAAAAAAATCTCCTTTCATGTTGATAACACCTTTGAACATCACCTTGAAAAGCACTCATGTATTATTCAAAAGGATACATCCAATGCAAGAAAATAGAATCCAATATTTTTACTTTCTTGATCAAATGGACAACATAATGTATCATGATATCAAAGAATGGAGGAGGAAAATACATCTCAAACTGGTACATGGTAATGTCCACTTCTCTTTGCAACTTATCAGAATTCTTAGGATCAATAAGTTTCCTGCTTAAAATATTGAAGAAGAAACCAAGCACGGTGATTGCGAACCTTATCTGATTCAACAATATAGATTGAATATCCACGATAATATTTGTTGCATTAGAGTTTGATAATCATGATATCTAAGATCTATTTGCTTCATATCCTTCATTAATACTAATATATAGACATTGGAAGAGTATCCTAGTGGTACCTTAACATTAAGCAAGCACTCACAAAAATTTTCTTCTCCTATCTAGAGAATGTGTAATAAGAAGGAGGTAATTTTTTTGGTCATTGCTAACTTCTATTGTTAATTCTTTCCTTATAACTATTTCACGTAGGACTATTCTAACTTCTGTGTCATCATTAATCTTACATGATATATTCAGTAGAGTATTAATGAAGCTACCACATACATCTTTCTCTACATGCATGACATTGATACAGTGTCTAAGTGCCAAAGAACTCCAATACGAAATATCCCAGACTAGTGATCTCTTCTAGAATAAAAAATTGTCACTATGTGTGGGAATAGTACATTGTGATCCCTTAGTGAATTCATGACAATGTCATTTACTCTTTCATAAACAACGTTCCCGGATAAAGGTTTAGGGGCACTTCGTTCTTCAGTTGATCCATTGAATGCTTTGCACAACCTTATCTAAGGATGTACTTTTAGAAGAAACGTTAAACAAGATATAAGTCTTTCCTCCGTATTTTAGTCTTATTGATCAATGTTCTCCTCACATATAGAGTATGTCTTGGATCCTTTTACAATGTATCTAGAAAAATTCTTATACACTGGAAAGTCACTAGTGGTACAAAACAACATAGAATCCACACAAAATGTCACTCTACGTGAAGCGTCATAGGTTATCAAACCTTGTCCCCACAATTTCTTTAAGTCATCAACCAGGGTTTCAAGAAAAATAGAAATATTTTTGCCAGGTTGTTTGGAGCCCAATATCAACAAGGACAACATGATGTACTTATTTTTCATACCCAACCAGGGAGAAATATGGTATATAAAAATCATAATAGGACAAGTGTTATGTTGGTTCCTTGATGAGTTGTATGGATTCATCCCATAAATACAAAGCCCAAGTCTTAGAGTCCTGAGCTGTTCACCGAATTCATGATAGAATAAATCAATTTTCTTCTATTGTGGAGATTCAAATGCATGTCATAAGATCCCATCATTATTTTTCTTTGCCCCTACATGCCAAGATGAATTATGCACATCCATGATATTGGAAAACAAGCATTGAAACCGTAGTATTATAGGTAGATACCACATCACCTTGGCAAGAGGTCCAATTTTGGACTCAAGCAAAGCTTCCACTATGTACCTTGATGCCACACATTTTGGATAATCTTTCAAATTGATATAGTGGTTTTGAAATAAACTACAATCATTTGGCCATGCATGTATCTTATTAGCCTCCATTCCCATCAAGCACAACATTTTATTTAATTTTTATGTTGAGATTAGAATCTTGTTTTCTTCAGGAAGAATTTGTTTCAACAAAGACAACAGAGACATGAAGCTTTTGTTTCTCCATCTATCTTAGCCTTTAGTATACAATATCAACATAGTAGTCAACTTCATAAATTTTATAAAACATAAGTACAACAGCCTTTTAGAATCATGCACTATGTTTCCCAATAAGGAAGGTTGATTAGTATGATTTACCCCCACAACTATCAAGAATCGCATCAACCATGTCTATCAAAATTGATTCATTCACATCTTTATCATCATTGACAATTTCTTCTTCATCACAAGCACTACTGTCAACATCTAGTGATGTCATAGTAGGAATCTCTCCATGTCAATACCATTTTGTATAGCCATGTACAATCTTGTTGCACATGACATGACTTTTGATTTTGTTAACGATGTCGACTTTCAAGTTGTTACTAGAATTCCTACATGGACAATAGAACCATCTCCAGGTTGTTTCCTATGTTCCTCTACAAATCTTATAAACTGATCAAGACTTGTAATAATCTATGGAGGATAGCAATTTGAAATGGACATCCATGTCGATCCATTCTATGATGACAAAGATAACAAGTATAGAATCAAGTATTTAGAGATTAATATCTAGAGGGGTTTAGATATTAGGGTTTTATTGTTTAGGTTTTAGTGTTTAATATTTAGGGTTTACATATTAGGGTTTAAGGTTTAGGGTTTACAAATTAGAGTTTAGGGTTTAGAAGTTAGAGTTTAGGATTCAGTAATGAATGTGTACCACCTATCCCATTCTTGAACACCTAATCTAACTAGTGAGTGTATAATGTGTATTTGGTTTTCAAGAATATTTCAGCAATATTTCCATGCAGTTCTCTAAGTATACCAAAGTAGATGGGAAAATACCCATCTACATATGTACTTAGAGAACTACATGGAAATGCTTCTGAAATATTCTTGAAAAGTGAATACACATTATACACTTACTTCTAAGTGAGAGTAAGTTTTCAATAACAATACCAAACCAGGGACTGTGGATGGGTTCTAGGGCAAAACCATGATTTACGAGTTAAAGATTACAGATTAAAGTCAGGCTCCATCCACACATGTATTGCTATTTATCAAAATTAATATCATCATTAATTAGATTGGTATTAGTCTCATAAATAATATTAAACATATAATTTACATACCAAATAGCATAATGATACCAGATATGATATTCAAAATCTATAAGAAAAATTCTAAACAAACCAAACAAACAACTATATATGAATTTTGAAATTTATGGCTAACTAAAAAAACCAAACACACAAACAAACAACAAATATAGCTAAAAAAATTGAAGAAAAAAAAACACACCTTAAGCGGAAGAAGAGGAGATGGCATTGATGCCCACAGTAGAAACAATAGCGATGGTAGTGTCGCTCACAGTAGAAGTAGTAGTGGTAATGGCGGTAGCTCAAGCACTAGTAGCTATAGTGATGACAACAATAGCAGTGGTGGTGCCTAGTGCTGCAGTAGCAGTAGAGGCAGCGATGAGAGAGAGTGGTGACTTGATCACTAAAGACAAACAAATCATGGAATAAAATCAAGAAAAGAAATTTCACAGATAATATTAAGTAGAACTTACTCATCGGTTGCTAAAAAAACTAACAACAGAGGTCTTAGTTGTCATTTGATCAAAAAAACTAATGACATATTTTACTCTGTATTGTCGGTTATACAACAATAAACTGATACTATATGTACTTATCCCTATTAAAAACTCCAACCTTTCTAAAACATATGTCGTCAATCTTCTAGAAAAATTGATGATATAGTTCATGCTTTCTTATCTATTTTCCACCAACAATCGACGACATATCTACTTATCCCTATTAAAAAATAAAGACTATATTCAATTCTTCACAAAAGATTTAAACGTACATCATAATCTCCCACATAGGATTTACATGTAAGATACAACATAAGGATCTAGTAGAGGGAAATCTAAATCATAATAAGTTTGTCTCCGATCTTTGTACTCTTTAAGCTAAGTCCATAACTTCATGCCATGTCCTCCTTGTCCTCCACATAGGGCTGGAAGCATACCCCAGCAAGAAGAGAAAATAAAAAGCATCAGTAAAAGCTGGTATGTGCATACTAAATAGGAAATTGTGTAAATATGAAATATAGAACATAAAAAATAAAAGGATTCCCATAGAAAAGTAAAGGACTATCCAATCGGGCATAAAAGAAATGAATCACAATAAAGGAGACAAATAATAGCAAAGTATAAAAATAAAGAATCCATGTGTTTCACCTGTAACAATATAAGACAATATAAACATGTAGGTAGGAAGTAACACATCTACCAAAAATAATTTGGGGTGAGTAGGGTCTTGTATACATCTGCTCTAAAATATGGGGTGGCAGGGTCTATCAACATCTTCCTGGGCATGTATGCCCTAAATATTTTCAAATGCAGGAATTTTCACATATGCATGCATATGTGGGAATTTTCACATTCACATAAAAGAACATGTAACACTATACTAGAAGTCACCACATGATGCATAACAAAAGAAAGTATAAACAAATAAGGATGATGTGAACATACATCAAGTATAAAGTGGGATCAGAGGATCCATGCCATCAAATAATGTGCCATAAAAACGTCCACTACAAAGGTGGGAAAAGAAGCACATTAAACTATAGAAAGAGACTAAGAGAATGTCTAAATATGATCACTAGATCAATAACAATATAATGTACTTCACATGAAGCATATTTTCCAAATGAACAAGACAAGGTGTAGGCTAATGTCCATAGTAATAAGAGAAAGAAAAAACAGGTTATTACTCAAAAAGAATAATATTGGATGCAAACATGCCTTATTTCAGAGTCCTAGAAACACTCATCATCGATCTAATTGTTTCCAAGATCAACTTAGCCTAATTACAAATTGTTCACATGTATTAGGGTTTGAGATTCATATAAATGTAATGAAACCCTAATTCTAAGCCTTATTAGCAAAACTCATATTTTAGACTCAAAACCTAGACAAAACTATTCCTTTTATTTCTTTGATCAAGAAAACATATTTATTTGTTATATTTGGAGTCAAGATGACTTAGTTACCAATTTAGGACTTTTTATATTAATTAATTAGATCCTCAAAAATTCATCATTGAAAACATGAAAATTATGATTTCAAATTATTTTTATTAGAAAGAATACATTTTTTCAGTTCCAAAACGTATTTTTACTTAATTTTTGAACAGCGAGAGCAAAAGTTATGATTTTTATAAGATCAACCAATTAGAAAACTCAAAATTGCCAAATAAGCAAGAAATCAATGAGAGAGAGGGAGAGAGAGGTCGGGACCCGACTAACTTGGTTCAATTGGGTGAGGCCAAGTTAGGGGTCAATAGTCATGTTAACTCACCCCAAAACAAAGAAAATAACGGTGAAATGAAAATATTACCCATAGCGGAAAAAGCAACGAAAGAATGAAGAAGGAGGGCAAAATGGGAAAAAGACCAGGGGTTATCCCCCTCCTCACCTCCACACACCATGGCCATGAGGCAGTGAAGTTGTACCCAGGTTGAATTGAGGAAAATGTGATAAGGCGACCAAACTCGATCATTAGAGTAAGAAATCGAAGAACAAGCACCAACAAACTCAACTTTGTGGCCAATTTGGCTCTGAGTACCGCTGAGATCTCAGGTGACCTACTGCAAGTGTGGAGAGGAGAAGGCTTTGACGGTGGCTGTGTGAGGAAGCCATGAACAAAGTGATGGCCGGGAAAGAACAAGCACAATTGGGTGATTATTTCTAGATTCTTGGGTATATATAGGTGTAGGTAGAACGTGATATGCAACTCACATGAGAGATAGACATAAGCCCAAATCAGGCATTTCTTGGGAACTTGACAATATGAGGTAAATAAGGAATCGTTTGTTGTGGATTCTTCTCACGAACACATTGGCAAAGAAATATCAGACAAAGAACAAGTGTAGAGGGAGAAATCGCGAAAACAAATTGAAGTTGTTGTGTAGACACTTTCCCATTTGTGTGTGAGGTAGAAGATGACTTATAGCCATTCGATCTACCATCCAATGGCTGAGATCTTGTATGCCAAACTTATATGTGTGACAAATCAATTCTATTTCCCAAATGAATTCGAATAAAGTGTGAATGCAATTATTTCTTATTTTCTCTCTCCTATTTTGAGGGTGCAAATGAGACCCAAATTTAAAGAAACTTTATACCCAACCTATTTTTGATATGAGGAATCCAAATATGCAATTAGATTTGCATTTTGAGAACTTTTGATGTGTTAAATAAATCAAATCTTATTTTATCTTTCCTCCATCATTAATGGTTATAAGATTCTCCAAATTTGATGAAACTTCACCCACAAGTCACATTATTGGATATGAATTTGCCATCAATTTTGTATTTGGAGTTGTTTGTGTATTTATTCAATATTTTGAAGGTTCTGTGTACTTTCTCTCTCCTAACATCACATGTATATTAAAGATTATCCAAATTACATGAAAATTCACCAAAGGCTATTTTAATGTGTACAATACAAATCTAAGATTATTTTCCTCTTTTGGAGTCATTTATTATTTTATTTGATATTTTGGGGAAAAACCCATATCTTGTTTTCCAAATTGAATTAAATTAATTATTATTAGGTAAATAATGTCAAACTTGACGCCCAAGGCAATTGGGACCCAAGGAACCCGAATTTCAGATTAGATTTCACTTTTGAGATCTCTTTCTCTAGATTGACACTTTTGTCTTGACATCTTTGTATTTCTTTCATTATCCTTATTATTTATTTAATTGTGTCATATTACCTTCACTCTTATTACCAAAAGGGTTGTATTGCATTATTATGTAGGAGACTTTATATGCATTTATCGTTTATCTCATGAGGGAATTAATTACATATCTATTTGAATATTGTAACATTATTCTCTATTGTTGACATTTTAGTTCTTAGATGCATATTATTTTTAACATCATATCTTGATCAACATTATCACATGTAACACATTTTACTGATCTAAACATTAATTATGAGATCATTAGATCATATTTGTTTACATCTTTACATGTCTACATGTTACGGTTTCAATTAACTACTAATGTGCATATCTTTATCTTTGTTTGGCTAAACCCAAAGAACCAAGTTTACTATCCTTCAAGACATATGATCAGGGTCAAAAGGTTAGGTTTCAATTCATTAAAAATACCAACCTCACTAAGATCTATGTCATCATATATAACAAAAAACTGACAATATAACTGAATTTGGGGAGGGATGTTTTTTGCAGGACACGTGACGGGAACCCTTTGTCGTTGCTCTTTTAGAATAAAACCAACACCACAAAATTTTTGGAGGTAAATATTATTGTGGTAGACGTGACCTACAGTGTCGGTTGTTATGGAAAGCAACTGACAACAAAGTCTTTTTTGGAGGAAAAAATTATTTTGTGAGGATTTTATCTCTACTTTTTAACAATTGACACAATAGGCATATATCAAAAATTCTGAGTAAAAAATTAAACTTCACGCGGTTCTTTACACGAAATTGACACTATAGTAAAAGTGATACTTGTGTTTTTTCTTAATCGGCAAGACTTGACCAGTACTGACGCTTGTGCTTTACCACCTGATGCTATATGCATGTAGTGTCAGTTTTATGTGAAAATTGATGTTAAGAAAAGTGATATCGTAGGTCAAAAATGTACTAGTATATTCTTCAAATGGATTTAGGCAAGGGGAGGGTAGATTTCCCCATAGTTGTTTCTTATTTCTTTGTAGGGTTCTTTCCAATCCTGAATTGGTGTAACATTGTAAATCCTATTGACTTAGGGTTGTTGAGTATTTCACATATTATAATAGTAGATGACCTTCTCCTCTTTTCAAAGTAGGATATATTGAATGATGTTTTTATAAAGAAGGTTACATGGTACTATATCTAATTCTAGTCTAAAGATTAACCAAAATAAAACCAACTTCTTTCTTAATAATATGAAGGATGAAGATACTTCCAACTATTTGAAATATTGAGTGGTGAAGTTCCCTATTTGATATCTTGGTCCTTCTTTATTTACTGGTAGGCTTTCTAGAACAATGTGCTTTTGCCTATTACTGATAAATTGAATATAAATCTAGCTTCCTTGAAGAGTAGACTTATATCTATTGTAGGGAGAATCGAGTTGGTTGTCTCCATTCTCCCCTCATATCATATTGTTTGGTTTACTACTTTTCCCTTGCATAATCCATGATGTTGGAACTTGAGAAGCACTTTAGATATTTCGTTTGTAGATATATTGAGGATAATAAGCACATTCATCTTGTTACTCGGGCTCAAATATGTAAACCAAGGAAAGAAGGTGGATTTGGCATTCAAACTATTTAATTTTAGTCTGTTTTAGAGATTTTTAAGGATCTTTGGGACGTTACTAGAGATAAGAAGTCTCTGTTAGTGAAATGATTGCATGGGAAATATCTCAAAGAAGAATCAATTTGGTCTACTGAGCTAAAAGAAAATGTTTTGTGGCTCTAGAAACAATTGCTTAAGCGCTAGTACAATTCAACCTCATGTATAGTTGTCTATGGGGAATGGAAAGAAATTCATGTTATTGAAGGGTTCTTGAAGTGGGAATGGATTTAGTTACTACAACACCTTGAAGTAAAACATACAAGGAGATTGGGTCAAGATGAGGGATGCATGGTTGTTTGTTGTGTCAAAATGGTTTTGTGGCAATTTTCTGGTGTCAAAGGAAACCATGTTATAAAAAGAATTTAACTTTTTGATTTCCCTATGTGGATCAGGTGGAAGCAATTTTCATAAATAGGAAGTCAGTCCTTTCTCTCAAGAATTGTTGGGAGCTGTGCAGTTAAAGAATGTTCCAAAGAGAGTGTTGATTTCCACTTGGAATGTTTCTTGGAAAGTATACACACCTATGATGTTATGAATATCTTTGGATTCTTTATTACCTTCAGATATGACTTATATATGGTGGAGGAGGAGGATATCAATGACATCATGTTTCATGTGATTTTTGGTATATTCCATAGAGGTTTTTTTCCATAACCAAATTGATTCCATTCTTGAATTCCTAACTAATCTATTGTTTCTTAGAGGGAAAGCTAAAGAAGCTGCATGCTTTGTCCCCTATCATTTGTGGTTGGAAGAAATAAGGGAGTTTTGAAGGCTCTTGCTTCTCTCCTGACCTTATTTGACCGTTTTGCATATGTGATGTACATGATATGTATATCATATTTTCTTTTTTTATATCTAAAATTAGTAGATGTTCTCACCTGTTTTATATGAACGTTGGTTCTTGTGAATGAAAATAAGATAGACATTTGGTTCGACATATGACAAATACAAAATTATGATATACAACATTTTATAATTCAACATTGTCTAGCACATATATGCGATTTTTTTTAATTTCAAAATATGCATTGTTCTTAATAACTTTTATTGCTAATAACAAGTACTTATATATTATTTTGTCTCTTTAAAATGAGAATAAGATTGTTTATAATAATTAGTTTTTTCCACATCTCTCTTCCCTTTCTCGACATTCCTTAATATCATTCCCTCTTATATTTATCTCTCTTCAATTCTCTCTTTAGTTGCAAAATACCCAAAAAAACCTTTTAACTTCTTGCATTGTCTGAGAGATAAGTAAAGTTATGCAAGAAAGTTACTTCATAATCCATGCTTGTAGTGATCAGAGTCTAGATGTAAGAATATGTGGAGAATGTGTGCTATGTATAAGTACTCTTGTGTAGAGGGTACATGACCTCTACAATGCATAATAAATTAGTTGTTGTCACAATGTAACTGATAAGAAGCACATGTTAGTTAGTTCAACTACCTATCTCATCCCTCTCTTAGTTACACTTAATCTCCTAGACTCTTCTATTCATATGTCATTCATTATCTCTATCAGGGCACATTACTCGAAGACCCTTTCAACTTCTTATTGGTATGTATGCCCACGACGCCAATCATGTGTTGATCGTAATGACAAAAATGTAAATGATTAGATTATTAATAAAAGCCAAGCTTCCAAATTTATTATATTTGATTCAGTTATGAGATAATTATGTAACATTATAAATGTCTAGAGAATAATATTACTCATTGACGTATGTCTTCAAGTATTAGCCTTGGGGAAATGAGATCATACATATGTTAATAGTACATATACATATTCTCATTATGTCCTTGATCAATTGTTATTGTGAAAGGTTGATTGACAATAACACATAAGATCAGTGTGTGGGTTGGTTGATGACAGAATCTCATTAGTCATGATATGAATATATTAAACCAAGCACACAGATACATGTTAGAGAATAGTGTGTCAGATAGACCCACCATGAGACTGACACTTGGAAGCCATTTCATGGAATTCATAGTCAACTCTCATTGTGATGGTGGTGTTCGTGGTTCTTAGATATGAAATCACTACACTCAACTCATGTCGTTGGGTACACTTTGACATCATCAAACATAGTCCTGAAACATGGGTTGTTATAACGGTGATGATTGGGTGACGTTGACACATGGGGATTGACTGTGAGTTATAGATATGGAATTTATCCCTCCTACAGGAGTATGATGTCTTAGACCTCTTGATAAGCGAGACTGAGAAATGCATGATCATGTGCATGTGAGTCAATATGTGATATTGAGATTACACATATCTTAGACAGTCTTCTCTTATTCAAGAAACAAGATTGAATAATAAAGAGGATGACGGCTCCATGCCTAGAGTTCATTCTGGACATCAGTGACAAAGGAACTATACAAGCAGTCCAACACCAGACACAGATTGTAGGTTTAAGTTATTTACTAACTTTCCTTTTACTTAGGTAGCATTGATGTACAACTAGTCACCACTCATTGCTTGTGATATCATAAGTTGTTATGGACATTCACTGCCAATGCAATATGGTACCTATAGGGTCACACACATAGGTCTCAACCTAGAAGAGGAGTTTAATCTTGAATAACAATTGAATTAAGTACTAAAGTGTTTAGGTATTTGATTCACACAACATATAGGCTGACTGCACTTCCAAACACCCATCTCAAGTGTTGAAACGGTCGTATGGAGTGCCAAACGGTCATCTCAAGTGTTGAGATGGGCGTCTGGGGAGTCAGGACTAATTCGAGTTGAAATTATCTAAAATATGAACCAACCCAACTGACTGGCTCGACTTGGGTCACCAGACAACCATCAAGATGTCTGAGACATACGTATCACATGGGCAACATGGTCCGCTTTGTCTGAGGGAAGGTTCTAGATATTTCCAAGTTTGTTTTGATTGCACATTATTTGTTGTGCAAGGAATTCATATGTGATACTAATTGGAATCAAAATTGACAATTTCACATGCAACTGGGAAACTACAAAACGACCATATCATAGTACGATACAGTCGTCCTTCATGACAAACAACCATCTAGTGTGCCAGACAGACATTTTGGTGGTCGCAGGTTACAAAAATTCAAGATCTTCTGGTCCCTTCCACTCCCACATCGACAGGGAACCTAGACCCAAACCTTGTCTATAAATAGAGGGGTATTGTGGGCTTCCTAGAGCACAACAAAGACAATTGAGAATTAGTTGCTCTGAAAAACATTGTCCACTCTGGTTGTGGTAACCATGAGAGCCCAAGCAAGTCTTATCTGACTAAGGAGGGATAGCAAGGGAGAGAGAAATTGAGATCATTGTTGTGGGAGAGCAAGTTGTGAATAGTACACCAACAGGAGGGACAACTCCTTCCTATCCATTCTAGTAGGATGACAAGAGTTCTAGACAGTCCGTGTGGACTTCTCTAGATGCAGGAGTTGTTGTCTACTGCTAGGAGAATAATGTCAACTAGCAATCCAGGACAAGAGGAGTTGCTGAAGAAGATCACGTTCGAGACTGCAGTCCATTGTGTAGATCACGAGGCACAACAGTCAGACGAGTCCTAGTGTGTCTAGGATTCAGAGTTGCACATCTACAATGACAAGGATTGTTGTTGGACTTGCTCGAGTACCAAGTATATCCTCGAAACCATCATTTCCATCTTATAGTTATTGACGCGGTCCTCTAGTTATGGGGAATATAGTAGATAAAATTTGTATTTCTACAGCCTTCTCTATAGTCATATTTCCCTATAGTGGTATTAGAGCCACATTGATTTACTATATTATGGGATAATCGATATGATCGGATTTTGGTTTTTGTCATTCTATTATTGCATGTGATGTGAATAATATATTGTCAAATCCAATACCATGATAATCCCAATATATATATATATATATATATATATATATATATATATATATATATATATATATATATATATATATATATATATATATATATATATATATATATATATATATATGAAATTTACACTTGTCTCTCTAAAAGTGATTTTGAAGGTGGATGTGTAGCATGGTTATGTCCAATAACCCCTATATTCTATGTATGGCTGTGTGGTTGGTTTCTTCATTTTATCTTGATCTGCATATTGAGCGTCTATCTTATCTTCCTAATGTTAAGTTAATTCTTTCCTACCCTTGCTCCCCTTGAATGTAACTTGAGATTTCTCAATAATTATGTATAAGTAGAATAGTTTACTTTCTTTTTATGACAAAGATGAAGATGTCCCAAAGATGATCCATCTGAATGAAGGACTATGTAGGACATGGTGGACAAGTCGATTGGCTAGTGGACCTGACTGATCCGCTGGAGGAGCCAACAGATGATGGACCAATGGAACCAAGCAACCAATGAGATGACCTAACAATCGGCCAGGTGGTGAGTCGATCAGTTCAAGGGTTGAACCGATCAACCCAAATTGGTAAGCGTAGATCTTCATCAACAATAGGTTTCTGCATGTGATGTAGTCCTAGATAACATAATTCCTTGTGGCTCCAAGGGATTACATTAGGTTAGCCATAACCATCGCTTTTGTTTATTGCATGTTTTCATTGTGGGATATAGCATGTATATGATACGTACTATATATGTGGTTATTGGGTAAAGTATATGTATTTATACAAAGTCCCTCAAATAAAATATCAAAGTTTTAGATGCTTTCCAAAAGTAGCACACATGAAAAGCTTGATCGTCCAAGCATAGGTTCTTCCTTCGTGGGGTGCTCCATCTATCTCATAGAAGTGTGATGGTAATAATGTAGGTTCCACCTCCAAGGAGTGCATTATTATCTTGTCGGCTTTTGGGTGAGGGTTGATTGATGATTCTCAGAGTGTATGGGCCCAGAAGCATGCAGGTGAATATGGAAACGAGTTGCACATATCATCTTGTATCACAAGTTGCATATGATGCAATTGGCAAGAGGTGCCTACCTTGATGGTTGACTGTGTTTGCGGTGTTGATCGGGCCACAGTTGAATTATCTTAGATCTGGCCCACTAAAATATTAAACACTGCAATATTCTGAATTGATATTGAGGGCTATCAATTTGAATACGATAGTTGGATTGATAATAATTAAAAACCTAATAAATATCATCAAATTTTTTAAATCAAATCAAAATGGTTTTTGACAAATGCAAATTTTCTCTTGTAGAATCAAATGATAAACAAATCGGATTTGTGATTGGTCCTAAACAAGGAAAAACTTGACAGTAGAAATTTCCATGACTGGTTTTGGATTTTGAGAAGGATTCTCAATGAAGAGTGCAATCTCTACATCCTTGATAAACCAGTGCCAGAAATACCTTCTCCCGATACACCTAGGGCACAAGTGGATGCTTACTGGAATCATGTCAATGATGCCTTAGAGATAAAGTACCTTATACTTAGCTACATGAACAATGAGATGCATGAGCAATGTGTATGCATGAGTGTTCTTGAGATGGTAACACATCTTAAGAAAGTGACACTTGGTAAAGTGACACTTGATCTTACAAAGTAAGAAAGGGACAATATCTTGAAGGTACAACTTGAGTTCAAACTGATAGAGGGAACCTCAGTAGAAGAACATGTGCTCAATATGATTGGACATGTGTATCATCTTTAAGAACTAGGATTCACCTTGAGCCAAGAGTTGGTCACTGATATGATTCTTAAGACTATGCCAGAATCAGATAGCCTCTTTATTGCATGTTATCATGTGAATAATATAGTTGGACATATGTCATACTTGCTTTCCATGTTGATTCATGTTGAAGCAAAATTGAAGAAGGACAAGCCCATGATGGTGATCATAGGAACTGAGTCCAAGGATCAAAGAAAGACCAAGAAGAGTTTCAAGGTCAAGCCTAAATTTTCATCTTCAACACTCAAGATAAGGAGAAAGAAAAGTACAAGAGGATTTTATCCTTTGTACTTAAAGGCATTCACGAAAAAGAAGATGGGATGGTAATCTCCACTTCAGTTATAGATGTTATTGAGATAAATCTATCTACTTCTTCATCATGGGTACTAGATACTGGATGAGGATCTCATATATGTTCTCATATGCAGGATCTGAAAGGAAGTAGGCCTTTGGGAAAAGGTGAGGTGGAATTGTGAGTTGCTGATGGAACAAGAGTTGCAGCTGGCGTAGTTGGAACCTATAGTATATCTCTACCCATAGGGCTTGCAATAGAGTTAAAGAACTACTATTATGTAGCTGATATAAATAGAAACATCATTTATGTATCTTGTATGGACAAGGATGCATTTGAATTTCATATTAAAAATGGTCAACGTTCTATTAAAGATGGGATCTTTTATGGTAGTGCCCCAATGTCTTATGGTCTTTACTTGTTAGATCTAAAGACAGGTGTATATAACATTAATACCAAAAGACTAAAACTCAACAACTGAAATAAAACATACCTTTGGCATTTTTGTCTAGGGCACATAAATGAGAATCACATATCTAGACTCCATAAAGATGGTTATCTGGACTCTTTTGATTTCGAATCAATAGAGATATGTGAATCTTGTTTGTTGGGCAAGATGGCTAAGACCCCTTTCACTGGTAATGATGAGAGGGCTAGTGATCTATTAGGACTCATACATATTGATGTATGTGGACCTTTTAGAACAACCACTGGAGGTGGATACTCATACTTCATTACCATTACTGATGACTTCAGTAGGTATGGCTATGTTTATTTAATGAAACATAAGTCAGAAACTCTTGAAAAGTTCAAGGAGTTTATAAATGAAGTGCAGAACCAACTTGGTAAAAGTATTAAGGCACTTCATTCTGATCGAGGTGGAGAACACTTAAACTAAGAGTTTGAGAACCTTCTTAGAGCCCATGGGATTGTATCCCAATGGACTCCACCTAGAATGGTGTATCACAAAGAAGGAATCACAAATTGCTAGATATGGTGTGATCAATGATGAGTTTAGTTGAGATTCCAACTACCTTCTGCGGGTATCATCTACAAACTGCCACATTTACACTAAACTGACTACCATCTAAATTGGTTTAAAAGACATCATATGAGATATGGAATGGGAAGCGTCCCAATATGTCTTTTATGAGGATTTGGGGATGTGAAGCTTATGTTAAAAGAATGCTTTCGGATAAGCTTGGTCCAAGATCCGATAAATGTTATTTTCTTAGATATCCTAAAAAAATAAGAGGATATTACTTTTATTCCCAATCTGGTAACAAAGTGTTTGTTGCCAGGGTGCTGCATTCCTTGAGATGGATTACATTTCCACATGTATCAATGGGAGAAGAGTTTAACTCAAAGAAGTTAGAGACCAACAAGAAAAAATTGAACTGATAGATGAACAAGAGGAACAAAGATAATCACAAGATGTTGTGGAATCTCAAATTCCTCAAGTTACATAGGAACCTCATTGATCTAATAGGATATGCCTTGAGCCTGAAAGATTTGGATATCTTGTAATTCAGGAAGGCAGTGATTGGTCATAGATGATGAGCCAATATCTAATAAAGATGCTATTGAGGGACCAAAGTCTGAGAAATGGCTTGATCCCATGAGATCTAAGATGGAATCCATGTATATCAACAAAGTATGGACTTTGGTGGATCCACCTGAAGGGTTAAAACCCATAGGGTGCAAGTGGGTCTTCAAGAAGAAGACCGACATGGATGGAAAAGTTCAAACCTAGAAGGACATATTGGTTGCAAAGGGTTTCAGACAAGTTTGAGGTGTTGAATGTGACAAAACCTTTTCACCAATGGCCATGGTTAAGTCCATCAGGATCATGCTTGCCAGTGGAGCTTATTATGACTATGAAATTTGGCAGATGGATGTCAAAACTACATTTCTTAATGAGAATTTTCTCAAGGATGTGTACATGACACAACCTGAAGGTTTTATAAATACAAAGAATGCAAATGAATTTTGTAAGCTATAAAGGTCAATCTATGGATTGAAGCAGGCATGTCGAAGCTAAAATCTTCATTTTGATGAGACATTCAAAGGGTTTGGCTTTATTAAAATTGAAATTGAACCTTGTGTGTACAAGAAGGTTAGTGGGAGCATAGTGCCATTCCTCATATTGTATGTAGATGACATACAATTGATGGGGAATGACATCCCTACTTTACAAAAGGTAAAGACATGGCTTGGAAATATGTTCTCTATGAAAGACTTGGGTGATGAATCCTACATCTTGGTGATAAATATCTATAGAGATAGATCCAAAAATAGATCTAGAAGGCTTCTTAGATTAAGTCAGAGCACATACATAGACAAAGTGTTGAAGCGGATCAGCATGGATAACTCAAAGAGAGGAAACATGCCTACGCGTCATGGTATCCCCATCTCTAGAGTTCAATGTCCCAATTCTTGTGAAGAAAGGAAATGTATGAGTTTGATTACATATGCCTCAACAATTGGATCAATCATGTATGCAATGTTGTGTACCCTTCCAGATGTATCATATGCCTTGAGCATGATAAGAAAATAGCAATCAAATCCAGGTGATGCTCACTGGATAGCTGTGAATAATATCCTCAAGTACTTGAGAGGTCCTAAGGATCAATTCTTAGTCTATGGCGGAGAGGAAGAGTTGGTGGTAAAGGGTACACTGATGCAAGCTTCCAGAATGATCAAGATTATTATAAGTCATATCAATATTCGTGTTCTTCCTCAACAACAGAGTTGTAAACTGGAAGAGTTCTAAGAAAGACGTAAAATGTAACATTGAGCTTACATATATCTCAGACAAGCTGCTCTGGTTTAATAAACAAGATTGAATGATAAAGAGGATGGTTGTTCCATGCCTCAAGTTCAATCTGGACATCAGTGATAAAGGAACTATATAAGCACTGCAACACTAGACACATATTGTAGGTTTAAGTTGTTCCCCAACTTTCCATTTACTTGGGTAGCATTGATGTGTGAATAGGCACCACTCATTGCTTGTGATATCATAAGTTGTTATAGACATTCACTGCCAATGTAATATGGGACCTATAGGGTCACACACATAGGTCTCTACCTAGAAGAGGAGTTTAATCTTGGATAAAAAATGAATTAAGTATTAAAGTATTTAGGTATTTGATTCACGTAACATATAGGTTGACTGCACCACAAAATGCCCATCTCAAGTGTTGAGACATCCATCTGGAGTGCCAAACGGTCATCTCAAGTGTAGAGACAGACGTCTGGGGAGTCAGGTCTAATTTGAGTTGAAATTGACTAAAATATGAACTGACCCAACTGACTGGCTTGACTCAGGTCACCAGACGACCATCTGGGTGACTGATATGGCCATCTTACATGGATGAGATGGTCCATTTTGACTAAGGGAAGGTTCCAGGTATTTCCAAGTTCATTTCAATTGCACATTACTTGTTGTGCAAGGAATTAATATGTGATACTAATTGGAATATAAAATTGGAAATTTCATATTCAAATGGGAAACTACAAAATGGCCATCTTGTAGTATGAGACGACCGTCTCGCATGCCAGACGACCGTATCGCATGCCAGACGACCGTCTGGGGTGCTAAATGGCCATTCCATTGGTCGTAGGTTGTGAAAATTCAAGATCTTCTATCCCTCCCACTCATACATTGTCTGGGAACCTGGAGCCAAACCCCACCTATAAATAGAGGAGTACTGGGGGCTTCCAGAGCACAACACAGACACTTGAGAATTAGTTACTCTGACAAATGTCATCCTCTCTAGTTGTGGTAACTATGAGAGCCCAAGTAAGTCCTACCCAACTAGAGAGGGATAGCAAGGGAGAGAGCAATTGAGATCATTATTGTGGGAGAGCAAGTTGGTGACTAGTACACCAACGAAGGGACAACTCCTTCCTATCCATTCTAGTAGGATGAAAGGAGTTCTGGGCGGTCTGTGTGAACTTCTCTAGAGGCGGGAGACTATTGTCTACCGCTGAAGAAGAACATCAACTATCGGTCTGTGGTAAGAGGAGATTCTAAAGAAGAGGATGTTTGAGGTTGCAATCCGTTGTGCAGATCAGGAGGCACAACAGTCAGACGAGTCCTAGTTAAACTAGGATTCAGAGTTGTGCATCTAAAACGAAGAGGATTGTCACTGGACTTGCTCCAGGACCAGGTATAGCCTCGAAACCATTCTTTGCATCTTATAGTTATTGACATGGTTTGTTGGTTATGGGGAATATGGTAGATAAAAATTTTGTTTCTGATGTCTGCTCTGTAGCCATATTTCCCTACACTTCTTACATTATGTGAGAAATTGGTCGCCATATGCGAGAAAAGTTGATGTAGAATGTTCTTGCATTGACTTAGGGTGTAGGTGTAGGAATAGGTGGATAATGTGTGCTCTATTGAGTACTCTTGTAGAGGGGACATGATCCCTACAACACACTATGAATTACTTCCTATCACAACATAACTAGTACTTAGCGCTTTTCAATCAGTTCAATCGATAATCCAAGTCGATTTGTTAACTGTAGGTTGTCAATTTGACACCCAGAATACTTGAAAAAAAGGTAAGGTCTATGTCAATATATAAATACTCTCTTTTGTGTTGTTGTTATAGGACCATGCCTCTTCTTCATTACCCTGATAAAAAAATTACTAATACTCACATTTTTCTCCTCTATTCAAACTTTGAACTCATCAATTATTCTAGAATGTTGTGCACTTTTGTCATAATACTATGTACAATTATAAGCATTGCGTGAATTTCCTAGAACATTGTGGGGCAATAACATGTTATTATTGAGGTACTGATAAAGTTATGTGTGGTTGCGATGATCAGCTGTATGACCATATGATCTATGAATGCAGAGTGGTTTTCTTCACTATCTACACAATAACTAAAGAGTACTACTATAGCGCACACGTCTTCCACCCACTCTTAAAACCAAATATCAACCAAGTAAACATAAAATACGAAGCGACTTTTTAGTATTATATATAGAAGTTTTTCACACAATGCCAGAAGTTAAAAGATTCTCAAATGAGGGAGAGTGCAAAATAATATATAGATATTTATTATTAGTGAAATATATCAAGAACATAACTGAGTTTTAAACCAAAAAATTTACTAATGTAAATGTCAAATAATGATGGATATATATAAAATTTCTATATCATTTTTATATAGATTATAAAAAAACTCATTATTATGTAGAAGTTATATACATCCTTTCTTACAATACCAATATATTTGTATTTATATACCATGTAGTAAGTACTTATAAATTAAATAGTGTTCATAAATAAGTACTACATATACAATGCGATATTTAAAATAAACAATATTGCTAAGAAGTAGTATGATACCTATTTTAGACTTGAATAAGATTAATAATATATGTATGGTTTATACTCTCTCTCTTTCTCTCCATCCACTACTCCTTTCTTTGTTTTTAGAACACTCTCTCTCATCATCCACCATCTTCTTATTAATAGTTATTATACCTCTTCTATCCATCCACTCCATCTCCTATTTTTTTCTTTCTATTTATTACGCCTTCTCTCTCCATATATTATCATTTTTTCTATTAATCATGACATTTTTCTTTATCCACTATCTCCTTTCTTTTTCATTCCACATTTTTTTACCCACTAATATTTATTATTTTATTTTTCTCCAACCACCAAACAATTATGCACGCTTTAAAAATCATGAGACAAATTGCTAATAGTTTGCATATTCCCGATATAAATTTTGATGGAGGGATGTTGAATGATTAATTTTCCATAATTGAATAATTTATCAAAACCACACAACTAGAAAGCGTCATCACACTGCATCTCTAACTTGTTAGTGTGTAATTCCAACGTATTATTAAAATCACAACATTTAATTTGATTCACACAAATTGACACCATGCCATCCTACACGCCATTGATCAACATGGTCGTTCAATCATATGTAAGAGCTCCCTCACAATGGAAACTACAGAATAGGAAGGAAGCAGAAATCAAAAATGTGCTTCATGTTGCTATGTTATGCAAATATAAGAATTGAAATAACCACATTGTCTTCTATGACTACAAGAAAGCTGTCTCTATGCTCGACTAGGGACTACCCCCCACTGGAAAATTCTCCTCGTCAATATGACGTCTAAAAAGTGCCTCTGGCTTCGTACCCCCTTCTCACTGCCTATGTCCCTAGGATTAGAAACTTGGTTCCAGGCTCACTAGCTATGCCTGTTCGACAAACACTTAATTCTACTTCCTTGACTTTGGCAAAACCTCTGTGGCTAGCTCATCACATTAACTTAAATGTATTTATGTGAAATAAGAATTCAAATCTCTAGTTATCAGAAAGAAGTAACTCCATACCATCATAGTTGGATTTGTCACAATAATATTCTATAACACATAACAACATCGTTCGACACACCACATGTTATTAAAAACACAAATATCTGGTAATACCACGATTTCACAAGTAGTTATTACACTCCAGTTATTTATTTTGATTTTTTTTCACCTACAAATGACAAAATTAGTTGTGTATTTGATGCTCTACACATGTAGAGCCAACTAATTTTAATTTTTCTTCCCATAATTATTCTTTGACTTGCTGATGGCAGGCTCTTATATTATGCATTAGATGCAAAAACCACATAACAAGGTTGTATACGACCGCATGTATACAAAGTGTTTTCACTTTCCACAATTGAGTTTGTCATTTTCTCCGTGCAGATTTATTTACTTCAATGATTTATTGGGGTGCAAACAAGTGTCTTGGAGGTAGGGGGCACTACTAATTCAAACAATGTTGAATCTCTACATGGACCCTTTTTTTTCATGTTAGCTCTTCTAAGGGCGACATTCACATCAAGACGTAAAGTTTTAAAATTTCTCCTCTATAAACTGTTCACTGGTTAATTTCGACAAATTTGTGCATATCTTATAGTGCTAACTTAATAGCATCGCTTTAAACTTATGCGTATATCTAGATTGTCTCGCACAACCTTTATGTAACTTGTCTTCAATACTTGTCACCCTACATTTTTCCTTACACAATCATTTCTCGAGTGACATTTTTTTATCTTCCCACACATCCACCCTGCAGTGAGCATTGTAGTCGCAGTTAATATCTTGAAACATTGTTTCTTGACTGACTAATGGTCACTTGTATAACATGACTAGTTGTATTATTGTGCGACAAAACTTATATATTTATGTATATCTTTTATATTTGTGTATTGCGTTTATGCTTTTTTCACTTAAAAACGAGGCTGGGTGAGCTTTAGTCTAACCGTTGTGTCCACTGCCTAGGTGAGTTGTGGACTATCTCAGTGATAGCATTTGGAGGAATGTCCTCATTGTCCCTGCTTGACAAAGGTAATGGAAGACTTTCACGCTTTTGGAAGAAAAAGCTTATGCGATAAGGTCAATGGAAAGTAGCTTTTTTGTTTTCTACATATGTCTCTTCTATTTTATATGTTTGTGTTATGTTTTTGAGCTGAGGCGAGGCTTTGGGTTAGGTTTATCCTAATGTGGCCATCGCCTCGTTAGATTTTTTTTGTTGTCATAATAACAGTTTTATGACAAAATACGTTTAAAACATACCACCTTTTGTGTGTACCAGTCCAAAAAAATGTATAGAATACAATTAGCCTTTTAATTTTCTACGTCTACTTCTTCCAGTTTATGTATTACAACTGTTTTTTGCTTGAAAGTAAACTCTGAAGTCAACATTTAGAATACATTTCACTTTTGGTTTTCCACGTAGCTTCATCTATTTTTTATATTAAGACTGTGTCTTTTTTTCTTGAAATGGAGCTCAAAAGTCTATCCACTATGGCCACCGCATAGGTGGACCGTGGACTATCTTAGGGACATTACGAGGAGCAATGTCCACATCATCCCTCATTTGACAAAGTTTATAGACGACTATCATGCTTTTATCTGAATACATTAACGCGCTTCTAGAACAAATTTCTTCCCAGTTGACTTATTGTCTTCTATACGTGTCTCTTCTATTTATTATGTTAGTGTTATGCTTTGTCGCTTTACATGAAACTTGGGGTTAGGATTATCCTATTCCTAACAACTACAGTCGATTGCCGTTGGAGATAAATTAATAATTAACCAATCAATTTCAAAATTGACACCTTTTATTGGTGCCAGTCATAATAAAAAAAAGCATTTCGAATAGAGTTAATTTTTGGTTTTCTACATGTGTTTTATCTATATTTTGTATTAGAGTTATGTTTGTCTTGTTTTAAATGAGACTCATATGTGTATACCATCGTGGCCACTACTTAGGTGGACTATGGTCTAATTCAGGGACAATAGGAGGAGCAATGTCCATATTATCCCTCTTTGACAAAGTTGATGGAAGACTATCACGCTTCTATGCGATAAGACTAGCGTACTTATATCACACAAAGTAGTAGTTGACTTTTAATTTTCTGCATATCTCTCTTATACTTCTTATAGCACTCAGGGACAATCGGAGCAATGTCCATATTATCCCTCTTTGACAAAGTTGACGGAAGATTATCACGCTTCTATGAGATACGACTAGCATACTTATATCACACAAAGTGGTAGAAGTTGACTTTTTATTTTCTGCATGTCTGTCTTATACTTCTTATAGCACCCACCTCCGGAATTGAACTACTTAACCCTGAAGGTAAAGCTAAAGAGGTAACTAACCCAAAAGTCACCAATACAACCGAACAAGGCTTGACTAAAGATTGATGAGACAACAAAACTCAACAGAAGCATTAGCACAAAGACATAAATGTCTTGGAAAGGCTTAACAAAACGTAAACCCAAATATTGTATCAACAAATATAAAGTTGATCTCAAGCACACGAGAACATTAAAAGCATAGGTATCTTCCATATTACAAGAAATCGTATCAAGGTATATTTCTCACATAACACAAACAAGAACATGCAACGTATATTTCTCACATAACATAAAGAAGAACATGCTTCTATGAGCATAGGATATCACATTGCATCTATCTTAATATTGCAACATGTTTGCAAAGGCACGGCATCCACAAAAAGATGACAAGATAACAAGAAAGGAACTATGTGACAAGCACAGGTGATATGATGTCTCACAACTAAACAAACTAGGACTAGGTGTACATTGACTCTGGTTAATAAAACGATTGTGGACACCACCTTTCTACATTGTCGTTGGGATTGATTAATGTCCTTACACCTAATTGAATCTAAAATATATCACCTTTTTATAACGTCATCGTAAAAGTGTTTATAATAAAGTCAACTTTAGTTTTCTACATATGTTTCTTGTAATTTATGTGTTACAATTATGTTTTCTTTAATCACTTGAAATGAGTCTTAGAAGTGAAACGTCACCGTGGCATATTGTGGATTGTCTCAGGGAAAGTATGACGAGAAAATTTCACATTATCCCTCTTTTATAAAGTTTATGGAAGACTAGCATGATTTTGTAAATAAAGATCAACGCGTTTCTACAAAAAAAATCAACTAAAGTTAACTCATTGGTTGTCTTCATTGATACGTGTCCACAGCTTAGAACAACGGTTGTCTTGCCATCACATGAGTTCATCACCTGTTATATACATAAAGGCCCACATCCGGCCAGCAACAGGATATACAAAACATCATCGACAGTATATCGTGAAACAACGTAAAAACACCGCCAAGGACCTGAGAGTACAGGGATGACTCTAGACTCTATCACAAAACATCCAAAATAGCAGCACATCCATCGCTTGCCTTCTACTGTTCTTCTTGCTGCTCGACCGCAACTCCGCGACCACCACCACTAAGTCCAGCTCGACCACCTAAAAAGGGTGTAACTCAGCGGAGTGAGACAATTGAACATTGTCCCAGCGGGAGGCATAACTCCCCGCCAAAACTACCAAACCTCTTATGAGCATATATATAAGTAGTTAATTGATGATAATTATAGTAAGAATAGTCTTATGAAATAAAGCTATCTAAGCTTACCAGATGAAATCCAGTAAATCATGAGTAACAAGACAGGATATCCAAATTCTACTACATATGAAGAACATATAAATAACTACAAGATATAAAGAGAGTAACTACACAAACAAGGCCTCAACCAATGTTTCGTGTTTGTCTTAATCAACAAAGACTAAACGACTGGATTACGTTTTATTATGCCCTGAGGAAGTGAACCGTACCATTCAAATCCAACCTTCGGCTGCGAAGCCCATAGCCGGTGCCATACAAGGTCAATGGAAGAGTCGGAATCCACGACCTCACCCCTTGTGGTCAATACACGAGAAACATAGCAGGACCGCAGTCCCATGCTCAAGTGGCCTGTAGCCATAGGGTCAGCTCCTCAGGCTACCCTTCCTCTAGCCCGCCTCGGTACAGGTCACGGTGCTAGTAAAACTGAGCCACGGGCCTAATCACCGTGCTCTGAGCCATGAACGCATTCATGCTCATCATATCACATATGTAGAGCCATGGGCCATGTTCACCATGCTCATCACATACCTGAGTCTGCAACCGCAGCTGCACTTGTTTCCCTCTCTATTAGAGGCTAGGAGAAACCTCGCATATTAAAAAATATGCGCTCCGGGTTAACCCGCAGGAGAACCCGTTTCACCATCACCAAGTCCTGACGATGATGGATCTATGGCCAGGGAAAACTACATGATAGATTTCACTGTGATTAATTAGTATCTTTTAGATGGATTACAAGATTCAACCAAGTTGTATAACATGCAAGATATAACGGAAAGTAAACAACATAAACTCAACATTATGCTATTATTGTAATCACACCAACATGATCCATCTCAAGGATCCAACATCACATGTTATCACTTGGCCTCTTTCCAATCATCCAGATCCACCTCAAGGATCATCACATACTCTGGGATCTCAATCCCTCATCACATAGTGCCACTGCCTCTCAAGGCTTACATCATCATCATGGGACAAACATGTCATACATGCAATCTCATCATCCAGAGTAATTATCAAAGTGATATTACTCATCACATGTTTCTCATAGGCTTTTCTTGGCTAATCATCACCTGCATTGTTAGGATACACAATAATCATAATTTCAACATAAGGACTATGCTTACTATCATAAGATGACATTCAAGATACTATACTCATCAACCTTACATTATCTGGTGATCAAGTGTATAAAGCACATCATTAAGCAAACCATATTTATGCTTATCCTCACCTCAGTATAATACAAATAATAAAGGTGATCACTTTATGCATATAGCCAAGTTGGATATAGAGAACAAGCATTTTTATTACCATTACCATTCTTAGCATTAATAGATAATCACTTCCATATGTGTAGCCAGGCTAAGATAAATGAGCAAACTTATGATAACAAGCATCATTATCTATACCAGGAGTTATTATCATTTTACTAAGCATATAACCACATGGTTGTTTGCATAACGAGATGATTCATCATTAAAAGTACCAGGGACCCTCACTATAGGTCACCAAGAACCCTCACTACAGGACTGTGTCGGCCACCAGTCCTCACCCAAGCATAACACTCAACGGTCGATACATAGCAATGGTGACGCCCGTCATATGCACCAAAGGTGTCGCCCGACACCACAACATATCACCCAACACAGGCCTATCGGGCAACACACTCAAAGCTTCTCACCCAAAACATACTCATGTCGAGCACAAAAGCTATCGGGCACGCCCGTCACCATCAGGCATGTCGGCCGACACAAGTGCAACGTGACGCCCATCTCAAGAACCAAGAGTGTCGCCTGACACCACATCATAACGCCCGTTACAGCAACAAGGGCTGATGCCCGTCACAGGTCCGTCGGCCAACATATACCTCACTCAACACAAGAGCAAACATGTCACCCAATAGGTCATCTTCTTACTCAAACACAAAGGCATCTGAAACCCTAGGGAGATAGCTCACCACCAAACCAAGCTCACCTTCTAGCCCATGGTGAGAAGAAAGTCTTACTTAAGCAACTAAGACACAAGCTCACCTCAATCGATTAGGAAGGAGGGGTGTTGCTCATGGCACTAGTAGCTCAAACTCATTCTTCTAGACCAAGGGGAGAAAGGAGTGTTGCTCACCTACAAACCCTAATTCACATGGATCGGCCAACAAGGGTACCAAGCAAGAACTAAGCTACTAACATGTAATCAAGATTATAACAAGAGATAGAGTAGTTAGGGTTAGAAATTATGCAACCCGCCTTAAGCTCCACACACCACCAAGCAAGGAAGATGGAGAGCTCCAAGGGATATCGGCCACCACCAGCTTCTCCAAGGGTGTGTCGGCCTCCAAGCTTGCTCCTTCAAGGGGTATGTCGGCCGACACAAACAAGGGAAGAAGGGAGTGTCGTGCACTCAAGGTGGAGAAGGGAACTAAATGATCAAAGGAACTCAAAGAAAGGGAAAGAACCACCTATATAGAAGGAAAGGGAGGAGAAAACAAGGTGGAGCATGGCAAGGTGTCATCCACCCAAAGGACACTTGTCCACAAGCTCAAGCCACCTAACCTAGCAAGCCTTATACACTTGTCCAAGATATGTACCAAGTGTCCACTAAACAAGGTCAAGGTTGGGTCAAAGAGCATGGGCGACACAACCACTTGCAGCTAGGGCGACACACTTCCATGTTGGCCGACACACTCACCTCTAGGCCGATACAAGGCTCTACCAAGCCCAAAACAAGGTACCTCGAGGCCCAAACAAGCTCAACCAAGACCCAAAGAACTCAAGCAACGAGCCCAAACCTTCCTCTCAACCCTAGAGGAAGCAAAGAGAGGGAGGAACACCTTACAAGGTGGTACACTTGCCCACAAAACCCTAGACTTGGGTTATTTGCAAGCAGCACCTCCAACTCTCAACAAAGCACAACTAAACCCTAATCACCACTAAAGGTGATTAGCAAGCAACAAAGCACCAGGGTTAAGCAAAGCAAATAGGGTAAGCCCTAAATGAAGGTCAGGGTCCTTACAGTGTATGTTGAGATGGATGTGTGGAAAGATAAGAAACGATCACTTGAAAAATAATATATCAGGAATAAATTACGGGTGGCGAGCATATCGGACAAGTTGTCTGAGGGTCGACTTAGATGGTATGGACATGTGCAACACAGACCAACTAATGTGCCTATATGAAGAAATTTCATTGAGTCAAGAACAATTAATAGAAGAAGAAGGACTAAATAAACATGGGAAGAGCTTATATAGACAGATTTTGAATCTTTACATCTTAATCAGAATATGACCCATAATAGAGCTGAATGGAAATAAAGGATCTATGTGGTCGACCCCAACATGGTTGGGACTGAGCCTTAGTTGATGACGATCATGATGATGATGATGATGATGAATGTTAAGGAATTTTGTATTCATTGCTTTCTTTTACAAGGGAAACAAGGAAATCATGGATGGGAATTTAAATCAACAGGACAATTTTAAAAAAAATGATTCCACCCAAGGGTGGATAAGACATGGAAAACATGGCGAAGTAACTAAGATCAGAAATCCTACTTCAATTAAGAATGGTTTTAGGAACACCCACATCACCAAAAAGATCAATATCACACTTCCAATCTTGAGATTGTAAAAAGCAAGTGGTTTGGTTGGCTAAGAAAATAAATCAAAATTGTGATTGGAGTGTGTCAATTTTTGGGGACTCAAGATGGCCATGAAACTTTCTTCATCATTGAAAAAGACTTCTAGTTTTATTAATGGATCTCAATTGTCCAAGGATATCCCACCATAAGGATCCATCATGGGAAGTTGGGATGAGATGGGGGTACTAGATATAGATGAGAGAGAAAATATTATTAGAAAAAGCAAGATCTATATGTATGTGTGTGTCTAACTATTTTAATATTTATAAATTCACATATTTTGATTAAGATGCATTAGAGAGAGGAACCAACTATAAGAAATATACAACACATTAAGAAGATCAAGAAAACATGTAGATATGAAGATCTATATGTATGTGTGTGTCTAACTATTTTAATATTTGTAAATTCATATATTTTGATTAAGATGCATTAGAGAGAGATAAAAAAAACTATAAGAAATAGACAACACATTAAGAAGATCAAGAAAACATGTAGATATGAAGTTGAATCAACTAGTGAGTTGCATGGTATGATCATGAACAAGAGAGATCCAGATGTTTAGCATGAGAAGTTCTATCAAGTCCACCAAGTCTATAGATAGGAAATTTTTATGTCATTTTTTTTAGTTAGAAGGAGACTTAGTCTCCCCCCTCCCTCAAACAGGTGTCAGAGTCCCGATGATCAAAGGGATTGTAAATACAGTGCGCAACATGAGGTTTCGAACCCGAGTCCCCCGGAGAGGACAGGCCAGACCGAACCATCTGCGATTATTATTGTCTAAATATAATAGTTGGGAAGAAAAACTAAATCTAGAGGCTATGGTGCCTCTTTTAAGGAGTATAAATCGAGAGGGATTTAATCCTTACTTATCTGAGGAATAAACCCATTCAATCCAAACACACTAACAAGTGAGATGGAGTAGGTATATTTCCCATTTCTCAATATAATGATGTATAAGAAACAAGAATATGTATCAGCTGGAAAACAACAACTATTACATTATCTTAAAGTATAACATGTATTGTTACTCACCAAAAAGGTTGGTCTTACAAAAATGAATCTTATAATCTAGACTTACATAAAGGACCAGCTATAGAGGAAAACCTGCCCATCTCAAGCTATCCTTGAAACTGTACATATTGATACATGTTCCACACATTCCATATTCCTTCGATACACATATATCTAGGTGGCTTTAGAACAACATCCAAAAAGAGGAAGCAATGAAAAATTAATGCGTTCATATAAACTAGTATGTGTAATACATAAATATTTGGAAATTTAATAGGAAAAGGTATATGAGTAAGGACAAATCCCAAGAAAGAGGGGTTTAAAATAATTAGGTAATTTCAAGAGAATATCTAGGTCAAATGGATGAGACATTTAATGTAATAAGATATGATCATTAAATAAGAATTCTTTCCTTTAAAATATGTTGATCAATTGTAGTACATGTAAAAATTATCAAACCAAGATAATCTACATTAGTCTTGAGATACCATAAACTCTAGGGTTGAAAAGGTTTGAAGGAAAATGCACATCTTGAGCAGAAATACTCACACCTTATATATAAATGAGTACAAAAGCACGCTCTGGATAAAATATGCATGTCCTCAAATGTGGTGATGTATGAGCACGCTTCTGTAAATAATATTAGTCTAATAGACATACAAAAAGGAGAGGCAAGATAATGTCAATATTGTATCAAGTTGAGAACAAAGTATCTATATTTGTAGTAATTATTCCAAAAATCCAGTGACTAGAGAGAGACAAAGTCTTGTGATAATAGATATTCCAATATATCTCAAGAGATAAGAAAAAAAAGGAGATTCACTTTCAAAATATATCCCTCATATAGAAAATTTAAGTTCTAGTAAATAAAATATCCAAAAGAAAATATGATAGTTGTACACAACTTAAATATTTCACTAAAAAGTTGAGTATCAAAGCCCAACTACACATTGTGATCTCAAAGCACCTAACTATATTTTTTACCATGGATTAGGATTAATATTCTAATATATATTTCTAAATCCTAAAATGGAATTTTGCATTGAATCCAACTAGGCCATAATGCCAGTTGATAGCTTCCAGTTTCCAAAATATAAATATATTTTTACTTAATTTTCTAAGTTATAAATAATTATGTATTGCATATTATAAGATTATTATATTTAAGGGAATTTATAAAGAAAATTTTAAAATGTAATTGATGAATAATCAATCTAGATCCATAAACTCATCTAGTTAAATAAATCATAATTTAATTTTTCCAAACCCAATATATTTATATTTATATAATACCCCAATATATATAAATGAATATTACAAAGGATTGACTTCTATAGAATATTATTAATAGAAGAAAGGGTAGGATGACTAAATAGATAGAATATTATTTGAATATCTAATTGTCGCACACAAAATAAAGAACATAGTGGGTGTAATAGATAGAAATGCCCTTTGATGAAACATTGCATCTAAAACACACAAGGAATCTCAAGAAATCATAGGAAATAAAGTTCCCCAATCGTTCTTTCCATGAAATGAGTTCTAGAGGTTGAAGATAGAGACTAAGAATGCTTACTACTCATATTCACACATGAGTAAGTGATCTGGACTTGATCCTTAGATCAAGATGAACTCATTGAGACAAAGCTCATGCTTCAAGGTCACTAGTAGATGGAGAAAAGAGTACTACTGTTGTGATAGGAAGGATAAGAAAATGAGAAGCAAAATAGAGGGCATATAATGCCAAACTCATGATGGGAAAATACCTATGGCTTCAAACTAAATCTAACTATTGCTAAAATCTGGGTGGAAGAGGGATGGAGACTAGATATTGCTTCCAGGAGTCAAGGCCAGTGAGGAATTAGAAAAAGTGCCTTATTGGACTTTTATCAAATTGGCAATAGAGGGATCTTTGAGGGACAATGCAGATTTGGTATGAACCTTCTTTGGGCCTTACCATGGTTGAGACATCGATGCAACATCATCATAGTTGTCTAGGGAAGGAAAAGTTTGATGGGGTTTCTTTGGATGAAGAAGACCACAAGAATGATCAACAATGGTGTAAATGAGTAGTGAGGTGGTGAGAAAATTTTCATATATAGGGTTGAGGGCAATAGGTTTTCCCTCGAAATGAAAATAGATAGGTTAAGACATCTACATTCGCTAGGATGTTAACTACAAAACTAGGGTATGTTTTGGATCATCAGGCTCAAGGAGAGGAAAGGAATGTGATGGAGAAGGAATAAAAGTACAAGATGTATTAGAAAGAAGGAACGAGGAGGACATTAGATATGAAAAATGTACACAGATAAAAAAGGAAAGAGGGAGAAGAAAACTATGTGAAGATTTTTAGAATGTGAATCTAGGGCATAGTGAAACTGTGACATCAAAAGTAACTTGGGGTGGCAAAAAATGAGCATGACATCATATGAATCTTAGAATTGGTTGATTCATGTATTACAATCTCATCTAATTAAAAAGCATATATTTAATTTATATGAAGTAGAATTATAGTTTTAACTACCAAATATACAAAATTGAAACATATTTATATATTACTTATATAATTGATATATATCAGTTCTTAGGAATTGTAATATAATGTATTAATGCTATCTTCATTTCATTATCCTTTTCCATATAGTTATAGTCAATTGAAATGATACAATCTTTGAGCATAATCAACAAGGGCAAGGATGGACACACAAAACCCAAAGCAGTCCTAGGGGCGACAACTAATAGGGACGCATGGTGGATCACGTTGATGAAGGATATGGAGATCAGACAGGAAGGAAACGCTCTATCTTGGAGGGTATAACATGTGCTCACATGGTCTACTCAGACAGCAGGAACCCTAATAACACTAAAAAACATAGTCAAATGACTCAAATAAAAAAGGCTTGGAAGTGCATCATGGTTCTTCCTAGTTTTCACCTATAGATGATTTTACTACAAGCCATGTACACCCTGATACATGGACTCCATATCCATTTGCCAAACTCTCTTACAAAGACAAAGTGGGAGGTTCTCACCATGAAAGCCAGGGCTAAATCAAGATTGACACTAAAGACTATGATATATCATGCAACCAGAGGATAAAGTGATCTCCACGGAAAACGGCTACCCTTCTTTTAAGTTAATGAAAGAAGCTCTCAATGAACTCCTCAAGACATAGAAATACATGGTAGTTGTGAAAATACTATCTGGAGAAATTGGTTTCCTCACCCTTGGAGGTAGAATCCACATGCTCTAGAAACCTATTGGGGGTTTCAATCTAGTCACATTATCAATGATTACTACATTGTCCAATTACAGCGGGAAGATGACTTCATCAATGCGCTAACTGGTGCCCCTTGGCCGATCTTTGGTTCTTACCTCACTATTTATAGTTGGGATCCTAGTTTGAAATTGGAATCAAGTAGCCTACCCAAACTTGTTGTATGGATATGAATTCAAAACCTCCCCATTCACCTCTATCAAGAAATATTGTTGGAGGAAATTGGTGGCAGGCAAGGAAAAATGATGAAGGTTAATCTGAACACAAAACTATAGAGAAAAGGCAGGTTTTTGTGAATCGCAATGGAGTTGGACGTTGGTAGAGCACTTGTGCCAATTATCACAATCTCAAAAATCACATCCAGAGTATAATATGAAAACATCCCTTTCATCTATCTGCACTATGGGGGAGAAAGACACCTTGAAAAAGATTGTGGCAAGAGAACTGCAGAAGCCAATGCAGCCAAATAAGAACCCCTCCAAGAAGAAGTAATCATCACTGAAGAACCACATACGAAAAATGGGTTCTTGGAACATATACATGCCCAACTGATCCCAAGGAAGTAAAAGAAGAAAAAAAATAAAAACACTCAATCCAAGAATATGTTTTTCATTCAAACAAGTTCCAAGAACTTGTAGATTTTGATGAGGAAGAAGAAGGACTCGAGGTAACTGAAATTGGTAACATTGCAGATAGTGTGACAAAAGGGACTGATTGGAGTCAAAGAAAGAATAACAGCACAACTAAAAAAGAAAGTAAGAATAATAAGAGCAAACAACAACATGAGGAGGCTTCTACAACAACATTTTAACATGCAACTACCCCAATAGAAGAAAATTCAAGGAAAAATCTTTAGAAGACAATGCAATACACATCTTTGACAAAACATAGTACTTGGGGAGATACCGCTGAAATTCCTTTCACAACGCCTAACTTCAACTTGGGAACTTCTCAATCATATGTCAATTCAACATGTACCAAACTGTGTGTAGGGAACAACTCACTGGGCGTCCATTTACATAATAGGAATATTTCAAGTGGGTGAATCTAGTAGACCCTCTACTAGAAAGAGAAGCAAATCCACTCTCTTACAGGATCTTGAGGAAGAAACACATGAAATGGGATCCTCCACTATCCAAGAATCAGATAAATGCATGTCATGAGTTGGAATATCCATGGTATATACAAAAAGGATATGAAAACATCCTCAAGGACTTAGTTTCTAAATACCTCATCTATGTCCTAGCTATTTATGAACCTAGATGCAAAGAACACAAAATTTGATGGTGTTATTGAGAAGTTGGGTTCAATAAATCTCATAGAGTTAAGGCAATCTGCATCCCAGGTGGCATATGGGTGCTTTGGAAAGGAAATACAACGCTTGACATTTTGGTTTCTCACAAACATGTTATATGTTGTCAGATTAACAACAATACTCTCTACACTTTTATCTATTCAAGAACAACCAAATATGGGAGACAAATCCTTTGGGAGAAACTACATAATCTATTGACATCCTTTTAAACCCCATGGGTGGTTATATGAGATTTCAGTGTGATCATGTACCCATTAGAAAAGTTTGGAAATGATAATTTTGATAGATCCAGTGGCAGGGAGTTCATGACTTCTCTAGACAATTGTGGTATGGTGGACCTTGAATCAAATGGATCCATATTGGAATTTCAAAGAGGGATACTACATGAAATATTAGACCTTGCTTGTGGAAATCAACCTTCTATAGATAGTGCCTCAAGAAAATCAATTCAATTCATTGAACATCTACATTCAAATCATGCACCAGTGGTCATATCTAAAATGTCCTATACACGGACCTTTCAGAGACACCCTCACACTTTAGTAGCTTGGCAAGAGTCACAAGACTTCAAACACTTCATCATGCATAACTAGAATGGAAATCAACCATTCATCCAAGAAGCCTCTACCTTTCTAAATAAAGCAATGACCCAAGACAACTCAATGAGGAAGAGAGATAGATAACAAAAAGACTACCTTTATAACAAGATCAAGTGGTATCATATAGACAGCTCAATGAGGAAGAGAGATAGATAACAAAAACACTACCTTTGTAACAAGATGAAGTGGATTCATATACAATTATCCCTCTCACAAGATGATGGGATAGAGGGTATTACATGTGAACTACAAACTCACTTGACATGATTCTAAGGAAAGAGGAAATTGAGTGGCAACAGAAACCCCACTGGAATTGGATCAAATTGGGTGATCAAAACACAAATACTTTCAATGACTTATAAAAACTAGATGGTGGAGAAATAAAATCACAAGGCTAAAGGACTCACGTGGTACCTAGTAATTAAGACACCAATAATCTTAAGTCACACATTCTCAACATCCTTACCAACCTATACCAAGATTCAGAAACTCACTCAAGACAGTCAACGTGCACTTCTTTCAATAGCAACTTCCCAAGTTTGACTGCCACAGAGTTGTTACACCTCGATCTCACAATTACCATTAATCATGAGATTAGGGTATAAATTGAGGATTTATCATAATATAAAGATCACCCTTAACTTTTTCTTCTTTTTCAAACTCTTTGTTTTCTCGCATTGAACCACATAAACTAACTTTACAAGGGAATCTAAACATTGATTTCTCTAATCTAATTTTAACAGTAAAAATGCATGTATGAACATTCATTATGTTTCTCATACTTGTAAGCACGAAAGACTTGTTGATTCGCATATATTGCTAAAGAGGAATAATGCTATACATCATCATTTACAACTCTCTCTTATTTCCTTACAAGGGCCTAGAGTGACAAGGACCGACTGAACTTAACTATAATCAGACTTAACTCTTGTGGTAGATCTACTCTGATGCAATGATATCTTCAATCCCCACGATTTCCCTAAAAATTTTGAGTAGAGGGGTGATCCTACTCGCTTAGTGAATGAGTAAAACAATAATGCAGTCTAAAATACTAAATCAGACATTTATCATTCTTGGATAATTGAAATAAAATAAGATGGTAATTTCAAATTAAAAGACTAGATATTCAAAAACTTACTAATAACATTGAATCCTACATCATTAGAAATAAACAAGTATGGAAATATAATCCTCACTATATTAAATATTACATTTAAAGAACAACTTCTATGAAAAAATCAAATCTTTCTTAACTCTTCTTACTTATAAGAAACTCTTTAAAACTTATATTATCATATTTTAGCTTATGCCCTGATCATATGCAGTGTACTCTACATATGAAGACTCATAGTGAACTACGATCTCACCATATAAGACTTAGCTGACACACCCGGGAATGCTAATCCTGACTACATTGTTGGTATACAATAGGAAAATGGCTCTCTGGTCTCGGCATACCTATGGGTCATAAAACTGGACTCGTCCTCTAACCTGAGCACACAGACAGAGAGTCAAGCCACCTATTGGCTGTTCTATACTCTAGTGCCACCAGGATCTCTAGTTGATGTTGGACACTACATATTATATTTTTAAGGAGACTTCCACTTGGGCTTCGTCCCCCGTACCACCTATTAGTACGATCCAACCCCCGTATACTGGACACTGCCAGGGTTAGGTCGTTTCACCCCTACGACGCAGACCTCTCATAGGGAATCTACGGTGTTTAGGGCTAATATTATTATTGTAACTTTGATTATATCTTTCTCTTAGACTGATCTCTTTTAACTCTATATATTACTACTTGGACTATTGAATTGAAATCACTGATGATACTAAACGGAATGCTTAACATATTGTTTACCTCTTTCTTAGGGTTTCTCCTTACTCTTGCACATATAGAACTTATCATGTATTCAAACATATATCATGTCTACTATTATAAATATTCTCATTCAACATTTCTCACATGTATGCATGGCATCGATAACATACCTATATAGGGCATGTCATATCTCTCCACCTACAATAGCATAACAACATATGCATTTCATAAGAACTATTTGAGTTAGAAAATCTGAATCTCATAAACAAAGCATGTATGCATATAAGATAATATTCAGATAAAATCCCACAATATCACATGAATCATTTCAATTAGCCATTTACTACTAAATTAGATATGTATACTTGTAAAAGCATACTAGATTGGGTTTCCATCCTTGATTACTTGCTATTCACAGAATATGTATTGTGAAATTCAGAAACTCTATTTGTCCATATATCAAATCAAAGAGATCAAACATGTAGAATTATATGCACTAGGAACATAAGTAAGATCATATAAGCATAAATCCAAATTTTAGCTATAATGTTGTTCAAGCACCCGAATAACTTGAAATTTTAGATCTTCAGAAGATTCTCAATAAACTTCTTAATTCTGTTGTATTCAAGATACATGGATATCCATATCCATCTCATCATATAAACGTTTTCATATCATAGTTGGAACATGAATTGAAGTATTCTACAAACTAAATTCAAGAACAGTTCTTTTCATTTAATGTCATCTAGGAATAAATTGAGAATATAAATTAAAACCATCTAATTGAGTGCAATTGACTGAAATATTATTTTACCCACTCACCCTAAGCTGTGAAATAGCTTAAAAACATATCCCATATCCAAAAATCTCAAATCCATATCAAAATCCTATCAATCGCCACTTTCTTCCTCCTTTCAACTCAGAAACCCTAAAATTGAAGATCAGGAGAGAAAGAGTGAGAAAAGGACTTGATTTGATATGATTTTGAATCCAATCAGGGGAGCAATAGAATCTTAACATCTAAGAGAAGATTCACCATGAAACTATATCCAAAGAAGCTAAACTTACATGATTTCATCACTCCTCAGACCGCAAAACCCTAGGTCAGCATCTCCATCACTTTCTCCTCTCAAACCCTAACCCTCCCTCTCTCTCAAGGATTTCATTTCTCTGGATTGAATCACAAATTATGAGAGCTCCTTGTGTGTTAGGTTGACCATATAGAGCAATTGAGCTACTTGGGTCAATTGCACATTGACCCCTCACTATACTTTCTCTTATTTCAGCTGAATTTTCTGTCATAAAAATATTACTATAATCCGTCTACTGATAAGGTCTAAACGCATCCAAAAATTATGAAAATTTTACATGTTGTTTACGATTGAGTTTCAGATCTCCAGCTAAAATTTCAAAGCATTCGGAGTTACCAATAAATAATTAACAATAAAACACTACACTGCAGAAAAGCACTCTATCAACATTTTAGTCGAAGTATAGTTTGACCGAGAACCTCATTCAAAGAACACTCAAATATTCTGAACTTTTTCTCCAATATGCATGATTGAGTTATCCATATCATAACTAAAATTCAATTAAATAAAAAATTTGAAGAAAATACGAAAAATCATTTTCCACTCTGCTATCCTGATCAAATTCCATATTCATGTACTATCAAAACCCTAATTTTTGCCGATTAGGGTTTACATTTCTCAAACCCTAATTCTTCAAACTAAAATCATAGTTAGAGTTTCTTCTTAGATTTGATACATCACAATTGATCTACTATCATTAATCAAGTCTAAACGAAGTTCAATCTAATCAAGCATGTAATCATCCAGGTAAACCCTAGTTTATCAATTAAGCACAAATGTGGTCATTACAATTCTCACCCCCTTAAAAAGTTTCATCCCCAAAACATAAATACGCAAACAAAGTATATTCAAAATTATATTTTAAGCTTCTGAAATCTTACTTGTCATTATATTCTTGTATTTCATACTTGAATGCAGTTTTCAACATTAAGTCCTTCATTTCTTTTCTAATCACAACATGTTTGAAATATTTCTCAATGACAACAAACAAATTATCTATGCCACAATCAATCATAGCAGAGAGAGAGAGAGAAACAACCATTTCAATATTTTTTTATACTCTTGAGGTGTTACCTCAACATTGATAATCTGATCCAGCTATCTCAATTCATATGGCTCAATATGTACTATTGTTATGTATTACTTCTAAGTCACAAAAGAGAGTTCACCATGTTGTTTTGAATATTACTATTATGCTACTCAAATAGCAAAATAGTCTTGAGTTGGAAGACTAGATTCAACAGCAATTGTACAATACTACTCATGGCATTCCCATTGCATCATGGATGCATAAGGTGAAGCATTACCATCACATTCCATATTATTCACAAGTATGAACCCACACATAATTCAAGATGTAACCATCAGGTTATAGCATACTAGGGTTTCAACAACAATAACAGAGTACTCCATGATTGTATTAGTCATTCAAGGACTATTCATACCCAATTATCATCACTTAGTCATATTAAAGCTAGGTATAACAAGCTATACCTCATTAGGGTTACATATCAATAAAATATGGTTATCATCCCTTCTATTCATATGAGTGAATAGGTAAGACTACCTTATTCAGGGTAACCCTTCATTTGTTCCATCATTATCCAACCCATATCACCATACCACCATTGTATAATACTAAGATAGATTACTGGTATGAATGACTACAACTATCAGACACCTTTAATTAACATATTGCGTGCACATGTACACTGAAATCATACGTAGAACCAATTTACATCCCTTAATATACCTTCAACAAATTTTACTTCTAACAACAAATTCACATATTACTAAAATCCATTGTTTTCTCTTATCTCTCTCCTCATTCACTACTACTTACTTTTTGCTACTTATCCTTCTCATTTTAATCATGTAGATTAAACATTCCTAAAATTGAATCATACAAGGTACAAATAGATTATTCATCATTATTGCCATCACTGTAAGAATTTATCTCATATCACACCTCACTCATATTGTATTTCTCTTTTTGTTCAAAACACACTTGTTACATTTCAAATTTATATCTTACTCTTTACTTCGATTTATTTCCATATTGTTTATCTACCTTTTAGATTAGCTATCTTTAAACCCTGGATTACTATCAGTGCTAGTTTACTTCTCATAGTGAAAATCTCATGATCTTGTTTTATAGAGATGCTAGTATTCAAGGTCAAATCACTAGTGACATACCTTGAACTACTACACCTCTAAACATTCTAGGGTTTGGTCCTTATCAGTAGCATGACGTTATTGTGATGTGACTTTGCTCCCCTAATTTGAAATTCAAACTTTGGATCTCACAAGTTTTACTAAAGTCTTCTTTATCTTATCGATTGAATTTCCTTTCTCTTACTTGGCCATTCAGATAGATTACATTCTCAATTACCCTGCTAGGATTTCATCATCATATTGTGTGTCATTATTACATTCACTAGATGTCTCTACCACGGTGGTTATGCATCATATATGATTCATTTTATTATCACTTCATTCCCACATTTCTCTCATTAAGGAAGATATGAAAGAGAAGATGATTTTGAGACTTAGAATTCTTATCTTCAAACATTCAATAATACATTTCTCATATGTAGGTTTAATTAATTATCAACAAGGATACTTGACTAATTAGCACTTTCTTGAATCTCGCAACCTCTTTCTTTTATAATCTATATTACTCCATTATGTTTCAAACCCTTCTTTACTTTCCATAATCCCCTTACCATATACTACTATTCCACATGTCATATTTAACTTCTAGTTTTCTCTTGTGATTGTGTTGCTTCTTCTATGTGTATGATCATGTATACCATGTTGCATATATTTCCTTTTATCCTTCTACTAATGTGAAGTTGAAATTCTAAATCAATAATCTCTCTACTAGTATCACCTCATGTTTAATACATTACATATCATTCATTTTAAATCAAATGGCTCATGCATGGGTGAAACATAGTTTCTCTTTCAATCAAGTTTTTCCTTCCTGAATATAGTCTACCTTTGTATGACTTATTCATTTATTTAGCTACACTTTTGTTCTTCTTTTAGAAACTAGTTTGTTGTTCTATAGAGACTTAGAATCCAAAGGCAGTAAGGATGAATGTATTAAACTTATTAATAAAGGTATACATTCCATGCTCTAAATTATATCATAACCCTCATTCCTTAATCAAGCTCATTATTTCCAACATTTCTCTTTGTTTCAACTAAGTTTCTTAGCCTAGTTTTATGATTTACATGTTCATCTAGTTCTCTTCACTTTAACTCTTCTAAAGAATATTCATTTATATGTACTTATTGTATACTTAGCTCTTTTCTTCTATTTTCCCTTTGCTATGGAGTACATAAAAACATTGTACTCAGTTATATAATCCATTCCTCGTGATTGATTCTTACTATCTTGGCCCCTTACATACGTTTCTCATATCTTTTCCATATTTCATATTTAGAGTTCATATAATACTAATAATTAAACTTAATTTGAACCTTATGTCGTGTTCCTTTATTCCCAATTAAGGGTTTCTCATATGAGGCCCCAAAGTTGGATCTGAGATATCAGTTCCAACTGATTCTTAGTTATCCCAATCTTTCCCTTATATTTCAAAATCTTAGAGTATATACATTCATACTAGAATTTGGATCTAATCTATCCAGAATTTACTCTTGTTATGTTACTAATAGGAGTCATTAGATCCCAATAATGCATCCTACCAGCCAGACCAGGCCGAACCTATAGTCCTGAATCCAAGAGCTACTCAGGATTACTCAACTCCTATTCATCTCAAATGTGTGGAAGAAAACTTATCCACTTAGGAAAGCTCATTCAAAGATCATTTCTAGTCTACTTGATACAAAGAATGTAATTAATAAATGTTACAACTGCATAGTGTACAATAAATCTTAAAGACCCGTATATATTTCAAAATACTGAAAATCTGAATTCAAACATATAAGAGTTTTTCTATTCATCTCCAATAAAAAAACAATATGAAATGAAAGTTCTATCTCATTTTATATTGATGTTCTTAATTCATGTTACTTATCTTGTTTCTAACCATAATATTTCTAGGGTTCCTCTCTAGACCATCCTTCCACTGTATACCTGGCTAGGGTATACATGAAAGAATAGATAGAGTAGCTTGATATTGGTTGATCCAAGTACTCAGATACCGAGCCAGGATATCCAAATACTCAAATCCCCAGAGCTAACATCATAACATCTCCTATCTGCCACACGTATGACTCTAACTTACTAACTTAATGGTCCCTGACAACTCAGCCTAAGCTCTGATACCAAGTTGTTACACCCCGATCTCACAATTACCATTAATCATGAGATTAGGGCATACATTGAGGATTTATCGTAATACAAAGATCACCCTGAACTTTTTCTTCTTTTTCAAACTCTTTGTTTTCTCACATTGAGCCACATAAACTAACTTTACAAGGGAATCTAAGCATTGATTTCTCTAATCTGATTTCAACAGTAAAAATGCATGTATGAACATTCATTATGTTTCTCATACTTTTAAGCACATAAGACTTGCTAATTCGCATATATTGCTAAAGAGGAATAATGTTATACATCATCATTTACAACTCTCTGTTATTTCCTTACAAGGACCTAGAGTGACAAGGAACGACTGAACTTAACTATACTCAGACTTAACTCTTGTGGCAGATCTACTATGATGCAATTATATCTTCAATCCCCACAGTTTCCCTAAAAATTTTGAGTAGAGGGGTGAGCCTACTCGCTCAGTGAATGAGTAAAACAATAATGCAATCTAAAGTACTAAATCAGACATTTATCATTCTTGGATAATTGAAATTAAGCAAGATGGTAATTTCAAATGAAAAACTAGATATTCAAAAACTTACTAATAACATTGAAGCCTACATCATTATAAATAAACAAGTATGGAAATATAATCCTCACTATATTCAATATTACATTTAAAGAACAACTGCTGCGAAACTAAAATCAAATCTTTCTTAACTCTTCTTACTTATAAGAAACTCTTTAAAACTTATATTATCATATTTTAGCTTATGCCCTGATCATATGCAGTGTACTCTACATATGAAGACTCGTAGTGAACTACGATCTCACCGTACAAGACTTAGCTGACACACCCAGGAATGCTAAGCCTGACTGCATCACTGGTCTGCAATAAGAAAATGGATCTCTGGCCTCGGCACACCTATGGGCCGTAAAACTAGACTCCTCTTTTAACCTGAGCACACAGGCGGAGAGTCAAGCCACCTATTGGCCTTTCTGTACTCTAGTGCCACCAGAATCTCTGGTTGATGTTGGACACTACATATTATATTTTTAAGGAGACTTCCACTAGGACTTCGTCCCCCGTACCACCTGTTAGTACGATCTGACCCCGTATACTGGACACTGCCAGGGTTAGGTCATTTCATCCCTACGACGCAGACCTCTCATAGGGAATCTACGGTGTTCAGGGCTACTATTATTACTATAACTTTGATTATATCTTTCTCTTAGACTGGTCTCTTTTAACTCTGTATATTAATGACTACTCGGACTATTGAATTGAAATCATTGATGATACTGAACTGAATGCTTAACATATTGTTTACCCCTTTCTTAGGGTTTCTCCTTACTCATGCACATATAGCACTTCTCATGTATCCAAACATATATCATGTCTACTATTATAAATATTCTCATTCAACATTTCTCACATTTATGCATGGCATCGATAACATACCTATCTAGGGAATGTCATATCTCTCCACTTGCAATAGCATAACAACATATGCATTTCATGACAAGTATTTGAGTTAGAAAATCCGAATCTCATAAACAAAGCATGTATGCATATAAGATAATATTCAAATAAAATCCCACAATATCACATGAATCATTTCAATCAGCCATTTACTACTAAATTAGATATGTATACTTGTAAAAGCATACTAGATTGTGTTTCCATCCTTGATTACTTGCTATTCATAGGATATGTATTGTGAAAATCAGAATCTCTATTTGTCCATATATCAAATCAAAGAGATCAAACATGTAGAATTATATGCACTAGGAACATAAGTAAGATCATATAAGCATAAATCCGAATTTCAGCTATGATGTTGTTCAAGCACCAGAATAACTTGAAAATTCAGATCTTCATAAGATTCTCAATAAACTTCTTAATTCTATAGTATTCAAGATACATGGATATCTATATCCATGTCATCATATAAATGTTTTTAGATCATAGTTGGAACATGAATTGAAGTATTCTATAAACTAAATTCAAGAACAATTCTTTTCATTTATTGTCATCTAGGGAGAAATCGAGAATATGAATTAAAACCATCAAATTGAGTACAATTGACTGAAATATTGTTTTACCCACTCACCCTAAGCTGTAAAACCGCTTAAAAACGTATCCCATATCTGAAAATCTCAAATCCATATTAAAACCCTAGCAATCGCCACTTTCTTCCTCCTTTCAACTTGGAAACCCTAGAATTGAAGATTAGGAGAGAAAGAGTGAGAAAAGGACTTGATTTGGTATGATTTTGAATCCAATCAGGGGAGGGATGGAATCTTAACATCTGAGAGAAGATTCACCATGAAACTATATCCAAAGAAGCTAAACTTACATGATTTCATCATTCCTCGGACCGCAAAACCCTAGGTCAGCATCTCCAACACTTTCTCCTCTCAAACCCTAACTCTCCCTCTCTCTCTAGGATTTCGTTTCTCTGGATTGAATCACGAATTATGAGAGCTCCTTGTGTGATAGGTTGACCATATAGAGCAATTGAGCTGCTTGGGTCAATTGCACATTGACCCCTCACTATACTTTCTCTTATTTCAGCTAAATTTTCTGTCATAAAAGTATTACTGTAATTCATCTACTGATAAGGTCTAATCGCATCCAAAAATTATGAAAATTTTACATGTTGTTAATGATTGAGATTCAGATTTCTAGTTAAAATTTCAGATCATTTGGAGTTACCAATAAATAATTAAAAATAAAACACTACACTATTGAAAAGCACTCTGTCAACATTTTGGTCGAAGTATAGTTCGATCGAGAACCTCATTCAAAGAACACTCAAATATTTTGAAATTTTTCTCCAATATGAATGATTGAGTTATCCATATCATATTTAAAATTCAATTACATACAAGAGTTTTAGAAAATATGAAAAATCATTTACCACACTACTATCCTGATCAAATTCCATATTCATGTACTATGCAAACCCTAATTTTTGCCGATTAGGATTTACATTTCTCAAACCCTAATTCTTCAAACTAAAATCATAGTTAGATTTTCTTCTTAGTCTAAAAACATCACAACTGATCTACTATCATTAATCAAGTCTAAACAATGTTCAATCTAATGAAGCATGTAATCATTCAGGTAAACCCTAGTTTACCAATTAAGCACAAATGTGGTCATTACAAAGCTCTCCTGTTTGGAAGAATAGCCCCCAAAACAAGAGATAAAAGATTGTCTAAAATAAATGACACCCTTAAAGTCACTAGGTCATCATGTCTTACAAGCCTCCTTCCTACAAAGGAATTGGTCAAAATTGTCCGATCAGCTGTGAAAATTCATTACTTATCCCTTCCAAGGCATCCCTTTGGACCCTAATGTTGCAAATTCAACTATTATCCTCATTTTGGAGAACAACTCACATAAAATCTGCTCATATTTAAGACCCATCTCCCTTAATAATGTTTGTACTAATATGTTATCCAAAATTATGGCAGGTCATATTAAGCCATACCTAAACGATTAGATATCTCCCCTTCAATCAAGTTTCATTCTAGGGCAGAAAATAAGTGACAACATTGAGTTGGTTTAGGAAAATGTCCACTCTATCATGTCTAAACCATGCAGGAAATGACACATGGCTTTCAAACTTGATTGAGTGAAAGCTTTTGGAAGATGAGATGGCCTTTCATTCAAGATACCCTCAATAGAACCACCATTCCAACTACTCTCACTTCAATCATCATGTAGATTGTAACCTCAGGTCACAAATCTATTTTGTGGAATGGTGAAAATGTTAAATAGTTTAAACATCAAGTTGTACCTAGATGATACTTTGTATAGGTTCAAATTGTACAACTTAATAGCAATTACATAAGAGAAAGTGGTGATCAGATAAAAACCATCCTAAACCTTGTTTTATAATTGTATACCCCCTTTAGGATAGGTAAATAATTTTTCCATATTCATTTGAGTTATTTTCCAAAATCTAGGACGCATTAAGATAGAGTTTTTTTTAGTTGAACTTCTTTTCGACCGATGATGGTTCTGTAGTAAAAATCAACAAGTGTGTAATTAGCCATTTTAATCCCACTAGCTATCCTATAACAACTAGATTCCCATAAAACTCATCATAAACACTCCCAACCACTATCTAAGCTATTCCTAAGTGTTCCGTATACATAGGATTTCCTTATGGTCACAACACACTTGAGCAAGAAAACTACATGCTATTCTCTCAAGCTTAGAATATCACATTGCTATCTCCAGCTGCCTCACAGATAGTCTAAGCTTTAGCTCAACCTTAGTGTCCTACTCCATCAAATATATCCTTGACTAAACCTTGCGGATTTGACCATCACTTGTTCATAATGCTTCAATTGTATATCTTGTGAGAAAGTGTTGTAAATTCCTTCTTCCTCTCTTGTTCACTATTTGATTCAGTGCTTCTTGCTACTTCTTGTGAGAAGGATGCGGTGAAGCTTCTTTGGATCTATGTGTTGTGAGAAGGTTGCATCCAAAGGTGGTCGAGGTAGATTGCAATCTTCTTTGAGGACGGTGGTCTTTCGGCATCCCACAAAGAAGACAGTAGTTATCCTTGAGCATAAAGGGGGTTAGTCTTGAGCCACAAAAGACACCAATAATTTGTGTATTTTGTATCAATGTAGTAAACAAATAAAATACAAGTTGGAAATTATTATTGGAAATAAATAGGTAGTGCACTAATATCATTTAGGATGGAATCACTCTACATATTGTGTCCCTTGTGGTTCACCTACTTTGTCCACTTATTGGCTTTACTCATTCTGTTGCAATATCTTCTTAAGAAAGTTGTATTTAACCAACCTTTTGTTTTAAGTTGTAAAAATATGATTTCCTATATTCACCCCCTAGAGATTTCAGTTATCTATCATCATTCTCTTGTAATTCGAGGTAGAATCCTTAAAAGAAGGGTGATTTGTAAAACCTTAAATCCTTATTAACCTGAAATATTCATTTTTCTCCTTAATAGAGTGTTTTTTGCCAAATTAGTTTAAATTGATGTTTATGTTTTTAATTTTTTACTAACATGTCATATACCAACTTTGGTTGACTATGTAGATTTGGGTAGACAAAACCCTACCCAGGATGAAATTAGAGTAGCCGTCTTGAATTCGCCCTAATACATGGTTAAAGAATTATGGCAAGTCACCTTAGGTTACTAATGGACTCTATAATGAATTTGGATATAAATGTTATGGATATTCATTGGAGGTCAAGGCTTAAGATATACCAGATAAATTATTTTGAAAAACAAAATTAAAAGAAAAGATTCATTTATGAATCTCTTTACAATAAACCCAAGCACCTCAAATGGTCTTATAAGCCTTATTTGACCTGAAACACCTCAAACCCAACCTTTCTTCATTAAAATTTCATGGATGAAGGTACACAGGTGATTCTAAGTGGATCTTGGGGGGGATGAAAAGAGTTGATCTAGCTCTCTACCTAAAATTCAGGTTGAATCTAGTATGTTATTTGTTATTTCTCTTCTTTCTTCCAAGTTTAATCATTTCTATTGGTGTGGGAAAATCTTTTTACTAGTGGAGAAAAAACCCTAACCTCCCCATATTCTCTCTTTTTTCTCATTCTTTCATCTAGAAAGGATCCCAGTCTTGGGATGTTGTGGTGATTTTCAGCTTTAGAGAAGCTTAGTGGAACATGTTGTAGAAATCTAGAATTCACCTTCTTGGAATAGAGGGAGAAGGTATTTCACCTTCTCATTACATTTACACTCATCTATATATTTATGTATGCAATAAACTCAATTTGAGCTATTTGATGCTAGTCGTATTTTACATGTTTTGGTGGATTTTGTGGTAAAATAATAATTTTATAATGAATTTGGGATTCAAGCTAATTTTACAAAAACTTATTGATACCAAGCATGTTTAGACATAACTTTTTTATACCAGAAGCATTTTGGATGACATATTATGAGATGAAATTTCCTATAGTTGTCTAAAACTACTTATATGGTAGGAAAGGGTTGCTGGTTATTCTAATTTAGATCTTTAAATCATAAATCATTGCCTTTGTTGAAAATCAATTTTTTATGTTTTTTGACAAATTTTGGTGAAATAAACTCAAAGTGATTAAAAGTTATCCTTTAGACATTTTTTAGAGATCTAACCCAAAATCTAAATAATATGATCTTGTATTCTTATTGAGTATCTATTTTTTGTCTCGGTGAGCCTTAATTCGGGTTTTTAAGGCATATACGATCTAAATATCTAGAAGAATTTATTGAAGGTGAATAGTTTCAGTTCTACAATGTGTATACATGATTTGTATGAGTTTCAAACACAATATATTATAGAGGCACCAATACATCTAAGTTTGTTAAAGCACATCCTAGAGTGTGCTATTAGATAGCTTGATATCATTCAATCATGACTTTGGGATGATAAAATGCATATCTCATTGTGTTTTATTTATTCAATGATCAGTTCAGCTAGTTCAAGCTATTCATAGTTTTAACAATCTAGTATAGTTTAGTTAGATCAGATTGGAAACACTAGTCAAGTGAATGGGCAATGTGATTTCTTTTCTTGTAGAAAAATTATAAGTATGATTCATGGATTTCATGTGTGGAACTGTCAAGTAATTGGTAAGAATAATTCTTGTGTAGTGTACATGTGGAAATAACTTCATCTATGTGTATTACCTTGTAAAGAAAAATAATTCAGATGAGTTTTCTTTTTTCTAGTTCAATAACCTCATGTTCAAATCATTTGGTATAATAGAGTATATAGGATATGCGGCCTGACACATATCAGAATACTATGATTTCCATGGGTAGTTAAGGACTCTTGCAATAGTGTAGAGCCCTAAAACCTCACTTGTTTACATCTTCTCATCTATTTACACTCTAGGGATAGAGTGATTGATAAGTTTTTTGGGGGGTAATAGGTGATGTAGATACATCCCTCTTATCTTTTTAGATATCTTTGTTTATCTTTAGATATTTTGATAAATTTTAAAAAAAATAACATATAATCTTTTTATCTAAGATTTAGCCTATGATGACGGATTATGACACCATAGAGGGGTAAATTTTGGTTTTTGGAAAATTTTGATCCAATTTTATAGAGCTTATCATCAATACTTAACAATATCCAACTTTATCCAAGCTACAATGTTCTATTTTTTTATGACAAAAGTAAATGAATTATAAAAATACAAATTCATTTATTTCCAAATTATCATGGTTTTATGCCAACCCTATATCATGATGACGTTGGTTGCAAACAAAGCATTAAAATGTGTAAAGCAACATGTGAACAAGGAGGATCTCAATCTCACTTGTGATCACTTGGGACCTTAAGTACTATTTTCAAGTAGATAATTGCTTAGTAGAGGAAAAATATACCATTTTCCCTTGAGAAATATTCTAGAAAAGGAAAAAGGGTTTGACTCCCACTAAAAACCCAAAAAATCCAAATCCTTAAAAAAACAAAAAGAGAGAGAATAAAATCATGAGTGTGAATAAAAGTAAGAGAGTTGTTCCATGTTAGGAGCTAAAGGTGTAACTCGACAAGTGAATAGATGTTCTCAACAATGTAGATACATCATGGAAATAATATCAAAAAGCTATATAAGATAAAACCCTGCACATCATTGATTATCACTGATGTCAGAGAAATCTAGGGTGGTGTATGTAGGTGTGGGCCACTACTCTAAATCCAACTATCTTGGACTTTAGAGACCATGCACTTGTTAAACAGACTTTGGTTGAGTGACCTAACAATGTAGAAGTTACACCTTAACCTCTAGCACACCCATCACACAACTTTTAAATCCATTAAGATAAAAGGTGGGAGTGAAATCTATTTTTGTAAGAAATGTGTATTGTGCATCAAGTCTGTGGGAATTAGGGTTGATATCACCAAGGGAATTTTTTAGTCTAAACAACATATTAGTAGATAAGGATCAATGCACTCCAAATTGATATGGCATTTTCTGAAAGGTGTTGCAAATATTAGATACAATCAAATATCTAGTTGATTAAATTAAATCACTGTTATTTTAGTTTGATTTGTATCTTTCTAGAAGGTCCTACTCACCTACCTACTTTATAATTCTTTTACTATATTGGGGACAAGATAGATGCTATTTTTTGGGGGGGGGGATAACATCCTATATTGTGCCTTTTACTAATATCTTTACCTTGTAATTTTTATAGTTTTACATGATAATTATATGGTTTTGTTTTCTAAGTAATTAATCTTCTAGTAAAGACTAATATTTTGCATTTTGCAAGGAAATTCCCAATTATCAAGTCAAACATCAATCTCATCTCACAAAGGATTTATTAACCATCTCTTTACTGATGGTTACATTAACCCATAGTATTTTTTAACATGGAATGTCCATCAGGCAATCAATGGTCCATTAGTTCACTGACCAATACCCAATGATTGGAAAACAATGGTAGTGACTAACAAAGCATTAATAGAGGAATTCACTGAAAGGCCAACTGATGTGTCAACTTCCTCATCAACTAATTAAAGTTCCTAACCTTTAGACAATAATGAAGTTTCTATTATAGATCTTTCAGAGGAAATCGCAACATGTTCCCTTAAACACATGTTCCTTTATTTGGGATACAAGAGAAATACTACTCGTAGAGTACCTAGAAGAGTCTTGGGCACCCCAGTATTCCCTATCGATAGGGACCCTTGTCCTCTATGAAGATGCATCTCTTTTTCAGATTATGAAGTTTATCCATTTTTGACTAAACATTGATGATACAAGAGTCTTTGTCAGTCATTAATAATCAACCCTCATCAAGATTCATCAGTCTACCTTCAAGAGGAGGAAGGTAGGATAACACAACTCGTAAACTATCAATGATCCTTCATCACCAACAACCTTTGTAGTAATTCACTTAAGGTAGTGAAGGTATCGTGGTTTGTCTACAAACACTATACTACTCCTGCCCCCATCATCATTGACCAAAGAGAAGGATATCTACATCAACAACTAGTAGTCCAACATGATTAATTATTTATTTAGTATTTTCCCCTTCCCTAAATTTGTTATTTTTATTCCATCCATTTATTTTACTTAGTTTCCATTCATTATTGTAAATGGGCATTGTCCCTCATTAACTTGCATGTTTAACCCATTTCACTTGTGTTTCGAGTAAACACCAGACCCTCCAACCATGTAAATACTCTTACACCATTAAAATGTATATATTCTTAGCGTGTTCATCTCCCGACTCTTGTTATTATTGCATTGCTTGCCTTCTTAGCTACCATCTTGTGATGTCTGACTTCTCATGACCTTGAGAGAGTGGTGTTTGAGTATATATGGAGTAGGGAGTAGGGAGAGTTCATAAGAGTGTTGAAAAACTTATGATTTTAGTCATATGGTTGTTCTTTTAGTTGTTTGTTTTTCATATCAAGAGAGAGAGGCATGCTTATGATCAAGAACTAGCTTGTGATTCCATGAGGGAATAGACATAAATGTGATTTCTCATAAAATAAGATAAGGGTATCTTCAGTATGAGTGTTTGTATGTTGTTGAGTGTGCTTGGTAGGTGAAACTCGATCCATGTTCCTTTACAAAATGGTAACACCAAAAAGATGGTTCACCTCTTGTTTTGTTTGATAATCTAATTTTGTTTTCTTCCTTATTTTAGCTTTAATTTGGTCTTTGTTCTATAAGGAACACTGACATTTGATTTCAATTATCTTGGATAAGACCAATGGTTCCAACATGTAGCTAACAATATCCCTAGGTTCAACCATGTCTACTATTTTAGACCCCATATATCATTTTGTTGTCTAAAGGTGTCCGGTTACAAATTCAAAGTTAGGCCACATTAAGAACGAAGTTCATTATACTTGTATTCTAGACCCACATTGAAAGAGTGATAAGTAGCAAGGGTGATCTCTTTCTCTGTCAAGTATGCATCAATAGAATAACCAATCTTATAGGGATTATTTTTTGGGTGTACTACAGGTGTTAATGTTTGGGGAAGTCTCTAATAGATAATGGATTGTTCTTGACTAACTTTCTATCTCTAGGGTGTTTCTTGCTACTACAGGGAGAATTGCCTTTCTGACATGACATCTATAGTCCTTGAATAGAACCAAAGACTACTCTAGACTTTTTTGATCCAGTTTTGGTCACCACTACTTCTTAATCCATTATGTAAAGGCTTGAGAAAAGGTGGTCGAGATGGTATGAAAAAAAAAGATATGGGGGGTCTAATAAGGGTTGTAGGCTAGGAACAAATGGTCTCCTTTAAGGTCATAGTCTAGGACAGTGTGATATCAATATAGTGGTCGTTTTTCTAGTTTTAGGCCAGGGTTTAGGACATCTAAGATGAAAGTGAAGGGGTATGGTCTAGTTTTAGCTCACGACCCATGACTATTGGATATGAAATCGTAAGCAAATGGTTCAATTTTAGTTCAGGATCTAGGACCATCTTTGGGTAGGTAAAGCTGGGCAGATTATCATGCTACTTGGTGACATCTCAATCATACTAGAGATCATTTGGATCAATCAAAGTTAGCTTGATTGAAGCATAAGTTCAAAGTAATACTCAATCTAGAAGTTACTCCCATGGTTGATAAGTGAGTAGCCTTCCAAGTATTTGGGAGGGCAAGGTTTGAAATATCAATATGGGATGAAGAGTCTCTCAGATGAATACCCTCTGTAAGAACCGAGTGTAAGATCAGGCATGAAAGTATGTATACATCAAAACTCAAGCATGTGGTTATAGGACATTAAGTAAATGTTATTTATTCATGAGAGAAATAGCTTGTAGATGTGGATTGGGTAGCCTTTGGGCGTAAGGCTAAAGGCTTGAAACCAGATTTCTGAGGTCAAGGTTTCTTGATGAGGTTTTCTAAAGATGACATCCTTTATGTGTGTTTGATTGATGGTCATGAGAATTTTTCTCATATTTTAAGTGAATGTCAACTTCCTTTCATCATATATCAGGAATTTAGATATGAGTGGTGGGATTAGGGATGGCAAAAAGTAGATCTCTGCATCCATTATCCACCAACCAAACTGCTTCAATAAGCTTGGATTCAAAAGGGAATCCAAACATTATGGTTATGGTGGAGTAAATGATTGTATACAGTTGTCTGTGGTTGGGAACCATTCTCTAGTTTACTTCATCATCAAGTTATATATAAAAATCACCAACCATTGTTCTTGAAAATTATACATTGCACTTTTTTCATTGTGATTGCTAATCTTTTTCCCACAGTACCTAGATTAGATATAGTTGTTTCCATCGCTTCCTACTCAGTTGCAACCATTAGACATGATGCACTTCAGTGCTATAAACTACTTCCACCATTGATGTCATTGAAGGGTTGCGACTTTGACTACATGAACATGTGGTAGTCTTGACGTCATTGATGTGTTGCAACCTTGGCACTGACAACCTGTATAACTCTTGACACCGTCAACCTACTGTAACTGTTGACGTTATCGACTGGAGGCACTCTTGACATTGTCGATGTGTTGCAACCTTAGCATCAGAGGACAGCGGTACTCTTGACATTGTTGACCTACTGTTATTGTTGATGTCATAAATTGGAGGGACTATTGATGCTATAAACTTGTTGCAACCTTGGCACCAGTGGCTGGAGTAACTCTTATAACCATGACCTAATGTAACCATTTACATCATAGGGAATCTTCACAAACCATTTTCACTAGGACTCTTTACAAATCACTTTCGATTTGCAGAAAGCAATGGCAACAGTGTGCATAGAGCAACATCTTCACAAACCATCAATGCCTTCTCTAGTTTCCTAACCATGGGTGACCCATTTCTTGATAGTGTTGCCGACAATGCTTTTTGGTAGTGTACAAGGTGAAGTTCATCCACCTCTAGGTTCATGTTAGAAAGTACAAAGCATTGTATAGTAGCAAATCATGTTTTACAACATGTTCTTTGATGTTAAGAATGTGACCCATGAATCGTGGTGTGTTCTCGAGAAGGGTTCCCACATCATCAAAAAAAGAATGGGACCCATGAAGTCTTTATTGCACTAGGACACTATTTTGGTTTATCCACATCCATGCTTGATGGCAAAGATGTCACATCCATTCTTTATGGAATGGATATCCCATCTGTTATCCAATTATAATCTGCACAACTGAGAAAGAGACAAATAAATGAACTAGATGGCGATGATTTGTGGATGCAACAAATAAAACATCCCTAGGTGGGATCAAGTGATGAGACCAAAATCGAGCAATCTGTCGGCATACATCATGTGAGAAGATATATGGAAAGGGTTTTCAAAGTATGAGATATATGTAGGGTTAATTTTAACAACCTTTTAGTGCTATTAGGCCACTAGAAAGATGCTAATTACAACCAAATTGGTCATGGTGTAAGGATTACTTTTGGCAACCTTTTGAGATCAGATAAGGTTTGAGAAAATATTGGCACGATTTATGGATTTGTGAGATTTTTCAAAGTAGTTAATATGATTATTTTATAAATATGAAGATGTTAGAAAGCAATAAGAAATCATATGTAAGACAAATAGCAAGTGACAATATTAAGGCATAGAGCAAGCAACAATCTTAGAATGTTAAGTGTGAAACAATCCATTATAGAAGAAAAAGTTTCCAATCTTTTAGGCCATGAGTTTAGATGTGATTTATGTTTTCACTCATGCATGATCTATACATGAAGCTTTTTCCTTAACTTCTATATGGTGTGATGAAAGAAGCATGGGGTTTCCCTATTTATTTATGTTTGTACACTACTCCTGATATGTCTCGTGACTACATCATTTGTAATATGTCACTAGTGCTAGGAGTGGGGTGTCCTCAAGGCCTTTTTTTAAGAATCCTAAGTTAGTTGAGATAAGCTTTGGTGACATTTTATTTCTCCTTATAGAAGAAATGTGGGGTAGTTGGACTAAGGTCCTTGGCATTTAGGTTACTTTAGGCGGTGCTTAGCCAGAAGAACAGCAAAGTTGTTTTGAGACCTATTCTGATATATTATCTTGAGGATGTTAGATCATTCTATGACTTCACTGAAGTCTTCGACCAATAGATTTTATTTCACTAGGTATGTTAGAAGATTTGAGATGAAGTTGACTACATTGTTTAAGTCGGATACAAAAATCCTCATGTAGTGGGACAATAGTTTATGGATTGTGTGATACAGTCCGTCCAAGATGGCATAAATTTCTTCTCTAAATGGATTTGAACCCTCCATATGTATCCTCAATGCTTTTGTATGTGTAAAATTATGTTGCCCTGATACCTTTACTAACACCCCCTTGCCTCATTCATGTATTTAGCATGATTGTTGGCACTTGTTCTCTAAACGCATTAGTTTGTATGAGTGTAAAGTAGAAGTATGCAAATATTTTATGCTTTAAGTGTGATCACATGATATAGAAGATAGAAATTTAAGAGATCAATCTACAAACCCTAAATAGACATGTAATGTTCCGGCTTTCCCCAAAACCATTCAATTGTGTAAGAAAGTATCTTGCTTATGTTGGAAGACCACTATTTTTTTCTTTTTCTTTTTCTTTGTTTTGATAAAAACTAGGAAACAAAAGGGAAATATTAAAAGCATACTATAAAGGAATATTTACATATATATATAACCTTAAAAGAGGAAACCATATCAAAAAACAAAACTAGAGATAATAAAATAAGCAACTCTAATTGTCTAAAACTCTTCATCGGAGTCATTACAATGTTCTATCATGGAAAAAGTATATGTGAAGAACTAATCATGATAGACATTTTAAAACTAAAAAAAAGATAAGGAAATTTTGAGTCAACATTTTATGTCTTAAGGAATTAATGAAAACTATGGCATTGCATTCTTGAAAAGAAAATAGTTTAGTTGGTTGTAAAAACAAAAAAACATGATTATATTGTGCAAACTTTTGGGAATTCAAGATGACCAACTATGGCATTGCATTCTTGAAAAGAAAATATTTTAGTTGATTGTAAAAACAAAAAAATGATTATATTGTGCAAACTTTTGGGAACTCAAGATGACCATGTCATTTTCCATAGTCATATTAAAGACTCTAGTTTTTACTAAAGGATCACAATTGCTTCATGATATCTCATGCTAGAGATCCAACTTGGGAGATGCAGATGAGATGTGAGAAATATATAGAAATGAGAAGAAAAAAAGATGGCCAGATCAAGATCAATCTACATGTGTGTGTTTAATGATATTAATGTTTAAAAGTTTTAATGTTTTAGTTTAGTTGTAATAATAGAAGAGGAATGAATTATGAGAAAGATGCAATGTTTTTTAAGAAGACCAGGAAAACATGTAGATATAAAGTTAATACAAATAGTCAATTGTATGGTATGATCATAAACAAGTGAAATCTATACATTTAGCATGAAATGTTTAATTAAGTTGAACAAGTAGGTTGATAGGAAAATTTCATGTCATGAATTAGTAGATAAGAATTTATTATAGTATATATCTAGAATTTAGGATGAACAACTAAATCCAAAGTCCCTGGTGCCTCCTTGTCATTTCTTGTAACATCCCAAAAATTTAATCAAGGTAAGATGGTTTTAATAGATTTTTTCATTTATCAATTTAAATCTTGGACCTCGATGCAATTTGCCCAAATAATGAATATCATGCCATATAGATTATTTTTTAGTGGATAATCACTCCAAATCCTAAAATTTGCCTCAAAACCTAACTCACTAAGGAAAAGGTATTTCATCTTATCTCACCTTTTAATTATATATTAAGATAGTGACTTATGTGATTTTGATGGACAACAAGTAATCAAAACCTAAATATAAATAAATAAGAGATTCTAGACTCCTTATTTAACCTATGGTTCAAATTTGAAGTTAATTGGACTTTATTTGATCAACTAATTTAATTATGAAGGAATTTATATAGTTTAAATCCTAGATTACATTTGATTTGGTGTTATTTGATTAGTTTCATAATGTCACCAGCAATTTCATGTCTCATGCTCTTTCTTATGTAAGTTTCCACATATAATCTATTATGTGGAGTTTGAGTCTGGGTTGGACTCTCGATCTCATGGATACACAAAGGACTCTCAGCAGGAATCGTCTCCTTCACCTGTCCTAATTGTGACAGGACACAGGTAGTAGGCATTGTGTCCTCCCAACCGATCTCCCTCCCTAATAAGTCTCGGCTTCATTAGACTTCCCCCTCACTGTTGTTGCAACATACTGAGTGGATTGACACCTAGCAAGATCGGACATCATGCTCTATTATTCTCAAACTCCCAAAGCCTCAAGAGGCATCCCCTATTTCAAACTCTAAAGGCAATCTGAACTCCCTCAGACCACCAACCTATATAAATGAGCACCCAAAAACGTTCCTGAGTCACTAACGATTTGAACCCCTATACAATTCACTGTCTTTTTCCCTTGTTCTCAGGGATGCAATCCCACCTACCCTTCACTATTAGAGGGTCCTCTCTGAGCTTGAGACATTGATGATGACCACAGACGGTCGTGTTTGCCTTGATGCATACCTAAGAATCTTTTTGTCATCTCAATTGTGTTCTAAAGGAAATAATTCATCTTTCCCTCTTTGTGCTTATATCCAGGTTTCTCGAACAATGTCGGATCTCTTAAATGTTGTTATTAACATTTGTATCATGCCTAGATTCATGGCCCTTTAAGCTTTTGGTTTTGGTTTCATTTCCTCAATAAAAGGTAAACTCTGCAATCTGGATTGTGAGGTCTTGTCACTATTTTGGTCTTTCATAGTGGAGATTGTTCTAGTTGTATCCTTCCATCTGGTAGCCCATCCATGGGCTTGTCAGGTTTGTTTGGCAATAGGGAAGGTTCCAGACACCTTGTCTTCCAACGACAATGTCGGATTCATGATTTTAGGGAACTCCTTGCTATGGACTCGTCAGAATTGTAGTTTGAAAAAGAAGAAATGAGTTGAATTTGTTCCATTTTTACCCTGATGTTTATTCTTTTGTCATGTACCTTTCATGGGTAGTGTTTGTATATTCATGAACTATGATTTTAGCAAAATTGTGTGTCTCATGGTGAAGATTTGGTCTAGGTGCGTGGGTTGGATTGGACCACCTCAGCCTAGGGCCAGGCGGCCTACCGGATGATGTTTATAGATGTGGATTTTGTCTAATTTCAGATTTAATGAATATTCACAAATTCACAGTGTATCGATGGATCATTAGAAAATTATGATAAAACATGTTTTAGAAAGGTTTTTCAATGAGAAATATGATTTTCAAGTTTCTAAACCCTACTTCAATAATGTCAGACCTTGTTTTCCTAATAACATAAGATTAGGGTTTAGATTATAATTAAGATGGCAATTGATGTACAACATGATAATATTAGGAGACCTAGGGTTTCATCAATATCAATAGAATCAATAGGAGTTATTATAAGATTAGGTAAGTGTATTAATGCATTCTAAGGGATTTATATTTGCTTATATCTATGAAATTCAATAAAATTGATATCAAGTAGATATTTCAATGAATACTTGCAAGAAAATTGATTGTGAATCATATTATGGTTTTCATCATGTCTTTATCATATATTGACACCATCATAACAATGCACATGCTTCTAAATCAATTTAATTGTTTAAATTATTATAATCGAGATTAATGTTAATTCTATGATGGATGAATTATGATTGTCCTTCCAAGATTAAGACGCCTTTTTAGCATAAGCTTTGTGTGAGCAATGAGAACTTTAGTGCATAAGCTCTATGTGAACAATGAGCTCTTGGGAGCATAAGATTTTTGTGAGAAACATAAGTATGAAGGAAAACACATTCATACTAAGAAAATGATTAAGATATATAAAGATGAAGATAAATGACATGACAAGACTCCAATGTTTATCATGTTTAAATGTATGATTTCTCAAAAGTATAGTATACTTTTATTGTTAACCTAAGTGTTACACACTGTCTATATTTTGATAATGACTTAACCATTCCTTTAATATCTATCTAATATGTTTTTTTGAGATTGATTTTAGGCATTAGGTACATGAAAAGTATCAAATCAATCAAGCCCTAGCTTGATTTAGTTCAAGTCAAAAGCAATGTAAATGCACTTTTATGGAAAACACTCAAAATGATCTTATATAATTTTTGTAATCATTTATATTGATGATATGACTTGTAACTAAGATGAGAAAAAATCAGTGACACTTAATTTGAACGTTTGATCACTTAAAAGTCATTTTGTAAAATTCATTACAGGTTGTTCATCTGTCGAGTTACAAACTCGACCGATCCTTAATGGATTTTGAGAATGACTTTGATCGGTCAATTTCACTTTCATAGAACTCGACCGATCCCTCGGTAGATGAAAATGTATTTAAGCGGATTGGTTGAGTTTCTACCAGGATAAACTGGACCTATGGTTTAAATTTGCTTTGTCTCATAGTGTGGTTGGTTGAGTTGCCTTTATTAAAACTCGACCGAATGAAACATACAGAATATGTAGAAAAAGTGATTCTAACCATTGGAGTGTTGCAAAACTTTGAGACTATATCCTTTCCAACCCTCCAAACATTTAAATAACATTCAGAACTGTTCCCACACTCTAGTGGACACCCCCAGTTATAAATAGGACCCCTTGGAGTTCATCCAAGTTTTCTCTTCATGCTATTCAAGGTCCTTGCCATAGTTGAGTGCTTTTTGTCCACTTGAGACCCTTCCTCTCTTGATTAAACTTCATTTCATCAAATGAGTGAGATAGGATTTGTTTGAAAGATCTACCTCATTGTGCACTTGTAAATCTCTCAAAGCTTCTCCTTCCCAACCCCTTTCTTTAAGATCATGTTGATGAAGGCTTCTCTAAGTGAATGAGGAGGTGCATGCTTATTCCAGTTGCATTAGAAGGTGCTTCAAGCTTCTCTAAGTGAAGGAGGAGGACAAGGCAGAAGATCTGAGGAGATGAGTGGGTAAATCCTTCAAGGAAAAAGACTCAGTGCAAGAAGGGGATCTTCTAGGTGAAGGCATCCAATTGCTTGCAAGAGTGGGTACAACCTTGGTGAGGTAGAAGACTAGTTTTTGGATAGGAAAGACCTTGTTTGTAAGGTTTTTATCTCCCTTGACCTCAAAGGGAAGCCGGGTATCCTTGTCTTGGAAAATGAAGGTCATATGTTGTAACTTTTATAAGTAAATATAAGAAGTGGATATGATTAAGAAATCCTAGATCTTGACCTCTCTAGGTAGTGGACTGAATCTCTCCTAGTTTGGAGAGTAGAACCACTCTAAAATAGCTTGTTCATTTGGTTCCTTCATTCTTTCTCATATTTGTTATGTATGTTTTTGAATTGCCATCAAATTCACTATTTTCAATTGATCTTATTTGAAGTAACTTGAAGGTCTAACAAGATTTGTGCAAGTGTTTTTTAGTTGTATTCACCCCCCCCCCCCCCGCTAGAGCCCTCTGATCCAACAAGTGGTATCAGAGAAACAGTCTTCTCTGACACGTCTCCCATGAGACGAGTAGATGGGTGACCTACTTGGTTCTCTCAACCTAGAGGGAATCTTCTCCATGCGACCACCGGACTTCAATGGCACCAATTTCCTATATTGGAAATAGAGGATGCAGTTATACCTTCAAGGGATGAACTACGACATGTAGAGATTGATGATTGTTCCATACAAGGCTCGGGCAGTTGATGTAGCTACCTGGTGTGAAGCTACATTGAAGAAAGCATAGATTAATGCAAAGTCAATAAGAATCATCTATGTTGCCCTTACTCCCTCTGAATTCAACCAAATCTCAACTTGGGACACAGCCCATGAGATTTGGAACAAGTTGTGCATTACCTAAGAAGGCAACCAACAAGTCAACGAATCAAAGATCTACATACTCAATGGACTGCTTGAGAACTTCAAGATGGGCAAGAAGGAAAGAGTTGTTGAGATGTACACAAGGCTCAACACCATCATCAATGTCTTTTCTTCTTTAGGGCACACCTTGTATAGAGGGACTATCAACTTGAAGATTCTAAGGTCTCTTCCCAAGAGATGGGAGCCCAAGGTAACTTCAATTGAATAAGTTAGAAGTCTTGGTGACTTGCCTACCTAGGAGCTCATTCACAACCTTCAAGCTCATGAGACAAGGTTAGAAAAGCAAGAAGAAGATGACAAGCAAGAAGAGAAGGAATTAATGAAGATCAAAGACAATGCCTTCAAAGCTCAAGTGGAGGCAATGATTATCCAACAACAGTTTGCTTGCTAGTCCACTCCTCCCTCCTCAAGTGAAGATGATGGCCCTAGTGATCATGAAGCAGACTACTCCAAGGGAAAGCACTTCAAGGGAAAGTCTTCCTCATCCTTAACTCCTAGATGTGATGAATGTGGACAAAATGGGACTATAAGAATAAATGCCCAAATCTAAGAAGGCTTACTACAAGAGAAGCCACAATAAGAAGAATGACAATAAGAAGGAAGGCAAGTACAAGAGGAAAGATAAGAAGGATAAGAGAACAAGGATGCAGCTCATGCATCTTGGGCAGAATCCTCTTCAAGTGGCTCAATCTTAGATGAAGGAGAGTGCCATCTTGCACTCATTGCCTCCACAAGTGAAGACATCGGTGTGGTAAGTGAGGTAATCTTGCATGAGGTATCCAAAGAAACTCTTATTTTTATGTTAAATGCTTCTCATTATTCTTATGATGAATGCAAGTCTAAAAAGAAAAGGCTAGGAAACATCATTGTGATTTGTATGATAAAATATACATTCTTGATCAAAATGAGAAGTTGCATCTTTATATCATTGATTCCTTGTAAGGGAAGTTCTTGACCTTGAGCTCCAATACAACAGAGTTGAAATAAAGAATGGTGTCTAGATTAATAACACCACTAGTCTTAAGGAAGAAAACCAAGCCCTAGTAGATAAGCTTGCTTTGCTTAAAACTAAAAATGATTATTTTAAGCTTGTTTCTGATGCTACTAAAGATGATAAGAGAGTCTATCTTGATGAGCTTGTTTTGATTAGAACTAAAAATGCTAGACTGCTTGCTCAAGTGAATGATCTCTCTTCTAGACCTTTATTTCCTGGTCATGAAGTTTCTAGTCTTACTTTAGACAAAGATTCTTATCTCACTAAAGCCCTCTATTTGTAGGTTGAATTACTTCATGCTCAAGATGATCTTGCTAGTTTATTTTCTATTGTCATTACTCTTAGTGATGATAATCACAAACTAAGAGCTTACTTGTAGAAATTCCTCAAAGGGAAGAAATCCCTCAATGAAGTTCTAGATCACTCTATCAAACATAGTGGTACTAGTGGTTTGGGATATGTAGAGGGATCTACAAAGAGCAAGATCAAGATAATGGGTAAGAAAAAGAGTAAGGGGTATCCTATCTTCCATGGAGAGTCCTCTAGCACTAAGAACCCTATGATTTGTGTTCATTACAAGAGTGATGATCATTACTGTACTTATTGTCCTTATAGAGAGAAGGGGGTAACCCAAAGATGAGATGGATCCCCAAGCTAACAATGGATCCCAAATTTTGAGTTGGGGACCGACATCTTCCTTTCTTGCAGGTAAAAGGAAAATGGGTTGTTAATAGTGGTTGATCAAAGAATATGACAGGTAAAATCAACCATTTCAATCAATTCACAAAGAAGAAAGAAGGATCGGTTACTTTGGTGACAACAACAAGGATAAGGTGAGAGGTGAGGGTGATGTAGATGATTCACTTTGCATCAACAATGTACTTCTTGTGGATGGCCTACATCACAATTTAATTAGTGTTAGTCAACTTTGTGATAATGGTTATCTTGTTCTTTTTATCTCACTCAAATGCTTGCTTCTGTATTCCCTCTCCTAGAATGTCATATATAAGGGAACTAGAAATGGTAGTTTTTATATCATTGTGCTTGACTCTATTAAGCCTATTGTTGATAGATGTCTTGTTGCCAATTCGAATTACATTTCTTTGTGGCATTGTGATCTTGTTCATGTAAATATGCATCAAATGAGGAAGTTGAGGAAAAAGGATTTGGTGAAGGGACTTCCAAAATTATATTTTGAAAAGGATGAGGAATGCCAACCTTGTACCCAAGGAAACCAAACTAAGTCATCCTTCAAATTAAAAGGAGTCCTTAGAACCAAAAGAGTTCTTGAGCTTCTTCCCATTGGTCTATTTGGACTAATGTGTATGCAATTGCTTCATGGTAGCAAGTATTGTCTTATGAGTGTTGATTATTTTTATTGGTATACTTGGACCTTCTTGCTTGTTTCAAAAAGTGATATTCTCGGTGTTTTCTTTACTTTTTTAAAATGATTTGAAAATGAAGCTTATTGCCATATCATCTCTAACCACAGTGATCATGTGGGGGATTTGAAAATAATTTGTTTGAATGGCTTTTTGAAGAATCTGCGTATGCACATAACTTTTCTTCATCTTGAACGCCTCAACAAAATGGGGTTATGGAGAGAAAGAATAGGTCACTACAGGAAATGGATAGGACCATGCTTCTAAAGTATGACACTCCGAAGAAGTTTTGGGTCGAAGCTATTTGTACTTCATATTTTATGCAAAATTGGGTTTTTACTCATCCATCTTTAAAGAAAACCCCCTATAAGATATGACATGGTAGAAAGCCTTCCATTGATTTATTTTATGTTTTGTTTGTCCTTATTTTATTTTTAACACCATGGATTCCCTCAACGAGTTTGATCTGAAGTCTTATAAGGCATTCTTTCTTGGTTATAGCACTACTAGCAAGGCTTATAGAGTATTTAACATTGAATTGTGTAAAGTAGAAGAATCTATCAATGTTAGATCTATTAAGACTAACCCCTCTATTTCCAAGAATGTTGCTAGTGATGATGTTGCAGATGAAGCGATTCCTCACTTAAAAGAACTCAACATTGTTGAAATAGGAAAATAGATGTTAGGTGATGAAGAAGAAAAGAAGGATCCAAACCCCCTCTTTGCAAAGCATCATCCTAAAGAGCTCATCATTGTAAATCATTTTGAAATGGTGAATATATGAGCTTCCTACAACAAAGAACAAGTAGACAACACCTTCATCTCTCAGCTTGAGCCTAAAGATGTCAAAGAAGCCCTCAAGGATGATGAATGGATCCTCTATGTGCAAGAAGAATTGCAATAGTTTGAGAAGAATAGACTGTGGACTTTTGTGCTAATATCAAGTGATAGAAAGATCATTGGCGCCAAGTGGGTCTACCGTAACAAGCTTGATGAAAGCGGAAAAGTGGTAAGAAACAAAGGAAGGTTAATTTCTCAATTATACAATCATCAAGAAGGTATAGATTTTGATGAAACATATGCACCTATAGCTACACTTGAGTCAATTAGAACGTTGCTTGCTTTTTCTAGTCATAAGAATTATTTGCTTTATCAAATGAATGTTAAAAGTGTGTTTTTGAATGGTGCAATTAAGGAGGAAGTAAATGTTGCTCAACCTCCCAACTTTGAACATGATAATTTGCCTAACTATGTTTATGTGTTACAAAAATATCTCTATGGTCTCAAATAAGTACCTCGGTCTCGGTATGAGAAACTAAAGAACTTTTTGGTTGATAATGACTATATCATGGGCAAAGTCAATTCTACCTTGTTTCTAAAACACACTTCTAACAATTTCTTGATCATTCAGATTTATGTTGATGATATTATTTTTGGCAGGACTGATATTGATCTTTGTAAGGAGTTTAGTTCTCTTATGCAGAGTGAGTTCGAGACGAGCATGATGAGGGAGCTTACTTCCTTCCTTGACTTTCAAATCAAGCAAACAATAAATGGGAACTTCATCAACCAAGGCAAGTACTCCAGTGAACTACTTAAGCACTTTGGTATGGAGAACACCAAGCCAATGAACACCCCTATGTAAAACACTGTTAGGATTGACAGAGATGAAGACGGAGAAAAGGTAGATGAGAATCTCTATAGAGGTATGATTGGAAGTTTACTTTATTTAATTGCCTCTAGACTTGATATAATGTTTAGTGTTGGCCTGTGTGCTCATTTTCAATCAAGTCCTAGAAAATCACATCTTACAGATGTTAAGAGGATTTTGACGTATCTAGCCAAACCCCAAAATTTTGGACTATGGTATCCCAAGTCAAGGGACTTTACTCTTACTGCTTATAGTGATGTTGACTATGCATGTTGTTTGATAGATATAAAGTGCACAAGTGGAACTTTCTTCTTCCTAGGACCTTGCCTAGTTTCTTGGTTCTCTAAGAAACAAAGCATTGTGCCTCTTTCAAGTACCAAGGTTGAATACATTGTAGTTGGAAGTTGTTATCCGCAAGTCCTATGGATGAAGTATATTCTCCAAAACTTCAATATTCATTTTTATGCTTCTCCTATCTATTGTGATAATACTAGTGAAATTAACTTGTCTTACAATCTTATATTTCATAGTATAGTTAAACATATAGAGGTCCGTCATCACTTTCTTCATGACCACATTGCCAAAAAGGATATTTATATCACGTAAGTGAAAATGGAAAATCAGCTTGCGGACATTTTCATTAAACCTCTATATAGAGAGGAATTTTCTTTTATTAGATCAAAACTACTTATTACTGCTCTTAATGATATTGACATGCCTTCTAGCTAGTTATTATCTTACCTATACGTTTCTTGCTTAAAATGATCATCTCTTGATTGCTATGTGATATAATTGTCTTGTTTCATGCCTTCTTTTGCTTGTTTTGGGTATTTTTTGCAATCGGATATTTTAGCGCAAGCTAGTACCCTATGATGAGTGAAATGTGCCTCAATATGTCTAAAAAGCATAATAGGCTAAAGAAATAAATTCATTTAGCACCCTAGAGGCTAGGAATTAAAATTTCATCTTTTGGACAGACTGTTGATTGATCGAATCCAAACTCGACCAATTCCTTGGCTAAGGTCATGTGAATATGTTGATCGGTCGAGTTTAAAAATCTCAGAACTCGACTGACCGACGGGCTGGACCAAACTTAAAAGGGTTATCGGCCGACTTTTCTCCCTCTAAACTAGAGAAACGTTGATCGATCTCGATCTCCAACCCTAGGTTTGCACACCCTCTCCTTTGCCTAGTTTATCCTCTCTTACCTCTTCCCACACCCTCCTAGGTGGATTAGATGACAAATTGGTGAGGTTCTCTCCTTCTTTTAGCTTCCCTTGCTTCTCAATCCATCTCCATGGCATCCAATCATAGGAAGAGACATGTCCCAAGTGGAGCACCCACGTCCTCATCCAGTACCCACCTCCTATCCTTTTTGGCACCTTCTTTGTCTCCTTTAAATCCCTAAATTTATATAAAGAGCTCCTTCCTAGGAACTCTTTCCTATTTAGAGCTTTCTTTGAGACTTGTCTCACCATGATGACAGTTTTCAAAGAGGTTACAGAGTTTTTTTCTTCCTATCACCGAGGTGTGCTATGCGTAGAATGCATGTGCTTCCACAATTCCATAACTAGCACTAAGGCAGTCCATAAGCTCTATGTGAATCTCAAATGGAACTATGACACAATAGTGCCACCTCCTAATACTCAGGTTATTCTCACTTCCATGAATGCCCGGAGATTCTTGGAATGTCTTTTTCAATGGAACTAAGATTACCGACACATGGAGAGTTGACTATTATTACTTGCTCAACCCCATGTCATTCTACAAAAGCTTTGAACTTACTCTCCTTGATATTCACAAATTTTTGAAGAAGCCTCATGTCCCATATAGGAAGAAGTCTACCTTGACATCCTCTTCCCTAGATCTCAAAAATTGTATGATCGCATTAGTCATTAACTACAATGTCCATCCAAAGAAAAACCAAATGGAAATTACAGAGAACACTGATGTGATCATGTATTGTCTTTTGAAGAACATAGGAGTCAAGTGGTCTCATTACATTCTGCACCACATGACTTGATTTGACTCCAGGAAGAACACCTGAGGCACCCACCCCTACCCTATTTTTATATGTGGTTTTTTTGCTTTTTCCACTCAAAAGTCCTTTTCCATGATCTTCATTACAAATCAAGTAGAAAAGGTGTCTGCATCAGTGATACCATGATCAAGAAAACCTTCCTTCCTACCTCTCCTATCACACCTAGAGCCTCCACCTCTACATCCACCCAGGCCCCTCCACCTTCACCACCACCCCAACCTGAGTGTGCCTCCTTCTCGATGTCAAATGAAGCCCTTATGGGTTACATGATGCACCAACAAGTGTACAACCTTCAGGTTCAAGATCACCTCCACCAAGACCTATGCCATATCATATCTCACATGAAATTGTCCTTTAGCCAACCCTACCCCTCCTACCAGCCATACTCCGGTGGTGACTAAGCCTCTTATTCATACAATCACTTCTACCCAGCCCCACCACCAGTTACTTCTACTTCCATCCATGCCATGTTGATGATGGTAGACCTGCCCCCGGTGTGCTTCCTCTGTTGGCCTTGCATGTTGGTCCTACTTCCACCTTGATTTCTAGACTTGGGGCCTATGCTCCCTCCTTTGAGCAAGAAAATGTCTTACATTTTCTTGGCATGTCATGGGTTGAGCAGAATTCCAGATGGCCCGGTCATGGTTTTGGTCCTCCTGCCAATGGGAGATGTTTGACTAGGTTGTTTCTGAGGATGAGGTTTATGATGCTAAGGCCACCATGGATGATGCCTTTGATGATGGTTTTGATGTCGGCTTTACTGGTTCCTCTAGCAAAGAAGGTGATGTTGTTATCTCTATTGCACCTTCATATGGTGATGAGGACTATGAGCCTGAGGCTAATGATGATGTTAATGATGATCCTGTTGACATACATAGCATAGATATATCTTAGATGTTTAGTTCATTAGTATTTATATGCTGATCATTTCTATCTTTTCAAACTATTTTGTACTAAGACATTTAGGCATTGTATCTGAGGCGTACTATTTTATCATATTTTGTTTTATTGTTGGTTTGTGGATCCTTCTGTGAGGACATGACTAGTGTTGTAATCTTAATTTCATGTACCATAACTCTTTGGTTTCCTATATCTTATGAGTTCTTGGTATGGTATTCTATATTTTGATTATGACACTAGATTGCTTGTTCTCTATGTTTCCTCTCTATTTGATGTGTGCTATATGTGATTGATTGCTTTAGCTTGTGTATGTGGAGAAGACGTGTCTTTTAGCTCTTCTATCTCCCTACCTTTTTGCGATGACAAAGGGGGAGAATTGATCTCAATCATATTGGTTTATTTCTTATATTATCCTTTTCTTGTCAATTATCGACAATTCACATGACTTGCTAGAGGATAATATAGTATGTATATGTGCTATGGTTATTTGTGGAAAGACTAACCATGCAGGCTTAGGTAAGCATAAATTGAGGGGGATAAATTCACATTGTTCATTCATGTATCCCCTTGCAAGTCACAAGGTAAAGGTTTAACTCTCACATCCTTTCTTAAAGGTAAAAGTTTAATTTTCAATATCCTTCCCAATATGTTGAGGAATGGTTTGTCGTTGTCAAAAAGGGGGAGAATGTTGGCCTAACTGTTACACATTGTCCATATTTTGATAATGACTTAACCATTCCATTCATGTGTATCTAATATGTTTGTTTGATATTGATTTCAAGCATTAGGTACATGAAAAGGATCAAATCGATCAAGCCCTAGCTTGTTTTAGTTCAAGTCAAAAGCAATACAAATGCACTTTTGTGGAAAACACTCCAAATCACATTAGATCATTTTTATAATTATTTGTATTGATGATATGACTTGTAACTAAGATAAGAAAAAATTAGGGACACTTAATTCAAACGGTTGATTACTTAAAAGTCATTTTCTATAATTCATTCAAGGTAGTTCATCGGTTGATTACAAACTTGACCGATCCTTAATGGATTTTAAGGATGACTTCAATCAGTTGAGTTTCACTTTCATAGAATTCAGCCAATCCCTCTGCAAAACAAAACTGATTTAAGTAGACCAGTCAAGTTTCCACCAGAACAAACTCAATTGATGGTTTAAATTAGCTTTGTCGCATAGTATGATTGGTCAAGTTACCTTTATTGAAACTCGACCAAATGCACTATACAGAAAATGTAGAAAAAGTTATTCTAACCATTGCAGTGTTACAAAACTTGAAATAGTATTTGTTGCAACCCTCCAAGTGGCTAGAAAATGTTCACAAGTGTTCCCACACTCTAGTGGACACCCTAGTTATAAATAGGACCCCTTGGAGTTCATTCCAAATTTTCTCATTCATATAATTCAAGGTCCTTGCCATAGTTGAGTTCCTTTAGTCCACTTGAGCCCCTTTATCTCTCTTGATTACACTTCATTTTGTCCATATGAGTGAGATGGGATTTTTGTGTGAGAGCTACCTCATTGTACACTTGTCAAGATCTCAAAGCTACTCCTTCCCAACCCCTTTATTGAAGATCATGTTGATGAAGGCTTCTCTAAGTGAAGGAGGAGGTACATGCTTCTTTGAGCTGTAGAAGAAGGTGCTTCAAGCTTCTTTGAGTGAAGGAGGAGGACAAGGAGGAATATCCAAGGAGATGGGTGGGTAAATACTTCAAGGAAAAAGACTTGGTGCAAGAAGGGGATCTCCTTGGTGAAGGCATCCAACTTCTTGCAAGAGTAGGTAAGACCTTGGTGAGGTAGAAGACTAGCTCTTGGATAGGTAAGACCTTATTTGTAAGGTTGTTGGCTCCCTTGACCTCAAAGGGAAGTTGGGTATCCTTGTCCCAAAAAAAAATGTCATATGTTGTAACTCGTATAAGTGAATATAAGAAGTAGACATGGTTAAGAAATCCTAGATCTTGACCTCTCTAGGTAGTGGACTAACTCTCTCCTAGTTTGGAAAGCAGAACCATTCTAAAAAATCTTGTTCTTGTGGTTGCTTCAATCTCTCTCACCCTTGTTATGTATGTTTGAATTGCCGTCAAATTCACTATTCATAATTGAGTTTATTTGAAGTAACTTGAAGGTCTAACAAGTTTTGTTCAAGTGTTTTTAGCTCTATTCACCCCCCCTCTAGAGCCCTTTGATCCAACATTCAGTTCATATAATTTACTTAGTGCCACTTACTCTAACATATTTTTTGTTTTCCCTTGCATGGTTTGGGACATGATGCTCATGGGTACGGAGCAATGTCAAAGATAGAGCCATGTGAAGATCAGTCTATAAGGAATAGCTCAAGGTTTCTTAAGATTTTTCCTAGTTGAGTGCCATTTACCTAGATTATCTAATCATTTAGATAAGAGTTTCTGTCATGTTATAAATAATTTTTTTAAGTTAGTTTATGTATTCAAGAACTTAACTGTACTAGTTTTTCCTTTGAACAATGTATCATCAGTATTAAATCTAATTCATGGTGATTGTTTGCTTTATTTGCAATGTGTATTGTTCTTGTGACATCCCTTTGAGATAAAGTCCATATTAGGGAAAACATGGGAGTTTCTTCCACTGATACATGTATTCTTAAAGGGGGGTGTTACAATAATGGTATCAGAGCAAATAAGTAGATTGCCACCAAGAAAAAATCCAATTCATATGTTCTAAGCCCTAGGTGTAGAAGGATTAGGTGAAAAATATTGGGAATCATAATAGAAGTCTAGACATGAGATACACGTTTAGATAAGGATCGGGCTAGGTGCCTAGATTATTTGTACTTCTATTTTTGACAATAGAATTTCATATAGTATGCTCTCTCTCTTTTCCACATGTTTGTGGTATGGGACACAAGCTTATGAGATTTTATAGAGAGGATATTATATGAAGCATGCTTGTCATTTGCCCATTTGAGTGCATGTGGTATGTGACATGTGCACTAGTGTGATAATACATGTCACCTTTGAATATATTGTTGATCGGCATGTATATAATGGAGACAGAGAAAACAAGAGTAGACATTAAAAGTTTGAGACATATAGTCACCTAAACCTAATCAGATTTATCATAAGACTAGGCATGCATACGAATGGTAGATAATTTGGCATAGATAAGTGAGAAAACCATGTGCATGCTAATAAAAAATGTTTTTGACTATTTATGATTATGTGTTCATCATGTATCATTGTCATGTTAATGGATTATGAAATTATGAAAATCATGTTTAAGATTAAGAAATCATGTTATGTCAACATAGTCTTATCAATCATGTTATGTGAGCCTTAACCAACCTTATGAGCACTGTGGGTGCATTTAGAAGAGTGACTATATCAACTCAAGTAAAAAAATTCCAATATAATATGAAACCATGTCAAGTTTATCAAGTTCTCATGTAATTGTGTTTACCATGAGTAGGTCATGTCTTAATTATGCTAATGAGACTCTAAATCATTTTTGAGAGTTAGCATACATAGAATGAGTAAAACCTTAAGGTGGGTAGTATATAGAAATTTCAAACACAAAATTTTTATAAAGTGTGTGGAATTGTAACATTCCAAAATTTTAATAAAGGTAATATCATGGTTTTAATAGATTTTTTCCTTTATAAATTGTGGGCTCCTGGACCTTGATGTAATTTACCCATATATGAATAACATGCCACCATGATTATTCTTGAGTGGATAATCACTCTGAAACTCAAAATTTGGCTCAGAACCTAACTCACTTAGGAAAAGATATTCCACCTTATCTCACCTTTTAATTATATGTTAAGATAATGACTTATGTGAGTGTGATGGATAAAAGGTAATCAAAACCGAAATATAACTTTATAAGGGGATTCTAGACTCTTTATTTAATCTATGATTCAAATTTGAAGTGAATTGGACTTTATTTGATCAACAAATTTAATTATGAAAGAATTTGTTTAGTATGAATCCTAGATTACATAGGAATAGGTGTTATTTGATCAGTTTCATAATGTCACCAACAATATCATGTGTCACACACTTTCTTATCTAAGCCTGCACATTTAATCTATCAAACGGAGTTTAAGTTCAAGTCAGAATCTCGGTCTCACAGGCACGTGGAGGAGTCTCAGCTGGACTTGTCTGCTTCACCCGACCTAAACATGATAGGACACAAGTAGCAGGAAGCATTATCTGCCCAACCGATCTCCCTCCCTGATAAGTCCCATAATCATCAAACTTCCCGCTCACCATCATTGCAATATACATAGTGGATTGACCCCTAGAATGACCAGATGCCATTCCCTAGTATTCCCAGACTCCAAGAGCCACAAGAGTCCTCCCCTGTTTCAACCTCTAAAGGCAATCTGAACTCCCTCAGACCACCAATCTATATAAAATACTACCTAAAAGTGTTGTTGAGTCAGTAAGGTTTTGAACCCATGTACTAATTCTCTCTCTATTGCCCCTATTCTCGTTGACGCAAGCCCACCTACCCTTTGCGTATACTAGAGGGTCGTCTTAGGGCTTAAGACATTGATGATGACCACAGAGGGCCATGTTTGCCTCGACGCATACCCAATACACTTTTTGTTGTCTCAATTGTGTTCTAAAGGCAATATTTCCTCTTTTCCTATTTGTGCTTATATCCATGTTTCCTAAACAATTTCGGTTCTCCCAATTGTCATTTTGACATTTTTGTCGGGGCTAGCTTCATAGCACCTTGAAGGTTTTGGTTCTGATTTCATTTCCTCAAGATAAAATGAACTTTGTGATTTGGGTTGTGAGGTCTTTTTTCTATTTTGGTCAGTCATGGAGGAGATGGTTCTAGTTGCATCCAGCCATCCTATAGCATGTCCATGGGCTCGTCAGGTTTGAGTGGCGATGGGGAAGGTTCCTGGCACCTTGTCTTCCAATAACAAAGCCAAATTCATTATTTTGGTTTTCTGACCTCCTTGCTATGTATTCATCGGTATTGCATATCGAAGAAGAAGAAGAAGTGAGTTGGGTTTGTTCTAGATTTACACTGAGATTTATTCCTTTTTCATGCACCTTGCATGGGAAGCGTTGGTATTTTCATAAAATAGGATTTTAGAAAAATTGTGTGTCTCACACTGAAGGCTTGGTCCAAGTGGGTGGCTTGGATTGGGCCACCTAAGTCTGGGGCCTGGAGTCCTACTGGATGATGTTTATATATGTGGTTTTTCTCTAATTTATTTTTGGATGAATATTCACAAATTCACGGTAATCAACAAATCATCAAAAAAATGAGAAAACATGTTTTGGGAAGGTTTTCAATGAGGAATGTGATTTTCAAGTTTTAAAACCCTAGTTCAATAATGTCAAACCTCATTTTTCTAATAACCTAAGATTAGGGTTTAGATTGTAATCAAGATGGCAATTGATGAAAAGTATGTTATGGGATAAATAGAGGCATTCTCTTCCCCTCACCCACACCCGTGACGGAGGCTAAATGTCCATCAAGAGAATCAGTAGGAGTTATTCTAAGATTTGGTAAGTGGATTCATGCACTCTAAGTGACAAGTATGATCAAGGGCTTTATATTTGATTATATATATGAAATTCAATTACAAGGAAATCCAGTACATATTTCAATTAATACTAGCAAGAAAATTGATTATGAATCAGATTAGGGTTTGCATTATGTCTTTCTCATAGATTCTATCATCATAACATTGCACATGCTTCTAAGTAAATTTAATGCTTTAAATTATTGTGATCAAGATCAATAATAATTCTATGATGGATTAATTATGATTGTTCCTTCCAAGATTAAGATGCCTTTTTGGCATAAGCTTTGCCTGAGCAATGAGCACTTGAGTGCATAATCTTTGTGTGAGAAATGATCTCTTGGGAGTATAAGCTTTGTATGAGGAATATAAGGATGAAGGACAACATATTCAGCCCAAGACAATGATTAAGATAAATAAATATGAAGATAAATGACATGAGAAGAATATAATATTTATCATGTTTAAATTTATGCTTACTCAAAATTATAGTATATTTTTAGTTCATATAATGTTACTTAGTGCCACTTACAAACATATTTTTCTTTTTTCCTTGCATGGATGGGGGCGCAATGCCCACAGGTACATAACAGAATCAAAGATAGAGCCATGTGAAGATCAGTCTATAAGGAATAGCTCAGAGTTTCTAAATGTTTTGCCTAGTGGGGTTCTATCTACCTAGACGATCCAATCATTTATATTAGAGTTTCTTTCATGTTCTAAATCATGTTTAGATGTTAGGTTGTGTATTCAAGAACTTGAATGTACTAGTTTTCCCTTTGAACAATGTATGAATCAAAATTAATATTAATGCATGGTGATTGTTTTCTTTATTTGCAATGTGTATCATTCTTGTGATATCCTTTTGAGATAAAGTCCCCCATCTGTTATGGAAGACATGGGAGTTGCTTCTGTTGATATATGTATGCTTAAAGTGGGTGTTGCATTTCTACAGCCTCCTGGCGTATCAGAATTGTTGCTCAAAAAAGGGTCTTTTGGACAATCATTGATGAAGTATGAACAAAATAGGGTAGTTTCCATCTAGATTAAGGAGAGTCAAAAGGGGTGTTGGTTGATTATTAATACGGGGGGTAATTATGTCTATTTTTTAGGGCCAGGGGTTTCAACATCGAGAAAGAAGATTCATGAATGAATTACCAAAAGGCCAGAAAAGAAAACAATAATTAAGATTCATGGCTTGAGGGGATCTAATGAAATCTTGCTTTTCACGAGATGCACCAACGGAGGAATGACATATTCCACCATGCGGCACCCTGGAGGAAACAACAGTTTTATCAAGGTAACCCCAGAAAGAAATATGAGTTTTTCCTTGTTTGAGTCTTCATCTAAAAGTTTTTTAGTGTATCTCAAATTCGAATTTTATTTACATTGAGATTGTGCCACAAAGAATTGAAATTTGAACTAAAAAAGCATACAAGATGAAGTGATGAAAAATTTGACGAGTTTATGCTTTTGTCTTTCTTTATCAATAGGATGAGTTTGAATTGAATATCTTCTCCATTATAATCGCTGATTTTTTATAAGAGATAAAAAGATAATTGAGTTTTCATCTGATATTGGCTTTGAATGTTTTATTCGTGATAGGGTAATTTATTAGAAAAAGGCTTGTAAAGAGCTTAGTTAAGGAGAACATAGTACTTAAATCTAGAGAAATGTTAATCTATTTATGAATCCTTCACAAGCGGAAAATTGGTTAAAAAGGGTGAACCAGCTAGTTAGAAAGAATGTGAAATAAATATGATAAATTCCATCTTTATTTTGAGATAAGATATGTTTATTATCATAGATTTGAGTGACCAAAAATTAGGTGTCAACACTTGAGGTTAGGTTTACCCTAACAATTGTGGCAAACACCTTTCTGGATTGTATTGGGATTATATTAATGCGGTTAAGTCTGATTAAGTTTGATGTGTATCACCTTCTTTGTGATATCGATCAAAAAGGATGTTTAGAAAAAAGGAAAAGTTTGGTCTTGTAAATGTGTTTCTTATCATTTATGTATTATGATTATGTTTTTAATTTTCTTGAAATGAGCTCAGGAGTCTATCCATTGTGACCACCACCTTGGTGTTAGGTGAACTGGCTTGGTAAAAGTATGAGGAACAATGAACTTATTATTCCTCTTTGACAAAGTAGATGGAAAACCGCCACACTTACATGAGAAAATATTAACATGCTTCTACTGCAATATGAACAAAACTGAACTCTTTGGTTTTCTTCAGGTGTCTCTTCTACATTCTTTCTTAGTGTTAAGTTATGTCATGTGAAGTGAGGCTTGGAGTTCGGTGTACCCAAACAACTACTGACATCAAATTACTAGGTTGTCATTTGGTCAGGTTAATGTGATTATGGCCGATTAAGTTTAAAACAGAGCACGTTGTTTCTTTTGATCTAGAAATGTTTGGATTAAAAGTAACTATTTGATTTTCTACATGTTTTCATTCTAATTTATGTATTATAGTTATGTTTCTCTTCACTTAAAATGGGCTCATAAGTATAACCATTATGGAGACTGCCTTAGTGTACCGTGGATTATCTCGGGGAGTATATGTGGATCAATGTCCACATCCCTCCCTACCAAATTTGGTGGAAGATAGTCACACATCTATTGAAAAGATTAATACACTTCTATGTAAAAAGTTAATGGCAAGTTTTCTCTATGTTTCTCTTCTACATTTAGATTTTGGTGTTATGTTTTGCTGCCTAAAGTGAGGCTTAAAAAGGTGTATCATAACAATTGTACTGTAATGTTCCTAGATTGTCCTTGGGTTTAGATTGGCATAATTTTCTTAATAATAATTACTATATCAGGTAGAAAGCAAATCACCCCCAACCATGATTACTTGAATAGTATAGAGAAGAAAGGAACCACAAGTACCCATAACAAAAAAGGAGTTTAGTGGGTCCCCTTATATAGACCTAATGACATGAAATAAGAAAGTCTGGAAGTATAAAAAGATAGCCAAGGGTACAATAGTAAGGACTCCTTGAGAGTTCACACACAATCATCAGATGCATACATAAGAGACTCAAGGGAACAATGCATTTGGTTGCATCAACATCACTAAGGTAGTCTACAAAGGGGTTAGGTGCTCCAAAGCACTTGGAATTCATTATCTTCACTAAGACGACATCCAAATCACCAACAAGATCATCCGCATGAATAGGACAAAAGATAACAAGAATGTATAATGTGGTCAAAAATTTGACAAACCTATCAAAAGTTATGTTAAAGCAGTGTTTATTCCTCTCCTTCCTGATAGACAAAAGGATAGTCATCCATAGCATAATGGAATTCAGATTATAGATAGGGAAAAATAATGATTTTCCAAACACATTGATGAGGATCTGAGACATCAATACTTCAAAATATAATGAACGTTTAATACAAAAGAAATTTCATAGTTTACAAGGGTGGATAGTCTCCTTGTTAATTAAGTAGAATAAACATCTTTGTGGTCCACAATATCCTATACTCTTCCATTGTGAACCAAAAATGAGTTTACTATTGGCCAAAAGCCACCTGATTAGGCTAACTGATGCAGGGCTTAATCTTTCAAAGACATGATGTGAGAGGATCAATAACTTCTGAGTTGATGAGGAAGTGGTACAAGTGCTTAATGGAAAAGGAATGGGACCATATCCAAATAATTAAGGTGTAAAAGCTTGAAAACCAATCTCAATAATATCCACTAAAGAACACAGATTGTTAGAGTTCAGACCTTCTTCATACAGAAGATGTTTTCTTATTTTTTATATGGGAGACTGATAACCTCTCACTTTGTGATGCTATTTTATTAGTTTTCCCTTGTTTTCCATACTCTTTCTTAAATAAATTAGAAAGAATCATTAAATCTTTACCTTATTGTTGACACATCAATAGATTAACTTTTCTCTTCTTTATCCTTGCAGAAAAACACAAAAAAAATTACAAAAAAACCCCAAACGGTCCCAAGACCGTTTAAGGCCAAACGGTCCCAAAACCGTTTAAGGCTAAATGGTCTCAAGACCGCATGGTCTCTAAACGGTCCCGAGACCGCATAAGCTCAAATGAGTCCAGCTCCCAAATGAGTTCGGCGCCCAAACGGATCCAGCGCCCAAACGAGTTCGGCGCCCAAACAGGTCCAACACCCAAACGGGTCCAGCGCCCAAACGAGTTCGGCGCCCAAACGAGTTTGGCGCCCAAATGGGTCCAGTGCCCAAATGAGTTCGGCGCCCAAACGGGTCCAGCGCCCAAACGAGTTCGGCGCCCAAACGAGTCCAGTGCTCAAACGGGTCCAACGCTCAAACGGGTTCAGCGCCCAAACGGGTTCAGGAACCAAACGGGTTCAGCGGCCAAACGTGTTCAGCGCCCAAACGGGTTCAAGACCGTTTGGGCTCCACTTAAGCCTATAAATAAGACCCAAAGGGGTCCTCAAGAGAGAGAACACTGAGACACCCAAAGGCTGCCTCTCTAGTTCCAGAGCACTCCCATCTTTCATCCATCGCCCCAAGGCTGCCTGTTTGAGATCCACGTTCCATCTTCAAGCTACCTTCTCTCTCAACAACAAAGAAGGTGGGAAGAGAAGATCCATCATCAAAGCATCCACGAAGTGCGAAGATCGTTTCTCTCTTCACCAAGGGTTCATCCTTCCCTCCTCCATGGAGATGACGTTCTTTCTCTCTCTTCTCGCCTCCTTCTTTGTCCTTGATATGAGCGAGTAGTCTCATTCACTAGGGTGCGGGGAGTAGCCCCGCTACCCATGTTTTCATTTCATGCAATGTAATTCAACTGTTTGCAATAGAGATACTCTCCTTTTCAGTTCAACATCAATCGTTAAATGAATGCTTGTTGCTTGATCATCAACTTGTATTACCTATTGTCTTTCGGTATGAATTGTCTACGTTTGTACCCTTAGATCTGAATATCGATTGAAAGTTGGTTATGGATGTATGTAGTCACCATACGTCTGTTTCGGTATCTAGGAGTGCCTTCATGAGTGGAGTAAACTCACTCCCATCGTTGCACTTTCATACTATGAAATGGAATCAGTTGACGTATGAAAGTGCAACCTTGGCAAGGTCGAGGAACACACTTCATGAAGAAGTAATGCAAAGCAAGTGACCATTCATTATGGGATGGCTGGCGTTGCAATACTCCACACTTCTCGTAGTTAGTTATCTGAAAAGAAACTAAGTCTACAAGATACTAACTGATTAGAATCTCTTAGCAGGTCATTTTATTATGTTGCATGTTTTGATCCATGTGTAGTGGCGTGAAACCCGATAACATCCTAGTGGTTTTTAATCATTGTTTACAACCCCAATTTCTACTTTCTTGCTTTTACTTTCCTCGCACTTAGGTTAAACAACCAAATCAAACTTTCGATCTAAATATCAACCGTTAAGTAATTAGGTACGACTAAAATGTTTTCCATCTTGATTAATTCTAATCAAGACCGTTGTCCCAAGGATTTGACCCTTAAACTATACTACGATAAGACTTCCGTGTGTCCTAGCACACGTGGGTGGAGATCTTACCATAGTACAAGCAAGGCTAAACCTAGAGATTCATCATCTCTAGGATTTTTAGTGGCGTTGCAAAACTCCATCAAAAATTGGCGTCGTTGCCGGGGACAACGGAACGTTTTAGTTTTTACTTAACAACTTCTTGGTTGATTAGGATTTTACACTTTTCCTTGATAACTACTCCAAATTTTCTTGACCTCTTTGCTTCCTTTCATCATCTAACCGAGTGAATTTCTTCCTACTCAGGTAGAAAACGTGTATGCTAACCTCGCATCATATCGGATTCTCCCCTGAACCAGAGTACGACTCTGAGGTAGAAAGAAGTTTCCACCGAAGGATTAGACTTAACCGCCAAAGAGCCAGACAGATGGCTGAAGAGCAACGCCTCGTTGCAGAAAGAGTTAACGCCGCCATAGCTGCACAACGAGCACAACTTATCACTGACACTCGTGCTCAAGTGCAGGCCGAGATTCGAGTTGAGGAACAAGCCCGCATCCAAGCCGAGAATGCCGCTGCTCAATTAGCATTCAGAAACAAGCAACTTCAGGACTACACAGTCCCAAAGAATTATGAAGATGATCACCCAGTCCGACCACCGATTATTAACATACCAAACTTTGAAATCCGGACGCAATGGATCCAGATCATGCAAGGCATCTCTTTCTCTGGAGGATCTGGAGATGATTGCATGGATCATCTTAAGAGATTCAAGTCACTCTGCCGACTTGTACCTCAAACAAGAGTTGCCTTGGAAGCAATAATGTTACACCTCTTCCACTTCACCTTATCTGGAAGAGCACTAAGTTGGTACAATGCTTTAGATAGGCACCCTATCATCACTACTTGGACTCCCTTAGAAGAAAAGTTTCTTGAGAAATTCTTTCCACCTTCACTAACTTATGAGATTAGGGGGCAGATCAACCATTTTTCCCAACTATCCGGAGAAACACTTGCAGAAGCTTGGGAAAGATTCAAGGAACTCCTGAGAAAGTGCCCTCACCATGGCATATCCCAAAATCAACTGATTGAAACATTCTATAGAGGAGTAAGTGATGACATCAAGCAGTTTTTAGACTCCTCATATGGAGGAAACTTCATGAGAAAAAACTATGAAGATGCTTGGAATATAGTTACATTATGGGCCGAGAACCAATCCAATTGGGGAAGGTCGTCTAACCAATCCAAGGGAGTTCTTAAAGTCTACAAGGCTGAAGAATCTATGGAACTCAAGGCCATTGTAGAGGCCTTGAAGACTATTTCTAGCAAGCAACAAGCTCTCGAAACTTCTTTCGTAGAATATGACAAGAAGAAAGGCTCCCAGGTTCAACAAGTAAAAGCAGCTACTGGAATTTGCGAAGCCTGTCATGCATCTGATCATCCCACACTATCATGTGGTCTGCTATACAATGTTATGATGGATCTACAACCACCAGTGCCGCAATATGAACCCATTATTGAACATCCCGAGGACCAAATGCCAGAGCAAGTCAACTACATTCACTCAATACCTGGCCAGGTGTATTACAATCTAGATAAACCAAGAAACCACCCTGGTTTTCAATATGGGAATCTTGTAGGGACTGCTAATCCACAACAACAGACACAAGGCGGATCTTTCAATAGACAACCACCAGGATTTCAGAATAACTTCAACCAAAATCAGGGGAATTATAGAAATGGTTTCCAAAGATCCAATTATCCTAGGAATCCCTCTTACCAATATACCCATCCAGGACTGCACCCACAGCTGCAACAACCTCAGTTGCAGCAGCCACAACAACCGCAGTTAACCGCACCTCCACAACAACCACAAGGGCAGCAAGTCACTCAATATCAACAGAGGAGTGCCCCTTCCCAACCATCTGATGAAATATCTTTGATTTGACAGATGCTTCAATCTCAGCAAACTATGCTTACGAACCAACAGGCTCAACAAAAGGCTGTAGAGGCCCAATTAGCACAGATTGCTGCTCAGTTGAAACCACCAGCAGGTACCTTTGCTGGGCAACCAGAGGCAAACCCTAGGCATGACCAAAATAGACCTGAGCAACTAAATGCTGTCACCACAAGGTCTGGTCGTGTCCTTCCTGATACCACTAGAATCATCCATGATGATGATAATGATTTAGCTATTCTTTCCCCAACAGAAAGCTCAACCCAGGAAAAGGAAAAATCTACTAAAACCACTGAAAGAGAAAAAGAAAAGGAACCAATGCCAGAAGTTCCACCCAGAATCCCTTATCCGGACAGGCTGAAAGGAACCAAAATGGACACTAGGTTCCAGAAATTCAAAGAAGCTATGAAGAAACTATACATCGATATACCATTCCTCGATGCTCTTTCCGAAGTGCCCGCATGGGCCAAATACCTGAAAACCCTTCTGTCAAAAAATATATGATAGAAGAGCACGAAACAGTGAAACTAGCTCAGACCACTTCAGACATTCTGCTTAACAAAATGCCAAAGAAAAAGAAGGACCCAGGTTCCTTCGGTATTCAGTGTTCAATTGGAAATGGCTCCAGCAAGAAGGGATTAGCAGATTTAGGAGCAAGTATATCTATTATGCCCTATTCTATGTGCAAAAGATTAGGCTTCACTGATTTGTTACCTACGACAATGACAATTCAGTTAGCCGACTCTACCATAACTGCTCCCCTTGGAATCATTGAAGATATACTTGTTAGGATTGGAACGAATTCTTATGTTCCGTGCAATTTCATTATTATGGACATACAAGAAGACCTAAGATACCCGATAATCTTCGGCAGACCTTTCCTAGCTACTGCCCGAGCACTTATCAATGTAGAAGCAGGAACTATTATCTTGAGACTTGGGAAGGAAGCTTTCCAGTTCAGAGTCCTTAATAGCATGAAAGGTCCAAGCATTCAAGAGGAAGTCTTTCTCCTGGACGCTATATATCAAATGTCCCAATTAGAAATGTCTGAACCCTCCGATGATTTGGAAGATATCTTGATAAATCCAGAAGTAGAATTCTCGGCAAATGAACTTGTGTAAGAATGCCTTCAATACTTAGAAAAAGTTGAAGAAGCCCCAATGGCCACCTTTGAAGAACTCAAGGCTGTCACCATTATAGAAGCAACTGAGCCACCTAAGGCTCCTGAAATGAAAGCTCTACCTGAGGGACTCAAACATGCCTTTCTTGACAATGAGAAACTTTGTCCAGTGATTATCAGCTCCACCCTGGAGGTGGACCAAGAAAACAGACTTCTTGATGAACTAAAGAGACACAAGAAAGCTATCGGATACAAGATGACTGACTTGACGGGTACAAATCCAGCTTTATGCATGCACATATTGCCTATGATGGAAGAATTCAAACCATCAAGGGAACATCAAAGAAAGTTGAACCCTAATCTCAAGGAGGTAGTTCGCCTCGAGGTTCTCAAACTTCTGAAAGCAGGTATCATCTACCCAATCTCGGATTCTCAATGGGTAAGTCCCGTGCAGGTGGTCCCAAAAAAAGGGGGGACCACTGTTGTTCTTAATGATAAAAATGAACTAGTACCTACTAGAACAGTAACTGGGTGGCGAATGTGCATCGACTATCGAAAACTTAACAAAGCAACAAGGAAAGAGCATTTCCCCTTGCCCTTTTTGGATGAGGTTCTCGAACGACTCGCTCACAAAAAAAATTTCTGTTACCTTGATGGATATTCAGGATTTTACCAAATCCCAATCCATCCTGAAGATAAAAAAAAACTACTTTTACTTGTCCTTTTGGAACATATGCCTTTAGAAGGATGCCTTTCGGGTTATGTAATGCACCCGCAACCTTCCAAAGATGTATGACTGCTATCTTCGCCGGATTAACAGAATCTATCATGGAAGTCTTCATGGATGATTTTTCTGTATACGGAAATTCTTTCGACGACTGTTTACTCAATCTAGGAAAAGTCCTACAAAGATGTGAAGACACCAACCTGATCTTGAATTGGGAAAAATGTCAATTTATGGTGACTGAAGGTGTGGTCCTAGGACATCGAGTAAGTGAAAAAGGGATTGAAGTGGATAAAGCTAAGGTCGATGTCATCTCAAAGCTAACTCCACCTAAAGACATCAGAGGAGTCATGGCATTCCTGGGTCATGTAGGATTCTACAGAAGATTTATAAAAGATTTTTCAAAGTTAGCAAAGCCAATGACTCACCTACTGACCAAAGAAGCAGATTTTATATTTGACCAAGAATGCATTAATAGCTTCACAACTCTGAAGAATGCCCTTATCTCTGCCCCTATTCTAAGAGCTCCTGACTTGTCACAACCGTTTGAAATTATGTGTGACGCTAGCGATTATGCTATAGGGGCAGTCCTTGGACAAAGGATTGACAAAAAGCCTTACATCATATATTACGCCTCCAAGACGCTTGATGAGGCACAAAAGAACTATACTACCACCAAAAAAGAGTTCCTGGCAGTTATCTATGCTTTTGAAAAATTTCGGTCTTACCTAATCGGGTCAAAATTCATAGTATATACTAACCATTCTGCAATACGATATTTGGTCCAAAAACAAGATGCTAAACCCCGACTTATCAGATGGGTATTAATGCTTCAGGAGTTTGATTTAGAGATTAAAGACAAAAGTGGGGTTGAAAATGTCGTCGCGGATCACCTCAGTCGTATTGAAGCTAAAGACTCCGATAAAATACCCATTCGAGACTCTTTACCGGATGATCAACTAATGAAGATTACTACAGGATTCCCTTGGTATGCTGATATTGTTTATTATTTGGCAACAGGAATCATCCATCCGTCTACATCATACCATGACAAAAAGAAATTCATTCATGATGCTAAGCAGTACTTCTGGGACGAGCCCTGCCTATTCCTCTTATGCGCAGATGGACTTTTTCGTCGATGCATTCTAGAAACAGAAATCACCCCAGTTTTAGAACACTGTCACTCAGGCCCTACTGGGGGGCACATGAGCTCTAAGAAAACCGCTCTTAAAATTCTTCAATCTGGTTTCTACTGGCCAACCATCGCAAAGGATGCACATGAATATGTGTGATCATGTGACAAATGCCAACTATCTGGAGGAATAACTAAACAAAATGAAATGCCTTTGAATATGTGGCAAGAAGTTGAACTCTTTGATGTTTGGGGAGTGGATTACATGGGTCCTTTCCCCCCATCTTACGAATTCACGTACATTCTAGTAGCTGTGGATTATGTTTTGAAATGGGTAGAAGCTCTACCGACCACTTCTTGTGATTCCAAATCAGTCATCAAAATGTTTAAAGAAATAATATTCCCCAGATTTGGCGTTCCAAGAACAATAATATCCGATGGCGGATCTCATTTTCTTGAGAGGAGTTTCGAAGCACTATTAAGAAAATATGGAGTCAAACATAAAGTTTCCACACCTTATCACCCACAGACTTGTGGACAGGTCAAAGTCTCCAACAGGCAACTCAAGGCCATTTTGGAAAAAACTGTTAATAGGCACCGCACAGACTGGTCTACCAAACATCCTGACGCTCTATGGGCCTATCGCACAGCTTTCAAAACACCAATCGGAACAACACCATTTTGATTGGTGTATGGGAAGTCGTGTCATCTACCAATCGAATTAGAGCATAAAGCTTGGTGGGCTATCAAGCAATTGAACTTTGATCTCAAGAGTGCCGGTGAATCTAGACAACTTCAATTACAAGAATTGGAAGAGTTGCGAATGACAGCATACCAAAATGCCAGAATTTACAAAGAACAAACCAAGATGTGGCATGATGGCCACATAAAAAGAAAGGATATAATCATCAGAGATAAGGTTCTCTTATTCAATTCCAGACTAAAATTGTTTCCGGGAAAACTGCGCACAAAATGGTCGGGGCCTTTCACTATCAAACATATCTACCCGACAGATGCGGTTATTATCCTTGATGATAACTAGGGAGAAAGAACCGTCAACGGTCATAGGTTAAAGAAATACTACATTCCAGTAGACAAATTGCCAAGACAAACTATAGAGATCCAAGATCCTATAACATCAGCATAGCCAGATCATCATTTCTTCGAGCCAGCGACATTAAACCCAGGCGCTACTTGGGAGGCAACCCAAGATCTTAGTATCATCGTTTTTCATCTTCCCTCTTATTCTTTTTAGTTTAGTTTTCTTCTGAAATATATATACAAAAAAATTCACATAAACAAAATAAACATAAAAATCAAAAACATCAAAAACCTAAACCTCCCCAAACGGTCTCGCACCCGTTTGGAGTTCAAATGGTCTCACACCCGTTTGGAGTTCAAACGGTCTCGCACCCGTTTGGAGTTCAAACGGTCTCGCACCCATTTGGAGTTCAAACGGTCTCGCACACGTTTGGAGTTCAAACGGTCTTGCACCCGTTTGACTTCGGGAATTTGTAAGGACGCCCCCCCAATCCTATAAATAACATCCCACACCCTCCTTTCTTTCTTCTAGAACCTCTCGCCTTCTCTGTTCCACTGTCGTTTCACTCCAGTTTCCACGGGCGCTTTTGCTTCTTCGAGCTTACCGTTATCACCTCCGTCTTCCACCGCCGTTCTCGTCTCCGACTGATGCTTCGCCGTCATATGTGCGAGGCTCCGTTCATCTGCTCGCTCATCGTCGCTTCCTTCCGGCCCTTCTTCTTCCGCCGTCGTCGCCTAACAGGTAGAGTTTTCTCTCGTGGTTCTCACTACCGCCGTCACCGTCGCCACCGCCGACGAGCGTTTTTCGGCTTCCCTCCCACCGTCCCTCGCCGCCAAATGGCCTGACTCTTCGTCTTCCCGACGGTCTGCTCCAAACGGGTTTACACCCGTTTGGATGAAGGACCGTTTGGCCCCAAACGGTCTCCAAACCATTTGGTGACAAACGACCTTGCACCCGTTTGGACGACGGACCGTTTGGCCCCAAACGGTCTTCAACCCGTTTGGAACCAAACGGTCTCGAACCCGTTTGGATCCAACCAAACCTCAAAAATACTGTTCTATTCTAATAAACTTGTTTAAATTCAAATTTCAGAACTCTAACTTTTGTTTTCTTGACAAAAATTTCAGAATGGCCTCCCCTGCAAAACAACCAACAGGAACAGCCGACAAACCTTTTTGGACAAAGGAGGAATTAATTGCTGACCGGGCGAAGTTTCAGCAAATCATTGACCACTATGAACAAATTGGAACGGTCCCAGCAAAGGTGGACCTGCTCAAAGTCATGCATGAGATAAAACGCATCAACCACTGCTTAGCAGAAGAACCTTCTGAAGAGGAGGTCGAAGAAATCTCATCTGATGACCCCTCGGAATATGAGCCTTCATCAGAGGCAGAATCCCCTACCAAAAAGTCCTTGGGGAAGAGGAAGGCCCAAGCAATCACTTCAGCACCACAACCGAAGAAGAGGGCAAGGAAACAGGTTCACCCTATCACTGCAAGGGAACAAACCCTGGCAGGTTTCATTCCACCATCCTCCATTCAACCAATCACCACCATCACCGCCACCCCTGCCACCATTACCGTTCCTATTTCCCCCCCCCCATTACCACCACAGCACCACATCCATACCCTCCCATCCATTAAACAAACTCTAAAACTGACAAAGTACATTTGCCCAAGCATACTTATGAAGATGGGGATCTACAATAGAATCCTCACCTTGCTAGACAATTCCAATCTTTCTCGACTTTGTTTTGTCACCGAATCCTCATACGTTGAGCCTACAACGGAATTCTTCACTTTTTTCACTAGAGAAGCAGTGGACACTTTCGATAAAGCACAGAACGGTGGTGATCGTAGAATATCCACCAGAATCTTCAACAACAAAGTGGTCATAAATGAAAATATGCTGAATGAAATCTTTATAGACAACCAAGAGCAGTTGAAGAAAGCCAAGGCTATTGGCACAGACAACACCAAGTTCAACAAACACAACTTATGGAAATCTTTAACGGGGCTACTAGTTTATGATGCAAAAACATGTAAAGCATCAAACATTCAATCGGGTCTAGTGCGCACACTTCACAAAATCCTTGCTGGCGCACTCTTCCCCAGGTCAGAAGGAGGAAATGTAATCCTCTCAGACCTCTTTGTTATCTAGTCCATCCTAAATGGGTTTCCAGTCAACATTGGGTGTCTTATCATCCAAAAACTATCATCTTACGCCCTAGGAAAAGAAATATGTATGGGTGGTCTTATCACATCAATTATAAAATACCTTAAGATGGATAGACTTCTACCTAGATGCACAAAAATAAAGGGCGACATCCTTACAAATGAACAAACATTGAAGAACTCCTTCATCATAAAAGACAAGGATGGCAAGCTACACTACGTCTTCTGCCCTACAGCAAAATCCTTCAGAACGCTACTCCCACTACCAGAACTCGCGGATTATGACAAAGACAAGCTCCTTTTCTCAGATGACGAAATCGCAACACTCATGTCTTCGGTCAAAATCACCGAAAAGAAAGCAACAATGGGACAGACAGAGCTTAGCATAACCGCCCCGACAGCAAAAACAACAAAAATTCCTGTAAAACGACCTTCCAGAAGGCTTTTGAAGGAACAAGAGCTGTCGGGAACACCATCTTCCAAACCCCACCCCGAAATAGAACCCACCCTTCCAGAGGAACACATAACAACATCATCACTAGACTCTTTCATAATGAGTCTACATGCTGATCTCGAAACCATCACTCCACCATCCACCATCCCAACATCCACCACCCCACCATCTTCTACCACACCATCCACCATCCCAACATCCACCACCCCACCATCTTCCACCACACCATCCACCACCCCATCATCCTCCACTCGTCCACCTTTTTCCAAATCACCCTTCTTCCCTTCGGGCATCCCATTTTCCTCTACTACGCCTGAATTCACTTCTTTCACCTCAACAGACTTTCCATCAACATTACCGGACAAACTTTTCTCTCCAGATATGTCACCACCCTTCTCATCCGCCGCCGCCCCGACACCGCTAGTGACCCCTTCCACAGTCACTACACAGTTCGCGGGACCATCAACAGTGTCCTTTCCGCATGACACTACCACCACCATTCCACCCCGACCCCAGCAGCCCCACCCTTCTCTCACTGGGGTCCCCTTCACTAACGTCGGTGAGGAATTTGGACGGCAATTTGACACCATCCGAAACCTCCTCACCGACCCTTCTAACATATTAAATTCTATTTTTTCTTGTGTGCAGGGTTTAACAAAGCCGGTTGCCAAGATCGACGAGCAAAACCGCGCCTTGCCAAGCATCCTCCAAGAAATCCAGCAATGACAAGTTTCAATGGCTAAGCAAGTTGACCACGTCGACGGCTACTGCAAAACCTTGCCCGAGCTGGTCCTTGGAGTCCAAAGCCAGCACAAGGCGATGGCAAAGCTAGTCGAGAAGATCTCAATACAGACTCAACCGCTGCCTGAGACCCTCCGTGAGCTCAAGCTGCAACAACAATCTTTCAGCACGCGCTTGGATGACATCAACATCACCCTCACACAGCTATACAAACGCCAAGAGGAGTCATCAACTAATGAACTTACTCAACTAAGAGCTCAAGTAACTGACCTCACAGCACGACTCCTCTCGGCTAAAGCACGTTATTCTGATTTAAAGGAAACCCACGACGCACTGCTCGAAACATACGAGCACGTGCAAGTGGCATACGACGAGCTTCAATCCATCCATCGTCAGTGCAAGAAGAAAGCACATAAGAAAACAATGGATAAATCAGCAGCAAATGAAGACGATGACGATGAAGATTCTGATTCTTCGGCTGACTCCAACAACAGTACCTCCTCAAGTGATGATTCTGATAAACCAGATAATGCTGGGGAGGGTCCCATCCATGGAACAGAACCCAAACAGCAGATGGATCACCATAACGGTGATAAAGATCCCAAATCCCCACGCAATGATAATGTTAACATGTCATATGGGGACCAATTTCTTGACTATTCCGCTATGGGATCCATCGGGGAGGCTGCTAAAGACGCGACTTTCGCTGAGTTCCACCAATGTATAATAGGAACCAGTGCCAGCTCCCCCACAACAGCTGTCCCACCCCCCTCAGCGCTCAACATGCCAGCAGCTTCACCACATGACGAGGACGAATCAGAACGAGTGCGTTTAGATACTGATGAAGAGATTGATTCTGCCTCGGACTCAGACGATGACATACAGGGCTATGAGGAAGCTCCAGAACTACCTCCCTCCCCCCTCCACAAGATCTTCCCCTGCCACCACCCCTATCGCACAAAATGCATGACCTAGATATGGCGGCCATCTCCACATTAGATGCTCATGATATTTTTATACTGAACACTATCGTGGACGATGCAAAAGCAGGTGATGATATTATCTACCACAATGCTAAAACAAAGCGCAAGATGACACGTGAAGACTTCCACAACATTCTGCGACCTCAGTCGACGATGCCAATGTCTATCTTCCGTGTCCTTCTCGCCAACTGTATAGAAATGTACAGAAGTCATAAGCGGCAACAGCCTATTTTTAATGCCTCGCCTTCCCTACCTTTGGGCCTGCTATACAAGGACATCAAAGAAAAATCAATCGAACGTCTGCGTACCGGTTTAGCACGACAAGCATGTTATCTTACCGTGCCCTTCCAAGTTTCAAATCATTGGTTATTCATGGTTTTTGATACCGAGGCTCAGGACGCCACGGTTTATAACTTCTGCAGCGTTGAGCTACCCGCTGGTACAATAAACTTTATGGGTGAAGCAGCCGGTGAAGCAAGATGTATACCCTTTCGGCTGCTTAAGCTAATTTGGGTTGCACGTCCATCTCTCCGCCACAACTGGAGCTAGCCTTGGTTCAAAATAATAAACCCGCAAGTCCAAGCTGACGAGGAATCTGGGGATTGCGCTTTCTGCACCATACGTCACATCCAAGCGTTGAACCAAGAAATCCCATTCTCTGCTCTGGTTGTTGAAGATTTTCATTCTTTATGAGGACGTTATGCCATGGAGCTCATCTGTGATAGACGGTTCTTCAAGGACCCGACGATGGCACCAGATGATGTCCCTCGCTACCTCTTCTCCTCTATCCATCGACCACAGCGGCGACCCTTCTGACAAACTCTGAAGGAGTCAGAGAAATCAAAGGCACCGGCCTCGACAACCTAGCAAAGAAAAGACGACATTGATCCTTTGTCTGCCATCAAACCATCTTTCCCATACTTTGATCTTAGTGCTTGCAAAGGCCTCTCCGACTACGAACTACGTCTCATCATGTCAAGGCTTTTTGCCGAGAAAGATGAACTCGTGTTCATGTCTGGTGACATTCTCATCATGGCAGACACTCTTCGAGAAACTTTACAATTTAAAGGATCACTCTCTGTAAGCCTAATGGCCGCTTACCAATTTCTCCTAGGCCAAGATAACCCCACAACATATATGGCGTCTCCTTATTTGAAGGATGACCTTTTAAAGCTAAAGCACTTCGGCGCAGATGAAACACTAATCTCCTATCTACAACACACAACGCCGAAGTTCATCATGCTACCCTTCCTCTATCATGAACACTGGCTGCTCCTGGCAACAAACCTACCAGAAGGAACAATTACAATTTATAATAGTTCCGACAGCCAGTACAATCCAAAACATAAGAATTATGTCGTGACGCCAAAAACACCCACAGAGGTAGTAGCGAAAGAATGTGCTGAAAAATTAATCGATTTTCTAAGTCAGCACACAAAAGCTTACGACAAAGAACATTTTCACCGCCCTTCCTTCTGCAACAAGTGTCCCCAAAAAATTTGACAATCAAATGACTGTGGCTTCCATGTCCTCTATTGGATCTACACCATCATCGTTCTTCAGAAACCAGTAGAGGATATGATTGATGTAGACTATCACGCCCTGCGAGGACAATTTGCAGCTAAACTCCTTCAAGCACCAGGGGCAAGCACATGATTCACTTAACCTGCGGCCCTTGTCCTCGTACTACTCCACCTATCACTTTGACACTCTGAGGACAGAGTGTGTGATAAGTTGGGGGGGTACATTAGACAAGGGCGAGGTATCATCTCTATATCCTTCTTTCTCCATCTTCTCCTATTTTTTCTTGTATAAATTTTCTCAGTTTCCGTTACACCTTTAGCTTCTTAAGAATGGTTCATCTTTAGAATAAAAGTCACCCTCAGGTAACTTTAGAATTAGGTTAGTCCTCAAAAGTAAAATAGCACTTAGACATACAATGGCGACTTAATAATATCTCTCCACCTTGGGTTTTCATGCTTTTGTTTCACTTCTATATCTGACTCTCCACAAGGTCAATATCAAGGCAGAAATAAGCCGAGCTTTCAAGGACGAGAGGTGTATCAGGCAATTTCCAAATTAAGAAGTCTTGCAAGCAGACCACACAATAAGTGCATGTTGAAAAACTCTAAGAACAACTTTTCTCTCTTCAAATAAAAGAGGCTTGGCCACCCAAAATAAATTCCAAAAGTAATCCCCAAATCCCAAGCCTGTGAGTTTTTCGAATAAAAGCCAGAGTGTTGAATAAAAACATGAGAGTTGTGCCATGCATAAGGACTTATAAGAAGAGCCAATAAAGGTTTCGCCCGGCCGGTACATTCAGCTGCCCTCATAAAGGCAGATGTGTCATGCCCGGTAGTGGGACCCTAAGGTTTCTAAATATAAGAGAAGGCTAATAAAGAGCTCACCCGGCCGGTACATTCAGCTGCCCTCATGAAGGCAGATGTGTCGTGCCCGGTAGTAGGTCTCTAAAAAGCATAGACAAGCCCTCTCCCACAAAAAGGGAGAGTTACACTTTAAGCCTTTAGCCAACCCTCATACCCACTCTAGTTACCGGTAGGTTCCTCAGAGAGATATAAAGCTGATTAGAGTCAACAACATGCACAGAATAAAAAGTGGTCCCAATGCAAGCTACGAGATATGGAAGGAACTCGAGACCCATGCATCTCTCAAAAACCTGAAAGAGTCAAGGCAAGCAATAAGATCCGATATGATTTGAGGAGAACTCAGGTTGAGAATTGAAACAAGAGTATGGAAACCCTAACTAAATAAAATCGCCTCGCCACTGCATGCCTTAGCTCTATCTAACTTGAGGACAAGGTAGACTCTAAGTTATGGGGGGTGATAACCTCTCACTTTGTGATGCTATTTTATTAGTTTTCCCTTGTTTTCCATACTCTTTCTTAAATAAATTAGAAAGAATCATTAAATCTTTACCTTATTGCTGGCACATCAATAGATTAACTTTTCTCTTCTTTATCCTTGCAGAAAAACACAAAAAAAATTACAAAAAAACCCCAAACGGTCTCAAGACCGCATGAACTCTAAACGGTCCCGAGACCACATAAGCTCAAACGAGTCCAGCTCCCAAACGAGTCCGGCGCCCAAACGGGTCCGGCGCCCAAACGGGTCCAGCGCCCAAACGAGTTCGGCGCCCAAACAGGTCCAGCGCCCAAACGGGTCCAGCACCCAAATGAGTTCGGCGCCCAAACGGGTCCAGCGCCCAAACGAGTTCGGCGCCCAAACGAGTCCAGTGCTCAAATGGGTCCAGCGCTCAAACGGGTTCAGCGCCCAAATGGGTTCAGGAACCAAACGGGTTCAGCGGCCAAATGTGTTCAGCGCCCAAACGGGTTCAAGACCGTTTGGGCTCCACTTAAGCCTATAAATAAGACCCAAAGGGGTCCTCAAGCGAGAGAACACTGAGACGCCCAAAGGCTGCCTCTCCAGTTCCAGAGCACTCCCATCTTTCATCCATCGCCCCAAGGCTGCCTGTTTGAGATCCACGTTCCATCTTCAAGCTACCTTCTCTCTCAACAACAAAGAAGGTGGGAAGAGAAGATCCATCATCAAAGCATCCACGAAGTGCGAAGATCGTTGCTCTCTTCACCAAGGGTTCATCCTTCCCTCCTCTGTGGAGATGACGTTCTTTCTCTTTCTTCTCACCTCCTTCTTTGTCCTTGATATGAGCAAGTAGTCTCATTCACTAGGGTGCGGGGAGTAGCCCCACTACCCATGTTTTCATTTCATGCAATGTAATTCAACTGTTTGTAATAGAGATACTCTCCTTTTCAGTTCAACATCAATCGTTAAATGAATGCTTGTTGCTTGATCATCAACTTGTATTACCTATTGTCTTTCGGTATGAATTGTCTACGTTTGTACCCTTAGATCTGAATATCGATTGAAAGTTGGTTCTGGATGTATGTAGTCACCATACGTCTGTTTCGGTATCTAGGAGTGCTTTCATGAGTGGAGTAAACTCACTCCCATCATTGCACTTTCATACTATGAAATGGAATCAGTTGACGTATGAAAGTGCAACCTTGGCAAGGTCGAGGAACACACTTCATGAAGAAGTAATGCAAAGCAAATGACCATTCATTATGGGATGGCTGGCGTTGCAATACTCCACACTTCTCGTAGTTAGTTATCCGAAAAGAAACTAAGTCTACAAGATACTAACTGATTAGAATCTCTTTGCAGGTCATTTTATTATGTTGCATGTTTTGATCCATGTGTAGTGGCGTGAAACCCAATAACATCCTAGTGGTTTTTAATCATTGTTTACAACCCCAATTTCTACTTTCTTGCTTTTACTTTCCTCGCACTTAGTTTAAACAACCAAATCAAACTTTCGATCTAAATATCAACCGTTAAGTAATTAGGTACGACTAAAATGTTTTCCATCTTGATTAATTCTAATCAAGACCGTTGTCCCGAGGATTCGACCCTTAAACTATACTACGATAAGACTTCCGCGTGTCCTAGCACACGTGGGTGGAGATCTTACCATATTACAAGCAAGGCTAAACCTAGAGATTCATCATCTCTAGGATTTTTAGTGGCGTTGCAAAACTCCATCAGAGACTTGTCGATCAAATACCCCTATGATTGTCAAGGAACTAATATTTTAAGGAATGAGTAGCTTGAAAAAAAATTAGCTAGAAGACCCTTTGGATTCGAAGGGTCCCACAAAAATTGACATTCTTAAAAGCACCAATATAAATGGTGATGGAGTTTGTGAGAGAAAGTTAACTTATTGGAGATAGGATCACAAGGGAGAGAGGTGGAAACCTTTCAAAAAATATTTCGAGGCTTATGTTTGGAGTAGTACTTGTGGTTAACCAAGGTGGACTGCATTGTTGATTTTTTATCACATACTAAAACAATGACTCTACTAAATAAAAAGAGAGAATACACCCTAAGATACATAATACCCCAACCACCAATCCATCAAGGATATGAAATGGAGACACAACTAGTAATCTGAAAATTATAATAAGAGATGGATTCTCCCAATATAAGTCAACATCTTAAATTGTCAATCTTAGAGATGATGATGCATGGTAGTAGGACACATCTCATGTAGTAGGAGGAAAGTGGGGTAACACAAGCATTTAGAAGAACCAATATACCTACTCTACATAGGAATTTATTGTTCCACTGACTGACAATATTGATAGTCTTGAGGATGACTGGTTCCCAAGTTGAAGGCAGAAGCTTAAGGGGTGATAAAAGAAGACCAAGACAGTTTATAGGGGAAGTGATAACACTTTATTTTACGCACTTTTTGCATACATTTTATACTTTCCCTAGCATATATTTTTCTAATTTTCCCCACTAGTTTAGCGCCTTATGTCAAATACTTCACTTACACATTTTCCCCTTGATTTCAGGTGCATATCTAGCCCAGGTCGTGGTCATCACCTTGACCGTGACTCATTCATCCAACAAAGACCATCTCACCATGGTTGAGGTCTCCAAGTTCACCCTAATACCTTATGCTCGCGGTCAATTTGCACTCAATCTCCTCACGACCACGATCAACATGGAGACTGCGACCAATGTGAAGATCGTGACCTCAACCTTTCCAAAGCAAGGAACACCTCGACTGTGATCCTGACAGAAGGTCACGCCAACTAGACCGCAACCGATGGGATTGCTAAGCCGACCTTGACCACGATCCTCACCCAAGAATGCAACTCCATACCGCGACTGAGGAAGGGGTTCAACTGAACTCGACCGAGGAAAGAATGGAAATGAAGCCTTGACCGTGATCGAGCTTCATCCAAGACCAGACCTCGATCGCGGTCGAGGGGTTAAGTCGATGGAGTGCGCCTATAAATAGGCCACCCACCCATCATGTCAAATCATCAGATCATAGAGGACCGCAAAGTGTTGCCGTTTTCTAGGCTCATCTCCATCCATCCATCCAATCAGTCTTGGATCTCCAAAGGTGGAAACTAAGGAGAGAGAAGGATGAAGGCTCCATCTTCTTTGAGAGAATAAGCCATCGACCTTCTGGATTTAGATCTGAAGAAGTACTATGTTGTATCACGTTTCTTCTCTCTCTATCCAGATCTATCCTTCCATCTCAATGTACTTCCCGCATCACTTCATGGAACTTGATGTATCTATCTTCTTGTAATGTCGTTATGTTGCCCGTGAACATTTGTGGCTAAACACTTAACTTGGGTTGGGAGTAGCCACTATGGCTCTCCCAACATGTATATTGTCTCTCCTTTTTTAATATATATATATATGATCTTGCCAAGATTATCTCCATGCACCGGTTTTATTGCTTCATTTGTATGGTTAGCTACCATCTTGTGATGTTTGATCATTGGTACCTCAAAAGAGTTGTATCACTAATATCTTATGTTATGGAGTAGTATGAATGCATGAAAATGTTGGAATGCTAAAGCTTATGATCATATGTTCTACCTTGTAGCTTTTGGATAGTCTTTTCAAGAGAGAGGTTGTCCTTGGGCTTAGATCTATCCTCATCTCAAGATAGAGAGGAATAGGTGCCTTTATGATTGCTTGTAATCTTAATAGAGTATATGAGAGAGAGATGATGCTTACATGTTGGCAAGAAGTATTAGTAGGTGAAACCCAATCCAAGTTTCCCTTCCATACTTTTGTCTTCATTATTTTTTTACTCTTTGTTTTTCTTCTCTTTGGTTTATTTCTTTTACCTTGGTTTGAGTACTATCGTTCCTTTGGGAACACCCTTTTAAACCATTTGTTATTCGGAGTATATGAATGTGAGATTGTGTGTGCTTAACACCTACTAACCTTGTCCCTGTGGTTCGACCCCGATTTCTACATCAGACCGTGTATAATAGTTGTGGGGGCTTAAGTGTCGGGTTACTTTCTAAAAAGTTCGACTACTCTAGATCCGCTCTTTTTTTGGACATGTGATTGAGGCCAGTCATGAAGTTTATAACACAGCACCGCAAAATATGGTAGTATTTAAATAGATCATGATGAGAAACATTAGTGCCAATAAGTAAGCATGTAATTGGATATCTGGAATCCGCACATTTGATCTGGATTCAAGTTCAAAATTTTAAAAAAGAAACCAACATCATCAGAATTCAGATCGTATTTCAGATATCAAATTTCAGATCTAAAAATTTGAGATCAGATATCAGATATTGCTATATCCACTTCAAAATTCTAAATTTGACAACTATATACAAATATTATTAAATATATATGATGTATTTATAGAAATAAAAATATCAAAATTTATCATATATATTTAATATAATATCATTAATTTATATACAATAGGTATTAACATTAATTGTATGTTTTTCAATTTGGATTAGATATTTATTCGAATTTGGAAATTATTTGTTAAGATCTGATGTTATCAAATGATATCCATCGGATTGGATTTTGGATCAACAAAAAATTCTTAGATTCAGATGTCAGATATAGTAATATCCGCTCCATATTTGATCTATTTGCAGGCCTACCAATAGAGGTAGCTTTTTGAATGTTGATCTTCAAACCAGAGAAGTGGAGAATGTGAAGTTGATTAAAAAAAGTATCATCAGGCTTGAGGAAGACAACAGTGTTACACACAAATTGGAAGACATTTTCTTCAAGAATATGCTCATCAATGACTCTATTGAGAATGTTATTGGTCAAATGCAATTTGACCATGTGTGCCAGAATGGAATTGGAAATGATGAAGAGGGATGGAGAGAGAGGATCTCCCTACCTAAGGGCATTAGATCTAGTGAGTAGACAAAAGGGGAGTCATTGATCAAGGTAGATAATTTATAGGTGGAGATAGAATTGTGAATCCACCCTATCCATTTCTTTGAGAAACCATAGACAAGAAGAGTCTGGATGACTAAGTCCAATTCATAATTGTCATAAGATTTTTTGAAGTCAAGCTTCAAGACCAAAAGAGGGTTGTTTCATGTGGCATATATGAACGAATTCATTAGTGAGAATGTATACGTCCTGAATTTTTCTACCTTTCACAAAGGTTGATTATTCTAGGCCTATGATGGAAGGGATAAGAGGTGACTTCTATTATAAGTAGTCTAGAGAGAATTTAAGGAACATAAATTAAGATCATATGTTTGAATTGATTAATATTCATGGGCTTCTCCACTTTTTCATGAGAGTGATGTAGGTGTAATTAACACCTAGAATTTCTTTAGAGATGCCCAAGTGATTGTAAATAAAACAAGAAAGGTCTGAGAAAGGGTGTTTAATCGAATTCCATGAGATTTTATAAAATGCTAAATTGATGAAATCTAACTAAAACAAGTTCAAAAAATGCCTTTTATGGTTGAACATTGTTGTAAAATGATTGAATATACGATTGGCGATGAGATGATTGTTGGAGATAGGTTATCCGTCAATAATTATGGATAGGACTAGGGAGAAGAATTTTGTGTTACGGTCCCCTTCCTTGATCCAATGCATGTTTCCACAATTTTGTCCTTTCTAACAATCTTGTTGACCTCTCCCCGTCTAGCTCCAACTTTATGTGGAATAGAGGGGACTCATGGTTCAGACATGATTATTTTCTTAGTTTATTTGCCTGGGGCCTAACTCCCTTATATTACTATAAATTTTCATGTACGGTTATCTTTGTTCACTGCCCTATCACTCTAGGCACTAATATGTAGAGATCGGGCCACAAGCCCCATAGATTTGACATATTTTGGACTCATCCTCCCTTCTTCCCTCTTGTCATCTCGAATTATTGGGTCATTTGGCACAAAAAATCTTATCATGAGGCTGTCATCCAAGGAAATATGTCAAAACTCAGCCAAACTTCATAACTGGAACAAGGTGATGTTCGAGAATAATAGGAATAACATTGATCAATTATAATTATATATTTTTGGCCCTTAACACTAATCTTTTATCAGAACCCACAGTTGTGGAATCTAAGAAATAGAAACTTCACCACATGTTATCTCACAATGGAAATAGTGATTTGAGAGTTGAAATTTCTCTCAATAATCGAGAGTGTGAGATTAAATCACCACCTATATTCTAAGCATGGTTTTAATATAGGTTAACAATATTGAATAAATCATGAATGAAAGGCGACTTATTGAAAGTAGATTCACCGTAAAAATATGTGAAATAGAAGTTGAAGTTGTCAGAGTTCAATCAAAGATGTATAGTAATGGAATATGTACCCTAATGGGTGGCGAGATGTGTGCACACTATAAATTCTAGCCAGTCAATATCCATCCCCTCAGTCCCATTGAGTGAGTTTGTATCTAGTTTAAAATGATATTTTCATCGACATAATGGATATGAAACTCCTAAAGTAACCCTTTTGTTTCTTGGATAGTAATAATATCAATTTTCTTTGAGTGAATAATTTTTTTATAATTTTTCTACATCTATATAAAATTGCACCACAAAATTTCTAAAAAGCTAGAATAAATAGATGAGTTAAATAATAAGGTTTAACATGACATTAGACAAAGCAACCAACTAATTTTAGTCCTAGTGATCTTAAGGCGTAAGAGCCCAGCTAGGTTGGTCTCATGTTATTGCATCCTGTATTGATTTCATTTCATAATGGGCAATATGGGAATCTAGTAAGAATCAAAATTAATGTATTCCATCATAGGAAGTTGAAGAAATCATCACCATTGTCCCAAGACAACAAGTTTTAAGTGGATTCCAGTCCGAAGTAGGGATAGATGTATCAAAATGAACTAAATCCATATCATATGGGAAATGAGGTAGGTGTGAGGGATTACCTAAGGCCATGAAGAGACCAATATTCATTGACTTGGTCTTAGGAGAATTTTTCGGGACAATAATGCATGTATTAGTTGAATCACCCAAAGCAGGAAGAGATGTTGGGGATATGGAGAGGCTATTGTCAAGAAAACTAGAAGTGATCTTATAAATCATCATGTCTACTTTAGAATCTACATATACTCTATTATGGCCTTCTATTGGGAGGTCATATTCTCTAAGGATGCTAAGGATTAGCATTGAGGGACTACTGATACTGAGTGTTTGAATGGGTTGCTTGTGAGTTGAAGGAATTGGAGAACATAAATCTTTTTTATCAACCTCCTCTTTTACAGAAAAAGCATGTAGTAGTGTCAAGATCTTTTTTGTGAGGGTTTTGGGAGCTAGGCTAAGGAAAAAGTTGGTATGGACTTGTTGTTTTGATTAAATGATTTATCTTTTATCCAAACATTACCTTTATTCAAAAAGGGAAGGACATCACCTTGAGGGGTGACCTCTTGTGATGAGGTGACCAGAGGGGGCTTGGGGGCTAACCAGGTTAAAGGATGGTTGAAAAGTTTTTTAAGAAAGGAAGGATAGTCACAAGGTTCCTCACCTAGTAAGTGCATAGAGTAGCCTTTTAGTCCTACCTTATCTTTAGTCTTAGCTAATTTTTGTACCACTAGAGACAGCAATGAGGTAGGATAATTTTGAGTAATTGAAGGGAATAATACTATCTTGGTGAATATATTATACACAAGCAACCCACATAGTGCATATGGTTTTAAAAGTTTTGGCATCCCAGAGAATTGGTGGTAGTCTTGAAATTGAAAGTTGGCCTCAATCCATGTTGGGCGCTTTAGAAGCACCTATGTCTGTTAATCATTTGTTGATAGTGGCTTGGACAAAATCATCCTCATCGTTGGGGTAAGCAAGTGATTCTCTGAGGAACTTTTTGGTTGTGGAATGAAGCTTCCAAAGACTAAGATCATAGAGGTTGAATGGTAGTGACACTTTTGATGTTTTACAAAGGGAAACCCTAATCTTTTGCACTTGTAGTAGAATTCTGGGTATTTACAATCATGTTGTTTACATGCTATGTGATTACAGTGTTTATACAGGAATGTTAGTTTCTAAGAAGATTCCTTATATTAATGTGGTTTCCATAGAATTTATTTTCAATAAAAATTGGTACTAATATTCTTAATGAAAAATCATGCTTCCATATTGAATTTGATAGAGTTAAGTTTATCAAAATAGTGAGAAGAAACTTCATGAGAAGGAAGAGGGGGAGAATGGTGCTCACCTCTTTTAATTCTAGAAACCTATAGAATCGGCATGGGCTGATGGGAGTCACCATCCTTCAAAGTTATGTTGTTTATGTGATTACACCACCCTTGGAGTAGGGAGAATTAGGAGGACATACTAGTTTTTAGGGTCACTCGTTGTTGAGTGGGTGAAGGGGTGATGAACCCATCAGCACCTAGTGAATATAAGGAAGGATCCTTGACATGAATCACTCTATTGAGACACTCAAGTGACGGTTGTAAATGGGATCATCAACCCTAAGTTCCTCTGCATGTGACTAGTGTTTCCCCTCAACATCCCCACAATAGAAAATGATCATGTTCTAATCAGAAGGACAGAAGTCATGGGGCCAAGACCTCTCAATACCCAAAATTTTGATGAGTCTTTACCAACCCCAAATTGTAGATAAATAATAGTGATGAGAGTCACACAGAAAGAGGAACTAGAATACCTTCTTTATGTAATGCACCTTAACCCAGACCTAAATAATGTCTGGTGTTGAATGTCTCCAGGTAACATGCAGAGTGATACTTTTAAAAATGAATGGTTTCATATGGTGGTGAATTGCTTGTCTATAGAAGACATTCTAGAGGTTTTGACCAAGGGTGGGGGTTGGTTTTCTGGAGAGGCGAGGAAGTAGAGATCCTCACACTAGTGGGAGGGAGAGGCAGTGATAGGGTTGTAAATGGGTTGGGTAGGGTAGGGTAAAGTCTTACCCTTACCTGTGTCAATGTTGTGGGTAACGGGTAGGGTAAATATCCTTTCCCTAAAAATATTTACCCTACCCTTACCCATACTCTTTTACCAAAAGAGTAAATGGGTAGGGTAAGGGTGAAATGGGTAAAACAATATCAAGTAGATATTTGTATGATATTCCTGACGTTAGACACAAGACACGCCTTTAGATAGTAATCATTGTGTTCTTGGTGATATATACTAAAATAGTAATATATAACACCATATTTTCTTACAAACAAGGACTACACTTTTTAATATATTATTTCCTAGTGAGGGATTCAGCTTTACATGAAAATATGAAGTGTAACATGATATCCATCATTTACTAAAGTCTCATGAATCACAATATCATAAATTAAGAAAGTAGTGATGATGCTTGTTGGTGTATTTAGTAGGCATTAATTACATGTATTAGAATATAAAATTATGGATCCTACCTTATATTAAAGGGTAAATGGGGGAAGCAGGTAGGGTAAAGCTTCTTCCTTACCCTACCCTCTTTAGATGTGGGTAAAGTGGGCAAAGGGTAAGTGGGTAGTGGGTAAAAATGTACTTACCCTTACCCTACCCTATAGGGTATGGGTGGTGGGTAGATGGGTAATACCCAACCCATTTACATCCCTCAGAGGTGAACCATTGGAGGGGTGGATCTTAGAGTAATCTTCATCACAATCATGCTTTATAGAATCGAACACAATAGAGGGGTGGCAGTAGGGAAAGGGCTATCACGAGCCCTGTCACGATGGCAGAAGGTAGAGCGATGCATGTAAGCCTAGGGATAGAATTTGAGAATGTAATGGAAGGATGGCTGGGAGATGAGCCACCTAAGAAAGTTACTACCTTTCCTCATCTTAGGAAGCCTTAAGAGACATTAAGAGAGAGAAACATCAGGCTGATAGATGTTACGAATCCTACTCTTGGGAAAGAGGTGAAGGCAGTGGATGGAGTCGATGTCACCAAGAGGCCAATGTGAAAGAGGGGAGAATAGAGATGAAATTATGTCAAAATAAAATAGACACAAACATCCACATGCTAGACTGGTAAGGGAATTATCAACACTAAGTAAGGAGATTGGAAAAAGGGGCATCAACCCATGAGAGGGAGTGGAAATTGATGTGGCTGCTCTAGGGTTCGATTTCTTTATTCGTGGGTTGGATGTCATATTGGTCAAGCGGTTATTCACATGTACACAAAATACAAGTAGTAGATTCTTTATACATAAACAAAAAATAGATTGACATTTTTATGCATGATTTAAATCAAAATGCTTCCTCTTTTGTGTGATACCAAGTCCTGTAAAAGTGTTTAAAATAAAGTTAACTTTTGAATTTCTACATGTGTTTTATTTATTTCATGCATTGCCCACACCCGCAATGGCCTAAATCAAACCCAGCCTGACATGCCTCTTTGACAAGTTTAGTCGGGAACACATTGGAACATTTTGCTCTTAAAATAATATTATGATTAATAAAATTGTATCTTTATTGTGATACCTAACAAATAGAGCAATAATAATAAAATATATCAATTCACTAATGCATGGAATATATATTTGTAAACAATTATATGTAAATTTATAGATGTAATACCAGTAACATACAATAGAATATAAACATGAAACTAAAACAACAAATGTGCAACTCTAAATATAAAAATTACATAGTTGATATTGAAAAGACAATATATAACAATCCATATAAGTAATGTATAAAAAGATAATAATAATAATAATAATAATATAATAATAATATATAAATGAAATAAAATTATGTATTATATTAAATTTAAAAGTGAACTTTGTTAATCTTTTTCTCGTCTACTTTAGAGATATAATGGTACAAATTTATTAATAATTTTTAGTTTCCTTATTTTATATTTCTATCTACTCTCCTACTAAATTCAAATTGGCATATCAAACACCTTGTAATTTTATTATACATTACAGTTTTATTATACATTGTAATATACAACATAAGTTTCATTCAAATTTTTATTATAGTTGTTCATATATACATTGTTATATATGTACCATCGTGTTTTGTATTATTTATTTTCAATACACTTTGATATTTTTATCTAATTATTTTACATTTATATGTAATGATTCAATACTTATACCCTATTGTATATTTTAGTGTTGTATCTATAAGTTATAGATTGTGTTGTTTGCATTTATGTATACTATATATAATTTACTAATGAACTACTATATTTTAGTATTGTCATTCTCTTGTAAGGTAATGTAATAAATATATACTTGCTAGTTTCTACTAGTTATTAAAATAGTTAAATACTCAATAAGTATGATATAAAAAATTAGGACATGGTATCATAACAATATAATTAAGAATAATGAATTCTCATAGGAGATGACACATTGTCCGTTGTGGGACCAATGTGTTCCAATTGAGGAAACATTGCTCATGGAAATGTGAAACGCATTCCCTGTTGAGAGGCACCGGTCCTAGTGGAGGCTCTTAGGAGACATATTGCTTTCTAAATGTGACATTTTGATAAACATTTTATATAATATGACATATTAGATATAAAAATTTCAAAACAAACATACTAATTTAATTTTCTTTTACTTATTTTAATATTAATTGATCATGTTTCAAATGAATAATTACATAGTGACTCGTGTCTATCCCCATTTTATGAATTGAGTTCATGCACTTTCCTTCCCCAAACTTGTTCAAAAAGAGATTCTTTATTGTGATAGTTTTGTTTGGCAGGTGCATTCATTGGTGTGCGGCAAATCCATTATTTCCCAACAGGCAACAGGGCGTTGCCAAAGTATGAAAATTGGACTACAAAAGTTGTTACACCCACAATTGTCATTAACAAGTCCTCATATATCTGCAAGCCAAGTCATAAACAAGTCCTAGAATATGAAGGGTGGCCCATTTTGCCTATCGATTTCCTAACCCTTGCCTCTGCTTGCTTAAAACAAATCGTCCATTGTTCGTTACTTCCTATATCATCAATTCGTATGGCTAAATGATCACTTGATATGCTCACGACTTACTGATTGACAAGTCTTGTCTTTATGCCGACTGTCAAGAAGCGGGTCCATCGGTTTCAGACCCTCCCCCCCTATAGGCTTCTCCCTGGATCAACCAGATTCAGTACTATAGAGTGATCTATTTTTTAATAATTTCATCTTTTGAACTAGAGGTTTATTGCTTAAGGAGAGTCTTCCCTAAGTTAAAACTTTCTTTACTAATCCAATACTTTTTTACATTTTTTTAGTTTTAACTTTTCGCACTAGGACACACCTCTAGTGATGTCTTATTAAACATTATTCTGTATATATGCAGGTGATTTTTGTTTGTAAATCTTATCTACTATCTTATCTTACTCTACTAAGCACCAATATCGTTTCCGTCCTCCCTCTTACCTACAAAATGTGGACTACTCTCACCTGACCCCCACCACCCCCATCCGACGTTTCCATATTAGTCGGTGTGTGGCACAATAAATAAAAGGCAAACAACACGAAATCAGAATCATCAACAAGTATTAGCGGCTATGGTCTATGGGAGAACCGTCTCGCTACAATTGGAGCTAGATGAGGGATATAATAATCTTTATGTCTCGTCTAATTCCCCGTCCGTAGGAACAAGACTTGCAAAGATGATGAAATTGGCACTATATATGGTCACTTATATTAAGACAATTACATTGTGCGCAACCTGAAGATACTATCGGTGGTCCGATAGGATCCCACGTCAAGGGACGGTAAACCAACTACAGAGATCATATTACTCTCAAGGACTACAGGATCAACGATGTCAATGTCGCCCGAGAATAGTTCAAGTAGTTCGGCACGATGTCCCCTCATGAAGGGACTCAGGTTCGAAATCCAGCGGCCGCCTCTGAAATGGTATCCATCGTACAGGTCGGCTAACTGTGCGCTTTAACCGATTCTCGGATGTGCGGGGTACTCGGGGCCCTAGAAGGGTCATAAAAGTTGTGCTTCTACCGGGCGGTTCTCTCGATAATAAAAAAAAAAACGATGTCATTGTCTTCAACATATCACTACTATTGAATCTATGTCCTCGATCTTCTTGTTCAACTACTGCTAACATTACTCTATTCCCAGAATTCTTAAAGAGTTTATTCCCAAATGCCCCATCGCTTATATGAAAATTCCTAATAACCCCCCTCTTTTCACAAATTCCAACCAACCCCCTCTAAACAACTTTCCGTTAGCTGCCGTGACGGAAGTTTGAGGGGGTTGTTTTTTTTCTCCACTAATCTCTATTAACTTGTACTTATAACATGATTTATAATATTAAATAATATATTATAACGCAGATGTAAATTCTGTAGCGCTATATTTTCTAGAAGAATGGAAGAATTCGTTTCGAATGGAGCTCTGTACGTGTGGTCATTGCTCCAGAATTAGGAGTGGTAAAAAAATATGTACCCGACTATACTCTATCTTCCTTGTTCCGACCAACAAGTTTGGGTGTTTTTCGGGTCTGTTTAATTTTAGATTGGGTCTATTCATATCCATTTTAGCTCGGGTCGGGTCAGTTGCGGTCTGGTTGTATTTCAGGTTTGTTATATTTTTTTCATTTTTTTATAATAGAGTATTTTTTGGGCTCAACTCGTGTTCGGTTGATTTTGGGTCGGATATCTTCAGGTCTGGGTCCAGTCGGGTCATTTTTGGTTAGGATCCATTTTGGATTTGGTATATCTGCGTTCGGGTTCAATTCGGGTCGGGTCCAACAAAACCCAACTCATTGCCAAGCCTATCCAGAATAGAGACAAATCAGACCAAATAAATAACTGTAATTCTTTTCAAATTAGGCTTGAATTGAATGTGACCAATAATTGAATTAGTAAAAATTTATGGACATCTAATATAAGACTATATTAAACCAAGATCATTTCAATGTAAGATCATACATCTCACTTTTTTTCGAACACTAATATACAATCAATATCAAATATCTTCACGGTGTCGTTTATATATGTGAGTTATTTTACTTTTCTGGATTAATTTATTTGTTGAAAACTTTTAAATCTCTTTTAATATTGTTCAGTTAGGACACATATCTTATAGAGAATTAATACAAAGAATTAACAAATGTAATGACTTAAAATGAAAAATTCAATTAAAGAGACAGGAGGCAGGCAACAACCTGCACTTTTTGTCCCTTTTAGAATATACATTTCATTAACTTAAAAATAAATATACTATAAAATAGTTATATATAAGTTGGTCATCAACTTGGTCCATTGTCTAACCAGTCTTACGCCAAATTTGACGAAAGGTTGTATTTAAAAAAAAAATGAATTACAAATTGGACTGAGTCTGGAACACTCTAATATCAGACTCGACCCGATCACTAGGAACAATAAATAACATGTTCTACGTTGATTGGGTATGACACTAAAATAGCCTAGTCTAATTTTTTCTTGTTTTTGAACTGTGCAATCTACAATCTATGAATTCTTGTTAATTCAGTCATTGGTCATGTCCAATTCAATTGTACTTGAAAAAAAAATTGACCTATATCATTCATTTTATAGTATGCTTGGTCGGATTCCTTAATTTTTTGGGCCAATGCACACCTATGGAGCGGGCCCATAAGTAGCCCATACGAGATTGCTCAAATTGTGGTGTTATAAATATTACATTTGAATTTAAAAATATTATTTAATAATATAAATGACGTTACAAATATAACAATATAAAGAAGTTTACATAAATTAGGCGAAAGAAAAAAAAAGCCTCCCTCAAACTTCCGTCACGGTAGCTGACGGAGAGGTGCTTAGAGGGGGTGGCTGGAATTTGTGAAAGGTTGGGGGGTTCTCTGGAATATTCAGAAAACTGAGGGGGCATTATGGAATTCACTCATTCTTAAATTACTTTCAGGTACAGTCCTCGCCGCCGCAAACCAAATAGAAAGCTTATAGTATTAACTTATCGATGTAAGAGGTAACACGAATTACAGCTTTGTTACCCTTCAAAATAAAAAATTACAGCTTTGTTGATATTATAATAGTCGTTTGTAAAGCCAAAACAACAACTCAATTTATATTTGCTGCTAGTGTTTTATAGTGGAGTCATATGTGTCGTCCCTGTACAATCATGTCCTTGGGGAGGTTTTGTAGATGTATATTGAGATGACGTTTTTTCTATATGCTCTTGTTGTACAAATATGGCACGTATGTATGCGAACATGTTATCATATGTGACAAGCTTATGGCATGATAGCCACATAATACTGATGTGTACATCTTTATGGTGTGTTATGTAATACATGTGGCTTCATGTGGACTTTGATGTAATAAGTTCCAGTTTTTGTGCTTATGTGAAATGGGTTTTAATTTCTTATGTTTCATGGTAACCTGGTTGATTAATATTAGTCTTGCATTTTGTTTTGAGTAATCTCGCTTTGTGGTGCTTCGGGGCATCACAACTATGTTGAAAGAGTTGTTATTGAAAATTAACAAAATATGAGACGCTAAGACTTGAAAGCCCAATTCATACATTAAATATTATTGGGTTTAGTTCATAAAATCCCAAACAAAGTGTAAGTATCCTAAACAAGGTGCAAGTTATGCCTTGACGAACACATAATCAACAATTAGAGGAAAACAATAACCCTTGTTACCCACAACCCTAACATGCATATATGATGGCATTTGGTTGTGAGATACCTTAACATATGTCGTGATGGTGTTAGTACCCTCATGAGGCTTGAATATATTTTAGGGCTTATGTAGTCCAGAATATATGTTCTATGTTTCATTAGTGTACACCCTTTACTTTAGAAGGATGATAGTAAGTGTTAATCTATATATAGGTTGGATTGTTATCATTAGTCGTATGTGGCTAAAATAATTTGATATGCAATTAATGGGACATTTTGCATGGTTAACGCTAACTTGTATAGTGTAGTATATTTAATTCACAAGATTGGGAAATGAGTTGATAAGCTTAATATATGATAAGGTATACAACCATAAGTCTAATAATATGGGTGTTGCATGTAAGTAAACACATTTTGTGACACGACCATTATTAGTATAAATTATTCATTGAACAAACCTAATGAAACTAATTGATATTTGAATGAGTTATAATGCTTTGGCATGCCTTAGTCAACATAAATGAGATAATGTTTAATAGTTTAAGAACTAAGTTGAGATAATTCTAAAATAAACTTAATCCTAGAATTTTAGAAAGATGTCAAGTGGTATAATAAATATGGTAATAACATCACTAAACTCTAATATATTACATAGACTATTATATTATCTCAAAAATGGAAAATAACAGTAGATTCGAGATCTACAAGCTTGAATTATCTAGCAAGTAAAGTTTTACCTTTAAATGACTTTGCTTACTAATCCTGATATAGTGGGGAAAAACATTAATTTCCACCCTAGTTTTAATTGAAATAGTATTTAACTCACTAATATTATTGATTTTACAAAGTTTTGTGCCCATCTTATTTTCTATTTTCACTTTTGGGTCATAGACCATACGATTTAGTTACATCCATTGATTTCTAGCTACATATAGGTTTTGTTGGCGACTCTAGTTGTCTTCCCCATCCGACTCTCCCTAATTTAGTTACCATAATAGCCTAATACCCACACTACTCGTAACCTCTCTCCCTTATAATATGTATGCCAATCCAATCACCTAGACATCTCCTTCATGACCATATACATCTTTTGACCCCTAATTTACGTAGTTGTGATAAACTCAATTAACTCATACAAACCCAACTTCTCTTTCTTGTCAAGTTTACCTCATGTGATCACATATATTGCCCATGTCTTCTTATAGAATCTAACAACACCAAACCAAACCCCAAACCTCTAGAAAGATATAACAACCCCTGGATCCCTTTTGAATATCTAAAAGGTACCTTCTAAACTCCATTCTCACTTCAACAACTCAATTTATATTTGTTGCTAGTGTTTTATAGTAGAGTCCTATGTGTCGTCCCTGTACAATCAGGTCCTTGGGGAGGTTTTGTAGATGTTGTATATTGATATGACGTTTTTTCTATATGCTCTTGTTGTACAAATATGGCATGTATGTATGCGAACATGTTATCATATGTGACAAGCTTGTGGCATGATAGCCACATAACACTCATGTGTACATCTTTATGGTGTGTTATGTAATACATGTGGCTTCATGTGGACTTTGATGTAATAAGTTCTAGTTTTTGTGCTTATGTGAAATGGGTTTTAATTTCCTATGTTTTATGGTAACCTGGTTGATTAATATTAGTCTTGCATTTTGTTTTGAGTAATCTCGCTTTGTGGTGCTTCGGGGCATCACAACTATGTTGAAAGAGTTGTTATTGAAAATTAACAAAATATGAGACGCTAAGACTTGAAAGCCCAATTCATGCATTAAATGTTATTGGGTTTAGTTCATAAAATCCCAAACAAAGTGTAAGTATCCCAAACAAGGTGCAAGTTATGCCTTGACGAACACATAATCAACAATTAGAGGAAAACAATAACCCTTGTTAACCACAACCCTAACATGCATATATGATGGCATTTGGTTGTGAGATACCTTAACATATGTTGTGATGGTGTTAGTACCCTCATGAGGCTTGAATATATTTTAGGGCTTATGTAGTCCAGAATATATGTTCTATGTTTCATTAGTGTACACCCTTTACTTTAGAAGGATGATAGTAAGTGTTAATCTATATATAGGTTGGATTGTTATCATTAGTCGTATGTGGCTAAAATAATTTGATATGCAATTAATGGGACATTTTGCATGGTTAACGCTAACTTGTATAGTGTAGTATATTTAATTCACAAGATTGGGAAATGAGTTGATAAGCTCAATATATGATAAGGTATACAACCATAAGTCTAATTATATGGGTGTTGCATGTAAGTAAACACATTTTGTGACACGACCATTATTAGTATAAATTATTCATTGAACAAACCTAATGAAACTTGTTGATATTTGAATGAGTTATAATGCTTTGGCATGCCTTAGTCAACATAAATGAGATAATGTTTAATAGTTTAAGAACTAGGTTGGGATAATTCTAAAATAAACTTAATCCTAGAATTTTAGAAAGATGTCAAGTGGTATAATAAATATGGTAATAACATCACTAAACTCTAATATATTACATAGACTATTATATTATCTCAAAAATGGAAAATAACAGTAGATTCAAGATCTACAAGCTTGAATTATCTAGCAAGTAAAGTTCTACCTTTAAATGACTTTGCTTACTAATCCTGATATAGTGGGGAAAAAACATTAATTTCCACCCTAGTTTTAATTGAAATAGTATTTAACTCACTAATATTATTGATTTTACAAAGTTTTGTGCCCATCTTATTTTCTATTTTCACTTTTGGGTCATAGACCATACGATTTAGTTACATCCATTGATTTCTAGCTACATATAGGTTTTGTTGGCGACTCTAGTTGTCTTCCCCATCCGACTCTCCCTAATTTAGTTACCATAATAGCCTAATACCCACACTACTCGTAACCTCTCTCCCTTATAATATGTATGCCAATCCAATCACCTAGACATCTCCTTCATGAACATATACATCTTTTGACCCCTAATTTATGTAGTTGTGATAAACTCAAGTGATCACATATATTGCCCATGTCTTCTTATAGAATCTAACAACTCCAAACCAAACCCCAAACCTCTAGAAAGATATAACAACCCCTGGATCCCTTTTGAATATCTAAAAGGTACCTTCTAAACTCCATTCTCACTTCAAGAAGCCTAAAGTTTGTTCAAGATGTTCATACCTTCATGAGACCTTATGATAGTGGGGATCAACCTGAGGAAACTACATCAAGCTTTTCATGTTGCTTATGGCCTCCTTAACTTGATATGATGTTCCCCCCTTTTACCTACACTGTGACCCTTGGACCCATTCTTGAACCTTAGTCCACAACTCCTTGAGTTTTATGTGCTAAAGGTTCATTTCACCTTGAGGGTGGATTTTTTAAACATTTTCGTAGGTGCATTTTGGTCCTTCTAGTTTCCTAAGCTTGCTTGTTGCTGCTCGCATGGAAAAGGTGCATGTTTGACCTCTAGACCATCTCAAAGCTTGAGGGAGAGGCCATTGAGACCATTCATAAACAATGAAAACAATTGTGACATCCTCTAAAATGTTCTCCACTCCAAGTTTCATATCATAGTTATGGTTCTAGTTGGTATATTTGTTAATAATGACTTTTACCATTTTGACCATTTATAATTTTAATTGATGTGATGTTTCTATGGGTTTATGTGTCCCATCCCTCTATTTCTATCAACAATGTGGATTTTGGAAGCATATTCTTTACCATTTTACCCTATCATGCATCAAAATACCATTGTGTGAAGTGTGGTTATGAACGTCTTTATGTGTGAGTTTCCAATTTTAAGATTGGTTAAATATTGATTAACATATGAAATCATAGTTATTTTTGTATATTTTGATGATGATGATGATGTGTTGGATGATTCCTTTTTATTGAGGACCTTGGGAAATGTACTTAATTAGGGGATATAACTCCATACCCAATAAGAAAAAGAAGCCTAAGTAATACATACAACTAGTTTTATCTAGAACTGATATTACACGGTGTTTTTTATAAATGTCTAGAGATGTTTCCAATGTTCAAGTTACATGGATAATTCCATACTTCATCTATAGTAAGTCTATTCATACTAACTTAAGTTAATTTGAGGCCAGGTGGGTGTGATTGGTTCATCCCTAGTTACTTCACATGTCTCGTGTTATTTATTTTGATAGTTATTTGGTTGTATCCTCTACTAGTTTAGGGTTTTGAGACTAGTTACTTCACATATCTTGTGTTAGTTAGATGGAATTGCTTGTAATTTGGTTGTATCCTCTACTAGTTTATAGGGATTTTCTCAAGGCTAGTTTTTATTTCTTATTTTGCATGAGGATTTTATCATGGCATGTGTGTTAATGGTTTTTGGGCTTGTTGGTTGGTCTATGCTCCATGTGTGAAGATTTTTACCCTAAGAATGTTTTCTTAGTAGGTTTGGTTGACGAAGTATGTTTTTATACACACTTATAGTTGGTTACTAACAATATTCTTGTGCTTAATTACTTGATTGAAAATTTGTAGGATAGAGAGATCAACTATAAAATAAAAAAAAATTCAACCCTTATATTTTTCTATACAATCAATGTGAATTTTGGGTGTAAAAAAATCCAAAGTTCCATGCTCTATCTTCCATTAATTGAAACTTCTAGGTCATCAATGGTTAAGTGTGTCTTAATTATATAGATGACCATGAGCTGTCAAATTAGGATATATTATTGATAGTCGTCACATGTTACATTATAGATTCTATATCACATTCTTTAGATTTGCACATTGACTGCTATATTATTTTACATTATTACTATTTTTTATCTATCAGTTTGAACATTAATTATTTGTTGGAGTTATTGATTTGTGAAATTCAGATTTAGACATCCTCTCTCTTTGTATATATTTTTTAATCCACTAATTTATTTTTCAGACCATCTAGACATAAAACTCATTATGTCCTCATTGTTAACCTTCACAAACCCAACATCTCAGTATCTATGATATCTAGACATTAACCACGACCATGTCATCTACATTTTTTAAATTGATCCACCTCTAGGTCATTCATATTTCATTTGTCTAAACATTTAATTGATCCATGTCTACTTTAACATGATATTAATCAAACAAATGTAAAGGTCACCCATACATTAAATTCATTGTTGTCTTAATCATCCATACCTTAAACTAACTCAGGTCCTCACAATTGGCCTTCATAAATCCAACTATATAACTTTTACGTCACACACTTGACATCATCTTGTTCAGACTTTAAATTGATCGTATCCAAATCATCCAAATGTGAATTTGATTATGATCTTCATGAAGGACCTCTTATGCTCTAAAATCAAGCCACTATTTACATGGTAAATGAAGTAGATATGTATTTGGATATTTCACTATCATATCTTTATGGAAACTTGAAATACTCATGAAACTCTCAACAATCAAATCATCCGTTCAGTAGTTTTATATTTGGCACGAGATGACTAAAATATGGGATAAACTATGCTTAAACATGTGGTTTTTAGTCACACCACTGACCTTTGCTTAAGAGGGACAATCTGTTGACACCCTAATGTGTATAACCAATGACATGTATTAAGACAGATTTCAAACACATTTTGACTTTCTCTTTTTTTCCGTACTTTCCCCCACATTAATACCTATTTTGTTACAACCTAGTTTTAATTATACAGTAAATTCCTTATAGAAACCTATTAGCTCACAATTTTTTTCATTTGATTTCATAATGGTTATATCTTGGATAAACTGTAACTATTTTAGAAATATATGTTGTGTATGTACTAAATTTTAGCTTAAATGGGGGCAAAAGCAATAGAATAAAGTTTGCACACACACATTGGAAAAGTGATCAAGACATAAAATAACATATAGCATCACTTAATTGAGGGTTGTATTTATTGATGAGTCCATCGCTTCAACCAAAAAGGTTGATGGTAGAGTGTATTGACTGTAGAAAGGAAGCAATGATAGTTTTGATAGAAGCTAGGTTACGTTAGTTGGTCATTTCAATTTTAGCTGGGGCTCTTTGATCGGGTTGCATTAACCAAAGTAGGGCCATGTTGAGTGTTGCTAGTGTGCATCAACATGCCACTTTGACCCCTACCAACATGCATCAACTTGTTACACCAAATGAAGCATGCCAACATCAATCATTTTGGGAGCTCTGAGCACCAATTCAACCTAGCACTTTGGTCGGTGGATCGATGCAGATGTATAAGTGTTGTATGTTTAACCAATCAGAAATATGCTAATATCTCAATATTCACTTGATGAAATTTGGTGAAATTTAAAATATGGTATTGTAATAACAACAATCAACTATCTAAGGCCCTAAAACTGAGACTTAATAATTGAAGAGGAAATTTGGTAGAAAGGATGAAGATTGGGAATAGAGTTCAATAATTGAAAATCGTAGAAAAATTCTTTGAGGATTTTCTTTGAATGTTTTTTATTTATTTTCATATCTCTTGCATGGGTGAAGTCAATAGTATGACTGACTCAAAGTTACTACTCTTCTTGTCCCTTCTTTTCCTTGCTTTAGTAGCCATCCTTCATATGGGAAGAGTCAAAAAGAAGAAGGATTTGGGGACCACGTTCTAGATTCCAATTATGTTAGCCTAGATTCAGAAAAAAAATCTAGAATTTAACTAAAAGTGGGTGAAAATCTCCAATTACCATTATTTATTATAATCTAGGTAAAATATGTATTTTTAGTCATGTTTCATCATTTTTTAACCATTAAGATTAAATTTATAGTTTTCATTGTATGTTTTGATGAAATAGATAATGTGTGATAGATTATAGTTGGTTTGTGCTTATAATACATTCATGAAAAACTTATAAATTTTGATATAGTGAAAATATAGAGGCACCATTATACTTGAGTTTCCAAGATACCAATATAATTGGCTTTACTCTAATTCCAAAATAATATAATAAACCATGCAAACAAGATTTAACATTTCATTAGTACTAGCTACAAATTTGAGCAGGTAAATGGATACATCTCTTAAGTTTTTCAAATGTGTTTAGATTATTCAATTCAATCAATATACAATGAGAAAGAAAATAACCTAGTTACAATATAGAATACAAAATTTAGTTTGAATGTTTTAATAAAATGTTAAATAAATATGCGTATTAACATATCATTGAACAGTGAAACTACAAAATCAACTAGACTCCAGATTCCTTGATTACCATGGAGTCTCTCACATAGGTCTGTGTTAAGAAGCATTAAACATGCATATTAACTGGAAGAGTCTAGAATAAGGTAGATGTATCGTACTTGTGGGACATGGGGAGCTTAGTCTTGTAGGGTTTCAGGGAGAGGTGTCACAATAGAAATACAAAACATTCTCCTGATAAAACCCAAGACAATGAAGCAGTCCATAAATGTTGCTATATGAAAGACATACCTTAGTGCACAGTAGTTTTCCAGATATTAGACATGGCTTATGTTTCTCAAGAACTTGCACTTTCAGATCTGGATCCAAAGTGGTTGTTGTTGTTGCACCTTGTCATCACAGCAACACCTTATATTCCTCTAGAAGAAGTTGTATGTTCTCAAGCCTCCATCCAAGGGTCTCTGTCTCTACATTATCCACATGAATGAAAGAACTCTTGGTGCACCACCTTTGTCGCCAAGAGGAAGCAAAACTTAGATTTGTTGTTATGCTAGTGTTTCTGGTTCTCCTTCCCCTCCATTGTGGTTTTTTGTCCTTAGGGTGAATCTCTCTCTCTCTCTAAGAGGAAGAACTCTTAAACAACTTGTCACACAATGCGTCACAATTTTGTTTCATCCCCATGGATGTACACCCCTATATATAAGAGAGATATTGTATTGGAATTGCCAATATCTAAACTTGTTCCTAGTCACAACTCAAAAATAGACTCTAATAAAAACATGGATGGTAATGTCAATGTCCCAAATATCTTATTCATTTTCCTGACTAGAACCAATACAGACACCAAGTTAACCAACTCACTTACCAAGTGACCCTACTCATCACTCCAAGTCTGAATCAGTTAGGCGATTCAATTACAAATCAAACAAGGAAATCCTCCTTCCTTTCCTTGTATGGTCCAATTATTCATCCTGCTTTTTGATTCGTCGGACTTGTCACTTTCTCAAATTGATGATCATTTGATTGATTAACAATCAATCATTTCATTGAACCAACCATCCAGTCACCTGACTAGACCTTCTAGTTTCTTGACTGGGTGGAAATTAGCCTATACATGATTCACAACCATTCTATTAAGTCAGAGATCAAATTCTATCATTCCAAGTCTAAAGTCACCTCAAATATACATATGGTATTTTATTCATCAACTGGGGTTCAATTTAGACTAAATAAGATGAAGCCCTAGAACTCCAATCCTTCAATTGACCCTATGTGACTCATGATATTAACCCAAAAGAGGGCCCAAAGTTACTATTTTATGGGTTTGATCCAAGATCCAAAGTTTACTCATCAAAGCCTTTCATCGATTATTATAAGAGGTTAAGTTGGTTAAAACCCTAAAAATCTAGTATTTAAAATTTTGTAATCATGCGATGAAAATCATACCAACATATAGAGAAAATTCCCACGATTCAAAAACATATTTTTTTACAATTTTTAGAAAATGCCCTTGCATTATTTCTCAAAACATTAGGGCATGACAGAATGATATCTTTCACTTATTCATGCAATAAAATCGAATATAACACTGCTATTTATAATAATATCCATGAAGAATGGGTAGTTAACGAAGGAGACGAGGGGGCAAAAAGGAGATTTCACTCATTAGTTGCTTTCTCCCTACCTTTCTCGTAACTTGGAAGTAGTTGGGCGTCGAGCAAGTTTTGACCAAATTGGGGAAATCACTAAGGGGGAAGAAATGGCAGAGATGCTTACTGATAGGTGTGGAGAGCAGCTCGACGGTTCCATCAGGGAGAGGAATTCGACTAGGGTCACCTGATGGTCGGTAGCATTATCGAACACAGGCCGCTCAAAGCTCGAGTCGTCAAAGACAAAAAGCGTGAGTCATGGCGCAATTGATAGGAGAGAATGGTTGTGTGGGATCTGGCAGAATAAGGGATGTGGTCATATATATACAAGGTTTGGCCGTAGGGTTTCTATAATGTAAATCTGAAAGATGTATCCCAAGTTTTGGGTGTTTCTCAAATACTTGATTATAGGCTTCGAGTAGGGTGTCGTTGGATGCGGGATTTGATAAGGAAATTATAGAAGAAGAAATCTTAGGGAAAAGTTGAATGAGGTGAGAGAAATCAACAATTTAATGTGTCATGTTCACAATTGCTACTTGCCTTATTTGCACGATGTAGAAGAGAATGCATGGACCGCCTAATCATGCATCCACAACTAGGAAAGAGCCTCACATCCATCAAAGTCACCAATTGTGTGTCACGCGTGACATTTAATGTATTTCCAAATCGGAATAGCCTAAAGTGATGTATTCATAATTCCTTTTTCTTTCCCAATCAAGTTGAATGAGTAAACAATGTCCAAATAAAGTGAAATTCAACATGTAGACTAATAGGGAACCAAAAAAATTCAGATTTGAAATTAATTCGTGCCTTTTGGAAAGGTTTAATACTAAAAACCCATATTTGAGGAAAATCCTATTTTCATCTATTAAATGTATTCATTTATCATTTATCGACCAAATTTTGTGGGTGACTCTCTCTTGCCTATGGGAAAACTTTGATACCAAGAACCCACATTTGAGGAAAATCCTATTTCCAACATTTTAATGTATTCCTTTATCATTTATAGACTTTTGTGGGTGACTCTCTCTTGCCTGAATCTATCCATAGGAAAATTTCTAGTACATTTATTTTTACCTAAATCCCTCAATTTGATAATTTGCACAACTAACCCCAAATTAGTATTTTATTTCTATTTTTTGTATAAAAGCCTCAAATAATTATGTCATTGGCTAAAACTCTTATAATTGAAGATTGCTAACATCGTGGTACAAACAAATTAATAAAAGGAGTTTAAAATAAAAGATCATAAGATAAAGGGGTAAAAGGTAGTATTTACCAAAATTTTGGTAAGTTACATCGTCGTTCTTTTAGAACCGACAGGAAGGAGTTGTCCCTTCATGTTGCCAACATGCTAGCATCGAATTTTCTCCCCTTTATCTATCTCTCCCTTTTATAGGTAAGAAGCCTCTGGCTCTCGCATTACCACAACATTGAGATGATGAGTATCTGTCATGAGAGCCTTGCCACCCATACAAGAAAGTATGGGTTGGGGTTTCCACAAACCCAAGGACACGATGGGACAGATTTCATAAATTTTCAACTATTGTGAATCATGAGTCAGTCGGTTGGGCATTCCAGTTGCACTGACAAATAGTGTTGTTTAAGTTGATTACCTAAACACTTTAGTAGCCAAGTTAAACCTTATCCATGAGTAAGCTCCTAATCCAGGTGCATCCTGTGCGACTGACCTTATAGGTCCCAATTTACATTGGCAGTAAATGTCCATAACCATATTATGACATTACAAGCAATGAGCGGTATCTAGCAACACATCATTGCCACCCAAGTAATTGGAAATTTGGAGAACAACTTCAACATACAATCTCTAATCAGTGTTACTGTGATTGTATAGCTCCATTGTCTCTGATATCTGAGGCATGGAATCATCATCCTCTTAATATTCAACCCATGTTACTTGAAATAGAGTAGACTGTATGAGATGCATGTGAGCTAACATACCACACATTGAGTCACATGAGTGTGGACATATGTTTCTCAGTCTCGTTTATTAAGTGGCCTAGGTATCAACTCCTGTAGGAGGGACAAATCCCATATACATCACCTAGAGTCAATATCCATGTGTCACAAAAGTACTTGAGCACAACCTTTATGGAAACCCTTATTCAAGGTCATGTTGGATGGTGTCAAAGTTCATCGAACAACATGTGACGAGCATAATGACTTTAGGTCTAATAATCACCCAATCACCACTATCACTTTGATAGCTGATTGTGACTACTATTTAGTGGTTTCCATGTATCACTCTCAAGGTGGGTCTTTTCGGTACAATGTTCTTTAACAAGTACCTATGTGTTTGACTTGATATATTATATCGTGACTAATGAGACTTTATCATCAGTTAACACACATTATAGTCTTATGTATTACTGTCATGTACTTTGCTTCCATAATAATATCTGACTAGGGACATAACAAGAATGCATGTACTTTTATCATACATATGATCTCATTGTTTAGGTCCTTGACCTAAAGATATATGTCATCGAGTAACATCATTATTTAGACATCTACCATGTTTGTTTCATCATCTCATGACTGAGACAAACATAATAGATGGAATTACCTTTATTATTATCAAATCAAGTATATGATGCCCCGTTACAATCATCATATGATTGAGTATCTGGCCATAAATACCACCAAATGAGTTGAAAGAAACCTGCATGGAAACCATCTGGTCATGGGTCCTTTGTGGGATTCATATTTGGTAGAGACCACCACACCCCCTCCTTTGTAGGTCCAGTCTTAAGGTCATGGTTCATTTATCCATCAATACACCTTTTAATACTTGAAGTAACATCTCCATGCTCAAAAAGGAGGTGGGATGTGATGAAGTCTTCATAGAAACATGTAATAATCCTTTCATCTCATCATCTCCAGTGTGTAGAATTCCTTTTTCTTTTTTGAGTTCATTTATGTTGTTTTTCTTTTCTCATTGAGGAGCCTTGTATGGAAATACTTTGTGTTGTGGTCCCCATCCTTCATTTCATTCACTTTGGCATAGAGAAACCAATAATTGTCATCAATGCCTTGAGGTCTTGTTACCTCCTCGCTAAGTTCAACACAACATTTTATATTATCATTTGTCATCCTTTTCCTTTATTCAACAATGAGGTCTTCTTCAGCTCTTATCAGTTTGTTGTGGATATCCTTGTATCTTATTTTAGCCCATTTGCTCAGACTTCATGCGTAATTTTTTATTTACTCACCAATGTCACTAGCGGGTCCTATCCACACATTATACACTGCTTCTGTACATTTCTTGTTGTCAATCTAGAAAGATTCAAATCTAAGTAGACTTGTCATTTCTTTTGTTGTTTCATGCTCTTCAAGTGATGAGTAGTATGGGAGCATTGTATGACTCTTCAAGTGCTGATTAATATGGGAGCATGTTTCGAATAAATTCTAGGAAGGTGTTTAACCCATTCTCTTGGGAAGGATGTGCATCAAGATGTGGATCCCAAGGCCATGTCAAGTCTTTGTCTTACCACTGTTCTTTCATCAAGACCTCAATATCAGATGAACATGTTTCCATTGTAACCCAAGTTTGTGCTATTGCTTGGTGTCAATGACATCTTGGAAGTCATCAATATATCTAGAAATATTAGGACGGTCTCCTTATTTTTCATCGTGACTCAGAATTTCATCAAAATCCCCTGTATAGAGATGGGATTTTTTTTTCTTTGTGGATTTTTTTCATCAAATCCCATATTCTAAACTTGTGGTTGTTTTCAGCCCAACCATTTATACTAGCTATTCCCCATTTCATGCCATATCTCCCATCTACCTATGGAATCACATGGTGATTATAATAAGATATAACATGAATGTTTAGATCATGCCACCATAGCATCATGGCTCCATATGGACCCTCACATTGAAGTAGAGTCCATCAGGATAGCCACACTTTTGTTTTTTCTTCTAGAGGTCAACTTCACTTATTTTAGTCTCCATTATGAAGAATAGATTTGAGAGTTCCCACCCACAATTTCTTTGAAGAGTTTGAATTGCTATCGCCCAAGTCTTGGCAATTCCAACTTAAGATTTGATAGATACTTAAAGTGTTGGGCCTCACCAACAACTCTTAATTAGGAGTAGGTCTCCACACCATTTGTTTTCCATCCTCTCTTCCCATCTTTGATTCACTATTCATGCCCTCCTCTTGCATTTCAAACTATTGAAAGGTGATACAATGGGGAATTACCCTTGTATATATTTGTCTTATTGATAGAAGGACAACACCCTCTCCTATAAATAGAATAAGGGGGAACATACAGACTCAAGAAAAACCCCAATGATCCAAGACACCATTTGGTCCATTTAACAAAGAGACTGAACAACTTAAATGAATACACTCTCTCACACTTCCCTCAAGATGGAGCTTGGGAGAATCCAAAGTCAGCTTGCAAATAGACATACTTAAGACAAAGAAGCAGAAAAAGATAAACCAAGTCCATACAAGAAAATTTCTCTCCCTCAATGTTATAATAAATCACTGACGCACTCAAATACTCAAATAATACCCATCAAATAGATAATATCAAAGGAAGTATGCAGACAAGTAGGAGGAGCTTCTTGATCGGTGTGAAGTGGCATCTAGAGAAGAAGTAAACATCAACAAGTAGGCATCATGGTCTTCACTCATTCTCTATGATCATGAAGTAGACCAGAGAGTGCTAGAACACAAGAAGCAATATTCAATGTACATACAAAGCATAATAAGAAAAAAGTCAACATGCATAAGGAACAAACAAGCCAGAGAGTTCTTGCACACAATAGAAGAAAGTAGATGATGTAGCTAGATAGAAGACAGTGTGCAAACACATAAAAGGTTGCAGAAGACTCCAATATGAACAACAATAGCAAAAAAGCATGTAGCTTCATCATGAAAGATCTAGGGGGTGTGAATGATCCTTATAATAATTTTAATGAAATTTAAAGTGCAACAGAAGTAAAAGAAGCAACTAAAAGAGAGAGACTTGATTTAGATTGATTCTGTCTACGACGTCATTCCACTACCTAGTTTGTGCCAACTACGTTTTGCAACAAACAATTATATTAATTTATCAATGAGGATAATAAAATAGTTGTTGCAACTAAACCCTCTTCTTTACCGACCACGAAAGAGCATCAACCAAATATCTTCTTTTGTTGACCCCCAAAGCACTGCCAGATGAGGAAGAGAACCACATGCCACCTCTTCTTTAAAGGCCAAAGGAAGAACACCTTCTCTTGTGGGATCCTAGACAACCTTCTCCACTAGAAGTAGCACAACACAATTACATATAATAGAAATAAGATGGGAGAAAAGAGTACACCAAATAATCTCCACAATGTCCTTACCCATCAAAATTATGGACCAAACCAAAAAGGTTGTATCAAGTTTTGAGTGGTGGTAGGCTAAGCTAAGGTGCACAAACGGATTGTTGTGAATTATTTGCAAGTGGGATGCTACACTTCATATTGCTCAATATGTAATGTATGCAAGTATTCAAGTGGGTGTTGGGATGTCCCTAGACCAATACAATTTATAGGAATGAAATACAAGTGACTAGGACATCTTTGGTGAGAGTCTAGAGGGTTATAAGGGGCCAACTAGTTGTTTGGACAAAATTAATTTAGGTGCAACAACTAGTTTGATCGTAATAAATTTCTATTTCAGATGTTCTTCGATCAACAATTTTCTCAACTGGATGTGTCTCGGTCAATTAGTTTCTTGACTGAACATATGTTGAAGGCACAAAAACTCCAATGACTATATGTCGATCTGACTTCTTGCTCAAAGTGTCGCAATGACTCTTTCTCGGTTGACAAAATTTTCTACCGAATGTGTTTTGGTCCATAGAGTGTTTGGCCAAGATTGACTCAGTATTTAATGTAAAGTTTTAGTTGGTTGAGTCCTCGACTGATCAGTGTCTCGATTGACAATATTCTTCGACTAAGTTTTGGTCCACAAAATCTTTGAATGATAGGATGTAAAAGATGGGTAAACTTTAGAAAAACTTATCTAAAGATTTTTGTAGTGTGACCTACCTATCCAAGACATTTGGTATTGACATACGAAAGATTTTGAGATAGGTGGGTTTGGTCCATAGCTTGATTTTAGATGAGTTCTAAGAAATTGTACATTTGAAATACAAATAAGCACATATGAACAATTATTCAAATATTTATGCTCCAATCTTGAGTTTGACAAGAGGTTCTTGAAACACTAGACTAGCATGTTAAATCTGCATGTAAGAAATGTTTGTTATCACCAAAATAGAAGATAAGATAATGTCCAATTTAGTCAATAACTCCCCCTTTTTAATGATGGTAAACATTTCAAATTATAAGCAAAATTCAAAAAGAAATATTCATTCCTTAATGAACTTTTCCTTGAATATCTTCAAAATTTGTGCATATTTACATTTGAGAGGTATGGAACATATCATTCATTTCTCAAAGTAAAGTGCAACAATTAATGTATGGTAGAGTGTCTCGTAAAGTGAAAATATGAAAGCTCAATCAACAAGCTCAAGGAAGTAAGCTTTTTTATTTAAAAAAATTCTCCCCTTTGTCATCTCAAAAAGGTAAACATTATGACGATAATATGACTCCCCCATAGAGAAATACACCCCTTTAACATGATCCATATAAAACAAATATCAAATTTAGTCATATGATCAAGGAACATTGAATGGTTGTCTAATTACCAATGAAAGGAATGTTAAGTCCTTCATGACAAAAAGATCCCATAAAGCGCAAATATCCAAAAGATACTTTAAACCAATGATCAGGATTGTTAAATCCCCCACAATGTACAGATGCCATAAAGCACAAAAAGAAATCTTGAAAGAAGGCGTCACATGATGTATTTCGATAAGATGTCCAAAACTTTAAACTTCATGATAGATCATTCATAACAGATAACATCATTTTGAAAAGATATCAAAATACACATCCTCAAGAGGAACAATGTATAATTTGTCTAGTTAACTATAAATTGTTCCAAATCAAGAGGTTTTGTGAAAATACCGACCAATTGATATTCAATATCAACACGGTGAAGACAAATGTTATTTTTAGCTATGTGATCGTGGAGAAAACGATGTCAAATTTTAATGTGTTTAGCATGACTATGTAAAATAGGATTATGTGCTAAATTTATATCAATAGTATTATCATAAAAATCAGGGTCGATGGTGGAGAAAAACCACAGTCATTTAGCACTTGTTGCATCCATAAAACTTGTGCACAACAAGAGCCAACGGTCATGTATTCAGCCTCAGTGGTGGATAAAGCAACAATATTTTGTTTTTTACTAAACCAAGAGACAATTGATTTTTCGAGCAAAAAACAACCAACACTAGTACTTTTGTGATCAAGACGACAACCAACGTAATTAGCGTCAGTATAGGCTTAATAGTCAAAAGGTTGATCTCTTAGATACTAGATAGCATAATCAATTGTACCAGCTAGATATCTCAAAATTCTCTTAACAACAACTAGGTGATAATTCATAGGATTATATGGAAAATGAGCACATAAACCAACAACAAACATAATATTAGGTCGATAAGTAGTTAAATATAACAAGCTACCAATCATGCCTCTAAATAAAGAATTTTCAGTAGGTTCACCATTTTCATCCTTATCAATTTTGGTTGAAATACGCATAGGAGTGGATGCATGTTTACAATTTTCCATATCAAAACATTTTAAGAGTTTTTTTGTATATTTTTCTTAGTTGGGGAAAATACCATGAGGGTTTGCTTTATTTGAAAATCCAATAAAAATGTTAATTCACCCATGAGGCTCATTTTAAATTCCTTTTGTATGATATGACTATATGATGTGAAAAGTGATTCATTCAAAGCACCAAAAATAATATAATTGGCATATATTTGAACAATAAGAAAATTTGACTCATACTTTTTGATAAATAATGTAGGATCCGATTTGCCCATTGAAAAATCATTTTTGAAAAGATAATTTTTAAGACGTTCATACCCATTTCTAGGGGCTTCTTTCGAACCATATAGTACTTTCTTTAACTTATTGACATGATCAATATGTATTGGATTTTTAAAATTGTGAGGTTGAGCAACATAAACTTCCTCTTGAATTGTTCCATTTAAAAATGCACTTTTAGCATCCATTTGAAAGAGTTTAATATTTTATGTGCAGCTAGAGCTAATAGCGTTCAAATTGATTCAAGTATAGGTACTTGAACATATGTTTCATTAAAATCAATTGCTTCTTGTTTATTATACTCAAGGGTAGCTAATATAGCTTTATTTACAAAATATCCATTTAGTTCCAATAATAGTTTTATCTTGTGGTCTAGGAACTAAATCCCATGCATCATTCTTAGTAAATTGATTTAATTCTTCTTGCATGGAAATTATCCAATAATCATCTTTCATAGCTTCATCAACCTTTTTGGCTTCAATCATGGATAAAATTCGATGTTGTTCGTATCTTTAAAAGATGATCTAGTTTTCATTTTATCAAAAGCATTACCAATAATAAGATATTGTGGATGGTCTTTGATTATTATGGGTATAGGTTGAAGTACTTCTTCATTTTGATCTTTACTTAGTTCATTTTTGTGAAGACATGTTACACTAAACGAGATTACTCAAAACATAAAACATAATCAATCACTAATTAATCACATACCCAAAAATATGGGTAGATTAAAACCGATTTCAACATCAGAACCCGATCATAAACATTTGCATAAGATCCCAAAATCTTTCTTATATCCATATTATGCCAAGAATTTGATACAAATTGTTATATCATCTTAGCCACCACATATATACACAGGAGAACAATATTCATATATGCCACACAAACAAGCATTAATATGCTAACAAAAGTCTGATTCGTTTGAAACACCATATACAAACTTTTTCACGCCCAGAGACCTGAGAGTACAGGGACGACTCTAGAACACACTAGACATCTAATCAACTTTCTCAAAGATTCATTACTACATCTCATCTTTACTTCCATGACTATGTTTCCATCACTGTCGATTACCTAAAAAGATGTGGTGAACCACAAGGGTGAGATCCATGTCCCAGCAAGAGATATAACCTCCAAAAATGATTATTGATTACAACATTTTTAAGTAATTAAACAATTAAGTAGTTTAATCAGATATAACAAATAATCTTAGCAGCATTGATGATTAACAAAATACATAAAGGAGCAGATAATAACTATCATCATTATCCAGACTATCATCCTTTATCTTGTTGACAATATAAGAAATGCAGTAGCATATGCATATCTAACATCATGAGCAAGTCTAGTAACATAGAATCTCTATCATTATGAATAAGTCTAGCCAAATAAGAATAGCAAACAACATTAGCGTGTCTAATAGGTTGAACATATCAACATCAGAAAAAGAGCTAACAACATAAGCACAATCATCTGGATAAGCATGATTTGCATTATATGCATCTCTAGTTACAAAGGCATGGCTAGCATGCTAAACATAACTAACAACATGAGATAGCTAGCATCATGATTATAATCAGCTATAGCAGTATAGTTATCAACATAATCATGGCTACTGTATTTACACATCTACAATCTTAATCATATCCACAACATAAGTATATCTACTATCTCTTAATTGCACTAAGCATCATCTTTATTGAAAGAGAACAAACAAGGGTTATCATCCAATGTGAAGCGTCGTGTATAACCCTAAACAGATATGCTATACAACTGTATTACATCTTTTATGGTGCCTTGAGGAATTTGAGGATACCACTCAAAATCCAACTGACCATTGCTAAGTCAAAATTAGTGCCATACAAGATCTAGGAAGAGTAGGACTCCTAAGATCTTCTTCGCCCCCGATCAATACGGGTCTGCCACAACGACACATAAGGTCAAGCTGCTAACAGCCTAATCCGTCCTTGGTACAAGTCACGACACTAGTGAAAGGAGGTGGGTATGCATACCCTACCATCCGAGGTACAACCGCAGTTGTCCTCCAATCTCGTCACATATGTAATCACTGAGACACAACTGCAGCTATTCTCAAACTAAGGGCTAGGTATGACCGCATTCATCCTCCCTAAACACTTGAATTCAGGATGACAAGCACCCCACATACTCATCAGTATGTGCTCCAAATTTCCCTTAGGATTACTCATTTCACCATCTGGCAAGTTCTGACACTAGATAGATCTATGGCACAGGACACTACATGATTAGAGTTGCACTTGATTAGTTATTCCAATTGGGTGAATTAAGGCTGCATCAAACAAGTGGACATACAAACCCTAATTCACTTCTAGCAAGCATATAATTATCACAACTTTTAAAAGATATAAAATGTGTGAAACATAATTTCTCATCTCATCATCACATGTTACTATTCACTTTCCATTCACGAGACCACACTAGTCATCGTACTAACACAAGATATAAATCATTTTCACAATATCACTGGGTCTCAACCCTTACCAACACAAGAGGATTACACCTCATTCAGGGCTCAACCATGCCCAAAGGCCATTAAGACCATCATACTATCACATGAGATAAATCCTTTTCCCAATATCACAGGGTATCAACCCTTATCAACACAAGAGGATTACACCTCATTTAGGGCTCAACCATGCCCAAAGGTCATCAAGACCATCATATTATTCCTTACAAGATCATCATTATCATTCCATGCCTTATAGCAAGGCTCAACGACATCACTTACATATAATACACCAGATCAGCACAATACTGCATCAATGAGATAGGAGATATTCATATACAATCATAGAAGGGTTATATTAACATTAAGAACATTCCTTTATTACATCAACATGCAAGGAATCTAGATATGATTAACACTCAACATATTCATAATGCACATGTTTAGCATAAGAAAGTATCAACCATGTGGCTATGATAACAACCAATTAACACATTAAGGTTATGATCATGTTAAGGAGGTTATTCAACCATCATTCCATCATATAAGAATGTTAAACATGAATACTCATCTTTATCTATTTGCATTAGAGTTAGATTCAACATGATAACTTATATCAAAGTTACTAATCAGCACTTATACCCAAATCCTAACTCACGGCATCCCCATTGGATCATGGGTGCATAAGGTGAAGCATCACCGTCACATTCCATACTATTCTCAAGTATGAACCCACGCATAAATCAAGGTGTAACCATCAGGTTATAGTATACTAGGGTATCAACAACAGTAATAGAGTATTCCATGATTGTATTAGTCATTCAAGGACTATTCATACCCAATTACCATCATTTAGTTATATTGAAGCTAGGTAAAACAAGTTATACCTCATTAGGGTTACATATCAACACAATATGATCATCATCCCTTCTATTAGTATGAGTGAATAGGTAATACTACCTTATTATGGGTAACCCTCCATTTGTTTCATCATCATTCAACCAATATCACCATACCCCACAATGTCACCCAGAATCATTGGATGTTTAAAAGATAAGACCATTGGTTGTTTACATAAGTAAACACCTTGGATAAACCACCTATGAAGTCCTTGATTTGTTCTATAGAAAGAGTCACCATCTAACCCTAGACATCCCTTGATTAACAACACAAAAAGTTCCATTAAGAGCAGGGTAAAACCCACAATTGACTATTTAGTTAAAACAAGCCATCCATTATCAACAAGTAAGCTCCTTAAGTTGATCATATAAAGGAAAGTGTATAAATCACATTATTAGGACCAAAATATTACATTAGACATCATTCCACTTAATTGGAGGAATAAACATTATATCTTGACCATTGGGTCAAGTTCATATATTAAAACCATCAATTACAGTATAGGTCTGACCATTGCATCAAGTTACCCAAGAAACCATTGGTATAAGGCTTAATTAATGATACAACTATATAATTAACTCACCATAGGTTTTGGATACCTGATCCACCATCATTGGTGACCATTAAGTCACCACAGGTTGTTAGATCAACACTATATTCGTTAATCAGCATCAAATATCAAACTAATATCACCATTGATTGATAGAATCATTAGGGTACTTAGTTGTTAATCACTAGGCTTCTAATTAGGCCAAAACATGACCTAAGGGGGTGAACGTCAGTTGACACCCTTGGTTACCACCATCCATTGTCATGAAGACAACACCATAGGGTTTTTGCAATGGTACGATCATCGGGTCATGGGTTTATAGAAGAAATCAGCTTAAAACCCAAAAATTGACCATTGGTTGATAGGTGCTTAGCACCATAGATTGTCAAACCAACCTGATCCAAGTCATATTATACCTTAGGAATAACGCACACATGATAAAAGGTTCATCTATAACTTAATCATAACCGGGAACATTATAAAAATCGAAATCCAAGTCAAGCATAGCTTTTTAGTGCATGGATCATCATTTTCAAGCAAGAACATGAGCTAGCAAGCTTATGGTAAGCAATAAACGTGGAGCAAGTTATAAAACTTGACTCTAATGAGAATATGAAACCCCACACAGAAGAAAACTCGAGTAGGTAGGATAGAATATCCAATCATAAGCTATGAACTCGTCCATCTAGCACCTTTCTTCATCAAATGAGCAAACCCTAAGCATAAGGAGCAAGAAAGGTAGGGTTTTAGAGCTTTAGAGCAAATTTTAGCATGGAACAGCAAGGTTCCGACCTGGAGGAAGGTATAAGGAGACAGAAGAGCAAGAGAAATGGAGAAGGAAAGAATAAAATAACTTGCCTTGGTTGGAATCCCTAGAAGATAACCTTGGAAACCCTAGGTAGGGCTAAATGGAGATCTAGGAGACCTTCTTCTCCAAAAAGAGGTTGTCTTCTACCTTAGAGCACTTGGTTCCATAGAAAAAAAGAGGGGAGTCGTTTCTACAGGTTAAAGGAAAGATAAATCACGCATAGTTTTGTACTTGGGCAAGGAAGAGGTAAATATAGCCCATGGATAAGGATGGAAGCAAGCATGAGGTGTAAAAGTAGCTTCCCCATGTTTCGATGGCCTTAAACTATTAAGAATATACAAGAAAACACACAAGCATCTCCCCCACCGTCCTTATAGACCTAATTAGCTTTCCTTTGTCGAATTTTGCAGCCAATCACATAATTCATTAGTTGATAGCTACTAAAGGTAGCTCATCCGTGAAGGGGTAAACCTTAAAATACCCTTGGAGAAAACACCTTCAAATCAAGGTTTAAATAGGTTCCCCATGGCTCACAAAGCTCAATAATGATAAAATATTATCCAAGAAACATAATGCAAGTGATAAATTGCAAAGAAAACCTCTCAATTTGGTAAATTGCATAAAAGTCCAAAATGTGCATAAAATTGCATAACTTCATCAAACAGTGTCCAAATTGGACCAAATTTGAAACTAAAGCTTGTTTTATTATTTAAAAGCATATCACAATGTTATATCAGGGTTGTAATAATTCAATTGTGATAATTAAGCTTATTCAACTCATTAAGCAAGTTTAGGGCCTTACAATTTTCATCATTTTCAACATCTTTAGGTAATATGGTTAAATCTTCAATTACCAACGGAAGATCTTTTCTATTTCAATGTTTGTTGGATTTTCATAAAAAGTTACATGAACTTGTTGTTCCACTTTCTTAGAGATAGTATTGTAGATTATATAGGCCTTACTCGAGGTTGAGTAACCTAAGAAGAATCTTTTTTGTGATTTAGGATCAAACTTGTTTCTATCCCCTTTGGTGTTTAAAATATAGCAAGGTATTCCAAAGATATGAAAACAATCCACTCATGCTTTCTTAGAAAAGAGAATTTCATAAGGAGTGTTTTTAAGTTGGGCATGGATTGAGATTCTATTATGAGCATAACATGCGGACTTAATAGCTTTAGCCTAAAAAGTTTTTAGGTGTATTTCTCTTCTAAAAGCATAGTTCTAGCCATTTCTTGTAAAGAATGGTTTTTCCTTTCAACTATACCATTTTGTACTTGAGTGCGAGGAGCAGATAAATTGTGAGTGTATCCTTTATATGAGCAAAATTAATCAAAACATGATTTTCAAATTCTACACTATGATCACTCCTAATGGAGAAAATTTTATTCTGAAGTTGATCTTTACTTTTTGAGCAAACCTTAATGAATATTTCAATAGTATTATCTTTTCCAGAAAGAAAATGTACCCAAAATAAATCTATTGTAGTCATCAACAATAATAAACCAGTATTTCTTTCCACCTACAAATTGTGTTCTCATAGGTCCAAACAAGTCCATATGTATGAGTTCAAGAAGTCTAGAAGTATTAAGTATTTTTTATGCTTGAAAAGACGTTTTAACTTGTTTTCCTAAGGTACATGATTCACAATTTTCAAGATTTTCAAAAGAGATTTTAGGCAAGCCACGAACTAGAGCATGTTTAATTAATTTTTTAATAACATGAGTGCTAGCATGTCCTAATCTTCTATGCCATAAATTTGATCATAATTTGCAAAAAGACATTTTTCAAAAATTAATTTCATAGAGTAAGCCTAATAATATAAAGATTTCCTACTCTTTTTCCTTCATATACTACTTTATTTGTGTCTTCTTTTTTTCCTTCATATACTACTTTATTTGTGTCTTCTTCAAGAAGTTTGCAACAAGTTTTATTGAAGAACACATCATAGCCACTATCACATAAATGACTAACACTTAGCAAGTTATGGTTCAATCCATCTACTAATAATACATTATTAATTATGAGATTAGTTCCAATATTACCTATTCCAGTGATGGTTCCTTTCCTGATGTATCCAAATGTATTTGATCCTCCCTTTTTCTTCTCAAGTGATTTGGAAGCATGTTTTTTTCTAGTCATATTTTTGGATCATCCACTATCAACCATCCAATCCTGCAAAAGAAGGTTTTTGGTGCCCAGTTAGAGTCATGATGGTTATTGAATAGAGTAAACATGCATATTACTTGTATTCATTGAGCCAAAAAAAAGTGTCATAGGAATTTTTCAAATGAATATGAAATATATGAAAATGAATATCAAATTAGTGTTGTGATAAGACATAATTATTTATGAAATTAAGAATTGGTCAAATCTCAACATGTTCCTTTAATTTTAATTTGGGTTTTTTGGGACCCAGCCCATGTCAATTGTTCCTTTCTTTCTATATTCACATGAAATGGAGTACTAACCAAAATGTTGAAAATAATGACATGAGATACAAGATATTTCATTTCTACTTTCCACAATATTATTTTTAGGAACATACAAAGTTTTACTCTTTTGAGCATTAGTCTTTTTGGTTCTAGGCGTATGTAAGGGTTGATTCTTTGGCACATCTCCTGAACCTCTTCTACCTATTTGTTTAGAAGTATTAACTAAGATTTTATCAAGATTTTTTTCTACCTTGCATTAATCTATAAACTTATTTTTCCAAATCAACATTTTTCAACAATCTTCTTATTTAGATTCTAAGTTCAACAAAGCAATACTCAAAAGTAAAGCATCATTTTCCTTTACCAAAGCAACATAATCTACATTTGGATAATTGTTTATTTTAGCAAGCAATTCAACCTTTTCTTGAGAGAGTAAACTATTGTTATTTACAAGAGCAAGAATATTAGTCATAACTCTCGACAGATTCTTTCAAAGAATTATACAAATACTTTCGTGTATCATTCTTAGAACTAAGATTACCCATATTTCTATAGAGTTCATCAATAATTTTTGAAAATTTATCCTTTTATTTCTTGCAATCAATATATTTAGCATGAATTTATTCCTAACTATTGACTAATTCTTCCTTTGATAATTAAAAAATATCTACCTCATTAGTTTCTTCTTCATCTTCTCTTACCATGAAGCATTCTATCTCTTCTTCTTCACTGCTCCCATTTTCATCGCTTGATAGATCCCAAGCAGCCTAGTTAGATTTTTCTCCCTTATCTTTTTTCTTGGATGTGACTTCTTCTTCTTAAGTTTTGGGCACTTAATTTTTAAGTGGACCTTCTTTCTGCACTCAAAACACCTGGAAGAATGAATACGTTTATATTTCGTACCATTTACCATTAAAGTTTATTCCTCATTGTCGATTCTTATGTCACTGCCTTCTTGAGTAACATTTCTTAATGATGCCTTGGAGGTAGCTTTAAGTGTGATGTCTTTCTTATTTCCCTTTTATTGTTCAACCTCGATCTTTTCTTCTATCCCTCCAGTATCAGTAGACTTGATCATCATAGGTGCATGGTCTGAGCCCACCCTCACTAGATGTTCCACAATCAGATGATGAGGGACATCACAGTAATATTGATTGGCCACAACTCAATCATTCTTGCAGATTACCTCGCTTGAACGTGAACGCCTGGCCACAGAAACCTACATCCATGAGACCTCCTCTAGAACTGTTCTGAATTCATTACCCACAATTAAAATGCCCCACTCTTCTCATCAGGAGAAAGGAGGGCATTGACCCATATTTTATAGTAACTTCATGTGTTTCTAGATTTCCAATGATTTGCCCCATCTTAAATGTTGTAAGACCATTGACTTCTTCAATGACAGTGACGTTGGACTTGTACCTTATAGGCAATCATCTAAGTATCTTGAATACTTGATATCTTGGCTTATATTCTTTGCCAAGGCACTTAGGCTATTCATAATGTTAGAAAATCTAGCATACATCTTTAGAATACATTCGTCAGGTTGAATACAAAATAATTCAAATTTATACTTCAACATGCCAAACTTAGAGTTCTTCACTTGTGCAGTACCCTCACAAGTTATTGAGAGTTTATTCCATATTTCATGAACAATATCACAAGTGGATATCCAGTTAAATTCACTTGGCGATAATGAACAATAAACTATGCTTACAACCTTTGCATTTAATGTTCCTTGTTTTATCATTTTTGTATCCCATTTCTATAGTTATGTAGTTAGAAGTTTGTATGATCTGGCGATCATCTTCCAAAGATCAAAACTTAATCCTTGGAAATAGTATTACATCCTCCTCTTCTAGTAGGTATAGTTAGTCCTGTCAAATACTGGCGGTCTTTTCACATGTGTGCCTTCCATGTTGAGGTTTCCAAGTATGCCTTACCCATTATTGAAGACATGTGATGGTTCCTTGAAGACCTACTGTGATACTAAATGAAAGATCTAAGGGGGTTGAATAGATCCTTATAATAATTTTAATGAAATTTAAAGTGCAACATAAATAAAGGAGACACCACAAGAGAGAGAGAGACAAGATTTAGAGAGGTTTCGTCTATGACGTCAGTTCACCACCTAGTTGTTGTCAACAAGGATTTGAAACAGATAATTTTATTAATTTATCAGTGAGGACAGATTAAAAAATAGTTGTTGTAACTAAACCCTCTTCTTTACCGGATACGGAAGAGAACCAACCAAACATCTTCTTTTGAGGACTCACAAAGCACCACCGGAAGAGGAAGAGAACTAGATGCCACGTCTTCTTTTTCAGACTACTAAAGCACCACTGGACTAGGAAGAGAACCAAACGCCACCTCTTCTTTAATGGCCAAAGGAAGAGCACCTTATCTTGTGGGATCTTAGACAACCTTCTCCACTAGAATTAGTCCAATTGAAATTACGAATGACAAAAATGAGACGGGAGAAAAAAAGTACATTAAGTAAGCTCCACAAAATTTTTATGAATCAAGCTAATGGACCAAACCACAAAGGATGTATCAAGTTTTGAGTGGTGGTAGGCTAAGCTAAGGTTAAGATACAAAAGGTTTGTTGTGAATGATTTGCAAGTGGGATGATACAACTCTAATTGCTCAATATGTAATGTATGTAAGTATTCAAGTGTGTGTTGGGATGTCCCTAGACCACTACTATTTATAGGAATGAAGTAAAAATGTCTAGGACGTTTTTTGGAAGAGTTTATAGGATTCTAAGGGGTCAACTAGTCATTTTGATGAAATTAATTTCGATGCAACGGCTAGTTTGGTCATAATAAATTTTTGTTCCAAAAGTTCTTCAGTCGACAATTTTCTCAGCCGGATGTGCCTCGGTCGACTAGTTTCTCAACTGAGCATATGCTCAATGTGTGAAAACTCCAATAGCTATATGTCGGTCGGAATTCTTGGTCAAAGTGTCACAATGACTCTTTCTCAATTGATAGAGTTTGTGACTGAATGTGGTTCGGTTTACAGAGTATTCAACCAAGATTGACTCAGAATTTAATGTAAAATTTTGGTTGCCTAAGTCCTCGACCGAGTAGTGCCTCGATCGACAATATTCTCGATCGACTAAGTTTCAGTCCACAAAACCTTTGACTGACAGGTAGTAGAAGACGGGTAAACTTTGGAAAAACTTATGTAAAGATTTTTTTAGTGTGACCAACCTATCCAAGACACTTGGTATTAACATATGAAAGATTTTGGGATAGGTAGGGTTGGTCCATAGCTTGGTTTTACATGATTTCTAAAAACTGGTACATTTGAAATACCAATAATCACATATGAACAATTATCCAAATAATTTATATTTCAATCTTGAGTTTGATAAGAGGTTCCTGAAACACTAAAGTAGCATGTTAAATCCATAAGTAAGAAATGTTTTTTATCATTAAAAGAGAAGATAAGCTAGTGTCCAATTTAGTCAACAATCTCCCCCTTTTTGAAGATGGAAAACATTTCAAATTATAAGAAAAAACTCAAAAAGAAATATTCATACCTTAGTGAAGTTTTCCATAAGTATCTTCCAAATTTATGCATATTTATTTTTGAGAGGTATGAAACATATCATCTATCTCTTAAAGTAAAGTGCAGTAATTAATGTATGCCAGAGTGTCTTGTAAAGTGAAAATGTGAAAGCTCAATGGACAAGCTCAAGGAAGTAAGTTTTTGCTTAAAGATATTTTCCCCCTTTGTCATCTCAAAAAGGTAAACATTATGATGATAAGATGACTCCCCCTGAGTGAGATACTCCCCCTTAATATTATATGTATAAAAAATTTGTCAAATTTAGTCATACAATCAAGAAACATTAAAAGGTTGTCTAATTGCCAATTGAAGGAAAGCTAAGGCCTTCATGACAAAAAATCCCATAAAGTGCAAATATCCAAAAGATACTATAAACCAATGGTCAAGAATATTAAGTCGGTCATGATGTAGAGATTCCATAAAGCATAAAACAAAATCTCAAAGTCAGACATTGTAATATTCTGAATTTCGAGCAAATAAAACATCTTATCTAGGGTATGTTTTGAAAAAAAAACAAGCTCTTTGAGGATTTGTTAGTAAATTCAATTATAATATTAAAATAATCCATTTTGATTAATTTAAAAGCTTTTATATATTGAAAATATAATTGCGGTACTTTTGCCAAATTTTGGAAAAAAATATATATTGGTGGGTAAGCACATAAGTAGGTAGCTGGGTGGCAAGCAAGTTGCTTATAGAGGCAAGCATGTAGCTGGGTAGAAAGTAGGTAGCTTAAGCAAACACACTACTTGGTAAAGAAAGAAGCTTCGTGTCATGCTCCTCTTTCAAACACCTAGCACGTCCTAATGTTTGACACATATACCACCATGTGTCAACTTATCCTTGATAGATATCTTCAAATGACACATATGCAACCATTGTGTCATATAACCACGAATTCTCTCTCTTTTGAAAACACATACACACCCATTTGTCACTAAACCTACACATCATGTCTCTTTTAATGACACACATATACCCAAGTGTCATCCATATACATTTTGCAATTAGGACCATGCTACCCTCCCACATCCCTATAAATAGAAGCCAACTCCACTCAACTTAATTCTTATTCCAAAGCTCAAGTTCTTCCATTAAAGAAAACGTCCCCCTTGCTTCTTTATATTCTTTAAAGACAAGTAACCCTCTTTCTCTCTTTACAAACCATAATCCTTTCCCTCTTCTACAACTATAAAGAAGTTCTTCTTGGAGAAGATGATGAATAGGAGAGTTACTTTAGCAGTATAGTCTATCCTCTCCTGAGGTTTGATCCCACATGTGATTCCTAAATATCATTTTGAAATGCTAATTCTCTCTCTCCTTGATCTTAGGCTATCTCTCTTTGGATAAGAATTCATTGTAAGCCGAAATTCTGTCTAAATACTCTTGGAAATTGACCTTCTCTCCCTATCTTTAATCTATTTCAACATCACGCTTCAGGGGAAGGTATGGTCCTCACTCCTTGTAATAGTTTCTTATATAATCATTAAGGAAAAGTATGATTTTGTATGATCTTCACTTTGTGACTTAATCTATTATATGATTTCATATAGTCTTCACTTCTTGACTTAAACTCTTGTATCACCACTTATGAAAAGTACGATTTATTATGGTTTAGTATAGTTAATTATAATCACCTTATCATAAGCCCTGGTATAAACATTAATAAAAAGTATGATTTAACATGGTTTAATATTTTTTAGTATGGTTTTGATAATGGCCAATGCTATCAACATAAATAAAAAGCATAATATGCATGGTTTGACAAATGCTTTGTAAAGAATAGATAAATAATATACTATATACAATTATTGAATTTATAAGCTAGAATAGAATTCCTTTCATTACCCTAAGATCATACAAATATTAGTTCCTATACTCCTTCAAAATTGAGTTAAGATTTTAGATGATAATTAAGCATGACTTTGTGGATAATAGTTCTATACTCTTTTATTTTCCCATTAATTCTCCCTATTATTTGAGTCATGTAATATTGTTGGAAAGTGGAATTCCATCAGACATTTCTATGGTGACTAGAAGCCTGTTTCACTGATGCCTGTATCCAGTAAAGAGGAAAGGTTATTTAATTGGTTCTGTGTTCGCATGGGGGGACTCCCTAACCTCTTGCACACTTCTGGCCATAGATTTGTCTGATTCAATTCCACAATCCCACAAGTTTACATTTTTAGGTGTTATAGTGAAATACTAAACTAATGATTCATTTATTCGTGGCTACCTTTTAACCTTTTTAACTTTGACTAGAAAACATATGGAAGTATACATCTTTGATAATGTTCTTTTGATTCAAAAATCTCATATTGGGAGATGTGTTGCTAATAGAGTCGGCATGTCTGGGTCGGGGATTGATACATTTAGGATCTGGATCTAAGTCCTTTGGAGTCAGGGATGGATGAGTGTAATTCTCTACCATACTCAGGCCCACACTTGGGTTGGTCATGTAGAGTCAGGCATGATCAAGTTAGTAATGGGGAATAATCTCCTGCAAAGATTTAGCATGCTAACTAATGATTATTCAAGTGGCATTTTATGCAAGGAGCACCCTCTTCTGGTCTTGGAAAGGCGACGGTGGCTGCATGTGGTAATCTGATTCATTGAATAGAGCATGCAGTGTGCACGAGTGGCTGGGGGTGTGCCAGGGTACTTACATGTGTTTTGGTGACCCTAATGGACTAAAGTCTTTGTTAAGCAAGTTTTTGTAGTTGCAGGCCAGTTTCCCAAGGTGAATTGACACCTTCTCTGAGAGTTGTAGATAAACTCGTTTATGGAATAAGGTCTCCCATTTATTATGAAAGAAATACACAAATACCACTATCTATGGATTATGTTTCATTATATTGTTTGATATCAAGTCTATTTTCTAGTGATATAGTTGTCATACATATAAATGATTAAGAATGTAGCTTAGTGAGATATTAAAAGTGTCTTGCTACAATATTTTTATTTAGCCATACTTGGATAATTGTCTAACTCTCTTTCTCCCATTTGGGCTATGGCAAATCATTCTTGCCATAGGTTAATTATGTGGATGCAGGTGTATGCATGTATCTTGTAGTAGACTATCTTGAAAGATCCTAGAAGTAATATCAAGACTATATCTAGTTTTTGTGTTTTGTAGTTTTGCTAGACCTAAGGGTCATGTAAACATATGTACATATTTTCTTTCAAGAAATGCTTGTGTAAATGACTATGTTATCAATATAGTTGTTTTTGGGTTGCGTCTTTAATTGGTCTTGATACTCCAATTCTATAACCCTTAGAAACCAAATTGATATGCAATTTCATTGATTTCTAGGACGTTACAGATTTAAACGGTATCAGAGCAACAAGATGGACTCTACACAAGATACACACTTTAAAAACTTATCAAATTAAAATGTATATTGTTCATATTCTTACCTATTAGGTTTTGACAATAAGTTAGAACAGTTATGGTATCACGCATATAGTAGAATTTTTAAGGACCTCAATATATATATATATAAAAGTCATATATTATAGAAATAAATACTAGTATTTTTTATTATTATTATTTTTTTCCACCACCATAAGTAGTTTCAAAAATACTCTTTTATGTTGGATATGTGAATCCATATATAAAACATAATTATTCTTTTGTATAGATGGTTATCGGGTCAGAAGTTGGAAGTGACCGAGTAGAACCAACACCTGGGGTGATGGAATTAGTTCAAAAACTTACACAACTGACTGAAGTCATGTGAAAACAAAGAAATGGAGAAAATGGAGACTCATCAAACACTATAACTAGTAAATCCAAGGGTATAAGCATGAAGAACTTCTTATCTTTGAACCCAAGCTCTTTTCAAGGAAGAGATAATCCTGATAAGGCTGAGGTGTGGATTATGGAAATTGAAGAGATTTTTAAAGTTCTTTCCTGTCCTAAAGAAAACAAAACTCTATTTGCCACTTCAAACTACAAAAATGATGCCAAAGTGTGGTGGGACAATATTAAGACCATCAAGTTCAGACATCTAGATTTTGTTCCTTGGAACATTTATAAGGAGGAATTCAACAGACAATATTTTCCTGACCATATAAAAATGCAGAAGTTTGATGAGTTTATGAAGTTGAAGAAAAAGCAAGAGATGAGCCTAGCTGAGTCTATCACTCGGTTTAGAAGACTAGAAAAATATGCAAGTACTCTTTTGATTTCTGATGAAATGAGGGCTTCAAGATTCCTAACAGGTCTTTCTTCTGAATTAGAAAGTAAGTTAGTTCCCTTACAGCTGAAAACAATGGATGCCATGATTAGTGTAGCATCAGATATTGAAGCATCCAATAGGCGGTTAGAAAAGGAAAATTCTTACCAAACCCCATCAAATCTGTCCAAAAGAAAGTTTGCTAATAGAAGGGTCGAACCTTCAGTAAAGAGGATGTCAGTTGAATGCACCAGATGCAAAAAGATACACTCTAGATCTTGCAATATGAATGATGTGCAATACTATTTCTGCAAGCAATTTTGCCACACAAAACTTTATTGTCCTAGACTGGGGAACAATGGCCGATTTCATCCCAAACAGTCTAACACAGCAAAACCTTCTAGGCAGAATCAAGAAAGAAAACAACTACAGTATAGGACTAGCAGAGTAATGGCACTAAATGCTGAGGAAGTTGAAGCATCAGACAAACTAGTGGAATGTAATGCTTTATGTTTTGGGATTCCTTTGAGGATACTATATGATTCTGGCGCTACTCATTCATGCATCTCTAGTCTTAATGCTAGAAATCTATCCTTGTCACCTATTGCTATGGAATATGCTTTAAAAGTACAAACCCCCTTCAACACTTCAACTGTTGCCAATTCTATAGCAAAGAATGTACCCCTGGAAATAGAAGGGTTAACATTTCCATATAATCTAACAATATTAGATATGAATGGGATAGATGTCATTTTGGGAATGGATTGGCTCCATACATACAAAGCTCTCATAGATTGTCACCATAAAACTGTCACAATTCGAAAACTTGGAGAAAGGGAAATATTATTCCATGAGAAGAAAGGAGTGAAGAAATGGAGTATAGTATCTTCTCATAAGGCTCATAAGATGATTAGTAAAGGATGCACTGCCTTTTTGGCAACCCTAGTTAGTGAAAATGAAAAATTACAATCCCTAGAAGAAATTAAGATTGTCAAGGATTTCCCAGAAGTATTTCCTGAGGAATTACCAGGACTACCACCTGAAAGAGAGATAGAATTTGGAATTGAGCTGATACCTGGAACACAACCAATATCTAAATCACCCTATCGCATGTCCCCAATAGAACTAGTTGAACTAAAGATTCAATTGGGAGAACTATTAGAAAAAGGATTCATCCGGCCTAGTTTTTCCCCTTGGGGAGCTCCTGTTCTTTTTGTCAAGAAAAAAGATGGAACTATGAGGCTATGTACATATTATAGAATAATCAATCAGGTCACAATTAGGAATAAATACCCATTACCTAGAATTGATGATCTTTTTTATCAACTTAAGTCCGCAACAATATTTTATAATATTGACTTACAGTCTGGATATCATCAGTTGAAAGTGAAAGAGTCTGATATACCTAAGACAACTTTTCAGTCCAGGTATGGGCACTATGAATATTTAGTCATGCCTTTTGGGTTGACTAATGCCCCTTCAGCTTTCATGGATTTAATGAATCGAGTTTTCCATGACATCCTTGACACTTTTGTTATAGTATTTATTCATGATATCTTGATATATTCTCAATGTGAAGAGGATCACAAAAAGCACTTAAGGATTGTTCTAGAAACCTTAAAAAACACCAACTCTATGCAAAGTTTTCTAAATGTGAATTATGGATGACAAAAGTTAACTTTCTAGGACATGTCATATCTTTTGGAGGGATATCAGTAGATCCACAAAAAGTTGAATCAGTAGTAAATTGGGAACATCCTGTGTCTGTAACTGAAATTTGAAGTTTTCTTGGACTAGCGGGATATTATAGAAGATTCATAAAGGATTTTTCTAAGCTTGCCAATCCTATGACCAAGTTAACAAAGAAAGGGGTATCCTTTGAGTGGACAGAAGAATGTGAAAAGAGTTTTCAAGAGATCAAAAATAGATTAGTTTCTGCTCCAATTTTGACTTTACCACAAGATGGCAAGTCATATGTCATATACTCTAATGCATCTAGAGTTGGGCTAGGATGTGTACTCATGCAAGATCACCATGTCGTAGCTTATGCATCTAGACAATTAAATCCCCATGAGATGAATTATCCTACACATGACTTGGAACTAGCTGCCATCATACATGCCCTAAAGATATGGCGTCACTACCTTTATGGAATACCAGTTGAGATATATAAAAATCATAAGAGTTTAAAATATCTCATGACTCAGATTGATCTGAATTTGAGGCAAAGAAGGTGGATGGAATACCTAAAAGACTATGACTTCAATATTTCTTATCACCCAAGAAATGCAAATGTGGTAGCAGATGCTCTGAGTAGAAAGAAAGTATTATTAGTAGCATCTATAATGATCCAAGAATGGAGGATGACAGAGGAAATGACAACATGGGGACCAACCATAGAAAAAGAAACTATTCGAATAAATACTTTCTCAATAAAGTCACAACTAAAAGATGAAAAACATGATCAAGGGGACAGAAAAGAATAAGTCCAGGTTAAATCCTGACAAAGAAGGGGGGTATGGTTTGACAATAGAATTTGGGTACCAAATTATCCAGAGTTGAAGAAGAAGATTCTTGATGAAGCACATTTATCAAGATATTCTATTCATCCAGGAACAACTAAAATGTATAAGAGTATACAAAAGAATTTCTGGTGGCCTTACATGAAGAAAGAAATAGTTGAATATGTACTTAGATGTTTGAATTGCCAACAAATAAAAGTTGAACATCAGAGGCCAGGGGGTCTTTTGAAACCACTAGAAATACCTGAATGGAAGTGGGAGCACATAACTATGGACTTTGTCACTGGTCTACCCAAAACCAAGAAAGGAAGTGATACTATATGGGTGATTGTAGACAGATTGACAAAATCAGCCCATTTCTTACCTATGAAGATAACTAGTTCAATGGATAGTCTAGCTGAACTATACATGAATGAAATTGTCAGATTACATGGTATACCTATCTCTATACCCTCTGATAGAGATTCTCATTTTACCTCCAAATTTTGGAGGCAGCTCCATGATGCTCTGGGAACAAAACTCAACTTCAGTACATCTTTTCATCCTCAAACTGATGGACAGTCTGAAAGAGTAATACAAATGTTAAAAGACATATTGAGAGCCTGCATTTTAGATTGGAAGGGAAGTTGGGAAGAACAGATTCCTTTGACAGAATTCTCTTACAACAATAGCTACCAAGCTAGCATCCAAATGGCTCCTTATGAAGCATTATATGGAAGACCATGTAGGTCACCAATCTATTGGGATGACGTGGGAGAAGCTAAGGTCTTAGGACCTGATCTAGTACATCAATGTGCTGAAAAATTAAGATTGATACGCAAAAGACTACAAATAGCCCAGAATAGACAGAAACAATATGCTGACACAAAAAGAAGAGAAGTCAAATTCAAGACTGGTGATTTGGTATATGTTAAGATATCACCTACAAAGGGAGTTTACAGATGGGGAAAGAAAGGAAAGCTTAGTCCAAGATATGTTGGACCATTTGAAATCATTGGAGAAATTGGAAGTCAGGCATACCGACTAAATCTTCCTTTTCTTTATCAGAATCTTCATAATATGTTTCATGTATCCCTTCTTAAGAGATACATACATGATGAATCTCATGTCATCCATATTGAACCATTGGAAATACACAAAGATTTTACCTATGAAGAAATCCCAGTTCGTATTCTAGACCATAAGGAACAACAACTCAGAAATCGAAGCATATATATTGTCAAAGTTCTATGCAAATATCACAGGCCGGAAGAAGCAACATGGGAGCTTGAATCTGAAATACGAAAGAAGTATCCATATCTTTTTGGTAAGATTTAGAATTTTTGAGGACGAAAATTTCTTTTAGGGTAGTATATATAACATTCTGAATTTCGAACAAATAAAACATCTTCCCTAGGGTAAGTTTTGAAAAAAAAAACAAGCTCTTTGAGGATTTGTTAGTAAATTCAATTATAATATTAAAATAATCCATTTTGATTAATTTAAAAGCTTTTATATATTGAAAATATAATTGCGTTACTTTTGCCAAATTTTGGAAAAAAATAAATATTGGTGGGTAAGCACACAAGCAGGTAGTTGGGTGGCAAGCAAGTTGCTTATAGAGGCAAGCATGTAGCTGGATAGCAAGTAGGTAGCTTAAACAAACACACTACTTGGTAAAGAAAGAAGCTAAGTGTCATGCTCCTCTTTCAAACACCTAGCACATCCTAATGTTTGACACATATACCACCATGTGTCAACTAATCCTTGATAGATATCTTCAAATGACACATATGCAACCATTGTGTCATATAACCACGAATTCTCTCTCTTTTGAAGACACATACACACCCATGTGTCACTAAACCTACTTATCATGTCACTTTTAATGACACACATATACCCAAGTGTCATCCATATACATTTTGCAATTAGGACCATGCTACCCTCCCACATCCCTATTAATAGAAGCCAACTCCACTCAACTTAATTCTTATTCCAAAGCTCAAGTTCTTCCATGAAAGAAAACGTCCCCCTTTCTACTTTCTATTCTTCAAAGACAAGTAACCCTCTTGCTCTCTTTAGAAACCATAAACCTTTCCCTCTTCTACAACTATAAAGACGTTCTGCTTGGAGAAGATGTTGAATAGGAGAGTTACTTTGGCAGTATAGTCTATCCCCTCCTGAGGTTTGATCCCTACATGTGATTCCTAAATATCATTTTGAAATGCTAATTCTCTCTCTCCTTGATCTTAGGCTATCTCTCTATGGATAAGAATTCATTATAAGCCGAAATTCTGTCAAAATACTCTTAGAAATTGACCTTCTCTCCCTATCTTTAATCTATTTCAACATCACGCTTCAAGGGAAGGTATGGTCCTCACTCCTTGTAATAGTTTTTTATATAATCATTAAGGAAAAGTATGATTTTGTATGATCTTCACTTTGTGATTTAATCTATTATATGATTTCATATAGTCTTCACTTCTTGACTTAAACTCTTGTATCACCACTTACGAAAAGTACGATTTATTATGGATTAGTATAATTAAGTATAATCACCTTATCATAATCCCTGGTATAAACATTAATAAAAAGTATGATTTAACATGGTTTAATATTTTTTAGTATGGTTTTGATAATGACCAATGATATCAACATAAATAAAAAGCATAATATGCATGGTTTGGCAGATGCTTTGTAAAGAATAGATAAATAATATACTATATACAATTATTAAATTTATAAGCTAGAATAGAATTCCTTTCATTACCCTAAGATCATACAAATATTAGTTCCTATACTCCTTCAAAATTGAGTTAAGATTTTAGATGATAATTAAGCATGACTTTGTGGATAATAGTTCTATACTCTTTTATTTTCCTTTCCATTAATTGTCCCTATTATTTGAGTAATGTAATATTGTTGGAAAGTGGAATTCCATCAGACATTTCTATGGTGACTAGAAGCCTGTTTCACTAATGCCTGTAGCCAGTAAAGAGGAATGTTTACTTAATTGGTTCCGTCTTCGCACGGGGGGACTCCCTAACCTCTTGCACACTTCTGGCCATAGATTTGTCTGATTCAATTCCACGATCCCACAAGTTTACATTTTTAGGTGTTATAGTGAAATACTCAACTAATGATTCATTCATTCGTGGCTACCTTTTAACCTTTTTAACTTTGACTAGAAAACATATGGAAGTATACATCTTTGATAATGTTCTTTTGATTCAAAAATCTCATATTGGGAGATGTGTTGGTAACAGAGTCGGCATGTTTGGGCCGGGGATTGATACATTTAGGATCTGGATCTAAGTCCTTTGGAGTCAGGGATGGATGAGTGTAATTCTCTACCATACTCAGGCCCACACTTGGGTTGATCATGTAGAGTCAGGCATGATCAAGTTAGTAATGGGGAATAATCTCCTGCAAAGATTAAGCATGCTAACTAATGATTATTAAAGTGGCATTTTATGCAAGGAGCACCCTCTTCTAGTCTTGGAAAGGTCACCGGTGGCTGCATGTGGTAATCTGATTCATTGAATAGAGCATGTAGTGTGCACGAGTGGCCGGGGGTGTGCCAGGGTACTTACAGGTGTTTTGGTGACCCTAATGGACTAAAGTCTTGGTTAAGCAAGTTTTTGTGGTTGCAGGCCAGTTTCCCAAGGTGAATTGACACCTTCTCTGAGAGTTGTAGATAAACTCGTTTATGTAATAAGGTCTCCCATTTATTATGAAAGAAATACACAAATACCACTATCTATGGATTATGTTTCATTATATTGTTTGATATCAAGTCTATTTTCTAGTGATATAGTTGTCATACAAATAAATGATTAAGAATGTAGCTTAGTGAGATATTAAAAGTGTCTTTCTGCAATATTTTTATTTAGCCATACTTGGATAATTGTCTAACTCTCTTTCTCCCATTTGGGCTATGGCAAATCATTCTTGCCATAGGTTAATTATGTGGATGCAGGTGTATGCATGTATCTTGTAGTAAACTATCTTGAAAGATCCTGGAAGTAATATCAAGACTATATCTTGTTTTTGTGTTTTGTAGTTTTGCTAGACCTAAGGGTCATGTAAACATATGTACAAATTTTCTTTCAAGAAATGCTTGTGTAAATGACTATGTTATCAATATAGTTGTTTTGGGTTGCGTCTTTAATTGGTCTTGATACTCCAATTCTATAACCCTTAGAAACCAAGTTGATATGCAATGTCATTGATTTCTGGGACGTTACAGACATCACATGATTTATTTTGATAAGATGTCCAAAACTTTATACTTCATGATAAATCATTCATACCAGATAACATCATTTTGAAAATATATCAAAATACACATCCTCAAGAGGAACAATGTATAATTTTTCTCATATAACTCTAAATTTTCTAAAGCGAGAAGTTTTGTGAAACTATCAGTCAATTACTTTTTAGTATCAACATGGTGAAGACAAATGTTATTTTCAACAATGTAATCATGGAGAAAATGATGTCAAATATCATGTGTTTAGCACGACTATGTAAAGTAGGATTATGTTCTAAATTTATGGCACTAGTATTATCCCAAAAAATCAGAGTTGTTGATAGAGGAAAACCATAGTCATTTAGCACTTGTTGCATCCATAAAACTTGTGCACAACAAGAGCCAGCTGCCATGTATTCGGTCTTATGGTGGATAAATCAACAATATTTTGTTTCTTACTAAACTAATAGACAAGTGATTTTCCAAGCAAGAAACAACCACCACTAGTACTTTTGTGATCAAGATGACAACCACTGTAATCAACATCAGTATAGTCTTTAAGGTCAAAAGGTTGATCTCTTAGATATCAGATACCATAATAAATTGTACCAACTAGATATATCGAAATTCTCTCAACAACAACTGGGTGAGAATTCATTGGACTAGATTGAAAACAAGGACATAAACCAAAAGCAAACATAATATCAGGTCTAAATATAACAAGCTATCAATCATGCCTCTATATAAAGAATTGTCAGTAGGTTCACCATTTTCATCCTTAAAATTTTGGCTGAAGTACCCATAGGAGTGCATGCATGTTTACAATTTTTCATATTAAAACCTTTTAAGAGTTCTTTTGTATATTTTTCTTGGTTGAGAAAAATACCATGAGAGGTTTGCTTTATTTGAAAACCCAAGAAAAATGTCAATTCACCCATGATTCTCAATTCAAATTCCTTCAGCATGATATCACTAAATAGTGTTAAAAGTGATTCATTTGAAGAATCAAAAATAATATCAATGACATATATTTGAACAATAAGAAAATTTGAGTCATACTTTTTTATTAATGGTGCAAGGTTCGATTTGCCCATAGATAAATCATTTTCGAAAAGATAATTTTTGAGACATTCATACCAATTTCTAGAGGTTTGTTTTAAACCATATAGTTCTTTATTTAACTTATATACATGATTAATATGTTTTGGATCTTCAAAACCAAGAAGTTGAGCAACATAAACTTCCTCTTGAATTATTCCATATAAAAATGTACTTAAAACATCCATTTGAAAGAGTTTAATATTTTCATGTGCAACTAGAGCTAATAGCATTTGAATTGACTCAAGTTTAGCTATTGGAGCATATATTTCATCAAAATCTATTCCTTCTTATTAATTATATCATTTAGCAATTAACCTAGCTTTGTTTCCAACAACTTCCCCAACTTCATTTAGTTTGTTACAAAATACTCATTTTATTCAAATAATGGTTTTATCTTGTGGTCTAGGAACTAAATCACATACATCATCATTAGTAAATTGATTTAATTCTTCTTGCATGGCAATTATCCAATAATCATATTTCATAGCTTCATCAACCTTTTTGGGTTCAATTTTTTATATAAAGGCGATGTTAGGCATATCTTTCAAAAATGATCTAGTTTCATTTTATCAAAAGGATTACCAATAATAAGATCTTGTGGATTTTCTTTGATTAATTGGGTAATGCTTGATGTACTTCTTCATTTTGATCTTTACTTAGTTAATTTTCAACATCTTTTGGTGATATGGTTAAATCTTCAATTACCAATGGAAGATCTTTTTCTATTTCATTGTTTGTTGTATTTTCATAAAAAGCTATATGAATTGATTCTTCCACTTTCTTAGGAATAGTATTGTAGATTTTATAGGCCTTACTCGAGGTTGTGTAACCTAATAAGAATCCTTTTTGTGATTTATGATCAAATTTGACTCTATCCTCTTTGGTGTTTAAAATATAGCAAGGTGTTTCAAAGATATGAAAATAATACACTCTTGGTTTATTAGAAAAGAGAATTACATAATGGGTCTTTTTAAGTTGGGGATGAGTTGAGATTCTATTTTGAACAAAACATGCGGACTTAACAGCTTCAACCCAAAATTTTTGGTGTATTATCTTCTAAAAGCATAGTTCTAGCCATTTCTTATAAAGAATGACTTTTCCTTTTGACTGTACCATTTTGTTGTGGAGTGCGAGGAGTAGAAAATTTGTGATTGTATCCCTCAGATGAGCAAAATTCTTCAAAAACATGATTTTCGAATTCTCCCCCGTGTTCACTCCTAATGGTGAAAATTTTATTTTGAAGTTGATTTTCAATTTTTGAGCAAAACTTAATAAATATGTTAATAATGTCATCTTTACAAGAAAGTAAATGTACCCAAACAAATATATAGTAGTCATCAATAATAACAAAGAAATACTTTTTTCCACCTATATATTGTGTTCTCATAGGTCCAAACAAGTCCATATGTATGAGTTCATGAGGTCGATAAGTACTATTTGTTTTGATTTAAAAGGTTTTTAACTTGTTTTCCTAAGGTACAAGGTTCACAATTTTCATGATTTTCAAAAGAGATTTTAGGCAAGCCATGAACTAGATCATGTTTAATTAATTTTCTAATAACATGAATGCTAGCATGTCCTAATCTTCTATGCCATAAATTTTGATCATCATTTGCAATAAGACATTTTCCAAAAATTGATTTCATAGAGTTAGGATTAAGAATATAAATATTTCCTACTCTTTTTCCTTCATATAGTACTTCATTTGTGTCTACTTCAAGCAGATTGCAACAAGTTTTATTAAAGAACACATCATAGTCACCATCACATAATTGGCTAACACTTCGCAAGTTATGGTACCATCCATCCACTAATAATACATTTTTAATTGTGAGATTATTTCTAATATTACCTATTCCAGTTATGGTTCCTTTCTCGTTGTCTCCAAATGCGATCGATCCTCCCTTTTTCTTTTCCAGTGATTTGTAAGCATGTTTGTTTCCAGTCATATGTTCGGAGAATCTGCTATCAACCACCCAATCCTGCAATAGAAGGTTTTTGGTACCCAAGTAGAGGCCATGATGGTTATTGAATAGAGTAAATATGCATATTACTTATATATATTGCGCCAAAAAAATTTATAGGAATTTTTCAAATGAATCTGAAAGATATGCAAATGAATATCAAATTAGTGTTGAGATAAGACATAAATATTTATCAAAATAAGAATTTGTCAAATATCAACATGTTCCTTTAATTTTAAGTTGGATTTTCAGGGACCCAAACCATGTCAATTGCTCCTTTCTTTCTATATTCACATGAAAAGGAGTAGTGACCAAAACGTTGGCAATAATGACATGAGATACAAGATATTTCATTTCTATTTTCCACAACACTATTTTTAGGCACATACTGAGTTCAAGTCTTTGGAGCATAAGTCTTTTTGGTTCTAGGCATATGTGAGGGTTGATTCTTTGGCACATATCCTAAACCTCTTTTTCCTATTTGTTTAGAAGTATTAACTAAGATGTTATCAAGATTTTTGTTCCCTTGCATTAATCTAGAAACTTGTTTTTGAAAATCAACATTTTCAACAATCTTCTATTTAGACCTAAGTTCAACAGAGCAAGATTTGAAAGTAAAGCATCTTTTTCCTTTACCAAAGCATCATAATCTACATGATTGCATAAAATAGGTTGAGTTTGATAATCATTTAGTTTAGCAAGAAAGTAAACCTTTTCTTGAGAGAGAAGACTATTGTTATTTTCAAGAGCAAGCATTTTAGTCTTATAACTCTCAATATATTCTTCTAAAGAATTATTTGAATACTTTAGTGTATCATTCTTGGAACTAAGATTATCCATATTAATATAGAGTTCATCAATAATTTTGGAAATTTTCTTCCTTTTTTCCTGCAATCAATATATTTAGCGTGAATTTATGCAATACGATTGACTAATTCTTCCTTTGATAATTCAAAAATATCTACCTCATTAGTTTCTTCTTCATCTTCTTTTGCGATGAAACATTCTATCTCTTCTTCTTCACTGCTCCCATTTTCATTGCTTGATTGATCCCAAGAATCCTTGTAGAATTTTTCTCCCTTGTCTTTCTTCTTGGATGAGGGATTCTTCTTTCTAAGTTTTGGGGACTCAATTTATAATGACCCTTCTTTCCACACTCGAAACACTTAGAAGAACGAATAAGTTTATATTTATTACCATTTACAATTAAAGCTTATTCCTAATTGTTGTTACTTGTATCACTACCTTCTTGAGTAATATTTCTTGATGATGCCTTGGAGGCAACTATAAGTGTGATGTCTTTCTTCTTTCCCTTTTGTTGTTTAGTCTCGATCTTTTCTTCTTCTTATGGAGTAACTTCATGTGTTTTTAGATTTCCAATGAGTTGCTCCATCTTAAGTGTTGTAAGATCGTTGGATTCTTAAATGGTCGTGACCTTGGACTTATACCTTATAGGCAATCATCTACGTATCTTGGATACTTGATCTTATTCACTTATATTCTTTCCCAAGGCACTTAGTCTATTTATAATGTTAGAAAATATAGCATACATCTCTGCAATTCTTTCGTTAGGTTGCATACAAAATAATTCAAATTTATACTTTAACATGCATATCTTAGTGTTCTTCACTTGTGTATTACCCTCATGAGTTATTGAGAGTTTGTTCCATATTTCATGAGTAGCATCACAAGCAGATATACAATGAAATTCACTTGGAAATAACAAACTATAAAGTATGCTAACATGCTTTACATTTAATGTTTCTTGTTTCACCATTTATGCATCCCATTGTTCTAGTTATATAGTTGGAAGTTTGTAAGATCTAGCGGTCATCTTCCAAAGATCAAAACTTAATTCTTGAAAATAATATTTCATCCTCCTCTTCTAGTAGGTATAGTTAATCCTGTCAAATACAGGTGGTCTATTCACATATGTGCCTTCCATGTTGAGGTTGCCAACTATGCCTTACCCCATCCTTTAAGACCTGTGATGCTCCTTGAAGACTTTCTCTAATACAAAATGAAAGATCTAAAGGGGAGGGGGTGAATAGATCCTTATAATAATTTTAATGAAATTTAAAGTGCAACAAAAATAAAAGAAGTAACCACAAGAGAGAGAGAGAGACAAAATTTAGAGTCGTTATGTCTACAAAGTTAGTTCACCACCTAGTTGTTTCCAACTAGGATTTGCAACAAATAATTTTATTAATTTATTAGTGAGAACAAATTACAAAATAGTTTCTACAACTAAACCGTCTTCTTTACCAGTCACGTAAGATAATCAACCAAATCTCTTCTTTTATGGACTCCCAAACCACCCCCAGATGAGGAAGAGAATCGGATCCCACCTCTTCTTTTACGGACCACCAAAGCACTGCCAGACTAGAAAGAGAACCAGATTCCACCTCTTCTTTAACGACCAAAGGAAGAACACCTTCTCTTGTGAGATATTAGACAACCTTCTCTACTAGAAGTAGCCCAACCGCATTACAAGTAACAGAATAAGATGGGAGAAAAGAGTACCCCAAGTAATATTCATAATGTCTTTATGAATCAAACATATGGATCAAACCACAAAGGATGTGTCAAGTTTTTAGTGGTGGTAAGCTAAGCTAAAATAAAGACATCGAAGGATTGATGTGAATGATTTGCATGTGGGATGCTACAACTCTTATGCTCAATCTGTAATGTATGCAAGTATGCAAGTGTGTGTTGGGATGTCCCTGGAGCACTACTATTTATAGGAATGGAATATAAGTGGCTAGGACATCTTTGGGGAGAGTCTAGAGGGTTTTCATGAGTCAATAAGCCGTTTGGAAGAAATTAATTCAGGTGCAACAACTAGTTTATTCGTAATAAATTTTTGTTCCATAAAGTTCTTCGATTGACAATTTTCTCAACTGGATGTGTCTTGGTTGACTAGTTTCTCAACTAAGAATATGTTGAATGTGTGAAAACTCCAACAGCTATATGTCGGTCTAACTTCTTGGTCAAAGTGTCGCAACAACTCTTTCTCGATCGACAAAGTTTCTGATCGAATGTGTTTGGGTCCACAGAGTGTTCAACCAAGATTCACTCAATATTTAATGTAAAATTTTGGTTGCCTGAGTCCTTGACTGAGTAGTGTCTTGATCAATAATATTTTTAACTGACTAAGTTTTGGTCCACAAAATCTTCGACCTACAGGCTGTAGAAGATGGGTAGACTTTAGAAAAACTTATCTAAAGATTTTTCTAGTGTGACCTACCTATCCAAGACACTTGGTACTGACATATGAAAGATTTTGGTATAGGTGGAGTTGGTCCATAGCTTGATTTTACATGAGTTCTACAAACTTATACATTTGAAATACTAATAAGCACATATGAATAATTATTTAAATAATTTATGTTCCAATTTTGAGTTTGACAAGAGGTTCTTGAAACACTAGAGTAGCATGTTAAATCCACAAGTAAGAAATGTTTGTCATCATCAAAAGATGAGATAAGATAATGTCCAATGTAGTCAACACATCATACACATGTAAGTTGCCAACAAAAATCTTCATCATCTACTCTCATTGTATAGTGGGTCACAGTAGTAGAGAGAATGAAATGCACAAGACACAAACAAAGAGTCATTTTCCAAATGGAGTACGTACAAGTAGAGAGTCAATGTGCAAATAAAGCACAAATGACACATATTGAAATTGCACAAGACAGCAAATAAAATGTGCTAATTATAAGAAAAGTAGAAATGAATGACAACGTCAAATAGAAAATCAATCAATATATAGCACAAGTGAAGTAGATAGCTTCTTAGCAGCATTCCATACATTGATGAATAAGTTTAGAAAGCTCTTCATAAGGTAAACATATCAACAATAGCAGTAGAAGGATCGAAATAGAAACAAAAGTAACATCACATCGTAGCAGCAAAAATAGCATGAAGAATCCACATAATAGCAAAATGATCTGAATAGCAGCAAAAGCAACAACAAACAACATAAATAATCCACAGAGCAATAGAATAAAATTCCTTTGTTCTATCCTCCATCTCATTCTTCCCTCTATTCATCATCCTCTATTCTCCCCCTCACACCAACCACAAAAAGAGTCAATAGAGTGTTTGGGGTGGAGATTAAAAAATAATGGCAGAGGTATGTTTATGTAGGAAAATATGTGGAGCGGGTAACTGACAACTTGAGTCATTGTGCAACCATGACCTGATTACACAAAAAATATGTGGATCTTAGTGCAATCCACAAAAATAGATTTGTCTGGATGTTAGGCCAACAAATCTAGGGGTGCGGGGGGTGAAGCCCTTGCGGTAAGGATTAGAGCAAAAATCAGACATGATTAAGGATATGATTAGTCAGTAGACACAATATATATGGGGGCGTAATACAAGCATTGAGGAGGTATGCAATATGTATCTAGGTCTAGAAAGGGTAGGGGCTAAAGAACTACATAATATAAAATTGCAGGAAACAGAAGATAAGTGTTGTTGGTACAGTAAAGATAGGGACAAACCATGTTTAAAAGCCTCTGTCATGTCATAGAATAAATGTAGGTGATGTTAGTAGGAGGAGGAGGCACACCATTTCACTGGAGAGACAATCACTATCATGTAGCAAGTCATTGCCAATAGAAAACAGGGGACACATTGTGTCGTAGCACTACAAAACATTTGGCCTTTGTTGAAGAACATTTGTGAGGAACCAAAAATCGTGAATAATGATGTCCATTTGTGAGGGCTCATCCTTCAAATATGGGACCAAATCCCTCAACCGTGTTCTTAACATTGTTAGGCATTTTATGTGAACATTGGTCCCTCAAAAATACATTTCTCACAAATCACCCCCTCAAAAACTCCATGCCAAATGTTCCCTCCATCTCATAATCCTTCCCTCCATTCTAAAACACTGATTCGTCTATCAAAATTCATGAAAAAAATCACCCAGTCCCGGCGGGCGCCCTATTTGCGACGAAGTCCACCTCCTTTCCCCTCATTTCCGTCGCAACTACCCACTAAACCCTCCCCCTCCCGATTCATTCATCTGTTCCTCCGCACTCCTCCACCTTCAGAAAATGCCTCGACATTAAGGTTCTTCTCTCTTTGCCGCCATTGACGGTTGCTGCCCTCCACATTGGGTCATCCTTGACGCCAATCGCCCTGCTCGGTTGCTGCCGTTCATCCTTGACGCCAATCACCCTCCGCATTGGGCTCATCCAACTCCTTGTCGGCGTTGACGGTTGCTGCCCTCCGCCATTGACGGTTGCTGCCCTTCGCATTGGTCGTTGCTGCTACGCAGTCACCATGCTGGATTGTCGCTGATCGCCCTGCTCGGCCATTGGTCGTTTCTGCTACGCAGCTAGATTGCTTCTTCGGCCACTGGAATCCTCTCTAGGTTCGTATCTTTTTCTCTTTTTCTCATTTGGGAGAGCACTAGCCCCCACTTCGACCCCTGATAGCCAAGATTGGTTCTTCCTCCAATGGGCTTCCAGTTCATACCTCATGTGTCCGCCTCATCTCCCCCCAATCTGATCTGCATAGGATTAGCTGGGTTTACTTAGTAAAAATACTAACCATCTAGTATTCATATGAGTTATCCCCCCTCCCCTAAGGGTTAACGTTCACACATATAAGAAACATATCACAATGTTGAAAAACTTTGACTATCCTCAGTTGCATGGAGATAGTCATACAACAGTAACAGAGAGTAGTCAGGAGCGTGTTCAATATTTGGAAGCGAGGAAATAGCTCCTTGGGAGTAGCTACCATAACTAAATGGAAGGGAATCAAAGTTGTGATGTACATAAATTTAAGAATAATTTACTGATGTGATTGAGTAGAGATAGTATTTGATTGAATATTGTCTTTCTCGAATATGTACAATATCTATTAATTGTACAAACTCGAATTTATGTATAATACCTATCATGTAATCCAAGTCATACTTGATCAAATATTACTCATATATAATTGTTGAGGCTCAAGCTTGGTTCAAAGCAATACACATGTGTGCATGTATGTTTAATTTTGCTACTTTGTTCTATTCTATATGAATAAGTGTTATCATGACACCCATATATATGGGTCAGAGCCAAAGTAGTTGATAATGAATGTATTAATAATATTCCTAGTTTCTTTGAAGACAGTATGAAGGAAATAAGCAATACCTCCTTTAAATCTATTATATGTGTCCTTTACTATATCTGGTGGTATAGAAATAAGGTGATTTTTGAGGAATGGTTAGTCAATGTGAGTGTGCTATAGTCTATTATCCATAATGAGATAAAAGTGCTTCTTTACTAAACGAGCCATGTGTTCTTTTTTCTGGAATTGCTATGCTTGTGCTTATTTTCTAAAGATGAAGAAGGGTTCCATCTGATGTTACTGGTTTATTGATGTAGTGGTGATCAAGATGGTTATATGTGTTCTACAATGTTGGAGTTTCCATACTAAGTTAAAAGTGCTTCTTTTCTAAGGGGGTTCTGTCTCCCTTTTTTGGAGTTTCCTACTTGTCCTTATGTTTAGAAGATGAAGTAGAGCTTCTATCTGGTGTTTTTTAGTCTATTGATCCAGTGATGATCAAGATGGTTGCTTGTAAATTGTTGTGCTGAAATTACCTTTCTTTTGAAGAGCAATTCTAGAGGTGACCAAAGCATCATTCTGATTAAAAACCCTTACATTTAAACCCATTCCTATAAACACATTTCTTATTGGGTGAAAATTGTAGATTGCTTTGGTGGCTGCATTAACTTGCTTCTCAAGTGAGGCAAAGCTTGGGGAGTTACATTCTTCTCTTCTAACTCAGCATTGTTGGCTTTTCTTTTCCCATAGTCAATTTTCTTAGGAAATATCTTGTCAAACATGTATGATGGAATCACCAACATGGGATTATATTTTATCTTCCTCCATGCCAACATGGTTTAGATAGTTGACTCTCATGGAAATAATATTATCATGGGGGTTCACTTGATTTTTCATGTATTTTCATTCTCATGTGGACACTCTATAGAGTATCAATAAGAGTTCTAGGATTCTTTTGTGGATACTTCACACATTTCATCTAAGTCTCATCCATCTTTTGAAGGGGAAGTGGTTAACCTTGTTACCCCTCCCAACTCTGTTGAGAAAAATAGCTTAGAACCTTCCTTTGAGTTTCTAAAATGTAATAAGAAGAATACATCCAGAGGTAGAGGGAGAAAGGGGTCAACTGAGGATAACAATGCTACTTTATCCAATAAGTTTGAGAACTTAGCAATTGTTTATGAGAAGCTCAAGCCAGTGAAGTACTGGTTAAAAATGGTTCCAAGGATCAAAGAAGGTCTATCCATTATCTCCTAGAATGTTATGGGCTCAACATCAAAGATCCTAAGGTTTAAAAGGAGGTTTTGAGGCTTAAGATTCATATTATTGTGTTGAATGAGACTAAAGTTCATGTGGGGAAGATCTGAAAATTGATCAAGAAATATTTGGGTAGTTATAGTGGATTTTGTTGGAATGTATGCCCTGAGAGCCAATCATGGGATGATTGGGGGGATACATTAAGATTGATTTGATAAACATCAAAGGCAAGCTTCCAATTCTTTCTGGTTTAGTCATATGAGATAGTGATAGAACAGATTGAATGTCTAGAGAATGACAGTACTCAATGACGTATGCCTTCAGGTTGAGGACCTGAACGATGAGATCATACGGATGCTAAGAGTTTGTACATTCTTGTTATGTCCCTATTCGGATGTCATTGTGGAAGGTAGATAGACAACAATGACACACAAGACTGGATTGTGGTGTTAGTTGATGACAGAATCTCATTAGTCATGATATAGAGATATCAAACCAAACACATAGGTACTTGTTAGAGAACAAGTGTACCGGACAGACCCACCGTGAGTTTGACACATGGAACCATGACATGGTAGTCACAGTCAGTACTCATAGTGATGGTGGTGAGTGTGATTCTTAGACCTGAAATCACTACACTCAACACATGTCGTTGGGCACACTTTGACATCATCAAACGTAGTCCTGAAACATGGGTTGTTATAAAGGTGATGATTGGGTGGCTTTGACACATGGGGCTTTTGAGGGGTGAGTGATAGATATGGGATTTGTCCCTCCTGAGGGAGTTTGATATCCATGGCCACTTGATGAGTAGGATTGAGAAAGGCGTGCACGCATGTGTGAATCAATATGTGATATTGATGTCATACATATCTCTTCCAGTCTACTCTGAGATCAAGAAAGTGAATGAACATTGATAGGATGACTGTTCCATGCCTCGAGTTCATTCGGGATATCAGTGACAAAGGAATTATACACCCACTGTAACACCATTCACAGATTGTAGGATTGAAGGTTGTTCTCCAACTTTCTACTTTCACTTGGGTAGCACTGATGTGTGACTAGGCACCGCTCTTTGCTTGTGAAGTCATAAGTGTTATGGACTTTCGCTGCCAACGTGAAATGGACCTGCAGGGTCACACACATAGGATTTAACCTGGAAGAGGAGTTTTGTCCACAAGCAATGTTTAGATTGATTACTAAAGGAGTTTAGTAGTTCAATTAAACACTCAATCAATTGATAGCTCAATATCATATTGTTCAAGGTGTTGGACACATTGATTGGAGTATCAGATTGATTGAAATCACAATTGACTGATTCTGCACAACCTGCACTCCCAACCGATCGGTTCAAGGGTTGAACCGGTCGGCTGAGGTTGCTGAACCGGTCGACTCAAGTGTTGAGCCGATCGGCTCAAGTCCAGGGTGAAACGAGTGGTTCAAGTGTTGAACCGATCGATTCAACTGGTGCAACCGAGCAAATTGGGAAAGTAGGATTCGTGAGAATTTTCCTTGTGTTTCAATTTCCCAATTTGATTGGGAATAGGATTGGTATTCGATACCAATTAGAAACAAAAGAAGGAAAGTCAATCGGGAACCAACCTGGAACCCCAACCGACCGGTTCAGGAGTGAACCGGTCGGTTCAAGGGTCCCAAACGATCAGTTTAGCAGTGAACTGATCGGTTCAGGTCCCCAACCGACCGGTTCATTTGTGAACCGATCGGTTCAGGCTGTGTGTTGGTTGCTTTTGTGGAAAATCTCGAACCCTTCTACTCCTGCTTTTAGTCTCGCATTGTCCGGGATAGAGAACCTTGTCCCATGACCCTCCTATATATATATAGGGGTATTGGGGGCTTCTCAAAGAACAACAACTCAGTGCAAGTTGATTGCTCTGCAAAGTTGTCGTTCTCTCTGGTTTTGGTAACCAAGAGAGAGCCTGAGCAAGTGCTTCCTGCAAAAGGAGGTGCAGCAAGGGAAGGACAACTGTAGTTGCAATTGACAGCAGGAGAGTGTGTTGGCGACTAGTACATCAACAGAAGGGTGTGAATCCTTCCACTTCCTTGTGGGACAAGGAGTGTGGAGTTCCAGGTGGTCCGTGTGGACTACTACAGAGGCGGGAGGTCACTGCCGCTCAGGAGGACAACTGTCATCCGACAGTCCGGTTCGAGTAGGAGTTGTCAGTCCCGGTGTGACCAGGAGCTGCACAGACGCCGTCTTAGACCCGAGTTGAAGACCGCGCATTGCACGAGGTATTGTCACCAAGCAAGCCTTCGGACAAGGTATGATTCCACAAACCATCCTTTCCTATTATATATACGTTGATGCGTTTCCTTGTTTCGTGTTTGGGGAGAAAATTTTTGTTTCCGCTGCCGTCTCTGTCTCCCCTAAAACCCAACAGTGGTATCAGAGCCACGTCAACTGTTCTATATTTTAGGAATATCGATATGATCGATTTTGGTTTGTCGCCTTTATTTATTGCATACGATGCGAATAAAATTGGCTTTATGCATGTCCAATCCTAAATCCACAAATCCCAAATTACATATATGATATGTATTATTAATGCACTTGATATGCGTCGCCCTTAAACAAGTTTTGTGGTGGATGTATAGCGTGATTATGGCCTATAAACCCTATCTGTGATTGGTTGTGTGTGGTTGCTTGCATCTCGGTTTGCGCACCAATCTTCCCTCTCCTATTCCTGATGTAATTCGAAATAATTCGAGATTCTTTCCTACCTTTACTCCCCCCGAATGTAACTCGGGGTTTCCCTTTTAAAGCAATGTAATATTAGGATAGATTTTATTTCCTGTTATGTCAAAGACCGGAGGACATCAAGACGACAGCTGAGACAATCGGTTCAAGGTGTGAACTGATCGGTTGACGTTCCAGACGATCGGTTCAAGGAGTGAACCAATCGGTTGATAACCGGTTCAAGGAGCGAGACGAGCGGGTGGCGGACGTGAAGAGATGCACGATGACCAGGGCAACCGATCGGTTGGAGGAGCCAACCGATCGGCTGGTGGCACCCAGACGACCGAGCCGGACCGAGCAAGACATTCATGTGATGAATTAATCTACTCCAAAGGCAAAGCACAGAAGTTCATCTTGTACAGGTTGCATGTGATGTAGACCTAGATGACCGTGATTCCTCTTGGCTCGAGGAATCACATTAGGATGGCCATAATCATCACTTTTTTTATCGTTTGTGCATGTTTTCTGTGGGATATAGCATGTATATGATATGTACTATGTATTGTGGTGATTGGATATGTATATGTATATATAAAACCAAATTCCTCATTAAAATATTAAGTTTTAGATGCCTTCCAAATGCGACACACGTGAAAATCTTGATCGACCAAGTGTGGGCACGCCAAAGCGTGGTGCACCGTCTATCTCGTGGAAGTGTGAAGGATGAATGTGTGGGTCTGCCAAAGCAGGGTGCATATTCATCGGGTTTGCTTTGGGTCAGACTTAACAAGGTGATCTAGATGGGATCTAGTACCTTGAGGCATGGAGATGATCATGGCAAGGTGTTGCATATGACATCTTATGAAGAGTTGCATATGATGCAATTGGCAAGAGTTGCCTACTTGAGAGATCTAAGTTGTGGGTGATCAGCCAAAGCTGACTCATGACTTAGAGGATTTCAGGATCTTGCCCACTAGAAGGTTGTACACTGCAATCTTCCGAATTGATGGCGAGGGCTATCAATTTGAACTAAAGTAGTGGGAGCGATAATTAATTAAAGGCCTAATTATATCGTCAAATTTTCAAATCAATCAAATAAGTCAAAAATGAGTTTTTGGACTAAAATTTCATATTTCCTTTTGTAGTTCAAATGATGACAAACAACAACAACTTTTCTTTGTGATCGGTCCTTGACAAGGACAAGCTTAATGGGACGAACTTCCATGACGGGTATCGGACATTGAGAATTTTTCTCACTCAAGAGCGTAAGCTCTATGTCCAAGATACTCCAATTCCAGAGGAACCCACTCCTAATGCACCAAAGGCAGAAAGGGATGCTTACAAGAAGCATGATGATGATGCCATTGATGCAAAGTGCTTGATGTTATGTTCTATGAACCATGAGTTGCAGAGACAGCATGAGAACATGGGTGTCATAGAGATGATTCAACATCTCAGGAACATGTATGAGGATCAGGCACGACAAGAGAGATACAATGTTTCTAGGGCGTTGTTCAAGTGCGTCATGACAGAAGGAGATCCAGTTGGTCCTCACACACTCAAGATGATTGGGTATGTGGAGAACCTACAGAGACTGGGATTTCCACTGAGCCAAGAGTTGGCTACTGACGTGATACTGCAATCGTTGCCAGAATCTTACAGTCAGTTTGTGATGAACTACAACATGAACAACTTTGATAGGCCACTGTCAGAGTTGTTGGGCATGTTGAGGACAGCCGAGTTACAGATGAAGAAGGACAAGCCTAAGTCTGTGATGGTGATCACGAGCAAGAAAGGCAAGTCCAAGAACAAGGGCAAGGGCAAAGCTAAGAAAGGTTCTGAAGCTAGCCAGGAGTCCAACCCATCTTCAGCTCTCAAGGCCAAGGGAGGTGTGACCAAGAAAGGAAATTGCCACCATTGTCAAAAGCTGGGACATTGGAAAAGGAATTGTCCTCTCAATATGGAAGAACAAAAGAAGAAGGAGGCGACTGAAGCCTCTACTTAAAGGTGTCATGAAAGTAAACTTGTAACACTTTTTGAGGTATATGATACCAAGATGTAAAGTGTAAAGCACTCAATAAATGGGGTAAGTGTTGCCTTCATAGATAGGAGTACTTTAGTTTATTTTCAGCCTGTAAGGCATGTAATACAGTTATGAACTGCTATTTCATATTTGCCAATAGATAGAAACACTTTATTTTTGCATATTGTATGACAATGATGGCAATTAATAAAGTTGAGTTTTCAATCTTAAAGATATGATCTTTGTGGCAAAGCCTTGTTTATCTTGTGGTATTTGATACGCATAAGATAAAATGATACCTAAAAGTTATAAATAACTCAAACAACCTAATTAGCATAAATCATGAGTAATTCATTTCTAGTTTCCATATGATGGATAAATCTAGACTCTTTTGGTTAGAGAACCATTAAGAGACATGAATATCTTGGACATGATTAATCAATCTTCACTAATGGTAGTGGGAGAATGATTATCCAATTAAGTATAATACATGTGATGTATTTACATAGCTATTGGAATAGATGCTAATACTTCTAATGGTGTTTAGAGAAATACCAATATGAATGTCTTGAATTGTTCAAGATTATAATAAATGAAGTATAAATTTGGTAAAGTATTAATTCTTGATGAGATCAATGAATGTAATACATGGACCAAATGTTTGAGATCGTTGTGAGTGATTATGATAGTGTATCATAGTGAAACTCATGATTAAGGCATGATGATGTCTAAATCAAGAAGGAATCATACTCTAAGGAGTTAGAGAATGATTATCGAATAACTGAATTCTTCTTAATAAAAGAATACTCCACACTAATAAAAGAAATTAAGAATCACAAGGGTTGTGAGTTCTTATATCCTTAACAGATACACCTCAATTATCTATGTGATGAGTTGTTCATGCGATGAGTCAACCATCTAGATGAATATGAGGAATCAAATTTTGAGTTATGGTTTATGACCATTACATCCTAAATGACATCCATGTGAACCATAAAGTATGACCTTGATGGTAACACCCATTGGATAAGATCCATAAGTGCAAATGAGTCTTAAGTGTTAAGACACATGGATAACATTTTGAGAAGGATGATGCTTGTTGATTGCAACTTAATGACTAAGACATTTGGCATATGGATACTAAAACCGCATTCCTATGAGGAATATAACAAGGATGTGTACCGTGACACAACCTATAAGGTTTATGAATCCACTAATGAAAATGAAGTATATAAGTTACAATGGACTAATCAATGTGATTGATTGAGTACAAGCAACTCAAAAATTGGATCTTTACTTTGATGATATAGTCAAAGGGTTTGGCTCATATGTCAAAGATAAAGAAGGGATCTGTGATTTAGTGGGAGCGTATTCACATTTCACATGTTGATGTGAAATGGAAATGTTCTAAAATGGAAATCCAAAAGTGGAAATTATCCTTAAGGAAGATAGAGATGTTTCCTATGTGATAGGAATAGAGATATATAGAGATAGTTCTCGAAAATCTCTTGACTTGAAAAGGAGAGCATACATTGGCAATTTGTACTGAAGTGTTCAGTATGCACAGATTCAGTGGGAGAAAACTTGTCCAAGCAACATGGAGTTAGTATCCCAAGGCCAAGTGTCCAATTCTTGTGAAGAATGGGAACACTAAGAATATATATGGATCTATCATGTATGTAATCATCCCATTATCTTGCATGTATCGACATGGCAAGAATAAAACGCATTTATCATCTTGTATGTACGACATAACAATATGATGTGATCATTCTGATAACTCGTATGTGGGACATGACGAGTGGATGTCTGTCTACCTCCAGTAAGGGTTACTGGAATACCATGAGAACTTGATAAGTACTTATGAAGTACTAGTTCTATGGAGATAAGTAAGAGTTCGATGTAAAGAGTTACATTGATGCGAACTTCTGAAATGACAGAAAATTAATCGCCAAATATATACATAGGATGTATAAAGGTGAAAGTTTGTTGATAATTGGAAATGTTCCAATAAAATCATTTAAAAGGAAATGTCGAGTATCTATGTGTTAGAGAACAGAAATAGATACTATATGGATCTGGAAGTTCATGAGATGAACTTATAGATATTTTGCTCATTGATGACAAGTATGGAATCCTTGATCATGCAATGTGGCTAAAGGTTAGCACAGGAATACTAGATCGCATATTACGGCAACTCCATCTCATACGTGTGACGCACAGCGAAGAGATGTGAGACATGCAATTTAAAACTGACTTTGGCAAGGTGTTGTCATTACTCACTATGTTGGCACTAGAGCACAGTGACATGTGGGACATGTTTGAAGATCACTATGAATATGATTCAAAGGTGATTGGCTCACAGTGCAAGTGGGAGTATGTTGGAATGTATGCCCTGAGAGCCAATCATGGGATGATTGGTGGGATACATTAAGATTGATTTGATAAACATCAAAGGCAAGCTTCCAATTCTTTCTGGTTCAGTCATATGAGATAGTGATAGAACAGATTGAATGTCTAGAGAATGACAGTACTCAATGACGTATGCCTTCAGGTTGAGGACCTGAACGATGAGATCATACAGATGTTAAGAGTTTGTACATTCTTGTTATGTCCCTAGTCGGATTTCATTGTGGAAGGTAGATAGACAACAATGACACACAAGACTAGATTGTGGTGTTGGTTGATGACAGAATCTCATTAGTCATGATATAGAGATATCAAACCAAACACATAGGTACTTGTTAGAAAACAAGTGTACCGGACAGACCCATCGTGAAATTGACACATGGAACCATGACATGGTAGTCACAGTCAATACTCACAGTGATGGTGGTGAGTGTGATTCTTAGACCTGAAATCACTACACTCAACACATGTCGTTGGGCACACTTTGACATCATCAAACGCAGTCCTGAAACATGGGTTGTTATAAAGGTGATGATGGGTGGCTTTGACATATGGGGCTTTTGAGGGGTGAGTGATAGATATGGGATTTGTCCCTCCTGAGGGAGTTTGATATCCATGGCCACTTGATGAGTAGGATTGAGAAAGGTGTGCACGCATGTGTGAATCAATATGTGATATTGATGTCATACATATCTCTTCCAGTCTACTTTGAGATCAAGAAAGTGAATGAACATTGACAGGATGACTGTTCCATGCCTCGAGTTCATTCGGGATATCAATGACAAAGGAATTATACACCCACTGTAACACCATTCACGGATTATAGGATTGAAGGTTGTTCTCCAACTTTCTACTTTCACTTGGGTAGCACTGATGTGTGACTAGGCACTGCTCTTTGCTTGAGAAGTCATAAGTGTTATGGACTTTCGCTGCCAATGTGAAATGGACCTGCAGGGTCACACACATAAGAATTAACCTGGAAGAGAAGTTTTGTCCACAAGCAATGTTTAGATTGATTACTAAAGGAGTTTAGTAGTTCAATTAATCACTCAATCAATTGATAGCTCAATATCATATTGTTCAAGGTGTTGGACACATTGATTGGAGTATCAGATTGATTGAAATCGCAATTGACTGATTCTGTACAACCTGCACTCCCAATCGATCGGTTCAAGGGTTGAACCGGTCGGCTGAGGTTGCTGAACCGGTCGAATCAAGTGTTGAGCCGATCGGATCAAGTCTAGGGTGAAACGAGTGGTTCAAGTGTTGAACCGATCGATTCAACTGGTGCAACCGAGCAAATTGGGAAAGTAGGATTCGTGAAAATTTTCCTTGTGTTTCAATTTCCCAATTTGATTGGGAATAGGATTCGTATTCGATACCAATTAGAAATAAAAGAAGGAAAGTCAATCGGGAACCAACCTGGAACCCCAACCGACCGGTTCAGGAGTGAACCGATCGGTTCAAGGGTCCCAAACGATCAGTTCAGCAGTGAACCGATCGGTTCAGGCTGCGAGTTGGTTGCTTTTGTGGAAAATCTCGAACCCTTCTACTCCTACTTTTAGTCCCGCATTGCCCGGGATAGAGAACCCTGTCCCATGACCCTCCTATATATATAGGGGTATTGGGGGCTTCTCAAAGAACAACAACTCAGTGCAAGTTGATTGCTCTGCAAAGTTGTCGTTCTCTCTGGTTTTGGTAACCAAGAGAGAGCCCGAGCAAGTGCTTCATGCAAAAGGAGGTGCAGCAAGGGAAGGACAACTGCAGTTGCAATTGACAGCAGGAGAGTGTATTGGCGACTAGTACGTCAACAGAAGGGTGCGACTCCTTCCACTTCCTTGTGGGACAAGGAGTGTGGAGTTCCAGGTGGTCCGCGTGGACGTCTACAGAGGCGGGAGGTCACTGCTGCTAAGGAGGACAACTGTCATCCGACAGTCCGGTTCGAGTAGGAGTTGTCAGTCCCGGTGTGACCAGGAGCCGCACAGACGCCGTCGAAGACCGGAGTTGAAGACCGCGCATTGCGTGAGGTATTGTTGCCAAGCAATCCTTGGGACAAGGTATGATTCCACAAACCATCATTTCCTTTTATATAGACGTTGACGTGTTTCCTTGTTCCGGGTTTGGGGAGAAAATTTTTGTTTCCGCTGCCGTCTCTGTCTCCCCTAAAACCCAACAGATTTCTCATCACACTGGTCATTGTATTGGGAGAGTTTTTGTTTTGTGGAATGGTATCTAATGCTCTGTTGAAAAGATTTTTTAATATGATAAATTAATACATACTAGAATCACTACTGGGGATAAAAGATTTCTTCTTACTGCTATTATGGTCACTTGTACGAGTGTTGTTCTGTTTTCTCACTGCGTTGTTTTTTAATGTTTTGTTTTTGGTACTAAGTATAATATAGCCTGGTGTTTTTGCATTTTGCAGAGGCACACTAAGTCATTGTCAACATTTCAGAGGTTTGCTCTGGTTGAGAAGTCTAGGCAGAAGCCTCAAGAAAGAATGGGTGTTCTTAGTAATGTGGGTTCCTCTTTGTTCCCTTAATTGTTAAAACAACATTTGTATATATGTCTTTTTTCCTTTACCCCCTCCATCTAAAATAATACCCTTTCTGTAACATGTGGTTGTGATGCAGGCCCTAAAAGCCAATAACTATGGTAATGATCCTCTGCTAACTACATCTCTGTACTTGGAGATTAATTAAAGGCCGACTGCCTAGGGCTCCCATGGGACACATCCATTCCTAATATAATAGTTGTCACTTTGGAGATCTTTGGCATGGATGGAGGATGCTCAGCTGTGGTGAACTTCTTTGCGCAATTTAGGATCTCATTCGATGTGGAAACATGAAGGGCATTGTAAGTAAAATCTTTTATTGTATTTCATTTAAATTAGTTAAACAAAATACATTAAAAAAATTTACTGACAACACACTTAATGTTTCCACAACGAATGAGATCCTGAATAAGCCTACAGAGAAGTTCACCACAACTGAGCATCTTCCATCCATGCCAAAGATCTCCTAAGAGGCAACTATTATATTAGGAATGGATGTGTCCCATGGGAGCCCTGGGCAGTCAGACAAGACATCAATACAGAGGTTGTCAGCTCTCGAGATTGGCCTTTAATTAATCTCCAAGTACAGATCTGTAGTTAGCAGAGGATCATTACCATAGTTATTGGCTTTTAGGGCCTGCATCACAACCACATGTTAAAGAAAGGGTATTATTTTAGATGGAGGTGGTAAAGGAAAAAAGACAAATATACAAATTTTGTTTTAATAATAAAGGGAACAAGGAGGAACCCACATTACTAAGACAAATATACAAATGTTGTTTTAACAAATGTTGTTTTCAAAGACTCCTTTTGTTGAATGCATGTCTGAAGCTTTCCATGGGCATGACAGACATTCTATTGATGCTAAGTGTGCACAAAGATGGTATGCTACTAACTTATAATGATACATATCGTACAAGTGAACCAGAAGTTACCATCATTATTTCTGCCCATGCTTTAGTGCTTCTATGCCCATCATTTGATTTTTAAAGATACCAAACTTATTTACATATCATTTCAGTTTCCATTGGAGACTAGAACTTTGTAATTCTACTATGTCTACCAATCAAAATTTCTGGTCCTCTTCCTTTTCACTTCCTACTTCTATCTGTGTTGAAGTGGAAATAACTATTATAAATTTCTTGTGAGGATAGTGTGAAGGAAAGAATGATATCCATCTTATTAAGTGGGATGATGTAACCAAGGTAAAGGATGAAGGTGGTATGTCTATAAAAAAAAGTCAAAGACGTTTGTAAGGTTGCTATGATCTTAAATATCTGGATAGTAGCTTCAAAGAAAGGTAGTCTATGGATCAAATGGATCCATGAGAAATACCTTCTTAAGGATTCTATCTAAAATATTGATATCTATGGTCAACTTTCTTGGTATTTAATTCAGATGATCATACATCTTGATGATTTTCAAGCTCTTATTATCTACAGTATTGAGAATGGGGAGAATACTTGGCTATGTCTTGATCCCTGGACTCCCCATAACAAATTGGTGAGGATGGTATAGGTAGAAAAGAGATTATCATATTGGTATGTCAATGTCTAGAAAGGTTAGTTCCATTGTGACTGGGACTCCGTGGAACTTCTCATCTTCCAAGTTGCATAATGCTTTGATCAGTTTTCTTAATGGTGTTTTGAACCATGTTGGCAGAGAGGATGGAATTTGGATTTCTAATGAACTTAAAGTTAACCTGAGAATGATTTGGACTAATATCAGGAAAAGAGGATTTGATGATCCTATCTTCTCTTGGGTTTGGAAATTTAATGGTCCTAAGAGTTTTCATATTACTGCTTAGAAGTTTGGGCATGACATATTGCCTACTACTGATTATGCAAGGAGAAGAGGATATGTGGACCAATCTTGGAAATCCTATAGCTGAATCAAGGTGCAAATATAGTCTTACATATGTATACTGAAAGTAGCCATACCAACTCAAGCTTCTGTAGAAATATCATACTGATGTGTTAACCATATGATGAATATTCAAAAAATAGATTGAAATCACTTGTAGAAATATTGATGTATTCCAACTATCAATCATGCCCATAGCACAAGTTTCCCTAAATACCTTCATAGAAATGGATGTGAGCTCTGCTCTCTTGGTCTAGGCATCTGATCTTGTATATATATATACATTTCTTGTAATGTGTGCTTAAATTATTATATATTTTCCTTCATGTAGATGGATTTTCTAATAGATCGGAGTTGGATGTATATTGGGAACAGAGTGCGAAGTGATGTATTCAAGGCAGGGTTATGAAAGTTCATTGAGTTTGCTCTTATCCATCAGAGACCAACTAGACAGGGGAAATTAATATGTCCTTGCAAGGTATGTTTGAATAGATACCTTAAAATAGAGGAGGAGGTATTCTCACATGTATTACAAAAAGGATTTGTGCATAGCTATGATGTTTGGACGTTTCATGGGGAGGTGATTGGTAGGAGCAATTCTGTTGTGGAACCAAACATGCCTAGCACCGACAATATGCATCAGATGCTGGAGGATTTGTTTGGTATGGGTGACACAACAAATGACCACTCTACTGAAGCTACAGAGGAACCTGCAAATGTAGATGCACAAAGATTTAACAAGCTACTAAAAGAGGCGGATCAGCCACTCTATAGAGGTTGCACAAGTCATTCTAAGATATCGTATTTGGTTGCCTTGCTATTTCTAAAGGAGGAATCTGGATGGTCCAACGATTCTTTCACAAAGTTGTTACAGTTGATTATTTCAGGATTTCCAGAAGAAAATTGTCTATTCCCAGAGACGTACTATGAAGCAAATGCGATCGTGAAGGATTTACGACTTGATCATTCTACTATTGATACAAATAATTTCATGCTTTTTTGCAAAGATGCAGCTTCAAAAGAAAATTGTGATACTTGTGGTGCTTCAAGATGGAATGAAAAGCAATACAAAACAAAGGGAAAGAAGGTAGTTGCTAAGTTCATGTATCACTTCCCTTTGATACCTCGGTTAGAGAGGCTCTATATGTCTTCATCTATTGCTAAAGATATGATTTGGCCATCTGAAGTAAAAGGCAAGGATGGTCGTATTCATCATCCTTCAGACACACCAGAATGGTTGTCTATTGATGCCAGGTATCCAGACTTTGCTGTTGAACCACGCAATATTAGATTGGCATTAGCAACAGATGGATTTAATGCATTTGGCAATATGAGTGCATCACATAGCATCTGGCCTGTGTTGGTGACACTTCTCAATCTTCTGCCTTGGCTTCTTATGAAAGAAAAATTTATTATGATGTCCCTATTAATCCCAGGTCCACATATGGTTGGCAATGACCTTGATGTATACTTGGAGCCATTAATTGAGGAGTTGCAACTACTTTGGGAGCTTGGAGTCAAAGTTTATGATTCATATAGCAAAAGGAACTTCACTATGCGGACAATGATTTTATGGACCATTAACAATTTCCCAGCATATGGTGACTTATCTGGTTGGAGCACTAAAGGTAAGAAAGATTTGGGATGTGCTTGTTGTAATGTGGAAATTGTATCAAAATGGTTACAGTTTGGGAAAAAGCAATGCTATGGTTTCCATCGACGTTTTCTTCCAATGAATCATCCATATAGACGTGATAGGAAAAATTTTGATGGTGAAAAAGATTTTCGACTTCCACCTAAGCCACTATCTGGAGAAGATATACTGAGGCAATTTGATGGATATGAAAATATCACATTTGGAAAAATGAATAAGCGCAAGAGGCTTGGAGATCAAATTCAACCATTAACTCCTGGTTGGAATAAGATAAGCATCTTTTTTAAGCTACCTTATTGGAAGTATTTATCTGTTAGACACAATCTAGATGTGATGCACATAGAAAAGAATGTGTGTGAGAATATTTTAAACACATTATTGGGTGATTCTAAGAAAAGTAAAGACAACTTACAAGCTCGTCAAGATATGAAGAAAATGTGCATTCAAAGAGATTTATGGCCAGTAGATGCAGGTGACCGCTATTACTTGCCTCCAGCATCTTACACCATGACTAATGCGCAGAAAGATAAGTTCTTGTCTGTGTTAGAAAAGTTGAAAATTCCTGATGGCTATTCTTCTAACATATCTAGGTGTGTTAGCAAATCTGATAGAAAACTTGTTGGGCTGAAAAGTCATGATTTCCATGTTCTTATGCATCAACTTCTACCTGTTGCCTTGAGACATTGCATAAGCTTAGATGTGTACAAGCCTATTGCTAATTTGTGCTCATTTTTCAACAAGCTTTGCTCTAACATTATTGATGTAGAGGAATTCAAAGAATTGGAACAAGAAATTGTTGTCACTCTTTGCCAGTTGGAGAGAATCTTCCCTCCTTCTTTCTTCACCATCATGATGCATTTTCCCGTTCATTTAGCTTATGAAGCCAGGCAAGCCGGATCTGTCCGAACTAGGTGGATGTACCCAATAGAGAGATACTTGAAGAAATTGAAGAAGTATGTAAGAAACAAAGCTAAACCGGCTGGTTGTATTGCTAGTGGCTATTTAGCTGAAGAAAGTTTGACATTTTGTGGTAGGTACTTGCATAATTTTGAGACAAAACTGAACCGCACTCCTCATAATGTTGATGGATCTCCAATTAGAGTTGGAGTGTCAAGAAATTTCGACGTCCACACTTTAGAACAAGCCCATCGTTATGTTCTTTTCAATAAAGAGGAATTGGATGTTTACAGAAGGTAAGATTTAATTACGTCCTAAAATTCTTGCTGATATTTGTATATTTGTTGTACATTAATTTAGACACTTCTTATAAAGCAGTGAACACATGTTTATTCTTCAAGATATGGAACCCAACATTGCCCCACGGACCCTAGAAACAAAACATGCAAAGGAGTTTTCTAAGTGGTTGAAAGAGCATGTAAGTCTCAAACATAAATATTGTTGTCACTCTTAATGTTCAAGTTAGTGTAGATTACATTAATGTTTTACTTTTTTATTAAGGTAATGCAAATGCGAGAGATTAGGCCGAACAGTATTAGCGATGATTTGAGATGGTTATCCCAAGGCCCTTGTGCTGAGGGAATGTCTTATGAAGGATTTTCAGTCAATGGATATCGTTTCCCTTCAAAGCACATTGAAAGTACATGTACTACACAAAATAGTGGAGTGTATTTGTGTGCTGACACTTCAAGTTATTCAAGTGGTAGAGATCAAAATCCTATAAATGCTGAAGTCACGTACTATGGCTACTTAGAGGAGGTTATTGAGCTAACTTATGGTCCAGGAATCAAAGTTCCGTTGTTCAGATGTTCTTGGTATGATGAAAGCACTTCTAACGGGTTGCGAATTGATGAATATGGGTTCACACAAATCAACACTTCAAGGATAAAAAAAGGAGGAACCATTTATCCTGGCTTCTCAAGCATTGCAATGCTTTTATGTGAAGGATCCTAATGTTGATGATTGGTGCACAGTGCTAAAGCATCCTCCTAAAGATTATTCTGAAGTACCTCTTATTGAGAATTGTTTGACTGGTTTACAATCTAAAGCTATTGATGGTGGTGTAACTAGTGATGTGTCTTGGAAGAGGAGTGACACCGAGGGATCTTTTGTTGATAGAACTAAAAAAAAGAATGATGGGGCTAATGTTTAGTTCATTAATCTGTCTGTTTTCATCAAAATATTTTGTTTGCAAGTCTAGAATAATTTACTTGGGGAATATGTTCTATTACATTTTTTTGGCAAACTGTTACTATATGGCATATTCTTTGCAATTTATTTAGTCTTGTTTCATATACCAGCAAGTAGGACATCATTATTCTTTTTTGGGATATGAAACCAAGGTACTATACAAGTTATATGTTTTTCAAATGTTGAATATTCATATGTTGCGGTCTCATATTCTCCGCAATTTATTTGTTTTTCAAATGTAGCTACTACTTTTATTACTGACATTTCTGCACTAATAATCTAATTTTTTTTCTTGGCAGTTGAAGGATGGCAGGAAGAAGAATCACTAGATCTAGTTGTAACAATACACCCAGTCAACCTATTGTTGTCCCTCCATCCACAATTGTAGAAAATTGTGAGGATGAACCTACTCTACTGTCCAACAATATTGAAAATGATGTAACAGTTGAAGAAAATGTTGAGGATGAACAGGAGAATAGGAAGTATGGATGTGGGCCTGCAAGTGAGCAAAGCCTACTTCCTAAGTAAGGGCAGCCATGTCACAAGGTCCAATGGGATTATGAAGGAAATGCTATTGGGGAGAATGGTGCCAAATTGAATCATTATTGTCATATGCTAGCAAGGAAACCACACATATGGCATCTAGACTTGAAGTAGAATGAACAACCAGAACAAGCTTTTACAGATAGAAAATCATTTATTGAGGTAATATTTTTCATAAAAAGACCAACAAATTGTATGATTGTTATATATAAAGTAATATTTTCTATGTTTTTGTAGAAATACTTCGATTTAGGTAGTCACCCTAATGCATGGAACCACATTGATGAACACATTAGCAAAGGGATAACAGTGTGGAGGGCACGTGTAAAGAAAGATTACTATGAAAAGTACAAGATTGAACCAGAATTGATGATGAAGAAAGTTGAGAAAAATGCTTCCATAGATATGGACCAGTTTAAAAATATTGTTAAAGAATGGGGAACCGAGAAGTCTAAGGTACAGTGGTTTCATATAACTTGCATGTATACCTATCTACTTTTTCTAATTATATGTTTCTTGTGGTTTAGAAAATTTCCGAGATCAACAAGGAAAACAGAGCAAAAAAAGTGATGGATCATACCACAAGATCAAAGCCATGGAGTTGTTATCGGGTAGAAATGGTATTAATAATGGACACTTGTCTTTCTTAGTAGGAGTTGAACATATAACATGGACAATTATTATGTTATCTATCATGTGTAGGTCAGTGAAGATCAACCCGTTGTGCCTCTTAACAAATTTTTGGAAAAAGTTTACGACAAAAGCCCACAAGTTGTTAGAAAATGGATATTTGCTTTCCTATGATGTCTACAAAGCTACATATGCTTAGATATCTCAATTTAAGCTTTCCTTTTATGATGCTTTCTAATTACAGCTTGAAATCTCTCATATTGTGGAAAACCAAGTAGCAAACCAAGAAGAAATAGATCCTAGAAGTGTTGATAATCTAACACGTGATGCTTATTTGCAAGTTTTAAATCCTTCCAAAAAGGCTAGGATCCGAGGTGTTGGAATTGAGCACAAAGAGATAGGACATAGGGGAAAAGCTGCCCGTATAAGATATGAAATTCTTCTTGAGGAAAGCAATGCAAAGGATGTATGTTGGATTATAACTAAACTTGAACTATTAGTTACAACTAGTCTATTAGATCGATGTTTGTAATTTGATTTCTATTTCAGGATAAACTTAAGGAACTTGAAGAAACAGTAAATGGATTGAAGAACTCCGTCTCCCAAATAATGACTTGGTATAATCAATCACAGGTAACTCAGATTTAGTTGTCTATGTCAATGTAATATATAATTTTTTTTTGACATTGTTGATGTATTTGTTATAGGATGGTGGTATTAATGTTGATTGTGTAGCTGAATACCCCAATCAGAATACTACAGGTGTCTTACACATGCAAAGTGGCACAAATAGGTCGGATGTGGGTTCTTTTCACATACAAGACAATACAAGTAATGGTGCAGATGTAGGCATGTTTCCCAGGAAAAATAATTCAAGCGGGGATGGCTTAGGAAGACTTTCTAGACAAAGCAATTCAAGTAATTCAAGGGAGACTGGAGTAGGCATGCTTTCCATACAAGGCAATTCAAGGGAGAATGGAGTAGGCAGGCTTTCCATACAAGGAAATTCAAGGGATAATGGAGTAGGCAGGCTTTCCATACAAGGCAATAGACATCCACTAATCTTTCAGCCACAGGTACCTCATAATAGCTATAGATTATTTTCAATATTCATACACATAAGAATATTAACATATACACTTTATTAAAGGCTGCAGTTGAAAGTTGGTGCCCTTCTTCTGGTAATAATCGACAAAGTCATCCTCAACTGCTGAACACACCAAGCACATCTTCATCGGTGTCTTTCACACCAAGAACTCAGCGTTTAAATCAGGTATTCAATACGTGCTTGATTAAACTTCTAGTGATCTGAATGACATGATTTTAAAAAAAATTGAAGGCTTTACATTTTTCATGTGTTTAAGATATATTCAGTATTGTATATGTTTTTCCTACCTGTGACATATTTGAATTTGTCACAAGACATCCAGAGTTTCATATTACAGTTTGTATTTTTTAACTTTTGAGTTGTTTTGTGTGAATGGAATTTATAGAGTTCAAATTTTATGTTTATTTTTTTATAGAGTTCTGTTGTACAATTCATGTTTACAACCAGTGTTGGTTATGTCGTTTCCAATTAGTAGGGTATTAATACTTGAATTTGTCACTGACTTAAATCTGCATTAGTAGGGTATTAACATAACCAGTGTTGGTTATGTTGTTTTCTATCTCGCATGAGTTCAAGCATCAATTTGTGTAGCAACTGGATTGAAGCAAAGTGCTTTCTTCAGCTCGTTTGATTCAGATGAAAATGGGAGAATATTACTACTTTCAAATGACATACTAGTAGCTAGGATGACTTCAGTTTGGAATTTCATGAATATCCTTACTACTAAATCTTAAGCCATTCTATCATCTTGATCTTTCTTTGGCTTGCGAAAAGTAGCTCAAAAAAAGATATTCTGATGGATTTTTAAAATGATTTCTAAAACGTAGGCATGTTGATAATGCTATCTACAAGCTGCATGTTTCATTACTATTAAAATGATTTAGGTATATTCTGGCAGGTCAGCCAATTTTCAGTGTAATAGATCATTGTGATCTTCTTGATCAATATGTTGGCTTGCTAAACGAGTTCAAGAACGACATATTCTGAGGGATATTTAGATGAGCTCTAAATCTTAGGTGTGTTGATTATGTTATCTACAAGCTGCATCATTCTTTACAATTAGAATGGTAAAGGGACATTCTGGCAGGTTAGCCAATTTTCAGTGTTATAGATCATTTTGCTTCATCTCCAGACCTTTTAGTTGCATACTGTTTTTCTGTTGGATGGCATGTTTTTCACTAGAAACGACCAGCAGTAATTTATTAATTCAATTTTATCTGGCACCAGGTTTAAACAATGATCATGAAAGGTTTTATTTTTTCTTACGATGGCCGGTTCTGTTCTGTTTTTATGTTGTCTTGAAGCTGCTGTTGACCTCTTTCCTAGTTGTTTATTGTTGGTTCAGATCTGGGCCGGAATGGCAGGGATCTATAGTTGGTTCTTGTTTCTTTTGTTCCTTTGGTTTCTGGCTGCCTGGCGTTGGTGGTTGTGCTCTCTTTGCTTTGTGTTGTGTAGTCTTGAGTGTTGCTGGTTGTTGACGGCTGGGGCAGGGTAGGTGCTGCCATTGTGATTCTTTCGAAGTGTTGATGATCTGCAGTATATGTTGGTCGGCTTGTTCTGTTGTTTTGTGCCTGAGTTGTTGGCTCTACTGTGTTGGTCGAGTCCTTTGATGGTGGCTGATGTGTTGGTTGATCCTCTGTGCTCCCCTCTCACTTTTATAGAGATGGTCGAGTCTGGTTGTGTGGTCCGGTAGCCTGCTGAGGCAGTTGTTCACTTACATTTATCTCTACTTCGCACTCACTCTGATTCCTTTTGGTATTTATATTGATAGGGTAGAATTACTTTTAATGATGGATTTTGACGGACAATGCACCTTGGAGTAGACCAAAACCGAAATATAAGGGTAAGTTGTTTGTTGTACTATGATTTATGTATAAACTTTAAATTCTATAAATATAATGATTTGTCATTTTTAGGAGAAGAATATTCAAGTACCTAACCGTATGAGGCCTGGCATTGATGAAGAGCACCACACCATTTGAAGGAATATGGAGACATTATAGATCTTAAGAGTTTCTAGCATGATATGTTGATTGTCATCAATCTCAAATTTTTGAACCATATGTACTCTTTATTTATATCAACGTTGAGCATGCAATGTATGGATAATATTTTGCTTCAATAACAAAATTTGGTTTGAGGTGATTTAACAATTTTATGTGTCATTTTGGTGTTGAATCTTCTTATGATGTCATGTGAATTAGTATAAAAATTTTCTTGAGGTTATGTATACAAAGTTTTCATTTAAATAGTAACAATTAATTATCATTTAATAAATCATTTAATAATCAATAACAAAATCATTTATAGTAGTCCCTCATAAATATATTGATGAAGGTCCAGATTGACCATCAAAATTGCATTGATGACGACCACATAGCCCCTCAAAAATAATATTAATGAAGGCATTATCCCTTCAAAAATATATTCTCCAGGACCATCAAGTCCCTCAAAAATGTATTTATGAGAACTAAATAGTCCCTCAAAAATGTATTTATGAAGGCTAAATAGTCCCTCAAAAATGTATTCATGAAGGCTAAATAGTCCCTCAAAATGTATTTATGAAGGCTAAATAGTCCCTCAATATAACATTCTTGAGGGTCAGTTGGTCTGTGACAATTGTATTCATGAGGGCCACTGGTATTTGTCACGTGAGTTCTCTTCACGGACCATTTGTGAGGGCCAGACCCACAACCGTCCCTATTTGTGAGGGCCTGTAGAGAGGGGTTTGTGACAGGACTCACTCGTGAATAATGGCCCAATTTTTACTAGTGATAGGCCGAAATGATGTGTCATTTGACAAATTTTAAGGTAGAAGTAGGGCAGATCGTAGGTGACACCCCATGTTGTTTAGGTGGCAGAATGTGTCTCTAGGCAAATTTTGCAAACCAAGTCAGAAACGAAGTAGAACTCCACCTATACACTGTGTAAGTGGAAAAATAATAGTAGAAAATCATGAGATAACAACAAAGGGGTGGAAAAACCCTTCTGAATTTCCATCATAACAATAAAGGGATGATGTATCCTCCAATATCATCAAGATGAGAATATCTTTATCTAAGATTTGGTATTAGATCTCAATATAGGTAGCATGGATGATAAAAGTAGTGCAGATGACAGTGGTGCAGATTGACATTGATATCGATGACAACGATGTAGATGATGACAACAAAGAGAGTAGGGTGATGGCTCCATAAGAAAAAAAATATCGATAGAGGCATGTGGACCTTGTAGATCTACTAGTAGCAAATTCAACATAAATTGATTTGATTTTGATAGAGACACTCCATGGAGATGGCTCCTACGAGAAGCATGGGTAGGAAATCCATTTGGGAAGCCAAGCAACACCTACGAGGGTCGCCTGCCTATAATGGGAGGCTTGTCTCCTTAGTGATCTCTCTCTCTCAGGGTTATGGGTAGCGTAGGGAATCCTGCTCTGATACCATGTGGAAAGGTGATATGATGGGGAATTCCCATCATGTATGTTTCTTATTGATATAAGAGCAGTCCCCTTCTCCTAAAAATAGGATAAGGGGGAGCCAACAGACTCAAGACAAACCCTAATGGGCCACGACACCATTGGACCCAATTAATAAAGAGAGTAAACAATTTAACTAAATAGACTCACTAATATAAACATCTTGTGCTCTTCACTTTTTCTTCCCCTCTTATTGTTGATCTTTTTATTATCAATATTTGTTCTTTATTTTGAGCTCATGTCACTCTTCCTCTTGTTATCTTCATCGATCAGTTTCTTGCACTTGTCTCTTTCTTTATTTTCAATCAACTTTAAATCATGGATTCTCTCTGGTATTTATTTAGTTATCTCTCTAGTGTTCTTCTTTGGACCCCCTTACCTTGTTTATTAAGTACATGATGCGATGATTATTTCACAACCAATTCCCTATTGTTACAATCTCTAGGTTTACCTAAACCTAGCATATGACAATTGCACTCACAAATGAATGGATCTTGTCATAGTATAGTTCAGGATCAAACCCAAAAGGACAACATATTTAAGAATATATCACCAAAGTAACCACACAACAACCAGTATCTAACATAAATATTGGGTTTGGTTGATTAAACTAGGATTTTAATGACAAAAAGGTTGAATGAAGGTTGTATATAACAAATATTGGCACACTAGGATGGATGGACCGCTATTTATCATTCACTCTCTCGTTACATAATAATAAGTATTATCACACATATGCTAAGATAGGTGAAATCCCCCTTTTGGTGTTAGGATTATATTTGGGTAGATATTACTCTATCTGATTGTTGTGGTGCCTAGAGATCATTTACATATCGTCTCCAAAAACACCTATCCAAGTTCTCATCAAGTGTTTGACATGAACCAAATGATTTCCTAGATCTTAGGTTTGAGTATCTCTACATATAAGATCTTAAACATGTAAAACAATCAGCCAAATCATATTTTGCATGTAATAAAGCATTTGATCCATAACAAATGGTGTTCATACAAGCATAAAAACAATAGAAAAGAGAAAAACCAGGCAGAGGGGCTACTCCCACACCCTAAAAAAGGACTACCTACTCATGGCAACAATAACAAGTACAACAAGGCAAAGAGAAAAGAAACCATAATCACATTAGAAGATGAGTCAAGCTATGATTTGTGGTAGCCTTTCTTCAATCATGGAATGAAATTATTAATCTCCATCCTTGTTGCTAGATTTACTACTATGGAGGAAGAGCAAGTGGAGGATGATGGTGGATCAATGGGTGGAAGATGTCTCGAATATGTATTCCTTCAAAGTTGGGGCCTTGTAGTCTTGGCAAAGGAGGAAATCTGATTGCTTTATCAACCAATGAAAGCCATCACTAGAAAAATAAAGATAAATGATGAGGATTGGTTTTGGCAGCCTAGCAGCATTGGAGGTGGATTTCTTATGGAGGTCATGACCATGTAGGAGGAGGACTAGGGTTTACAACCCTCCTCGTATTCCTTGCATTTAAGTGTCTACCGCCATGGATGTGAAGGGACATCCAAGAAAGGAAGATGAGGGGTCTCATGATTCCCATCAGTAGATGAACAAGAAGAACAATCAACGGTGGGCACACAGATCATCATCGGTTGGCCGCATAAAATTTTCATCAAAGGTTTAGTGTAGGACAAACGTCGGTGAAAAAAAAGCAATATTTTCGTTAGAGGATCGACACAAGAGTTTCATCCATGCACGATGCAGAGTTCTCTTGTTTGGCACCTTATAGGATTTTCATTTGTAATGACCTCACTTTGCAACAACCCCCAATTAAGGAAGGCCAAAAAGATGAAAACCATTATCTACAAAAATTACCCAAAGATCCATATTTTAATTAAACAATATAAAATAGCAGATTATTTCATTCATTTCAAAAGGTTACAAACAAGATGCTCACATGAACTTTGTAAGGAGTGGGCTATGATAGGGATCCACTCAAATGATACAATATGAGAGACATTTAATGATAAAACAGCGGAAACAAAACTATTACAAAGTTACATCATTTTCATTGTACAACTATTCCTCACCATACAAGGTGGAATGAAAAATAGAATAAAAGGTATACACCTACAAACACATAAGGCCAGTTGCAGAGGGAAAACCAACTATCCCAAGCTATCCTCAATGACCAAGTCCATGTATACGATCCTTTAGCATCTTTGTCTTCTAATGTACCTAAACCTGGGTGAAAGGGAACATCACCCAGAACATAGGAGGCAACATAGAGGTAAGCAAAGAGCTGAGTATGCACATATGATAAACACTTTGGGCATTATATATGGTTATAAGAGAAAAAAGAGATGTTCCCACAAGAAGGGGGCTATTTGAAATTAGATAAGTTCAAAAGGAATATAACAAAAGAAATGAGGCATATTAACATTCAGAATACAAGTATCAAAATAAAATGTCTTGCCATATCATTTAACCACAGTCACATTATAAAGCAATAAACTTTAGCATGCATAATAATGTAGACTAAATATACCTAAAATAGGGCATAAACACCATAGGATCATGGCCTAAAAGAAATAAGGGTGGAAACGCACACCCCGGGTGAAAATGCACGCCCTATATAAGTATGGCTATACAGAAGTACCCCTATTCTAGATATTCTAGTCAAACATGTAGCATGCACAAAATAGAGAGGCAAGACTAGCAGTTCAGTCAATTCTTCATAGAATGGAAATCATAGCAAGGGGGTCCAAGAACCCATATAAACATATTAGGTCATCAACCACATGAATATAATGAATAAGGAACATGAGATATGAATGTCCAAGTAAATGAATTTCAAGTGGAATTAAAATTTCGAGATATGCCTCATTAAAAGAAAATTAGGTTTCAGTTAAATAATGCCTAAAATAAAATAGAGGGTGTACATACCTAATCTTCATGATTGACCCTATTTCTAGGTGTGATATCCACGATTCATCCTTCTCAACCTACTGATTCGTAGAGATTGAGCCATAGTTGGTTCTTTGTGCAGAAGGTTGTGCCAATGTTCAAGGTCGATTCTTCTGAGTGGTAGTCGACCTGGGCAAGAAGGAGGTATTCTCTCTTCTCTAGTCTGTGAGGTCTCCACACTGATGAAACATAAAGCAATGAGGTTCAGTCAAGAGGCAACATAGTGATGGGTCTCGACGGTGTTGATCGCAAACCATGTTGTTCTCTAGGGTTCCAAGGTCCTCAGCAAATGGATGACGTTGGTGGGGGAAATGAGCAATAGCTGGGAACGGCTTGAAGGGATGAAGGAGAGTAGGCAACATCGCATAGGTCACGAAAGTTTAGTGGTGGGAAGCAATGGTCATAGATGGTAGATATAGAAGTTGGCAATGTCGATTAGGATTGGTAGTGTGGTGATTTGCATCCACTGAACTAGTGATGCGGGTGGTGAATCTACAGATGCAAGGAGGTGGTCGGACAGCTGATGCAAGTTAGATGGCGGGGGGGTTGAAGTAGGCGATGGCGAGGTTTAAGAAACCATGATCACAGACAGAGGAAGGATGGGACACGACTACGAGTTCAGTGGTGTCGATAGCATGGGAGATTGCAGCATCTGAAGGTCTGAAGGAGGCGGCGATGTCATGGGAGGTTGGTGGCCAATGGTGTCGGCTACAGCCGCAAGACACGGTGGTTGACGGTTTCAGAACAATGTGAATGTGGGAGAAACCGACCAGAATTGGGGGAGGAGATACGTGTGGCGACCAGGTCAAGGAAGAGAGAGGAGGAGATGAGGTTTCATGGTGGTTGGGGGGGTTGGCCACCCCATCCGCGACCACAAGATCTTCCCGTGGTTGAACTCCAGCCATCACGGCGTGGGTGGCGACAACTGTGTGTACCATGATGGTCAGACGCTGGGAGAAATATGAGGAAATGAAGAGTAGGTGGTGGTGTTGCCTGACAATTCTGGGCTCTGTATGGCTTTGTGTTTCTATCAAGGCCTGGGTGAAGGTGAAGACGGGGAACTAGGAATCTGTGTGCTACCGTAAGAGAGGAAGAGGGGTAGTAGAGAGGAGATGAGGAATTAGGGGAGGAAAAGAAGGGGAGGTGAAGATGAAGAATAGGTCTGTGGCCGTTTTGCGATCCGCACGAGAGGGAGAAAAGGATCACGTCAAAGGGAGGGGAAAAGTGACGTGTTACATGGGCTGATGATGGAACCAAATATAATTATTGTATTTAACTTATACAAATTAGATCTATGATAATTAATCATTTAAATGAATGATTAAATTCAGTTGGACTGACACAAAAATTGATGGATAGGCTAATGAAGGTGTGAGGAACTCATCTTTGGCATCGATCTCATATTTTAAAAATGTTTAATATTAGATTTCATCAAATTTTATATAGAGCATTCATTATATGGATTAAACATGTTAATTAGTCAATGGTGTCACACTATATCCTATTAAATGAATCACTTTATCTTCAATATTATACAATTCATGAAGGAAAAATTTGACTCAAAGATATTAATTGGCGTATACATTTACTAAATTCTATTATTAAATTAGTTTTTCATGCATCAAGTCCCCACCATTTCGTTGCATTCTAGGATGGGCTAGCAAAAAATTTACATGAAGACATAGATTATCTTAATGGTGCTACGTTCATAAAGATTGCCTAAATTGTTATGAATGTTTAGTTATCCACTTACACGAACCATGTCCCAAAAAACATGAGGTACTAGGTTGTTCTACTAATCCTCATCTTCCATCACTTAAACATAAATGACCAATTTTCATATACAAATTCCCAAAAGAACCATTCAGATTGTGACCGCTAAATTGGTGGACTACACTTGTGTATAGACATCAATCCTCAAGCACCGTGATTCCTATCATTATTACTAATAAGTAAAATTTCCTTATCAACATCATCATTATCGTCATCATCGTCATCATCATCATCATACAAATCATCATAATCATCATCTACTCATCATCATCATCATTATCATCATCATTAATATTATTATTCATAATAGTCATGTTTATGTATGATGTTCATATATGTCTTATTTTTCTTCATGTATTAGTTATCTCTTAAGTTGAACTTATTTATAGTTTTTATCAAGGGATATGAATTATGATGTATTACATGTATAAGACAACATTTATACTTTAATAAGAATATTAGGGTTGAGGCATAAGTTCACGGTTTTGTTTTCCAATGGATCTTCTCATTCATATTTGAACACTATAGTGTGTTATATTGAACTTTGAGAACTAATCACCCATGATTCTATTATACACCTGAATGGACTCATGCCATGATTAAGATGTACTTGATTCATTTTCACCTTGAATTCATTGTGCTCCCCTGGGATAGGAGTATGTTCATTAAGTTTATCACCCTTAGTGTGTTGAATCTTTTTTCTTGACTAGACTACCCATATCATTTTTATTAAAAGAATTATATGAACTTTAATTTTTCTTTTCAAGTAACATTCATGGTGGTCAAAATAACAAGGCTTACCCATACACCAAAATTATGTGATATCTAAATTGTTGGACGTTAGTTTATGGAGTTGCCCAAGTTCTACTTATTACAACCACTAACAACTCTTGGTTATCCCTTAAGCTACACTTCTAAGTGTATAAGACTTGGATCCTTAAAGGGTTAGTCTATAACTCATCTAATCACTTAGATGGGTAACAAAGCTGGATCTAGTCGTATATTTATTCCTAGTATTCACTACTTCACACTAAACATAAGGTCTCATGTTAGATCATGCCAGTCAAATATTCCTCACTAAAGGTTTTCTCTACTACTCAACTTCCTTGTGGTGGTGACTTGGTTCCAAAACCATCGATAAAATCCCACAGGATTTTTTGGTGTAAATATATAATAATAATAATAATAAGTTTTGTGATGAAAACCTTGCAATCAAAATTAAACAATGGTGCCAAAATCGGCTCGAGAACCAAGTCTACCACCTATCTAGTACATGATACCTATAGTATAATTCTATCATCACTTCATTATACTAGCATATTCTATTTCCTCAAGCATACAAATTGTATGACTAAATCACCTCAAGTCATGTAGCATAGGAGGAAGAAGGGTTTTCTATTCCTTATGGTCAACTTCTATAAAATCCTAATAAGGAACAATAACCACCATCCCCCCTGTCATCCTTAATCATAATTCACATTGCACCATCTTAAGACCTATGGGTAAAAAGATTATCCAACATTATAGGGAGAGATTTAGGGGTTTCTTATCACTATCTAGTTTACCTCCACAATTCCTTTACATAGAAAAGTATCCTACATAGCAAGTTACTCATCTTAATCACAACATTAACCAAGTACACTATTAAATATGAGAGAGGTTAATACTATGGATATCTACCAAAACTTATAGCTTTCCACAACCAGTTTCTCATGTATGAGGCATTACAATTTCAACGAAGATGGTATCCAACTCTTAGATGCATTTAGGTGGAACTTTCTGGACATACTCCATGTTGAAGGTGAGGCATGCCTAACTATAATATAGTTAATTAATTCAACCACCTAGCATCAAGGAATTCATCACCATTCATCAAGTTTTGTCCGAGTTCTATGCTTATCCTCCATACATGCTCAGTCGTCCTTGTAGTCATATTTGAGGCATGATAGTGAAACAACAAGGGAAAGGGCCCACATGGGAATTAGGTTGGTCCTATTAGTGTTCGAGCCAGCCTATATTTTAGTTGTGAACTATCCTATTATAAGGTTGTGAAATAGAATCTGATGACTAGGATTATCAACCCCTATGTAGAAAAATTATGTATTCCATAAAGGGTGTAGGACTAACTAGGGTTTCCAAAACTGAGTCTTGACCACACGTGGTTTGGGGAGTAGAAATCACCAAATTAGATAGGGATCAGAACCCTATTTGGTATTCCACTACTCCGGATTAGGGTTGTCAACTATATGTACAAGGTCACTACAAACATAATCAGGTAACAATATAGGATAACTTGAAATAGTCAAGTTACCGACTGCTTTGGCTCTGATACCATTTTGTAAGGAGTGAGCTCCGATAGGGGATCCACTCAAATGATATAATATGATAGTCATTTAATGATAAAGCAGCAGAAACAAAAACTATTACAAAGTTACATCATTTTCATTGTACAATTGTTCCTCACCATACAAGGTGGAATGAAAAATAGAATAAAAGGTATACACCTACAAACACGTAAGGCCAGTTGCAGAGGGAAAACCAACTATCCCAAGCTATCCTCAATGACCAAGTCCATGTATATGATTCTTTAGCATCTTTGTCTTCTAATGTACCTAAACCTGGGTAGAAGGGAACATCACCCAGAACATAGAAGGCAACATAGAGGTTAGCAAAGAGCTGAGTATGCACATATGATAAACACTTTGGGCATTATATATTGTTATAAGAGTAAAAAGAGATGTTCCCACAAGAAGGGGGCTATTTGCAATTAGATCAGTTCAAAAGGAATATAACAAAAGAAATGAGGCGTATTAACATTCAGAATACAAGTATCAAAATAAAATGTCTTGCCATATCATTTAACCACAGTCACAGTATAAAGCAATAAACTTTTGCATGCATAACAATGTAGACTAAATATACCAAAAATTGGGCCATAACACAATAGGATCATGGCCTAAAAGAATAAGGGTGGAAACGCACACCCTGGGCGGAAATGCACACCCTATATAAGTTTGGTTGTACATAAGTACCACTATTCTAGATATTCTAGTCAAACATGTAGCATGCATAAAATAGAGAGGAAAGACTAGCAGTTCAGTCAATTCTTCATAGAATGGCAATCATAGCAAGGGGGTCCAAGAACCCATATAAACATAGTAGGTTATCAACCACATGAATATAATGAATAAGGAACATGATATATGAATGTCCAAGTAAATGAATTTCAAGTGTAATTAAAAGTTCGAGAGATGCCTCATTAAAAGAAAAGTAGGTTTTAGTTAAATAATGCCTAAAATAAAATAGAGGGTGTACATACCTAATATTCATGATTGACCCTATTTCTAGGTATGATATCCACAATTCATCCTTCTCAACCTACTGATTAGTAGAGATTGAGCCATAGTTGGTTCTTTGTGCAGAAGGTTGCGCCAATGTTTGAGGTCGATTCTTCCGGGTGGTAGTCGGCCTGGGCAAGAAGGAGGTATTTTCTCTTCTCTAGTTTGTGAGGTCTTCACACTGATGAAACACGAAGCAATGAGGTTCAGTCAAGAGGCAACATAGTGCTGGGTCTCGATGGTGTTCATCGCAAACCATGTTGTTTGCTAGGGTTCCAAGGTCCTCAGCAAATGGACGGCGTTGGTGGGGGAAATGAGTAGTAGCTGGGAATGTCTTAAAGGGATGAAGGAGAGAGTAGGCAACACCGCATAGGTCACTGAAGTTTAGTGGTGGGAATCAATGGTCGTAGATGGTAGATATAGAAGTTGACAATGTCGATTAGGATTGGTGGTGTGGTGATTTGCATCTGCTGAACTAGTGGTATGGGTGGTGAATCTACAAATGCAAGGAGGTGGCCGGAAATCTGATGCAATTTAGATGGCAAGAGGGGGGGTTGAAGTAGGCACTGGTGATGTTTAAGCAACCATGATCACAGACAGAGGAAGGACGGGACATGACTACGAGTTCAGTGTTGTCGATAGTGTGGGAGATTGCAGCCCCGGAAGGTCTAAAGGAGGTGGTGATGTCATGGGAGGTTGGTGGCCAATGGTGCCGACTGTGGCTGCAGGACACGATGGTTGACGGTGTCTGAACAATTTGAATGTGGGAGAAACTGACTAGAATTGGAGGAGGAGATATGTGTGGTGACCAGGTCAAGGAAGAGAGAGGAGGAGACAAGGTTTCATGGCGGTTTGGGGGGTTGGCGACCCCATCTGCGACCATAAGATCTTCCTGTGGTTGAACTCCAGCCATCACGGCATGGGTGGCGGCAGTTTTGCATGCCATGATGGTCAGACGCTGGGAGGGAAATGAGGAAATGAAGAGAAGGCGGCGGTGTTGCCCAGCAATTTTGGGCTCTGCCTAGCTTTGTGTTTCCGTCAAGGCCTGGGTGAAAGTGAACACGGGGAACTAGGAATCTGTGTGCTACCGGAAGAGAGGAAGAGGCGTAGTAGAGAGGAGATGAGGACTCAAAGGAAGAAAAGAAGGGGAGGCGAAGATGAAGAATTGGTTTGCGGCCGTTTTGCAATCCGCATAAGAGGGAGAAAAGGATCGCATCAAAGGGAGGGGAAAAGCGACGCGTTACATGGGCAGATGATGGAACCAAATATAATTATTGTATTTAACGTATGCAAATTAGATCTAGGATAATTAATCATTTAAATGAATGATTAAATTAAGTTGGACTGACACAAAAATTGATGGATAGGCTAATGAAGGTGTGAGGAACACATCTTTGGCATCGATTTCATATTTTCAACACGTGTCATATTAGATTTCATCAATTTTATATAGATAATTCAGTATATGGATTAAACATGTTAATTAGTCAACGGTGTCACACTATATCATATTAAATGAATCGTTTTATCTTCAATACTATACAATTCATGAGGGCAAAATTTGACTCAAAGATATTAATTGGCGTATACATTTACTAAATTTTATTATTAACTTAGCTTTTCTATGTCATCCCAATATCCATAATAAGGGATTTTCAACTATATAATGTTATTTGAAATTGAATTATCATTATACATATTAATTTAGGGAAAACGTTTCATATATTTCCATAATCATTAGGGGTCTCGAACAAGGTTCAGCTAAGTCATAAACCTTGATTCAAGTATGTTACAACACTCCACTCCTTAAAGAGGATTTCATCCCTGAAATCCATCCACCTCTAGTCATGAGTGGTAATACATAATTGTAAACTAATCTGAGACCTCCAGTGTACTCAATATGGTGGACTATTGTACAACATTCAATATCATACTTATATCCAAAACTCCATGGTTAACCCACATAATTTCATGCATCAAGTCCCCACCATTTCCTTGTATTCTAGGATGGTCTAGCAAAAATTTTACATGAAGACATAGATTATCTTAATGGTGCTACATTCATAAAGATTGCCTAAATTGTTATGAATGTTTTGTTATCTACTTAGACGAACCATGTCCCAACAAACATGAGGTATTAGGTTGTTCTACTGATCCTCATCTTCCATCACTTAAATATGAATGACCAATGTTCATATACAAATTCCCAATAGAACCATTCAGATTGTGACCGCTAAATTGGTGGACTACACTTGTGTATAAACATCAATCCTCAAGCACGATGATTCCTATCATTATTACTACTAAGTAAATGAGGGCTCTGATCTCCAAACCATGACATAAACACGATTAAAACTTAGTGGAAGCGAATCGGTAATCAGCGGAAGACGGAAATCACGGGAAATTAAAACTTTTCGAGACAAGAGCTTAAGTCCATAAAAGCTTCTTTCATAAAGTGAGATAAACTGTTTACATCTCAGGATAATTACTTCTTGAGTAATTATATACATCAAGATACAAAATCTCAAGATCACATAACACAAGACTCCAAGACCTGAGAGTACAGAGGACACATAGGACTAACTCTAACTACACCACATCGCAGGACAATCTCCACCTGAGATTACTGCTGCCCCTGGTGCTGCTGCTGCTGAGACTGATCACCTGTAGACTGGTCCCTTCGTCTCCGACGTCCACCTAAAAAGTTGAAGTCTACGGAGTGAGACAATTACACATAATTGTCCCAGCGAGAGTTATAACTCTTCGCCAGAAGCTTTATTATAACATCAGAGAATATCTTAAGCAGTAAAGCCTTCAAAGTATTCTATAACAGTTGCAGGTATAACAAGATCTCTACAATTTTAGGAGATATGGAGAATATAAACATTATTGCAATGTAACATCAATCAACTAACTTGGAGTCATCTCTAACAAGTTATACTACGTGGTTGATTATGTTTTACAAACAACATTATGCCCTGTGGAGATGAGGCATACCACTCATACTCCAACTGATCGCTGAGAAGTCACATCAGTATCATACATAGGTCATTAAGAGAGCCGGATTCTCATGACCTTCACCTTCCTCAGTAAGTAAGAGGATCACTTGTAGGACATCTCGTGTCTCTACTACTATATCTCACCAGGGTAAACTGGTCCTTCGCTATTCTAGAGTCACAGTGGCGTTCTGTACTCTCTTCGTCATCAGGAGGTTTCATATTTACCTACCACTGATACGGATATCTGTGCTCTCTTCGTCATCAGGAGGTTTCATGTTTACCTACCACTGATACGGTATGGAATTATAGTGAAGGATGGATGGATTACACATCTACATCACTTTCCTACACTAGGATGTAAGGTTCTACACATCCATGTACCCCACATACTCAAAAGTATGTGCTCCAGGAGTTCCCTAAGGAAAACCTGTTTCACCATCACTTAATTTCTGACAATGATGGATCTATGATCAGGGCTCTACATTATACTTGATTAGTTAGGTACATTCAGTATTCTTTAATAGCATACATTGTTCTTCAAACAATAACAGCAGCATAACAGCTATAAAAGAAGAATACTAAATGTAACAGGCCTAACTCATGCCAATCATCATTTCTCATTATCCTCATCACAAGTCATCTCTAAAGCATGACCTTGATGGTATTCATGGCTCTCACAGCCCATTATCATCATAGGATGCCACTCACAAGGCATCAGATTACCTTACTTATTCATAAGGCTAATAACATGCCTTCAATGAATATAACATCAACATCCATACCTGGATATGATTACCTTCATATCAGAACCTGCATGGTTAATACAACTGATACAGGTAATACAAAATAAGGAATAAACTTCCTACTCTTGTCATAAGAGTTAAATCTCTAATTCTCATCAAATAGTGTTTAATACTCACAAGCATGCCATTACCCTTGAATTAGGGTTTACTATTCACATTACATGTCATCACCCTTGAATTAGGGTTTACTATTCACATTAAGGTGAATTGAACTCATAACATCATCATATATGAGTAACATCTTCATTGATGCTCTTAGATTAGTTAAAGGTTCATCATTTATCATAATTAGGGTTTCTATGACCTCACACAGGGGATCATACCCTAATTATGCTCATTCCTGTGCATTGGAGATGCTTTAATTGAGTTTCCATCTAAAAAGGGTACTTTCTCTCTCTAGAAGTACTTTCTCTCTCTAGAAGTACTTTCTCTCTCATCATAATGTTAGGTGATATCAACATCACTCTAAATAAGGTTGGATTAAGTCATCATAGGCTAACATAGCCCAAAACATCACCATCATGTGATTAGGGTTTGATTTGATCAAGGTATTACTTAATTTACCCTTCATGGGTATTTTGGTAATTCACCCCATTGATCATCATCATGGTCAAAACCTTAGTCCATTAACCCCTTAATATCCTAGGTTATCATTAGGGTTTGATTAGGGCAACATTGAACCATTTATATCATCAATCGATTGAAAGAAGTCAACCTTGAATTATCTTGATTGATCTCAACCATCAACCCTCAATCGATTTGAGACCCATTGATTGAGTTGACCTTTTGACCAATTGACATTAGGACCACAAGGATGTGTAGACCGTTTGGTCACTTTTGACCTCAGGACCGCAAGGCCTCTTCCTCCTCCAAGACCGCGAGCCCTCCATTGGTTCAAGACCGCGAAGACTCCAAATGAGGTTAAGACCGCGAAGACCATGAAGACCGTTTGCCCTTCTTTGACCCCAAGACCGCGAGGCCCCTCGTGGTCTTGAGACCGTGAGCCCTCTCATGACCTTGAGACTGCGAGCCTCCTCATGACCTTGAGACCGCGAGCCTCCTCTCGACCTTGAGACCGCGAGCTCACATGGTCTCAACCACTTGGACCATCAACAAGGTTCCATGATACACCCGATAATGTCAACTCATGTTGAAGCCTTCAAAAGGTCAAAACTATGATGACCATTTATGAATTGGGTCAATTAGGATTATTCTTGACCACTTGGTCATTCAATTGACCCTCAAGGGTTGACCAAATAGGGTTGAAGTCGATTCAATTAGGGTCTATCAATGTTCACCCATCAACACTCAACAATGTGACCCAACACACGGTTGAACCCTTCATTTGAGCTCCAAATGGGCCCAAACTTGGCCCAAACGGTCTTGAGATCATGTGGGTGGACCCCACATGGCCTTGAGACCATTTGCCCAAGATTTCATCAAAGTCCAAGGTGATTTGATAGGGGTTGAACCATGATTGATCCACAAAACAGCATTTTGATTAAATTGATAACTTATTTGCAAATAGGTCCTCAATTGGTCAATTTACTTAACCCTAGACCTTCAAACGGTCTTGGGTGATTTTCCTCTCGGTCTTGAGACCGTTTGGATGAGTTCCAAACGGTCTTGAGACCGTTTGCCCATCCAATTTTGGATTCTAGTGCAAATTCATCAAGGTTGGGTCAATTGAGTTGAGGGTTATATCAATATTTAATTGCAATGTAATTTGGTGTAATTGTACCTTCAATTGGTCCACTATTCTTGACCCCAGACCTCCAAACGGTCATGGTTGATTGCCCTCGCGGTCTTGAGACCGTTTGGGTAACCCCTACACGGTCTTGAGACCGTTTAGGTCAATCAACCCTAAAAACCCTAATTAGGTTACCATAATTTCAGTACTGATTTCACCTAGGGTTAGCCCTAGTATTCACCCTTCAACTCTTAGCCCGTTTGGAATTAGACCATCAAAATTGGTGAGTTGTTAATTAACGTTATTTTGAACAGTAGTCTCATACGGTCAATGCCTGGTCAATGACCTTACACGGTCTTGATACCGTTTGCCCAAAAAGGCAATTTCAGACCGTTTGAGAATCAGGAATAAATTCATTTAGAATTGTTGTTTAAAAAGGTCATATTTCCCGATTCCTTTGGAGTTAGCCTCCCAAATTTTGAGGTTAATTAGCCTATATAATTAGGAACAGGTTTCTTATACGGTCCACGCCCGGTCAACGGGGTCAAATGGTCTTGGAGACCGTTTTCCCTGTCGCGGTCTCGAGACCGTTTGCTCACCTCGCTGTCTTGAGACCGAGAGAGCAAGCTGGTGAGACCGTTTAAGGAAGTGAAAAGCGGTGGGTTTTTCTTGGAAATCACGCCTTCATCTCCTAGCTCAAGAACAGTACGGATATCCCATGGATTTGCTTGCAAAAATAGCAGGGAAAGTAGGGAAACATGAAGGGCTATCATCTAACCGCATATAAGAGATGTACATAGTAAAGCATGGGTTTAGAGTTATAAAACCCGCCTAAAGCTTGCTTCTTGAGCTCCAAGCTCTAATGGCGTCCTTGAGTTCCCACAGGTTGGCCAAGGTGAAAACTCCAAGGAAAAACGAGAAGGGATGGCTAGAAAGATAGGATTTCATGAGTTAGTCACCATATTGACCTTGAATTCGAGTTCTAACCATGGAATTAGGCAAGAAGAAGGGTCCCAAACCTACCTTGTTTCCCTTGGTCGTCCTACTTAGCTCCAAGGCAGTCTTTAGTCGTCTTTGGTGAAATGGAACAGTGAAGGGAACGAAGGGAAAGTTCCCTTGCTTAGAGAAGTTGAGGGTATATATACTAGGGGTAGGATTTTCAACATTAGTTCTTAAGTTGTCCATAATTCCAACTAGGTCCCTCCTTCTTTTACTTGCTCGTCCCTTCCTCTTTATTATAAGGACAAACCTTATCTTAAGGTCTAGAAAAAGAAGGCAAAGAAGAACAATCTAATAATAAGGTACATACATAAAGAGATATTGCACATATACCCTGATTATTCAATCTCAAGGCATATTTCATAACTTTATAACTCAATTGAGGTGACTCCCTCATCATTTCTTCTCTTAATGATGGTAAGAGTCTAAAAAGATACATTAGATGACATATTTCACAATTTGCATCCCTTAATTTGGGTAAATTGCATTTTTCCCCAATTTAGGGTTCCAAGCACCGGGATTGTTTCCACAGCTGCACCTTGGTGCCCTAGCTTGGGAAATCCCTCAAACTTTACCAAAAAGATTCTCATGATGCCTCAACATCAGAGGAACATCTCAACATGTGCAAATTGCAAGCTAACCCTTTTTAACTGGGTAAATTGCACATAGGTCCCTGTATAACAAAACAATGCTACAACTTTAAATAAAAAGGAGCAAATACTGAAATATATGTTTCTGAGAAACTTAATTACATGCTCAGAGTTAATCACAAGGATTTAATCACATATTTAGGCAAAACACCTAGGGTTAACTCATAACCCAGGTCAGGGGTGTTACAGTAAATTTTCCTTATCAACATCATCATTATCGTCATCATTGTCGTCATCATCATCATACAAATCATCATAATCATCATCTACTCATCATCATCACCATCGTCATTAATATTATTATTCATAATAGTCATTTTTATGTATGATGTTCATATATGTCTTATTTTTCTTCATGTATTAGAGTTATCTCTTAAGTTGAACTTATTTATAGTTTTTATCAAGGGAGATGAATTATGATGTATTACATTTATAAGACAACATTTATACTTTAATAAGAATATTAGGGTTGAGGCATAAGTTCAGGGTTTTGTTTTCCAACGGATCTTCTCATTCATATTTGAACACTATAGTGTGTTATATTGAACTTTGAGAACTAATCACCCATGATTCTATTATACACCTGAATGGACTCATGCCATGATTAAGATGTACTTGATTCATTTTCACCTTTAATTCATTGTGCTCCCCTGGGATAGGAGTATGTTCATTAAGTTTATCACCCTTAGTGTGGTGAATCTTTTTTCTTGACTAGACTACCCATATCATTTTTATTAAAAGAATTATATGAACTTTAATTTTTCTTTTCAAGTAACATTCATGGTGGTCAAAATAACAAGGCTTACCCATACACCAAAATTATGTGATATCTAAATTGTTGGACTTCAGTTTATGGAGTTGCCCAAGTTCTACTTATTACAACCACTAACAACTCTTGGTTATCCCTTAAGCTACACTTCTAAGCGTATAAGACTTGGATCCTTAAAAGGGTTAGTCTATAACTCATCTAATCACTTAGATGGGTAACAAATGTGGATCTAGGTCGTATATTTATTCCTAGTATTCACTACTTCACACTAGACATAGGGTCTCATGTTAGATCATGCCAGTCAAATATTCCTCACTAAAGGTTTTCTCTACTACTCAACTTCCTTGTGGTGGTGACTTGGTTCCAAAACCATCGGTAAAATCCCAAAGGATTTTTTTTGTGTAAATATATAATAATGATAATAATAAGTTTTGTGATGAAAACCTTGCAATCAAAATTAAACAATGGCGCCAAAATCGACTCGAGAACCAAGTCTCCCACCTATCTAGTACATGATACCTATAGTATAATTCTATCATCACTTCATTATACTAGCATATTCTATTTCCTCAAGCATACAAATTGTATGACTAAATCACCTCAAGTCATGTAATAGGAGGAAGAAGGGTTTTCTATTCCTAATGGTCAACTTCAATAAAATCCTAATAAGGAACAATAACCACCATCCCCCCTTTCTCCATTAATCATAATTCACATTGCACCATCTCAAGACCTATGGGTAAAAAGATTATCCAACATTATAGGGAGAGATTTAGGGGTTTCTTATCACTATCTGGTTTACCTCCACAATTCCTTTACATATAAAAGTATCCTACATAGTCAAGTTACTCATCTTAATCACCACATAAACCAAGTACACTATTAGAGATGATAGAGGTTAATACTATGTATATCTACCAAAACTTATAGCTTTCCACAACCAGTTTCTCATGTATGAGGCATTACAATTTCAATGAAAATGGTATCCAACTCTTAGATGCATTTAGGTGGAGCTTTGTGGTAATGCCCCATGTTGAAGGTGAGGCATGCCTAACCATATTATAGTTAATTAATTCAATCACCTAGCATTAAGGAATTCATCACCATTCATCAACTTATGTTCGAGTTCTATGCTTATCCTCCATACATGCTCAGTCCTCCTTGTAGTCATATTTGAGGCATGATAGTGAAACAATAAGGGAAAGGGCCCACATGGGAATTAGGTTGGTCCTATTAGTGTTCAAGCCAGCCTATATTTTAGTTGTGAACTGTCCTATCATAAGATTGGGAAATAGAATCTGATGACTAGGATTATCAACCCCTATGTAGAAACGTTATGTATTCCATAAAGGGTATAGGACTAACTAGGGTTTCCAAAACTGAGTCTTGACCACACGTGGTTTGGGGAGTGGAAATCACCAAATTATATAGGGATCGGAACCCTATTTGTTATTCCACTACTCTGGATTAGGTATGTCAACTATATGTATAGGGTCATCTACAAACCTAATCAGGGAACAATATGCGATAACTTGAAATAGTCAAGTTATCGACTGCTTTGGCTTTGATACCATTTTGTAAGGAGTGAGCTCTGATAGGGAATCCACTCAAATGATACAATACGAGAGCCATTTAATGTTAAAGTAGCAGAAACAAAACTATTACAAAGTTACATCATTTTCATTGTACAATTGTTCCTCGCCATACAAGGTGGAACGAAAAATAGAATAAAAGGTATACACCTACAAACACGTAAGGCCAGTTGCAGAGGGCAAACCAACTATCCCAAGGTATCTTCAATGACCAAGTCCATGTATACAATCCTTTAGCATCTTTGTCTTTTAATGTACCTAAACCTGGGTGGAAGGGAACATCACCCAGAACATAGGAGGCAACATAGAGGTCAGCAAAGAGCTGAGTATGCACATATGATAAACACTTTGGGCATTATATATGGTTATAAGGGCAAAAAGATATGTTCCCACAAGAAGGGGGCTATTTGCAATTAGATAAGTTCAAAAGGAATATAACAAAATAAATGAGGTGTATTAACATTCTAAATACAAGTATCAAAATAAAATGTCTTGCCATATCATTTAACCACAGTTACAGCATAAAGCAATAAACTTTTGCATGCATAACAATGTAGAGTAAATATACCTAAAACCGAGCCATAACACCATAGGATCATGGCCTAAAAGAAATAAGGGTGGAAACAAACACCCCGGGTGGAAATGCATGCCCTATATAAGTATGGTTGTACATAAGTACCACTATTCTAGATATTCTAGTCAAACATGTAGCATGCATAAAATAGAGAGGCAAGACTAGCAGTTTAGTCAATTCTTCATAGAATGGCAATCATAGCAAGGGCGTCCAAGAACCCATATAAACATAGTAGGTCATCAACCACATGAATATAATGAATAAGGAACATGAGATATGAATGTCCAAGTAAATGAATTTCAAGTGGAAATAAAAGTTCGAGAGATGCCTCATTAATAGAAAAGTAGGTCTCAGTTAAATAATTCCTAAAATAAAATAGAGGGTGTACATACCTAATCTTCATGATTGACCCTATTTCTAGGTATGATATCCACTATTCATCCTTCTAGGCCTACTGATTAGTAGAGATTGAGTTGTAGTTGGTTCTTTGAGTAAAAGGTTGCACCAATGTTCGAGGTAGATTCTTCCGGGTGGTAGTCGGCCTGTGCAAGAAGGAGGTATTCCCTCTTCTCTAGTTTGTGAGGTCTCCACACTAATGAAACATGAAGCAATGAGGTTCAGTCAATAGGCAACATAGTGCTGGGTCTCGACGGTGTTGATCGCAAACCATGTTGTTTGCTAGGGTTCCAAGGTCCTCAGCAAATGGACGGTGTTGGTGGGGGAAATGAGCAGTAGATGGGAACAGCTTGAAGGGATGAAGGAGAGTAGGCAACACCACATAGGTCATCGAAGTTTAGTGGTGGGAAGCAATGGTCGTAGATGGTAGATATAGAAGTTGACAATGTGGATTAGGATTGGTGGTGTGGTGATTTGCATCCGCTAAACTAGTAATGTGGGTGGTGAATCTGCAGATGCAAGGAGATGGCCAGAAAGTTGATGCAAGTTAGATGGAAAGAGGAGGGGTTGAAGTAGGTGCTGGTGAGGTTTAAGCAACCATGATCGCAGTCAGAGGAAGGACGGGACACGACTACGAGTTCAGTGGTGTCGATAGAGTGGGAGATTGCAGTGTCGGAAGGTCTAAAGGAGGGGGCGATGTCATGGGAGGTTGGTGGCCAATGGTGCCGGTTGCGGCTGCAGGACACGGTGGTTGACGGTGTCAGAACAATGTGAATGTGGGTAAAACTGACCAAAATTTGAGGAGGAGATACGTGTGGCGACCAGGTCAAGGAAGAGAGAGGAGGAGACTAGGTTTCATGGTGGTTTGGGGGGTTGGCGACCCCATCCGCTACCACAAGATCTTCTCGTGGTTGAACTCCAGCCATCATGGCATGGGTGGCGGTAGTTGTGCATGCCATGATGATGCTAGGAGGGAGATGAGGAAACGAAGAGCAGGCGGCGGTATTACCCTACAATTCTGGGCTCTCCCTGGCTTTGTGTTTCCGTCAAGGCTTGGGTGAAGGTGAAGATGGGGAACTAGGAATATGTGTGCTACCGAAAAAGAGGATGAGGTGTAGTAGAGATGATACGAGGAATCAGGGGAGGAAAAGAAGGGGAGGAGAAGTTGAAGAATTGGTCTGCGGCCGTTTTGCGATCCATACGAGAGGAAGAAAAGGATCACCTCAAAGGGAGGGGAAAAGTAACATGTTACATGGGAAGATGATGGAACCAAATATAATTATTGTATTTAATTTATGCAAATTAGATCTAGAATAATTAATCATTTAAATGAATGATTAAATTAAGTTGGACTGACACAAGAATTGATGGATAGGCTAATGAAGGTGTGAGGAAGTCATCTCAGGCATTGATTTCATATTTTTAAAATGTTTAATATTTGATTTCATCAATTTTATATAGAGCATTCATTATATGGATTAAACATGTTAATTAGTCAATGGTGTCACACTATATCCTATTAAATGAATCATTTTATCTTCAATACTATACAATTCATGAGGGAAAATTTTGACTCAAAGATATAGATTAGTTTATACATTTACTGAATTCTATTATTAACTTAGTTTTTCTGTGTCATCCCAATATCCATAATAAGGGATTTTCAACTATATAATGTTATTTGAATTTGAATTATCATTATACATATTAATTTAGGGACAAAGTTTCATATATTACCATAATCATTAGGGGTCTCGAACAAGGTTCGGCTAAGTCATAAACCTTGATTCGAGTATGTTACAACACTCCACCCCTTAAAGGGGATTTCGTCCCTGAAATCCCTCCACTGCTAGTTAGAAGTTCTATGACATAATTGTAAACTAATCTGAGATCTCTAGTGTACTCAATATGGTGGACTATTGTACAACACTCAATATCATACTTATATCCAAAACTCCATGGTTAACCCACATAATTTCATGCTTCAAGTCCCCACCATTTCCTTGTATTCTAGGATGGGCTAGCAAAAATTTTACATGAAGACATAGGTTATCTTAATGGTGCTACGTTCATAAAGATTACCTAAATTGTTATGAATGTTTTGTTATCCAATTACACGAACCATGTCCCAACAAACATGATGTATTAGGTTGTTCTACTGATCCTCATCTTCCATCACTTAAACATGAATGACCAATGTTCATATACAAATTCCCAATAGAACCATTCAGATTGTGACCGCTAAATTGGTGGACTACACTTGTGTATAAACATCAATCCTCAAGCACCGTGATTCCTATCATTATTACTACTAAGTAAAATTTCCTTATCAACATCATCACTATCGTCATCATCGTCATCATTGTCATCATACAAATCATCATAATCATCATCTACTCATCATCATCATCATCATCATCATTAATATTATTATTCATAATAGTCATTTTTATGTATGATGTTCATATATGTCTTGTTTTTCTTCATGTATTTGAGTTATCTCTTAAATTGAACTTATTTATAGTTTTTATCAAGGGAGATGAATTATGATGTATTACATGTCTAAGACAACATTTATACTTTAATAGGAATATTAGGGTTGAGGCGTAATTTCAAGGTTTTGTTTTCCAACGGATCTTCTCTTTCGTATTTGAACACTATAGTGTGTTATATTGAACTTAGAGAATTAATCACCCATGATTCTATTATACACCCGAATGTACTCATGCCATGATTAAGATGTACTTGATTCATTTTCACCTTAAATTCATTGTGCTACCCTGGGATAGGAGTATGTTCATTAAGTTTATCACCCTTAGTGTGTTGAATCTTTTTTCTTGACTAGACTACCCATATCATTTTTATTAAAAGAAGTATATGAACTTTAATTTTTCTTATCAAGTAACATTCATGGTGGTGAAAATAACAAGGCTTACCCTTAAAACAAATTTATGTGATATCTAAATTGTTGGACTTTAATTTATGGAGTTATCCAAGTTCTACTTATTACAACCACTAAAAACTCTTGGTTATCCTTTAAGCTTCACTTCTAAGCATATAAGACTTGGCTCCTTAAAAGGGTTAGTCTATAACTCATCTAATCACTTAGATGGGTAACAAAGGTGGATCTAGGCCGTATATTTATTCCTAGTATTCACTACTTCACACCAGACATAGAGTCTCATGTTAGATCATGTCGGTCAAATATTCCTCACTAAAGGTTTTGTCTACTACTCAACTTCCTTGTGGTGGTGACATGGTTCCAAAACCAAAGATGAAATCTCAAAGGATTTTTTTTGTGTAAATATAAAATAAAAATAAAAATAAGTTCCGCGATGAAAACCTTGCAATCAAAATTAAACAATGGCGCAAAAATTGACTTGAGAACCAAGTATACCACCTATCTAGTACATGATACCTATAGTATAATTCTATCATCACTTCATTCTACTAGCATAATCTATTTCCTCAAGCATAGAAATTGTATGACTAATTCACCTCAAGTCATGTAGCATAGGAGGAAGAAGGGTTTTCTATTCCTTATGGTCAACTTCTATAAAATCCTAATAAGGAAAAATAACCACCATCCCCCTATCACCCTTAATCATAATTCACATTGCACCATCTCAAGACCTATGGGTAAAAAGATTATCCAACATTATAGGGAGAGATTTAGGAGTTTCTTATCACTATCTGGTTTACCTCCACAATTCCTTTACATATAAAAGTATCCTACATAGTCAAGTTACATATCTTAATCACCACATAAACCAAGTACACTATTAGAGATGAGAGAAGTTAATACTATGGATATCTACCAAAACTTATAGCTTTGCACAACCAGTTTCTCATGTATGAGGCATTACAATTTCAATGAAGATGGTATCCAACTCTTAGATGCATTTAGGTGTATCTTTGTGGAGATACTCCATGTTGAAGGTGAGGCATGCCTAACTATAATATAGTTAATTAATTCAATCACCTAGCATCAAGGAATTCATCACCATTCATCAACTTATGTCTGAGTTCTATGCTTATCCTCCATACATGCTCAGTCCTCCTTGTAGTTGTATTTGAGGCATGATAGTGAAATAACAAGGGAGAGGCCCACATGGGAATTAGGTTGGTCCTAATAGTGTTCAAGCCAACCTATATTTTAGTTGTGAACTCTCCTATCATAAGGTTGGGAAATAGAATCTTATGACTAGGATTATCAACCCCTATGTAGAAAAATTATGTATTCCATAAAGGGTGTAGGACTAACTAGGGTTTCCAAAATTGAGTGTTGACCACACATGGTTTGGGGAGTGGAAATCACCAAATTAGATAGGGATCGAAACCCTATTTGGTATTCCACTACTCCGGATTAGGTATGTCAACTATATGTATAGGGTCACCTACAAACCTAATCAGGGAACAATATAGGATAACTTGAAATAGTCAAGTTACCGACTGCTTTGGCTTTGATACCATTTTGTAAGGAGTGGGCTCTGATAGGGGATCCACATAAATGATACAATACGAGAGCCATTTAATGATAAAGTAGCGGAAACAAAACTATTACAAAGTTATATCATTTTGATTGTATAATTGTTCCTCACCATACAAGGTGGAACGAAAAATAGAATAAAAGGTATACACCTACAAACACGTAAGGCCAGTTGCAGAGGGCAAACCAACTATCCCAAGCTATCCTCAATGACCAAGTCCATGTATACGATCCTTTAGCATCTTTTTATTCTAATGTACCTAAACCTGGGTGGAAGGGAACATCACCCAGAACATAGGAGGCAACATAGACATCAGCAAAGAGTTGAGTATGCACATATGATAAACACTTTGGGCATTATATATGGTTATAAGAGCAAAAAGAGATGTTCCCACAAGAAGGGGGCTATTTGCAATTAGATAAGTTCAAAAGGAATATAACAAAAGAAATGAGGCGTATTAACATTCATAATACAAGTATCAAAATAAAATGTCTTGCCATATCATTTAACCACAGTCACAGTATAAAGCAATAAACTTTTGCATGCATAACAATGTCGACTAAATATACCTAAAACCGAGCCATAACACCATAGGATCATGGCCTAAAAGAAATAAGGGTGGAAATGCACACCTCGGGTGGAAATGCACGCCCTATATAAGTATGGTTGTACATAAGTACCACTATTCTAGATATTATAGTCAAACATGTAGCATGCATAAAATAGAGCGGCAAGACTAGCAGTTTAGTCAATTTTTCATAGAATGGAAATCATAGCAAGGGGGTCCAAGAACCCATATAAACATAGTAGGTCATCAACCACATGAATATAATGAATAAGGAGCATGAGATATGAATGTCCAAGTAAATGAATTTCAAGTGGATTAAAAGTTCGAGAGATGCCTCATTAAAAGAAAAGTAGGTTTCAATTAAATAATGCCTAAAATAAAATAGAGGGTGTACATACCTAATCTTCATGATTGACCCTATTTCTAGGTATGATATCCACGATTCATCCTTCTCGGCCTACTGATTAGTAGAGATTGAGCCATAGTTGGTTCTTTGTGCAGAAGGTTGTGCCAATGTTTGAGGTTGATTCTTCTGGGTGGTAGTCGACATGGGCAAGAAGGAGGTATTCTCTCTTCTCTAGTCTATGAGGTCTCCACACTGATGAAACATGAAGCAATGAGGTTCAATCAAGAGGCAACATAGTGTTGGGTCTCGACGGTGTTAATCGCAAACCATGTTGTTTGCTAGGGTTCCAAGGTCCTCAGCAAATGGACGGTGTTGGTGAGGGAAATGAGCAGTAGCTGGGAACAGCTTGAAGGGATGAAGGAGAGTAGGCAACATCGCATAGGTCACTGAAGTTTAGTGGTGGGAAGCAATGGTTATAGATGGTAGATATAGAAGTTGACAATGTCGATTAGGATCGGTGGTGTGGTGATTTGCATCCGCTGAACTAGTGGTGCGGGTGGTGAATCTGTAGATGCAAGGAGGTGGTGGAAAGATGATGCAAGTTAGATGGCAAGAGGGGGGGTTGAAGTAGACGATGGTGAGGTTTAAGCAACCATGATTGTAGACAGAGGAAGGATGGGACACGACTATGAGTTTAGTGGTGTCGATAGCGTGAGAGATTGTAGTGCTGGAAGGTCTAAAGGAGGCGGAAACATCATGGGAGGTTGGTGGCCAATGGTTCCAGCTGCGGCTGTAGGACATTGTGGTTGACAGTGTTGGAACAATGTGAATGTGGGAGAAACTGACCAGAATTGGAGGAGATACGTGTGGTGACTAGGTGAAGGAAGAGAGAGGAGGAGACGAGGTTTCATGGCAGTTTAGGGGGTTTCCGACCCCATCTGTGACCACAAGATCTTCCTCTGGTTGAACTCCAGCCATCACGGCATGGGTGGCGGCAGCTGTGCGTGCCATGATGGTCAGACGTTGGGAGGGAGACGAGGAAACGAAGAGCAGGTGTCGGTGTTGCCCGGCAATTCTGGGCTCTGCCTAGCTTTGTCTTTCCGTCAAGGCCTGGGTGAAGGTGAAGACGGGGAACTCAGAATCTGTGTGCTACCAGAAGAGAGGAAGAGGTATAGTAGAGAGGAGATGAGGAATCAGGGGAGGAAAAGAAGAGGAGGCGAAGATGAAGAATTGGTCTGTGGTTGTTTTGTGATCCGCACGAGAGGGAGAAAAGGATCGCGTCAAAGGGAGGGGAAAAGTGACGCGTTACATGGAAAGATGATGGAACCAAATAAAATTATTGTATTTAACTTATGCAAATTAGATCTAGGATAATTAATCATTTAAATGAATGATTAAATTAAGTTGGAATGACACAAAAATTGATGGATAGGCTAATGAAGGTGTGAGGAACTCATCTTTGGCATCGATCTCATATTTTAAAAATGTTTACTATTAGATTTCATCAATTTTATATAGAGCATTCATTATATGGATTAAACATGTTAATTAGTCAACGGTGTCACACTATATCCTATTAAATGAATCGCTTTATCTTCAATACTATACACTTCATGAGGACAAAATTTGACTCAAAGATATTAATTGGCGTAAATATTTACTGAATTCTATTATTAAATTAGTTTTTCTATGTCATCCCAATATCCATAATAAGGGATTTTCAAATATATAATGTTATTTGAATTTGAATTATCATTATACATTAATTTACGGAAAAAGTTTCATATATTACCATAATCATTAGGGGTCTCGAATAAGGTTCGGCTAAGTCATAAACCTTGATTCGAGTATGTTATAACACTCTACCCCTTGAAGAGGATTTTGTCCCTAAAATCTATCCACTGCTAGTCATGAGTGTTCAGACATAATTGTAAACTAATCTGAGATCTCCAGTGTACTCAATATGGTGGACTATTGTACAACACTCAATATCATACTTATATCCAAAACTCCATGGTTAACCCACATAATTTCATGCATCAAGTCCCCACCATTTCCTTGTATTCTAGGATGGGCTAGCAAAAAATTTACACCAAGACATAGATTATCTTCATGGTGCTACGTTCATAAAGATTGCCTAAATTGTTATGAATGTTTCGTTATCCACTTACATGAACCAAGTCCCAACAAACATGAGGTACTAGGTTGTTCTACTGATCCTCATCTTCCATCACTTAAACATGAATGACCAATGTTCATATACAAATTCCCAAAAGAACCATTCAGACTGTGACCGCGAAATTGGTGGACTACACTTGTGTATAAACATCAATCCTCAAGCACCGCGATTCCTATCATTATTACTACTAAGTAAAATTTCCTTATCAACATCATCATTATCGTCGTCATCATCATCATCATCATACAAATCATCATAATCATCATCTACTCATCATCATCATCATCATCATCATCATCATTAATATTATTATTCATAATAGTCATTTTTATGTATGATGTTCATATATGTCTTGTTTTTCTTCATGTATTAGAGTTATCTTTTAAGTTGAACTTATTTGTAGTTTTTATCAAGGGAGATGAATTATGATGTATTACATGTCTAAGACAACATTTATACTTTAATATGATCTATCATTAGGACTGTATAGTTGAGAAGAGATGACTAGCTAATCCTCCTTTTAAAAACTTTAATGTTTTAATGACATTTCCATCTTTATCTTCATGTCCTTTACATATACATCAACTTACACCTAAAATCACATGAAACAAATACACAATCAATATGTTGTCATATTGTTACGTGGGGTGCATCCAAAATGTGCAAGTAAATAACAAATATATTCCAACAAATACTTGCAAATATAAAATGCACCCCACGTACCAGTATGACAACATATTGATCGTGTATTTGTTTCATGTAATTTTAGGTATAAGATGATATGCATTATAAAGGACATGAAGATAAAGATGTAAATGTCATGAAAAGCATTAAAGTTTTATAAGGAGGATTAGCTAGTCATCTCTTCTCAAAGACACAATCCTAATGATAGAAAATTCATGTAAGCATCTTGTTTATAATCTTTTGAAATGAATGAAATAATCTGCTATTTTATATTGTTTGATTAAAATCTGGATCCTTGGGTAATTTTGGTAGGTAATGGCTCTCATATTTTTGGCCTTCCTTAATTGGGAGTTGTTGGAAAGTGAGTTCATTACATTTGGTATCAGACCCCATATTTTATCAAATAATATTTAATAGCTTATAGTTTCAAGTAATCTATAGAAATATGAGGGAATTATTAGGGCATTTTCTAAAGATGATGGTACCTAAAAGGGACCACGACCCGGGGGTTGGCAATACTTTCTCCGAACCACTGTTCATCTTATAAGGACTCCTGGGGATGTGCATCCTACCTGGCCAAAGTTGGATGATTTTCCCGAAGTAAAATACCTTAAGGTGTTCTTCTCATCTTAATTCATCCACTTATGATCCACTTACTTAATAAAACTCGAAAAGAAATTCCCTCCTCATCTAAAGTTAGGGTTTTTGATAAGAAGTAGGATAAAGACATCCTTTTCCAATTAATATACAATAATGTGGAAACAATAATGTACTTGTAATGTGGAAATAATCATGTACACATAACAAGGAGATGGTAATGTACATGTAATGTGGGAATAACGATAAGGAAGAGAAAAAAATGTCTTCTGGGTTTTCCTTATGAGAGTAACCCTAGATGGAACTAGAGTTAGGTTGAGAAAACCCTGGTGGGACAAGGGACATAGAAAGCCTAAGCGGCAGGGTGTAGTCACTATAACCCAAACCCAAAATCTGAATCATGAGAAATGGGAGTAGAATGGGGAAAATGGAAACCCTACCCATATGAACCCTAATTAGGGTAAGAGTAAAAGAAAAAAAAAAAGATAAGAAAAACATAAATGGGTTTAGGTGGCCCAGTCTCCCATGCATGAATGTTGAGAAATTTATGCATGATGCATGTGGAAAAGATTTGAATATACGTGAGAAACATAAATAACCAGGGGTTATACATGAAAATGAAAATATGAATATAGCTTGCTCATCACCTTAATGCTATCTCTGGAAGAATGAATGGATAAAGTATATCCCAATGGATGAGTATTAATGGAGATCACCCCCATTGAGTGGGTAGATCATTGAGAATACTCCCAACAAGTGGGTATACCACAAATAATGGACAATTAAAGATTGAGAAGTTACAACAATATATAAAAAAAGATGTTAAAGATATCTAAGTAGGATTGCTAACCCAAAGTTTGAGAACTAAGACGAGTCATGGTTCACCTTGAGCTTACTGGGTTTGAATTTAGGGACAAAATTCCTTTTAAGGAGGGGTAAATGTTATATCCTCAATTTTAGTAAAATTGAATTAAATAAAATAAGGCATGTTTTAATTAAATATTTATTTCTTCCCCGGTGATATTATTGGTGGAATAATAATGTTGATCACCTTTGTCACATGGGTGCTTGTGGCACAAGTTAAATAAAGAAATTTGTAAATTAATTAATAATAATGGCTTGTTGGAATGTTGCATAACTGAAATATAGATAATATGTGAGGTTGCCAAAAGAAAATAAGTTGTGTGGTATTTTAGATTATTAAAGGATAGTTTATCTACTCAAGATTGGCAATGCAATGTTTAAGGCATCAAGTGAGAGTATTTTTATCTTGACTTTAAAATAATAAAGGGAAGTAAGAGAATTCCAAAATTTGGGAGGAAAAAGTCTTTCCATGTGGCAATGATAATTGTTTTAAATAAATTAAAATGGAACAAGCTTTGATATGAAAGGAAATCCCACCAAATATATAATGGTAAGTTTCCACGACATAATGATATTTGATTTAAGATATATCCAAGAAAAAGGAAGAATGGTTTTGACCCAAGTCATAAGGTATTTAGTTATAGATTAATGATCAAATATCCAATAAGAGCCATATAAATATATGGTTTCCTTTGTGGATTTTTGTGTGGACATCAAGAAAAGCAAATGGAGATAAGTGTTCTTATATTTGGAATTTATTTCCTTTTTTTCATACAAAACATACTCTCCCCATTAATGTAATCCATAACCTTGAGAAAGGGGAAAGAACATAATAGAAGGGAATAATCTTCCATAACAGCAGAATACGATCCGTAGTAGTTTCCCACCCACAGTGGTAAGAGGGAGGAAACTCTGACCCTCACTTTCCAGCCATAGAGTCTCTCCATCTCCTTCCCTCTCGTTGTTAGTAGGAACCATTAGGGTTCCTTTTAGGTCTTATATATATAGAATAGGAGTTCTTTCCCTAATGGTTCCTTCTAGGTCTTGAATATAAGCTATAATTTTATGGTCTAATTATGTTTTCTATTTTACAGTCTAATTATGCTTTCTATTTTAGAAGTAGTGCAAAGATGAGTTTAAGTGGTGATTAGTGCATGGAATCCCTAGTCTTGAATATTAAAATGTCAAATATGTTAAGAACCCTTCTTTTATGATCATGTATATAATCTTTTGAAATGAATGAAATTATCTGCTATTTAATATTATTTGATTAAATTTTGGATCCTTGGGTAAAATTTGTAGGTAATGGCTTTTGTCTTTTCGACCTTCCTTAATCGAGGTTGTTGAAAAGTGAGGTTGTTACACCATTGGTGGAGTAGAATGCTCGACGGATGATGAGCACAGGGAGACCATGCATGAACATGTGGATGATCCTCAGAGGTTGACCAATGGATAAGCATATAGGTTGTAGGCCATTACACAAGACTCTGATGATAATTTAATTACAAATAAACCCAACCCCAAGGGGTGATTGTTGGTGTGTGTCATATGGTCTATGTTGATGAAGATGTTAATTGATGAAACATAAATTGATAACAAGATCAACAAAAATCTGGCCCTCTGTAAAAGTATTGGATATTAAGCTCAAAAAAATTTCATGAAAACTAAGAAATTGGATCAAGATCCTATAAAAATTAACACAAATTTAAAAAATGTAGATTTAAGATAATCCTAAAGTAAACTGAGGGAAATAAATACAAAATTAATGTGAAAATGCAACTAAAAACTAGAATGAATTTGCATTCATCAATACATTATCTGGACTCCCATCACTCCTTGTTTTCAACATTTATTGGGGTAGGTGGGTCATCAATATCCGCTCAAGACCTCTTCTCTTTGTTCATCAATTCACTATATGTGGGTCCCTTGTTTGGAGTTTTTTGATATGTTATTGTTGGTGTGATGGTATAAATTGTTTCACATCTACTTTCTTTGTTGGTGGTGGTGGAGGTCTTTCCTAAGTTAGATTCCTTTTTGGTATTAGTTATGCTCCTTATCTACTAGTAATCTTTCATAGTCTGTTAATTAGGGCCCTTAAACACAACATCATTGTTTGAATTCCCCTTTATTTTCTGACTCCTTTTCTTTACTATTTTGATGATGTAGTTCCCACACTTTGAGCTTAGTGCAAAAAGGCACTTACTTGATCCTTTGTAGCAGATAGCAGATAGTGGCCTACTCGACTCCAGGATTCTTCTATGGTGATGCCCTCAACCATGCTCCCTAGCTTTCATTTTGTTCTGTGTCCTCTTTGACCCATTGGAAATCTCTATACATGTGCCTAATTCTTCCGTAGTAGAAGAAAAAATTTGGGAGATGTTTGTATCTAATCTCCAATTCAACAATTTCCCATTTTATGTTACTCAATTTGTAGATTCTTTTCATAGGTTCTCTATATTGAGTTCAACAAGGACTTGCCTTGCTCTTGACCTCCCTCGTTGTTCATGTTCCATTTCCAAAACATTTCCAATGTTTCCAGTGACCTTAAGAACTACCTCATCCTAGAAATATCCCATCCAAATAATATATAATTGGACCCAGAACAAATATGTACTAATATCTATATCATACGGTTAGATACCATGCACAAGTAGTTTCTTTAGTAATCGAATCTTCTTGTCCAAATTCTTTCAAGGACTTTCTCCTTGTCCTTCAGAGTGAACTAGATGATGAGCATATTGTCACTCGATCTTCTTGAATGTTACCTTCTTAAGAGTTTGCATGTATGCTCCATTATGCAATATCGGCCTATGAAATTGTAAGATTTCCTCACTGGAATCCTTTCTACTATAGGTAGTACCATTAGGTTCCCAACATATTAATACTCTCATCTCTAAAGCCCACAACATCTTCTTCCATACTCAGGGTAAGGGCCTTGCGCCTGATAGCTATTTTGACCACCATGGTGGGAGTGGACCTCTTCAAGTGGAGTGAGACACCTTGTCGGCACTGCCATTGGTGAGTAAGAAGTCTTAATTTCCAATAATCTCCAGTGCAGACAATTTTTTTTTCCTACACATTTCAACTTCACCAACGACAACTTTCAATATAATCTCAAGTGTATTCAGATTATTTTTTTCCAGTGTGTCTGGAAATGAAAAGACACATTCATTTTATAGATGGGCGAAGCCAACAAGGATAGACACCCAACTTGTAGTTTCTCCTTTAACCAACAATGGTATGTGAGTTTTTTAAGTACACACAGAAGCCAGGATACTTAGACCAAATAATAAGACTCCAAGTCATTGAAGTGCCATTTTTAATAGAAAAACAAAAATAAAGCCTTTGTTTTTTAAAAGAAAAGACAAGAACCAATTGGGGGTCATGACAAAGCACACATGCATTTTTGTGCGTTAGAGCCAATATATGAATAAACACAATGAATTATGAATTCCTATTCTCATGTGATACCCACATAACCTTTGGTCTCTCCTCCAAATTAAGTGGAACCCTATACACTTAGAATTGAAGGATATGGGTCAAAAGGATGAACGATAGGTTCTAAAATACAATAAGTAATGGTTGAAATGCAACTATTTTGTCAGTCAAAACACAGAGACTGACATATTGTAGTAGACTTGGGCAAATACAATCTTGTCCTAATGAGTAGATATATTATATAAGACTTTTAGAAATGACATATTTAATGGTAGGATTTATAGGATAAATGTTTGTGTTAGGACAATAGCAATTACCTTCTCTATTGAGATGCATGAAGATTTGTAATTTTGTTTTGTTTAAATTTGATTTTTTTTATTAATTTTTGTGGCATTTTGTTGTTGTAGCCTGCTTTATCAATATGAGCTCATTCCTTAGTAAAACTTGAGGCAAATTTCTTGAAGAAAAAAAATGTTCGAGAAGTCGTGTGGAAGTTGGTTATTGCAACATTTGTCAACACGCTTGAAGTTGTCAACACTCTTGTATGGTGAGATTGATCACCACAAGATTTTTTTCTATTGAAAAAATGACCACGTTGTTTGTTTCTCAATGCTAAAAAAAGGTAACTACGAAGTGATGTGTGATTTTGTGTATGATAACAATGGTTTCCAATGATTGCAAGTGTCTGCACCTATCCGACCACCGCCTAAACAACCATGCTTCTTTATTCATATGGAAGTGACCACAAGCAGGGTTATTGGAGCAATTTTGATCGATTTGTGGATTGAGGGCCTAATGTTGGGGGGTTTCTTAGGATCAACAATTGGCTTGAGGTGATTAGAAAGATTCATTGGGGCTCTAGAGATGGGTTATTGGTATGTGCATAGATATGCATAGCAGTTTGATATGGTTGAGAGTAATGATCGAGGATCAGATAGGCTTCTACTGCCCTTAGGGGCATATTTGGAAAGGTTTGAACTGGGTTGAACTTGAGTTTAACTTGTCTTCTTGTGTTAATTAGACACCTTCTATTCCAAGTAGCAAAGTGGTGTTGTTGGGGTGTTTTAGGTTAAAAAAATGGTATAAGAAGTCGTTACTCCAGTTTCAACCCTATCATTGGGAGTAGCAGAATACTACCTCTCTCTTGGACTAAAATTCTAACATAGATATCTTTTTGTACAATAGAAGCCAATTTGATATACTGATTTCTAGTTTGACATTTGTTAACCGGATGTTGTCTTATTGGTTGTCAAACATCGCATACTTGGAATAGAATTTGTTCCTAAGGGTTGAAAAACCAGAGTAGAATATTCAAGTATATAGACATTGGAAAATAAAAACAGGAATAACATAGATAGAGAGGCCAACATGATGACAAAGTAGGTTTATTGGCTACATAACAGATATTTATTCAATACATCAACTATTATGAGTGTGAGATTAATTAGTAAAATAGGATTTACCTAAATGAATACATGCCTAATTAATTTGAACTTTACTTAAACCTAATTATTGATGGTAGCTCAATTATGATGTGTTAAACCTAATGATAACTCTAAGCGTGCTTTCATTTTGAATAAATACAAGTGTTGGCCATTTTTATACTCAAATCTGTTGGAACAAAGGAAACATGGCCATGGTAGGTAGAATAGTCATGCTAGGTGGCACAGACTTGGCAGCTTGCATGACTGTTCTGGGGGTCTCCAGGGCATTTTTCTCATAGATGACTTTTCTACATACTACATGATAGAAGTGCACTACTTGATTTTTGTTTATTTATTGGTATCATGTAATGACTTGAAATTTTTAATTAGTTCTCTATAACTCAATGAAAAACAATACTATAATTTTTCATAATTTTTGAAGGAGGTTTGACCTATTAGTTTAAGTATTTACAGTAACATTTTTATGACTGAAAATCCTACCAAAATAGAAGAAAGTGTAAGTAGGGTCAATTTGCAATTGACCCAAGCAGCCTAATTGCTCTATATGATCAAACTAGCACACTAGGATCACTCATATTTCATGATTCATTTGATAGAAATAAAATCCTAGAGTGAGGGGGAGAGCTAGGGTTTGGATGGAGAAAGTGGTGATGATGGCGATCTAGGGTTTTCACTTCCTAGAGTTGATGAAATCAAGTAAGTTTGTCATCTTTAGATAGGTTTTGTTGGTGATTCTTCTCTCACATTTCAAGATTTCTTCCCTCCTATGATTTGATTCAAAATTGTATCAAATCTCTATTTTTTCTTACTCTTTCTCCATACTTCTCCATTTCTAGGGTTTCTGAGTTAGAAGGAAGAAGAAAGTAGTGAATAGCGTGGAGTTTGATATGTATTCTAGAATTTCATATCTTCGACTATTTTTTAAGGTGTTTTCACACCTTAGGTGAGTGGGTACGTCCTTTACATAGTATATTGTACGAAATTGGATTAAACCCACATTAATCTTTAATTCCTTTGTATGCAACTACAAACCCTAAATCCACCTTTCAGTTTAAGCTTATGAAATATGATCTAGAAATATTTGTTTTCTTGATGTGATGAATTTCAGATGATAAAAACATATTAGAAATGTAATAAAACCATGTAAAATAGAATCCCTAAAGATATTGCAGAATTTATAATAATATACTGAAATCTAGGGTTTTTCGGCTGTGTCTGAAATTGTTGCATAATTGAATAAAGAACTTTGCCTATTTGAATCTCCTTATTTATATATGATTATTTTATATAAACGCATAGTACATATGTCAGATACTATCTTGGATTTTATTAGATGTAATCAGGATTTGCTTGATATCTTAGTAAAGAGAGTGAAACCCTAGATGAATGGAAGGTTGGAAGTTTGGGAATAGACATCATGCAATTCAACTGATTTGATTAATTATCGTTATAAATTTATTTGTTCAAGTTTATTCTTGATGCATGAAATTTTGGTCAATGGCGTGAAAATCCTAGTTTATTTAATTCTAGGATTATATATATATACATACATATATGTTTGGCTATATATGAACGGTTGAAAATAGTCTTTATTCAATGAAAGTGTATGATATCATTAAATCTTCATATGAGTCATGTGATATGTGAATGAGGAAAATGAAACCCTTAGGATAGGGCATTCATTGAATCGGGTATTTTCATATTAGTTTGTCTCAGTATGATATGTGGTGATGCTCAGAAGTTCAGTTTGTGGTACATGTTACAGATGGTCTATGAAATGAACTATTTACAAAGATATGCTACAAAAATTGATGTGATGATTGAACCATGAATTTAAAGAGTGAATTAGACATTTAGATGCCCTAAACACTATAAAATCCTTCACATGAGGCCTATGTTGTAGAAAACTTGCTTCCCAAATAGAGGTATCATGTAGGTCAAGGTAAGCTAGAGCACACTAGTGGGGTGTGGCGGTCTTGACAATGAGGACAAACTCCTTAGATGATTGGTATCCAACACCAACCGGGATTGTTAGTGGTACCTGTGTTATAAGTTGTGGTGATCATTGGACATCTTTAGTTGGTCCATCAGTGTATAAAAAGCTTGAGGGATTTGACTCCCTGCCTAAGTATTCACATTGAGAAGAGGAGTTGAGATATCTGACCGCTCCCACTACCCCCAAAAGCCAGACGTGGCGAGGCCCACTACAGGTGGGGTATTTCTCGATAGATAGGCTTAGGAACCTGATCATTATTCTAAGCCTTGTACAAGAAGATCATAGCTTGTTGTTATGCTTTCACGTGTCATGTTACACTTCATGTGGGTTCAGGGCTTAATAAGATGAATGTGAGATTAATCAAGTGTGTGCAGTTATTGATTTATTCTTTGGATTTTTTTAGAGTAATTTTCTATTTGTATCTTGCTAAATTACTAGTTTCCTTTATGATTGATTAAGAATGTTCAATGATTGGTAGTCATCTAGATTACCCTTCCATATATATGTTTGTGAATGATTAGTTCCTCAATAGTTCATTACTATTCTACTTTAAATTCACTTGTTGAATAATATATCTTTGGCTATTAAAGTGCTTTAAATTGTTTCTATGAGGTACTCATTCACTGAGTGAGTAGGCTCACCCCTCTACTCACAAATTTTTAGGAAAATCATGTGGATTTGAATAATGTCAATGCCACTAGATCTTCCACAAAAGCTAAGTATCATATTAGTTAAGTTTAGTCGGTCCCGGTCATTCTAGATCCTTGTAGAGTGATGATGAGAGAGTTGTAAATGATTATGTGTAACTCTGTTTCCTCATTATTAGAGTATGTATCCAATTAGCAAGGCATATGTGCATGCAAGTGTGTAACAACATGAATGTTTATATATGTATCTTTATTGTTGGAAATATATTAGAGGAAGTAAAGTTTTATTTCCCTTGCTTAAGTTAGTTTATGTGATTGAATGTGATGAAATACAAAGTTTGAAATCAAGCAAAAAATTAGGAGTAATGTTTGTATTATATTAAATACTCAACTTATGCCCTAATCTCATGACTAGAGGTTATTGTGGGATGTGGGTGTAACACCAACACACAAGTTTGGTCTGTGTAATCAACTAGGCATACCCCATGCTTTCTATAAATTTGGGAATATTAGTTTATTTAATACAATACATTCCATATTGTATCACCGTGTTTAACTAAAGAAAAAAAGAGATCATATTAAAGTTATAGACAATTATGTGTGACTAAGATGAACTAGAATGAAAAAATAGTAGTTGAAACTTGTTTTGGCTAATGTCATACAAAAGAAATGTTAAGGTAGATGACCACCAAAAAGATAAACAGGGGATGAAAAGAACGAGGATTGCTTCTAGGCATCAAAATGTCACTGTGTGGATCTTTAAATGTCACATGGAGTGAACAAGTCATCCACCTCTTTTGTTGGTTGCATTACAGACCCAACCACAACAACTAAAAAATGTGTCACTATGCGGTATTGAGACTAGTGTGAGTCACCCCCCCATTTGTGGCAGTGCAAACAAGTTTATAAGAATACAAAAGATCAATTAGTATTTCAAAATATTAAAGATAAAAATTATATGAAATATTTCCCACAACCTTTTGTATGTAGTAAAAGTGAAAACAAAAAGTAATCTATATTTAAAAACTAAAACCAATGATTGCACTCAAACCTCCCCCAAGACCTTTTCCGTAGTCTTATTAAAATACACAAGGACCGATTTGTAGTTACCAAAAAATACATCCAAACTCTTTTACATTGTGACAGTACTACCTAATAAGAAGACTAACTTGTAAGAAAAAATATTTAAAAAATTTTATATAGTGCCTCTCACATCCATTCCTATATCATATATACTGGATTGCATATAAAATTTTGTAATATTAAAAAAACTTACATAGAAAACCATCAATGCAGACCTATTACACTGGGTCATTGATCGACAAGTCTTAGACCATTTAATATGAATTTGGGTGGGAGTTTTGTCCAATAAAAATCTATTTATCAGGTGGGCACCCGTAAGTGACCCATTTAAATAGTAAATCAAACATTAAATATTATGTTTCATAATAAAGATATATGAATGTCTAGATATATATTTGTTGGATGTGATTTTGTTGTTTATTACTTATGCAATTCATATTTCATATGTTTAGATTTGCATGTATATATATCTATGTACAATTTGATTAATGGTTGTCATGACAAAACTTGTGTATTTGTTATAATGTTAAAGATATTTGATGTTGTTATCTAAGATCATTTTATTTATATTTTATCATAAAATGATTGTAATTTCATGTTATTTTGTAACATGTTAAATATTATCGAAAACAACTAAGTATCATTTTTGTGTTGGACGTTATCTTGCATCAACAAATTCTTATTGATGAGAAAGGAAGTAAATGGGCATTATTATTATTTTGTCTAAAATAGTATTTTTACTATATTTGACGTCAAACTTTAAACACTAAATGTTGTTTGGTTTGTTATACATAAGCGATAGAAAAATTCTATTAAATTTGGAAGACAACTCCATTTTGTAAAAAAGATGAAATTTGCAATTTACTAAAGATCACATGGGTTTTCGTGGGTTGAATCATGACCATTGAGTTGGGTTCAGGTACAATTTTGTATGATCCATTTAGAAACAATTCTCTTGTAACTACCCACAACACTCGTAACTGCAATATCCCAAACCAAATATAACTTAACCTACCCTTTTGAAAAAAAAAATCTACTTAAGATGCGTTCTTATATGATATTGATATTGCTTTCTATCATAATCATTGTATCTTTCTATCGTCCAATATATATGAACATGAAAGTTAGAAGTATTTCACTTGTTTGTATATCTTGACCTATCATATTTGATTACAATTAGAACTACAAATTCAGATGGAAAATATGAAACACACATAACTCTGCACTTTGTGTGAGACTAGATAAAAACATGTGTTAAGCATGTGAATTATATTTCAATTGATTGAGGAAAAAGTGATAACACTTTGCTATCTCTTTTGAGGGAAAACGTTTAGAAAAAACTAGCTTTTCAGATAGCAAATTGTCACTGTTTTTGTAGAATAAAATAAGAAATAATTTGTTTTAATAGTAGATGAATTCTTTGACATGTGGTAATTTTGCATCATATGTTTTGTAATCAAATACTTTATTATAATGGGTGTAACATGTTACTCAGTAGAGGTTCTTTGAAGTAGAAAAACATGACAATTTATGTCAACAACTCATAAGCTTTTTCTATCACCTTTAAAATGTATTCTAATTATGTTAATAATTGGATAAATATGATGCTACAAATGTCTTTTATATGATATACATAACATTCTTAAAAATAGTGAAAGCAAACTACTTGGATAGCTACTGAAAAAGATAGCTTGATGCCAGTTACTTGAAAATTTATTGTCCACACATGTTAAAACATTAAGCTAAACAAACTGTATGAATAGCTATTTCATACTTTGACATGGTGATTTCCCACAAAATATTTATTCTCACGAGTACTCTAATGCTATATGTAAATATTTTCATGTAACTATAGTTAACTTTGACATTGCTACAATGGTAAAATTATGAATCAGTTGAAGTAAGCTGAAAATAACATCCCAGAACAAACCTCGTCTACAACTTTTGTAAGAAGAAAGAATTTTGACTAAAGCAATATTCAATAATGGTCTCCGTCAACACTTCTATAAATTATACATAAATAAGATTAACTATGCAACTACTATTCAAGTACTTGGCCACATATTTTTTCAGAAAAAGCATTCAAGTTTTAGTAGGAGCAAACTAATCAAAATATAGTTGTAATTTTTTTATAAGAAATAAGTGACTAAAGCTGCTTGAATTGTGCTAAATTTTTTAAAGGATGAATCATAAAGATAGGCAGTTAGAATAAAAACAACACACATGTCTAGATGGAGTAGTGGATAGAGAAAGAAGCAAAATTTGATTTTTTTTATCTGACTTATGGTTGGTTTTACACTACCATGGATAATATTTTGTATACAACAATTGAGAGAGGGTACTCAATTGTAGTGACTTAAATCCCTTTAACCTGTAAGCACACATACAAAGTTGACTGGTCAAGAAGTAAACATGTTGTTGGAACACATCGATTCATTGGACTGATGAGCGCACATAAAGCTGTTGGAATGCAAGCACACATGTTTGATCAATGTTGACTGTCCCTCCAACATATAAATAGTCATTATGAAAATTACCAAATTTAAGCAAAAAATGATTTTTTACCTCTATTTATGATTACTATTACATTGTCATATAATAATTTATATATAAATAATTTAGAGAGAGTAACTCAATTAACGACCAACAAATTACCTCCAACATGTATGTACATAAACACACTGAATCAATTAACAGACCAGAAGGCTTTTATAATATACATATGATTTCTTAGTAATCTAATTTTTTTTATAGTGGGGCCGAGTCTGTTTTCACATCGGTCTACGATATTGCCATACACATTAATTTTGCCCAGAAATCATTTCAAACATGACGCGATGTTGATGCCACTCATAATTACATGTTAGTAAAAACCCATATGGATCCGCGCTATGATTTTGTTATTACAAAATGGTCAAGAAAAACAACAAAAATATAGTAGTTTGATATCCTAGTGAGCAAGAAACTCTCCCATAGCACGTGCCACAATATGCCTCCAAATCACAAACGTCCACACATTCCATCACTCACTCATAAAGCCACCTTTCTGTCATTTATAGACATGGGAAAATCATTTTGTTTCCAAAACAACCCCACTAACACTACATAACCTAGCATGGACAAAAACATTGTGATTGACTTAAGTATGTGATTATTGAGGAGTCCAGCCCCTCACAAAGCCCAAAATAGAACAAGTCATCCAAGAAAGCATGAGTCTTCACTTCATTTAGCTCTCTTATAGCCACATATGAGGGATACACAAGGAAAAACTACTTGTGATAAATGATACATGTAAAAAAATTACTAATTCATCACCTTTCTACTATGATTGAGATGAACCTTTTCACATAACCGAGACAAATGTGATATATTTGCCCCAAATATTGACAATATCAATGATTTAGCATCGCGGTCTGATATTAATTCTTCTACTAGTTTTGCATCAAAGTTAGGCATTCATTTTGATAATGAGATACACACAAACATTGTCTTATCAGATATTGAACATTTCATGGGATGGCATAAAACAAGTCCCATCCACCAAGCTAAAACACAAATATAATCACTTAGAATATAATCAAATCAACTTCTCATCATTTTGTTGATTACATTTTTCCTTTTTTACCTCATGATTGTTGCATCATGAGATGTTTGTGGTGCTTCATGCACCAAAAGATGAAAAGCCATCAGAATATTAATCTATGAAAACAAATTATCATCATTACCATTCAAGAGACCAAGACTCACCTATGAACCTTCTCTTTTAAAACTATAGGGAGGGAATACATTAATGAATGTGTGACAAGTCAGTAATTTTGGGAAACGTAGGGTTGCACAATGTGTGCACCCTTGTATATATAATAAAGGAACAATTACAGAGATGTCCACATATAATGCAGAAATAACAAAACTAATAACAAAATATATAAAACAAGATATATGTATTAACACTCCCCCTCAAGTTGGAGCATAGATGTCAATCATGCCCAACTTGTCCATAAGAGTGCAGAATTGCTTCTTTGCCAGCAGCTTGGTGAAGATATCAGCAACTTGGTCTTCAGAACGCGTGAAAGGAGTGCAGATCTTGCCAGTAAGAATATATTCCCAAATAAAATGACAGTCCGCCTCAATATGTTTGGTGCGCTCATGATAAACTAGGTTGTTGGCGATGAAGATAGCAGCTTTATTTTCACAATGCATGGGTATAGCAGAAGAAGAATCAACCCCAAATTCTTTTAAGAGAGAGCGCACCCACAGAAGCTCACAGACAGTATGGGCCATGGCCCTATATTCAGCTTCGGCACTAGATCTGGCAACCACATTTTGCTTCTAGCTCCTTCAGGTGACAAGATTGCCTCCAACATAAGTACAGTAACCAGAAGTAGATTTCCTGTCAACTTTGCTTCCTGCATAGTTAGAGTCAAAGTACCCTTCAAGAGAAAAGTGTCCAGTTTTCCTATAATAAAGTCCCTTGCCAGGTGACTTCTTCAAATATCTCAGAATGTGACAAAGTGCATCCCAGTGACACTGTCTGGGTTTATCAAGGTACCTGCTAAGAAGACCCATTGCAGTAGAAATATCGGCTCTAGTCACAGTAGAATAAATCAGTTTACCAATCAGCCTCCTGTACTTTTTATTATCAGAAAAAAAAAACTAGAGAAGATTCATCATCCCAATTGACATTAGGATCTAGAGGGGTATCAGTCGGTCTAGCCCCAAGCATACCTGTCTCTTGTAGAATATCTAAGCCATACTTCCTCTGAGATAGTACAAGAGCATTAGAGTTTCTGGATACCTCTATGCCCAGAAAATACTGTAGCTTGCCCAAATCTTTGGTAGCAAAATGTTTACCAAGGTGGGATTTAGTCGCCTGAATACCAAGAGTGTCATTGTCAGATATAATAATATCATCAACATAAACGATCAGAATAACAATACCGGTAGAGGTCTTCTTAGTGAAGACAGAATGATCCACCTAATATCTCAGAAACCCAAAATCAGTCAGAATGTTACTTAATTTGTCAAACTAGGCACGGGGACTCTGCTTGAGCCCATAAATAGACTTCTTCAACCTGCACACCTTGTGTGACTCCCTATGAGCAACAAACCCAGGAGGTTGCTCCATATAGACTTCCTCTTGTATATCACCATACAAGAAGGCATTTTTCACATCTAACTGCAGTAGTGGCCAATCAAGATTAATAGCAACAGAAAGGAGAATTCTGACAGAATTAAGACGGGCAACTGGAGAGAAAGTCTCAAAATAATCAATACCATAAGTTTGTATATACCCTTTAGCAACTAAGCGTGCCTTCAGTCGTTCTAAAGTGCCATCAGAATGGTATTTCACAACATACACCCATCTACAGCCTACATGCTTACACTGAGGAGGTGGATCCACCAACTCCCAAGTGTTTCTGTCAGCAAGAGTAAGCAACTCCTCTTTCATAGCAGACGTCCACACAGTACTTTTAAGGCATCTTGAATATTCTTTGGAACAGCTACAACAGATAGGGTAGATACAAAATTGCTAGCATGGATGGTCAAATGATCAGTAGAAACAAAGTGAGCAATGTTGTGAGATGTGCAGGAACGAGTACCCTTTCTAAGAGAAATGGGTATATCAAGATCAGAGGTTACCTCAGGTGTAGCAGAACCTTCTAGAGGTGAAGATTGGTTTGTTTGGGGGGGTTCTTGCACTGGAGGTGTCTGGTTCCTGTGCTGATAGACAAGAAGAGGTGGAGTCATAGTAACAGAATTATCAGGCACACATTTAGTAGTAACAGGCAGTGGAGTAGCAATAACATTAGGCTGCAAACTATCTCCTCTAGTAGAATAGTAGGGTGTATCCTCAAAAAACACAACATCACTGCTGGTAAACCATTTTTTTGCAGTAGGGCTATAGCATTTATATCCTTTTTGAGTACGAGAATAACCTAGAAAAATGCATTTCTCAGCACAAGGTGATAGTTTATCATAAGTTGATCCAAGTAAGCGCACAAAACAAGTACAACCAAAAATCCGAGGAGGCACAGTAAATAAAGTAATGTCAGGTTGCAGAACTTAAATGGGTATTTTGTTCCCAATCACAAATGACGGCATTCTATTTATCAGAAAACAAGCATTCAGAATAGCCTCAGGCCAAAACAACCTAGGAACATGAGTATGCATCATAATAGTTCTGGCAACCTCTAACAGATGTCTATTTTTCCACTTAGCTACTCCATTTTGTTGAGGTGTATATGTACATGAGGTCTGACGCAAAGTACCAACAGATTTGCAAAAAATAGCTACCTCTTTTTTAACAAACTCAAGTGCATTATCAGTACGAAAAACTTTCACAGGTAGACCATATTGGGTTTTCACCTCAGTAGAAAAGAATTTTATAGTCGACGTAACTTCAGACCTACTTTTCATCATAAACAGCCAAGTGGTCTGAGAAAAATCATCAACAAATAGAATAAAATATTTATGACTAGACAGACTTGGCACATGACACGGGCCCCATACATCAGAATGTACTAAATCAAAAATGTTTTTTTTGCTAATATGAGTGTGTTTAGGATAAACAGATCTAGTCTGCTTTCCCAACTGACAAGACTCACACTAAAAATTATGAGTGCCAACATCAGAAACTACATGTTGGAGCTTTTCAGACAACAAATTCCCAAGCCGATAGTGCCACTATAGAGCTGAAACTGATGTAGATAGTGCAGAAACCACAGGTGCTTTGTCCGCTTTCGGCAAATGATCCAGATAAAAAAAGTCCATCAGGCCCTTCATACCCCCTACCAATCTTCATCCTCGTGCGAAGGTCCTAAAAAACACATGTACCATGTATAAAGGTCAGGCGACATTGCAGACTCCACAGTATCTTGCTGATCGATAATAAATTAAGAGGAAACTGAGGCACATATAAGGCAGATTTCAGCAAATCAGAAATAATATCACCAACTCCAGAAACAGCAGACTTGGAGCCATCAGCAAGCATAACAGAGGAATTACTAACATGTTTAGATAAATGTCTGAATAAAGCTCTATTTCTAGAAATATGAGAAGAAGCACCTGAGTCTATAACCCATTTAGTATTACCAGTAGTAGATGAAGATTTACTCAGGAAGGCAGTGTCATAACCAGAATAATTGGCAGCATGAGCACCACTAGTCGATGCAGTAGATGACAAGCCAGAGCGTGCAAGTAACAGGCATTCCACCTCAGCACAGATGAAGTATGTAGTCACACTCAAAGAGTCAGTCTCAGTAGGCTGAGTCACTCCCTCATATGCATCCATAGTAGAGTCTGCGGCCGCATTGGCCCAAGCCAATTTACCATATTTCTCCCAGCATTTTTCTTTGATATGGTTGGACCGGCCACAGAAAGTATAGACGTGTTGTCCTGTCTGAGGATGTGCAGCAACAGTAGGAGCAGCAGAAGGGGCCCCACGACCTGAAGTAGCATGTCCTCATCCTTCACCCAGGGGAGGGTGACTATCAGTAGAACGACCACGGCCACGGCCCGACATGGCAGCAAGGGCAGTGGATTCCCCAACATCAGTAGACAGTGATGGTGATGAAGAAGGCAGGCACTGAAGTTGCTTGTAGGTAGTCTGTAGTGATGGAAGAGGGTCACTCACCAAGATTTGATCCACTACACCATCATAGGACTCTGGTAGTCCACGCAGAAACTGGACTAACTATAGCTCTTGGCATTGACGCTGCATGATGGCCAGGTCTATGGATAGGGGGTGATAGGACTCCAGCTCCCCCCACAATCCAGTAAAGGTAGAAAAGTAATCCGCAATGTTCGACCCCATAAATTGTAGATGTCCCAGCTACTTAGGGATGTCAAAATCCTTCTTGGGGTACTGGCTATGCGAGTATGTGACGGCGAGCTGATCCCACATCTGTTTTGTCGTAGGCTGGTGAAGCAAGGTGACACTATTTTCTCAATGATGCTGTTGAGAATCCATGTCATCACCGTCGAGTCATCCCGAACCCAGTCATCATACGCCTTCACATCTTTGAAATCGGCATCCTCTGCAGGTTGTGCCAAACTAGCACAGATCAGGTGTGAGTACTTTCCCTGGGATTTTGCATAAATCACCATGGATCATACCCAATGCTGGTAATTGCACCCGTCAAGTTTCACAATCATAACTTGACGGCGAAAGTCATCTCCCGAGGATGCCATGATAGCAACAACCACAAGTAGGCAGTGGAGTCCAGAGCGCAGACGTACATGCACAGGTAGGCACGAGCAGGCAGAAGACAGACTACGCCGTCAGGCAGGCAGAAGCATGCACATATCAACCAATGGTGGAACCTCTCACATACAACCTACACCAAAGCGCAGTAGAGAACCCGGTGGCACAACGGCCTATATGAGCAGGCAGGCAAAAAATCGAAAGATCGGTCTACGTCATGACAAACTCAGGCCACTGGATGGTTGCAGATCTTCACGGAGCCAACGATCTGACGGCATTCAACCGTGGAGGCAAGTCGGTCCCTACGGCTGGGTGGGCACGCAGCCCCAGCTGCCCGGTGGCCCTGCCGGCCTGGCAGCCTGCTATCGCGGTGCTGCTGGCCGGCTGTTGGCCTGCCGGCGTGCAGGTGCTGCCATGCGGGAAGGAGGGGCGGTGGGCTGGCAGCGGGCCGGGGGGCAGAAGGAGAGAGAGGAGGGAAGGGAGGGAGGGTGGTGGCTGGATCATACTGCTCTGATACCATGTGACAAGTCAGTAATTTTGGGAAGCATAGGGTTGCACAATGTGTGCACCCTTGTATATATAATAAAGGAACAATTATAGAGAGGTCCACATATAATGCAGAAATAACAAAACTAATAACAGAATATATAAAACAAGATATATATATTAACATAATGGATCTTAATACCGTATGTTGGTTTCAAGGGAGGCATCATCTTAGGCATAAACAACATTTTCTACATCACACATCATATTGTGAGAAATTATAGTATCACTATCACCATCACCATCCAAAAATGTCAAGATACAACTCATGGATCTTCACATGTGTCTATCGAGAACCCAATCAAGGAAAATATTCATTTACAAAATAATTATTTGATTTATCCCAATCATGCACAACATTTCCTTGGCTCGTTGAAGGAGATTTTAACCTCATCACATGTCACATAGACATATTCAATACAAACAACGCCTCCACTCTGCACCTCAGTAGATTTGATAAACTCTTCTTTAAATTCATCACTGATTTCATACTCACTAATATCACAATATCATGGAATCAAGGCACCTCGTGGACTAATATTGATCGATTCATTTTCTCATAGAAATGGGAGGACATTCACCCTCACACATTCTCCTTTGCCTCCACTAGACCCATTATTGATCACTTACCCATCGTACTCAACACCACACACACTGCATGGGGCCACAAACCATTATGCCTTGAAAAGGCTGTGGATGCAACACCTTCAATTCAACTCATTGATTTAACACCACTGGCTCTATCCCAACACATCCACATGAACATAGACTTCAAATCCATAGGAAAAATAAGAACATCCAAACTATTTTGAAAAAATGGAACTTTTTTTTTGGAAATACCCACAAAAAACTTTGAACATAGAAGCTCATCTCTTCACATTAGACAACAACCTTTGTAACATACTTGATCTCAGACCCTACCCTAGAAGTTGACATTTTGGACTTAGCCAAATAAGGTTGAAGGTTAGACCTGAATAGACGTTTCGTATAACCCAAATGAGCTAATGCATGTATAGATCACCTTAATGTAACGTAATGTTCTAACATTAATCTTAGGTTTATAATGGATACATAAAATATGCCACATAACTCATTTTGGTGGTATTATGAAGATAAGAAACTTAATTGGATGAATAATTTGGATAATGGGCCGTTAATGGGCCATATGATATATCTCATAAAAATAAGTCTCAAAAGTGGAAAAAAACTTCAAATTCGAAATCTACATATCAAAATTAGCCTACATGTCAAATTTCATCTAATTTGGACCACCTTGAAATATTAGGATAAGTTTAGAAGAGAGAAAATGAGTAAAAGGAATAAGTAATGAATAACGTGACTATATAACTTCAAAAGATGAAAATAATGGCAAATTCATATTCAACACATCAACGATAACTTGTGTATGAAGTTTTGTCCAATTTGGATGTTGTTTGTGCAAGTTACGCAATTTTAGGTACATTCTGGACTTTTTTGCAATTTACCCAATTGGGAGGTTTTCATTACAAGTTGACAATGCATATAATACTTATATATTTCCTTACAATTATCAAGTTTTTGAACCATGGGGCAGCTAGTTGCACCTTGGTTTAAAGGTGTTTCTTTCCAAGGGCATTTTAGGGATTATTCTCTTTATAAATGGGCATATCTTTAAAAGCTATCAACCAATGGGGTTATTTCTTTGATTGGAGGTCTGTTGGAATGGCCTATAAGTGTTACGACCCCACCTCCCGATAACCCCCACTTAAGGGAGACCGAGAGGTCGAAGCCGCACACATAAATTCCGGACCATGGTTCAGCAATTAATTGATAACAATTAATAAATTCTACTATACTAAACTGAAAAGCTGTAATAAATAAAACCTTTTTCATACCTTTGAAAATTGGGAACACTATTACTTCTATCCAGACCTCTGGCTAACTAACTAATCCTCCTTGGACTTTAATTAGTGTAGTTCACAATATGACGGATTACTGTTTGTCCTTTTTGTTTTGTACCTAAAACGCCGACAAACAAAACGTCGGTCAGCCAAAGCTGGTATGTGGGGGATTCACTAATCGTGCAATTATCCATATCAATTATTGCATCCGATTATCAATTAACAAACAATATTACGTTTTAAGTATGACTACGCGATCCATGTGTACCCTATCCCCTGCGCTGTCCCTGCAGTGGACCCGGATACTACCTCCCTTATGGTAGATTCCCATTTTTTACCCCTCATGACTTCACCTAATAGGTGAATCAATTTCTAGGGCTGAGTCACATGGCACCACCCGTGGGTAGCCCACTCCTTAACTCATGGTATGCTAAGAGTCTCATGGCACTACACATGTGTAGCCCAATTTCTGACTCATGATACCCTAGACCTTGCTCTAGGATATCCTTAGCCTTGACATAGCCACAGGGGTGGACTCGGATCTAGCTAGTCATACATATATAATCCTTATGATAGCCATAGTCACTTTATAAAGACAGGATTTAAATCATCCAACAGTTATTTCACACATTTAGGGAAACATCGGTAAAACCTCGGAAAACTAAACGGTATAGCCATAAGCGTAACCACATACCTTTTAGTGCAGTCTCAGATATAGAATGAAAGAGAAAAGCCAACTTAAGCAAGCAAAGGCAAAGAAACCCTGAAAAAAAAAGTACAATTTACTTTCATTAAATTTTATCCGACATCATTATATCCCTTAGGGTTTCTATCCAATTTTAGGGTTTCTTGAAAGTTAGGGTTTTGCTTTCAATATCAATTGCTATGAACCCTAATTCATCAAATTCCTTTAAAACCCCTAAAGCACTTCCTTTTAATATTCCTAACAATTTTAGGATCATAATATAACAAATTACTGGAATAACAAAATTCCCTTTTTCCTTTAATCCTAAATTAGGGTCTCCATATACATTATCTTTCCTTTTTAAACATAAACCCTAATTTAGGTACATTGGTATTCAAAACGAATTAAAACTTCATATTATACCTAAACCGGTTAATATCCCTTTATTTAACCCATTAGGTTACAAAGAAACACCTTTTCCATGTAATTAGGATTTCTAAATGATTTGGAATGCTTTCTAACCATTAAATTACTTTTGCATTCAAACTGATAATCATATCACTTTTATCATTGGTAAAGTTAAACTTATCAGTTTGATCTATTGATTTACCAAAAAAAACACTTTAATCATGCAATTAGGGTTTCTCACCTATTCTTCATATACTTTATTAATGAATTAAAGTACTTTCTGCAAAACATACAGAATTGGGTTATCAATCTATTTTTATTGGATTCCTCGTATTTTTCTATACAACTTTCATATATAACTTTTCTTTATCCGAGATTCCTAGCAATTGTTATGATTTTAGCAAGGATAAACACTTTTCTTGATTAATTGATAGAAATAGGGATTTACCAAAAAAACCAGAGCCGTTCGATCAGTGCGCCGGTGGACCGCGCGTTGATCTGACGCTCCGCGTCGCAGGCTCCCACTAGCTAGGTGGCGCGCCTCGCAGATTGCTATCAGCCGCCGGATCCCTATCCAACGATCGGAGTCACGAGCGTCTCCGCCTTTATGCGCGTCGCTCCTGGTTCGTCAGATCGCCCTCGATCCACGCTGGTCCAGGATCGAAGGGACACCGCTCGTCGTCTCCCTTTTCTTCCTGTTCTTCAGAACGTGGCGGTGCCGCGACGGCAAGCTCGCCTGAGCAAAAACAATCGGACGAGAGGGAGAGATCCAAGGCCAATGGGGTCGCCGTCTGGGTTCGCGAGGGTGCCCTTAACCCTGAGGGCCCCTATTTATAGGATGCGAAGACCCCTCTAGGGTTTTCGACCTCGCCGCCATCCCTGGTTCCTGCCCGTTTGGGCGTTTTGGATATACGCCGCCAAGGATGGTAAAACCAGGGTCCACTCTCCTCGTCTGAGTCTCCCGAATCTATTGGGATCAAAAGCATAAGCGCAGATGCGCTGTAACAATCGGAAAGTCAAGGGGAAAATCCCCTATGAACGTGCTGTGTCCGAGTTCTATCGGGATTCTGGGCGATCAGCCCGATCCGTTGGATTTAGATCCAACGTTCCATATTATCCGCGTTCTGACCCAAAAGGAAAGAATTCCTTAAATTTCCAAGGAAAAAAATCTATTTTTGTAGATAATTTGAAAATTCAATAACTCCTAATCCATAGGCCCTTTTGGCCTCAAATTTTAAAGGAAAGTATTTTATACGTTTATCTTTCATTGTGCAAAAATTGGAGTTATTATCCAAGGAAACGTGTCCCCTTTATTCCATTTTCTCATTATCCCCTATTTAATGGTATTTCCCACATTTTCTTTATTTCCTTGGCTATTATTCTATTTACTTGGGTTCCTTGAACCCCAAGGATCTTTTATAGTACGAAAACTTATTATGGGAAATTATTTTCTAGCCTTTTCATCACTTTCAACCATTATTTTATACTACTCCATTATTCCCTTGTATTCTTTTATTTAATGGAATTCCCTTTTCCATTTCTTTTTATATTCCTTTCACATGGGCTAAATGGCCAATAAGGCCCATCAAGAAAGCATGCAAGGCCATTAGAAACAAAATCCATGCAAAAACAACCATGAAAACACACATTGGTCTTATATATTCATTTAAAAGAGATTTACAAATCTCATTACATGTATTGAAAAATGAGGTTATAACATCCTCCCCTCCTTATAGAAATTTTGCCCTCAAAATTCAACAATCAAACAAACAAATTTGGATATGCCTTTTCCATGTCCGTCTTCAGCTCCCATGTGGCCTCATCCTCTCCATGGTGCTTCCATAGAACCTTAACCATCTCTATATTCTTATTTCTGAGCTCTTTTACCTTGGTATCTAGAATCCGCAAAGGCAACTCAGGATAAGACAGCTTTCCTTGAAGCTCAATTGGTTCAATGCTCAGCACATGGCTTGGATCTTGCACATATCGCTTCAGATTGGACACGTGGAACACATCATGCATCATACTGTATTGAGGGGGTAACGCCACACGATATGCGGCTTCACCAATCCGTTCTAATACTTCAAACGGACCCACGTATCGGGGACTTAACTTTCCTCTATTTTTAGCTATAGCTCGGAGCGGTCGTATTTTTAGAAAAACATGTTCTCCCACAGCGAAATGCACATCAGTCCGCTTCGCATCAGCATACGACTTCTGTCTGTCTTGGGCTCTCTTCAGCCTTTGCCTGATTAAAGCGACTTTATCAGCATACACTTGGAGTTCCTCTGACCTCAATAAGGTCCTTTCACCAACTTCATCCCAGTGAAGTGGTGACCGACACGGTCTCCCATATAGAGCTTCATATGGAGGCATCCCAATACTGGCTTGGTAACTATTATTGTAGGCAAACTCAGCTAAAGGCAGATACTGCTCCCATGATCCACCCCAATCGAGCACACAAGCTCGCAGCAGATCCTCTAAGGTCTGAATCGTCCTTTCTGACTGACCATCTGTCTGGGGGTGATAGGCGGTACTGAACTTTAACCTTGTACCTAGTTCCTCTTGAACCTACTTCCACAACTTGGAAGTAAACTTTGGGTCTCTATCAGAAATGATGGAACCAGGTACGCCATGCAAGCGTACTATCTCTCTGATATACAACTCGGCTAAACCGGACACCTTGGCAGTGGTCTTTAAGGCAAGGAAGTGTGCTGACTTGGTAAGGCGATCTACCACGACCCATATCGCATCATGACCTTTCTTGGTCCGGGGTAGACCCACCACGAAATCCATGGTGATCTGCTCCCATTTCCACTCTGGAATCTCTATAGACTGTAAAAGTCCGCCGGGTCGTTGGTGTTCCGCCTTCACCATTTGACACGTAAGACAACTGGCTACATAAGCTGCAATGTCTCTTTTCATCCCCGGCCACCAGAAAAACCTCTGCATGTCCTTAAACATCTTCGTAGTCCCTGGGTGCACTGTGTACTTAGAACCATGAGCCTCTTGTAAGATACATTCCTTCAGTGGTGAGTCTTCAGGAACCCATATACGATTCTCAAATCTGATTCCTCCATCTACTCCCAAAGAAAGTCGAGTCTGAGGCTTCTGCATCAAGCTTTTCATTTTGTCAAGTCCTCCACTGGCCAACTGTGCTGTGACAATTTCACTTAGTAGTTCAGACTGTATCTGGATATTGGCCAAACGAACTCGATCGTCTAAAGTTTGAGGTGACCATTCTACCAATTCCTCTAAGCTCTTCCACTGACTAGACAAAACAGCTGCACACCTGAGCTGCTTTCGACTTAAGGCATCAGCTACGATGTTCGCCTTCCCTGGATGATAGGCAATGGTGAAGTCGTAATCTTTCATGTACTCCATCCATCGTCGTTGTCGTAGATTCAAGTCTTTTTGCGTCAGAAGATACTTCAGGCTTTTATGGTCAGTGAAGATTTCAAAAGAGGCACCATATAGATAATGTCGCCAAATCTTTAATGCATGAATGATAGCAGCTAACTCCAGGTCATGGGTCGGGTAATTCACCTCGTTTGGCTTGAGCTGTCGGGAGGCATATGCAACCACGTGTTGATTCTGTTCCAACACACAGCCAAGTCCCATCTTTGATGCGTCAGTGTAAATCATGAAACCCTCATTGCCTGAAGGTAACGCCAACACGGGTGCAGTGGTCAACTTCTCTTTCAGCTCCTGGAAACGAGCCTCACAGACATCAGTCCATACAAATTTCACATCTTTCCGAGTCAACATAGTCAGGGGCAATGCGGTCTTTGAGAAATCCGCGATGAAGCGCCGATAATATCCTGCCAGCCCCAAGAAGCTTCGTATCTCGGAGGGGTTCTTCGGTGCCGGCCAGTCTCGAACTGCCGACACTTTAGCTGGATCTACGGCGATCGTTCCTCCCGAGATGATGTGTCCAAGGAACATGACTCGGTCTATCCAAAACTCACATTTAGAGAATTTCCCATAGAACTTCTGCTTCCTCAAGATATCAAGGACCTTACTTAGGTGGTCTCGGTGTTGATCTAGGTCATCAGAGTAAACCAGTATGTCATCTATGAACACTATGACAAACGAGTCAAGGAAGGGTTGAAACACATTATTCATAAGGTTCATGAACACACTAGGTGCATTGGACAACCCAAAAGGCATGACCACGAACTCATAGTGGCCATACCGGGTCCTGAAAGCAGTTTTTGGGATATCCTCACTTCTGACTCTCAACTGGTGGTAACCCGATCTCAAATCGATCTTGGAAAAGACTCGAGCCGACTTCAACTGGTCAAACAAGTCATCTATCCGGGGTAAAGGGTATTTATTCTTAATGGTAGCTTGGTTGATCATCCGGTAGTCTATGCACATTCGGAGCGAACCATCCTTTTTCTTTACAAAAAGAACCGGCGCTCCCCATGGTGATGTGCTAGGGCGGATAAAACCCTTGTCCAACAATTCCTGCAATTGCTTCTTTAGTTCAAGCAACTCAGCAGGGGCCATCCTATAGGGTGCTCGGGAAATAGGGTTTGTACCGGGAGCTAGCTCTATTGAAAAATCTACCTCTCTCTCGGGTGGTATCCCGGGTAGATCATCGGGGAAAACATCTGCATAGCTTCGGACTACCTCTATTTCCTCTAAGGGTTGGACCTTGGATTCTGGCTCAGTGACTACCGCCAAGAAAGCTTGACATCCTTTACTCATCATTTGTTCTGCCTTCAAAGCCGACACATACGGGCTGGTGGTGGCATCCTTCCTACCCCTAATGACAAAAGGTGGGTGACCTGGTCTCTTAATGATCACTTTCTTCTCCCTACAGTCAATATTGGCCCGATAGGTATAAAGCCAATCCATGCCAATGATTACATCAAAATCATTCATGTCAAGAAGGATAAAATCTGTAGGAAACTCTTGATCTCGATATTTCACAGGTATCACCGGAGTTTTCAAAAGGGAAGTAAAGATCCGACCACTCGGGGTTGTAACATCTAAGACATAACCTAGATCCTTGATATCCAAACAAAGCATAGTTGCAAGATTTCTCGAAATGAAAGTATTAGTAGATCCAGAGTCAAAAAGAGCTTTCACATTACGTCCCATAACTTCAAGCATGCCTACATTGTTTTTCATCATGCATTATTACATACTTAATCTTAAAACATAAAAGAAAACTCTAAGGGTTATTACCCTCGATCAAACGATTTGCATTTGCCTGAGCCTCCTCATTGTCAATGGCAAACACCCGAGCTTGCCTTCTTTCTCCTGCAGGTGGGGCTACAACTATAGGTGGAGCTGCCACAGGTGGTGCTGCTGCCGGTGGGGCTACAACTTGTCCCTGTCCTCTGGGCTCTGGCATAGGGCAGACAGATTGCAGATGTCCTTCTTGGTGGCAACGAAAGCAAGTCTTCTTCTTGTAGCGACATTCACCAGCATGGCTCTTCCCGCAGGTGCGGCAAGGAGGTCGGTTGTTCTCCTGACGAGGTTTCCCCTTTCCTCCATGTTTACCTTTAGCTTGATGTCGTCCTGGACCCTTCTTGTGGTGGTTCCTTGGGCCTTGGGCTCCTTCAGTAAAACCCAAGTACCCCTTAGGTGTAAAAGAGGTAGGCATCACAGTCCTCTCCATGTCTAAAGCTGTGTTGTAGGCTTCGGCGAAAGTCCTTGGCTTGCTTGCCATCACATGGGGCCTGATGGTAGGGTGAAGGCGCTCTATGAAGTGATCCACCCTCCTTTCTTCATCCATCTTGTACCCAAAGCGTTCCAAGATCCGGAACTTGCGCCCGAAGTCTGCCACAGAAGAGTTTCCTTGGGTCATGTTGGTGAACTCTCTTTCCTTTTCCTTCTTAGCTGAGACTGGGACGAATCTGGCAGTGAAGATTGTCTTGAAATCAGCCCATGCCATAGGCTCCTCTGTCAGGTCTCTGCCAGTGATGTGGGTCTCCCACCATATCTTAGCTGCCCCTTCCAAGAGATGAGCAGCAAAGAGGACCTTCTTGCTCGGTTGAACTTCAAGCATGCGGAAACCATTCTCTATTGCAAGTATCCATGCTTCTGCTTTATCAACCACTTCCGTCTTATCCTCTCCCCAGAACTTCTCTATGTTCAGCTTGACAAAGTCTAGGATGGTGGCTCCCACACGTGGACGAACAGGGTGTGGTTCACCATTCTCAGCTCTAGCTATGTCTCGGAGGGCCAAAGCATTAATAGCCTCTGTCAACTTCCTCTGTTGCTCTAACCACAAGGTATCAGGGGTATGGATCATCATGGTAGGTTCTGAATCATCGACTGGGTCTTCATCCATCTGGGCTTCTTCCTCATACACATGCTGCTCCTCATATCCTTGGTCTTCTTCTTGGTTCAGGTTACTAAATGGTACCGGGTCAGGGCCAGGGGCTTCTTGAGTGACTTCCTCAGGCCTCTTCCTCTTCTTAGAGGATCCACCCTCATGGTTCCTATTCCTCCTTGCAGAAGACTCCTTCACTTTACGGGGAGGCCAAACACTCCTAGCCGGTTTTCCGGAGTCCTCAGGGATAGCAACAGTCTTTGTACGAGCCATCTACATAAGTATAACAAACAAAACTTTAGTTTATCATTAAACTAATTATACTTATGCCAGTGATATCTCATTACGTATCTTTTATTAATTTGATGGAGAATTCCTTAATCCTTATCTTATTTGCCCATACCACATGAGGGTGGGGAAGAGAGAGAAATCCCTAACTCTTAAGTCCTTAATAGAAATTGTGATGAGAAGGGATGAATAAGAGGAGAAAATCCTAAAGGTATCTTATTTCGATTCAAATCCTAGGACATCGGCCAGGCAGTCACACATTCCGGGAGTCCTCGTATTCCGACTAGCGGTGCGGAGGAAAATTTTGCCAGCCCCCGGAAGTGATCCTTTTCTAGACACCTCAGTCTTTCGGAAAATCCTCTAATAACTCCCTTGGGTTCTATGGAGGTTGTAAAATTTATTAATTATTAACAATTAAGTGGAGAACCGTGGCTCTGATACCAAATGTTACGACCCCACCTCCCGATAACCCCCACTTAAGGGAGACCGAGAGGTCGAAGCCGCACACATAAATTCCGGACCATGGTTCAGCAATTAATTGATAACAATTAATAAATTCTACTATACTAAACTGAAAAGCTGTAATAAATAAAACCTTTTTCATACCTTTGAAAATTGGGAACACTATTACTTCTATCCAGACCTCTGGCTAACTAACTAATCCTCCTTGGACTTTAATTAGTGTAGTTCACAATATGACGGATTACTGTTTGTCCTTTTTGTTTTGTACCTAAAACGCCGACAAACAAAACGTCGGTCAGCCAAAGCTGGTATGTGGGGGATTCACTAATCGTGCAATTATCCATATCAATTATTGCATCCGATTATCAATTAACAAACAATATTACGTTTTAAGTATGACTACGCGATCCATGTGTACCCTATCCCCTGCGCTGTCCCTGCAGTGGACCCGGATACTACCTCCCTTATGGTAGATTCCCATTTTTTACCCCTCATGACTTCACCTAATAGGTGAATCAATTTCTAGGGCTGAGTCACATGGCACCACCCGTGGGTAGCCCACTCCTTAACTCATGGTATGCTAAGAGTCTCATGGCACTACACATGTGTAGCCCAATTTCTGACTCATGATACCCTAGACCTTGCTCTAGGATATCCTTAGCCTTGACATAGCCACAGGGGTGGACTCGGATCTAGCTAGTCATACATATATAATCCTTATGATAGCCATAGTCACTTTATAAAGACAGGATTTAAATCATCCAACAGTTATTTCACACATTTAGGGAAACATCGGTAAAACCTCGGAAAACTAAACGGTATAGCCATAAGCGTAACCACATACCTTTTAGTGCAGTCTCAGATATAGAATGAAAGAGAAAAGCCAACTTAAGCAAGCAAAGGCAAAGAAACCCTGAAAAAAAAAGTACAATTTACTTTCATTAAATTTTATCCGACATCATTATATCCCTTAGGGTTTCTATCCAATTTTAGGGTTTCTTGAAAGTTAGGGTTTTGCTTTCAATATCAATTGCTATGAACCCTAATTCATCAAATTCCTTTAAAACCCCTAAAGCACTTCCTTTTAATATTCCTAACAATTTTAGGATCATAATATAACAAATTACTGGAATAACAAAATTCCCTTTTTCCTTTAATCCTAAATTAGGGTCTCCATATACATTATCTTTCCTTTTTAAACATAAACCCTAATTTAGGTACATTGGTATTCAAAACGAATTAAAACTTCATATTATACCTAAACCGGTTAATATCCCTTTATTTAACCCATTAGGTTACAAAGAAACACCTTTTCCATGTAATTAGGATTTCTAAATGATTTGGAATGCTTTCTAACCATTAAATTACTTTTGCATTCAAACTGATAATCATATCACTTTTATCATTGGTAAAGTTAAACTTATCAGTTTGATCTATTGATTTACCAAAAAAAAACACTTTAATCATGCAATTAGGGTTTCTCACCTATTCTTAATATACTTTATTAATGAATTAAAGTACTTTCTGCAAAACATACAGAATTGGGTTATCAATCTATTTTTATTGGATTCCTCGTATTTTTCTATACAACTTTCATATATAACTTTTCTTTATCCGAGATTCCTAGCAATTGTTATGATTTTAGCAAGGATAAACACTTTTCTTGATTAATTGATAGAAATAGGGATTTACCAAAAAAACCAGAGCCGTTCGATCAGTGCTCCGGTGGACCGCGCGTTGATCTGACGCTCCGCGTCGCAGGCTCCCACTAGCTAGGTGGCGCGCCTCGCAGATTGCTATCAGCCGCCGGATCCCTATCCAACGATCGGAGTCACGAGCGTCTCCGCCTTTATGCGCGTCGCTCCTGGTTCGTCAGATCGCCCTCGATCCACGCTGGTCCAGGATCGAAGGGACACCGCTCGTCGTCTCCCTTTTCTTCCTGTTCTTCAGAACGTGGCGGTGCCGCGACGGCAAGCTCGCCTGAGCAAAAACAATCGGACGAGAGGGAGAGATCCAAGGCCAATGGGGTCGCCGTCTGGGTTCGCGAGGGTGCCCTTAACCCTGAGGGCCCCTATTTATAGGATGCGAAGACCCCTCTAGGGTTTTCGACCTCGCCGCCATCCCTGGTTCCTGCCCGTTTGGGCGTTTTGGATATACGCCGCCAAGGATGGTAAAACCAGGGTCCACTCTCCTCGTCTGAGTCTCCCGAATCTATTGGGATCAAAAGCATAAGCGCAGATGCGCTGTAACAATCGGAAAGTCAAGGGGAAAATCCCCTGTGAACGTGCTGTGTCCGAGTTCTATCGGGATTCTGGGCGATCAGCCCGATCCGTTGGATTTAGATCCAACGTTCCATATTATCCGCGTTCTGACCCAAAAGGAAAGAATTCCTTAAATTTCCAAGGAAAAAAATCTATTTTTGTAGATAATTTGAAAATTCAATAACTCCTAATCCATAGGCCCTTTTGGCCTCAAATTTTAAAGGAAAGTATTTTATACGTTTATCTTTCATTGTGCAAAAATTGGAGTTATTATCCAAGGAAACGTGTCCCCTTTATTCCATTTTCTCATTATCCCCTATTTAATGGTATTTCCCACATTTTCTTTATTTCCTTGGCTATTATTCTATTTACTTGGGTTCCTTGAACCCCAAGGATCTTTTATAGTACGAAAACTTATTATGGGAAATTATTTTCTAGCCTTTTCATCACTTTCAACCATTATTTTATACTACTCCATTATTCCCTTGTATTCTTTTATTTAATGGAATTCCCTTTTCCATTTCTTTTTATATTCCTTTCACATGGGCTAAATGGCCAATAAGGCCCATCAAGAAAGCATGCAAGGCCATTAGAAACAAAATCCATGCAAAAACAACCATGAAAACACACATTGGTCTTATATATTCATTTAAAAGAGATTTACAAATCTCATTACATGTATTGAAAAATGAGGTTATAACAATAAGTGTCCATAAACTAACATTTGATATTCAAGGAGCCTCTATGAGCTGTCCTCTTGCATGGTCATGAAATCCCTAGGCTAAGGACACATGGAAAGCTCCATGGACACCTCATGCTTGACTTCTTCCTTATCCATAAAGGTTTGCATGTCCATAGGCACCCTTAGCATTGGATACATGGAAAGTAACTTGACGCCTCTTTCTTGAATTCTTCCTTATCCATAAAGGCTTGCATGTCCATGGACACCCTTATACATGACACATGGAAAATCTCATAGACACCTCATACTTGACCTCTTTCTTTATATAGCCATATCTACCCCTTTTCAACTCCAAATTCAAAACTCTTGCTCTTCTTTATTTCCTTTAGCTTAGAGCATAACTCCTACTCTGTTTGTCCATGAAGGTTCTGTCCCAAGGTAAAATAAGGTGCCTACCTTGGTGAAGAAGGCTCCTAGGGTTCCAAATTTGCTCTATATAGGGTTTCTAAAGCTCCTCCTTGGTTATTTCGACCAAAAGTAGTAATTTTCCTCCTTTCCTTCTCTATTTTCATGTTGTTAGTCTTCCTTCCATCTCCCTCTAGGTTGGAACCATGGCCTTCCATGGTGAAACCCCACCTAGAACCCATAAACACCTCATCTCCATGTTCTTTTGTTAGGGTTTTTCACCTCTAAAGTGGAGAAGGTGCTTCTTGCTCGAGATAGGAGCTTTGTTGGAGAAACTAGCCTCTTTAAGCTTGGGAACCTTACTTATTGGACCTGTCCACCTTCCCTAGAGGTTCTTTGGAGGCCTAGGCTTGGATCTAGGACTGACTTGGACTGTTTAGACTCTAAAGTTGAGGTATGATGTATCCCCTATTCTTTAATGTTGACCGATTCACCTATGCTTATTCATTCTCTTTGTCCTATGGACATTATCCTATACACAATGTATTTTCTTTTAAAAATCATGGTTCACGTGAACTACCTTATTTGATAATGATCCTATGATCATGGATATTCTTTTGAACTCTTATCTTATGCTTTGTTCATGCTGGAACTCTAAAAGATGAGATGTGATGTCTTTTACCCACTTATGAGGTGGATGTATATGTTGGTCACTTATGTGGTGACTAGTTTATATATTCTGACTATACTTTCTACTTGCCTCTACATTTAACATGCTATGTGATTCAGTAGCACTAGAGTAGTGTAATTGCATTGGTTTTTATGGCAAATTTGTTATTTCCTGCTGAGTAGATGTGATATTTCCTACTCTTTTGGGATGGTAAGGAACCTCATACCTAGGGCAAGATGTGTGATTCTTGGCCCATGTTTTATATATTTGGGAGACTGGAAGTATTCCTTTCTCTATCAAGTTTCAAGTTTAGGAGACTTGGCCGCCTTTGTGTTTATATTGTTCTAGGGTTATGTTTATCTCACATGCATGCGGGTTGATGATATGGGGTGTGTGCCCTAATTCTTTACATGTGCTTATGTGGCACAATCTTTATGTTTTATTAATGGCAAGTATTCTTTGGTTATCATATGATTTCAATTACTTTTCTCTTGATACCCTTTTGGGTGGTCCTTATTCTTTCTACGGGAAGCCTTTTATATTTGATGTCCTTTATTCCATATATTTCTCAGTTTCCTATTTAGTATGCACATACCAGCCTTTGCTGACGTCATCTATTTTCTCTTCTTGCTGGGGTATGCTTCCAACCCTAGGTGAAGGACTTGGATGATAACGCATGAAGTTTTGGACTAGCTTAAGGAGTTAAAGCTTGGAGACAAAGTTGTTATGGTTTAGATTTCCCTCTACTTAGATCCTTATGTTGTATCATATATGTAAACCCTTATGGGATATTATGATGTACTTTTGTAATCTTTTGTGAAAATTGAAAATAGTCATTATTTTTTTCCACTGCTATACTTTGGTTGTTTTGAATACCATTTATTGAAATTTGAAAATGTCACACCTATTCCAGCATACCTTTGAGTGTGTTTGGAATGGATGTTTTATTCTTCAAAATTTTCTAGTAAGGGGGTGATCCCGCCTCCTTACAGCATGGTATCAGAGCCCATGGTAGTCAGAATCTGACTATTTCAATCTTATCTCCCTAGTTAGAATCCTTGTCTTACCTTTGAGTGACATGTTTTCCCTAGAGTTGATCAATATATAATGAAGGGTTGGTTTGGGATCATATATTTTCACATTAGAATAATGATGAATAGATCCTTAAAATACTTATAAGTAAAAGATGCATAAGTAATCATAGTAACTTGAGATTGTTTAGCTTGGCCTTAGGCATCTACTAGGACATGAAGTTAAAAGCAAAGTTGTCTAGAAAGGATCAGGGTTCGGGGGCTGGCAAGATTTTCCTCCACACCACTAGCTTGGTTTACGAGGACTCCCAAATCCATATGATACCGGCCTGTCCTGAGCTGATATGAATTGTCTGAAATAGCATGCTTTTAGGCAATAGTAGCCTTAGACATCTATATGATTTATCTTTAGGGACCCTAATATGTTGAACTAGTCTCCCAGGTGTAATGACTTGTTTGAGGATGGATACCCAATATAGTTCCCTTATGACCCATAGAATCACATGTTTAGATAGTTATCCCTAGATCCTAGACTTTGAAGTTTGGTGTTTAGTAAGCAATCAAAGTGCGCAGTGAAGCATGATGGATCTAGTATATGGTCTAGTTAGACTCACCCTTTTACCTCTAGATTAGTTTGGCTTGGTAGGTTAAATCCTTTAAGGGGTGGTGAATAAGTCATTTTCTTACATATGGATGTTTTGATTTCGAGGACGAAATCCCTTTAAGGGGTGGTGTGTTGTAACATAGTAGATTTTGGACCCTACCCTGGAAGTTGACATTTTAGACTTAGCCAAACAAGGTTGAAGGTTAGACCTAAATAGATGTTTATTATAACCCCAATGAGCTACTGTATGTATAGATCACCTTAATGTAACTTAACGTTCTAACATTAATCTTACGTTTATAATGGATACATAAAATATGCCACATAACTCATTTTGGTGGTAATATGAAGATAAGAAATTGTTGGCTAAATTGGACATTATTATAATCCCTTTGTTTCGATGATGATAAACATTTCATTCTTGTGGATCTAACGTGCTACTTGAGTATTGCAGGAACTAGGTGGATGACACAACTTTGGAAGATCTAAAAGCTCACAATGTGTTAATTTCATGATTGTAATCAAATGTAAAAAAACTTGTACAAGTATATAATGTACAAGTACTTAGACATCATGTAAATCAAGCGTTAGATCTTCCCTAGCCAATCACAACACTTAGATAGGTCATTCCCTACAATAGTGTCACAACTGCACACTCATACACACACTTAGTACTTAGTTTAAAATATTGAAATAGAGTCATTCTCGGTCGACAAACTTCTCGATCGAGACAATCTCGGTCGACAAACTCTTCGACCGAGAATGACCCAGGTAGCTGTTAGACACAGTAGACAAGGTAGTTGGGAGTTGGATCAGAACGTTATATACACTTGCTCCAGACAGTCCCTCGGTCGACAAAGACCTCGACCGACTGGGATCTCGGTCGACAATTCCTCGACCGAGAATGTCTTTGTCTGCAATTTTTAGGATTAATTAACTAGTCGTTGTTACAGCAACTAATGGATACCTAACAGCTAGTTGAGCACTTAGAACCCCCTAAAAAGTGTCTAGAACGTCCTTAAGCATTCATAGGCCATTCCTATAAATAGGACAAGCCTTAGGACACCCAACACACACTTGTGCTACACTTAAGAAAAATACTTGCAATTGGATATTCATTCTTGTGAGCAATTGAGCAACTCCAACATTGGCTATTCATTTCCTTTGCTCCAAATTCATGTCCTATAGGCTAGCATCTCCTACCCACTACACCAACACTTCCATATACATTGGTTAGGAGATCAAAACGCTTGATATAGGAAATCAAGCCTTGTGCTACAACGGTATTGTAATTTCTATTTTTCCTTCTTGTTCCTTTATATCTTTTGTACTCTCCTTGCTACTCCTAGGGTTGGAGGTTGCGGATTGGAGAGGGTTTGACTTCTCAAGTGGAGAAGGGTCTTCTCGGTGGAGAAGGTGGACTTTGGACTACTTCAAGAAGGTTGTCTCAACGGGAAGCTACTTCAAGAGGAAGGCTACTTCAAGGGGGGAGCTTGAGGTTACTTCAAGAAAGGCTGCTTCGAGGTTGGTGAGACTACTTCTAGGTGAAGGCTGTCCAAAGGCTTTGGTGAAAGTGTTGTAATTTTATGTAACATCCTTGCGAGGTAATAAAATTAAATACTTTCAAAATCTCGGTTGGGTAAGCAACCGGGTAGTGGATTGACTACCTTAGTATTTGCTAAGGTTGGAACCACTCTAAATCCTTGTCCCCTTGTCCAATATTTTTGTGGTTGCTTGTTTTGCTTAAATTATTATTAAAATCTCCATAAAACCCTATTCACCCCCCTAGTGGTTTTTCAATTGGTATCAGAGCAGGCTTCAAGGATCTCTAATCGAGCCTTGAAGAATGAAGGGTGGTGGTGTCTACAACCGCAAGCAAAGGAAAAGAATGGACAAATCTTCAACAAGTTGCAATTGGTGCTTAGGAACAAGGCACACTACACCTAGTTGTCCATGGAGGTCAAAGAAGGAAGATGTGCATAAAGAATGCCTTATTGCTACAATAAGTGAAGAAGAAGAGGTAAGCCTTTTTTATTTACCCAAAGAAGATTTAATTACTAGTCTTCAAGAAACACATGAAAAATATATTGAGTGCAAGAAGAAATTAAAGAAATCAAATAAAGTAAATGATGAGTTACATGCCAAACTTCTTGCTCTCACATCTGAAAATGAAGATCTCAAAAAGGCTATTGAAGATCATGATATTAAGCTGAAATCAGTAGAAGCAAATTGCAATCTTCTTTCCCTAGAAAAGATAAACTTGCAAACTCAAGTAAATGATCTTTAAAAACAACCTGTTTTGTGTACACATCTAGATTATGATATTATTTTGAAAGAAAGAGATTCTTTATTATCTAATCTAGATCAAGCAAAGTTAGATATCAAGAAGAGAATGGATGAGATTGTTAAGTTGCAACAAGAAGTGACTAGTTTGAGTAACAATGATATTCTTGATAAAATCTTAAATGATTCTTATCGTCAAATTGGAAGGAGAGGACTAGGTTATAAGCCTAAAGGAAAATCTTATCAAAAACCTAGTTGGAGAAAGACACAAGTGCTAGAGAGTCAATCTATGTATGTACCTAGAGGCAAATACACATATGTACGCAAGAACAACCTAGAACACAATCATAGAAAGAGACATGAGGTTGATTCTATATGTTGCCATTATTATTTACGTCTCGGACATTATTCTTTCTCATGTCCTTACAAGAAAAAGGATGTTGAGTGAGTATGGGTTCCAAAACCCCCAAACCAAAATTAAGTTGAGATATGACCAAAGACTCTAAGTTGTATATCTCTATGTCTATCTCAACTTAACATAATGAGATAACAAATTAATTCAAGTAATTAAAATTTCTAATGTGAAAATATACATTTTAAACAAATCTACAGAGACACATCCTTGAAAATTTGTCTTAATTAGGGTCCCCAAAACCTAAAGATTTGAATATGATTAGTTGAGATTTGATCTAAATGTTACTTTGATATTCATATGTTTTATCTCAACTAAACTGAGTTTTCAAATTGCATAATTGAATTGATCTATGACTTACTTGTAAACAATTACTGAAAAATAGTACAGAAACATTCTCGGTCGAGAACCTGTTCGACCGAGAACACAGTCGGTCGAGAATAAGTCGACCGAGCAGGTTACTGTTTTAAAAGCTTGCAACAAATCTGATAAAACCTATACAAACAGCAGCATTCTCGGTCAAGAAAAACTTCGACCGAGATAAATTCGGTCGACAAACAGTTCGACCGAATCAAGTTCTGTTGAACCTGTTTTTAATTAATCTAGTTTGCTATCAATTTGTTGTTAATGATTGATTTAATATGCAAATCAAGAATGAATCTTAGAGACCATATTAAAATCAAAACATATTAATCTCTTAAATCATAAATTGTTGAAAGAAGGTATAACATTATATGAAATGTTTAAACATATTGCAAAAATGCTATATGAAGACTGATATTGAATATACCTTAATCATTGCTTGAAAAATTTATTAAGCATGTTCATGGTTTGTCTTAAAGTTGAAAATTTATGAACCATGAATGAGATTATTTTGGTTTATCCTCCATATGGTTGGGCTTAAAACTGAAAACTATGAACCATGTTGGTTTAATCAAGCAAATTACTATTTTATCATAATCCACATGGTTTTTCCTAAAGGATTCCTTGGACTATCTATATAGGAACCATGCGTATTGAAATTTAGTTTAAATGATCATAATCATCATATTTATATGCTTCTATCTTGATCATTGTGGATATACTTCTACTATTCTATCATAATTATTGTGCCATAATCATTGTGTTTCATTGGTTTGTCTAAAATAATCTTTGATCCATATATACAAACCATGAATGGATATTGTTTTTGATCATTGTGAGTCAGCTCATATGAAGATGCCATTTTGCATGAATAGTAAAACTCCATGGCACAAATGCATTTTAAATTGAAAATCTGCAGAAATTATACTTCACTTATAAATGTTCAAATTGGAAATCTGCAGAAATTGCCTCTTGGTTGAAATCAAGTTTGTCCAAGGGGCGCTTTGGTCGAAGTCAAGGTCGACCTAAAATAAGCTTGACAAAATGCTTATTTGTACGTCATTTTACTGCACTTAACCTTAGTATCTTGATTTAAAATGTGTTCATCATATTGAAAACATAAAGCTCTAATAAAAGGTCAAAAACAAATCTCAAAAACCATTTGTGACCTTAGAATCCTTAAATTATCTTAATTACAAGATTAAGGGGGAGCTCACAAAAACTATTTTGATTATAAGATTAAGAAGCTTACAAAACTTTGTAAACATCATTTGAAGCTTGTTATGACCTTAGTATCTTCAAAGAAATTTTGGTAATGAAAACAAAGAAATCTACAATATTCATGAATATGACATATATCTTGTTCCTAATGGAATTCTCTAAACAAATTAGGGCTTAACATCCCATGTATTTGATTAGAGATACATTCTACTATAAGCTTAAAAGAATCTCATATCATTTCAGGGCTTAACATCCCTTATAAATGGTTGAGAAACTATTAAATATATTCATGAGCTTAAAGGATTCTCATATCATTTTCAGGGCTTAACATCCCTTGCAAAATGGATGAGAAATCAATATGTATCCATCATGAGCTTAAGGGAATCTCATTTCATTTTCAGGGCTTAACATCCCTTGTAAAATGGATGAGAAATCAATACACATATGCCATGAACTTAAAAAGGAACTCATATCATTTCAAGGCTTAACATCCTTTGCAAATGATTGAGAAATAAATTGTGGCTAAATTTAACAATAATTGGTATGTATTAATCCCTTGCTTTTAAATTGAATATCTCTTTAAGGGGGAGCATAGCATAAAATTAAGGGGGAGAAATAAAAAGTCATACTAAATGATTATCTTAGATATCTTTTTGAAATGACAAAGGGGAAGAAATAATATAAAATCAAAAACATAAAATAAAATGAGTTTCATAATATCTCTGCCAGCTCCCACTTGCAAAACAAGAATGGCTACAAAAGGTAAAATTCAGGTATGAAACTCATATGATTTATATTTCCTTATTTTATATTTAGGAAATGTTTGTCATATTCAAAAAGGGGGACATTGTTGGCTAAATTGGACATTATTATAATCCCTTTGTTTCGATGATGACAAACATTTCATTCTTGTGGATCTAACGTGCTACTTGAGTGTTGCAGGAACTAGGTGGATGAAACAACTTTGGAAGATCTAAATGCTCACAATGTGTTAATTTCATGATTGTAATCAAATGTAAAAAATGTGTACAAGTATATAATGTACACGTACTTAGACATCATGTAAATCAAGCGTTAGATCTTCCCTAGCCAATCACAACACTTAGATAGGTCATTCCCTACAATAGTGTCACAACTGCACACTCATACACACACTTAGTACTTAGTTTAAAATATTGAAATAGAGTCATTCTCGTTCGACAAACTTCTCAACCGAGACAATCTCAGTCGACAAACCCTTCGACCGAGAATGACCCAGGTAGCCATTAGACACAGCAGACAAGGTAGTTGGGAGTTGGATCATAACGTTATATACACTTGCTCCAGATAGTCCCTTGGTCGACAAATACCTCGACCGACTAGGATCTCGATCGACAATTCCTCGACCGAGAATGTCTCTGTCTACAATTTTCAGGATTAATTAACTAGCCGTTGTTAAAGAAACTAATGGATACCTAACGGCTAGTTGAGCACTTAGAACCCCCTAAAAAGTGTCTAGAATGTCCTTAAGCATTCATAGGCCATTACTATAAATAGGACAAGCCTTAGGACACCCAACACACACTTGTGCTACACTTGAGCAAAATACTTGCAATTGGCTATTCATTCTTGTGAGCAATTGAGAAACTCCAACATTGGCTATTCATTTCCTTTGCTCCAAATTCGTGTCCTATAGGCTAGCATCTCCTACCCACTACACCAACACTTCCATATACATTGGTTAGGAGATCAAAACGCTTGATATAAGAAATCAAGCTTTGTGCTACAACGGTATTGTAATTTCTATTTTTCCTTCTTGTTCCTTTATATCTTTTGTACTCTCCTTGCTACTCCTAGGGTTGGAGGCTGCGGATTGGAGAGGGTTTGACTTCTCAGGTGGAGAAGGGTCTTCTCGGTGGAGAAGGTGGACTTTGGACTACTTCAAGAAGGCTGTCTCAATGGGAAGCTACTTCAAGAGGAAGGCTACTTCAAGGGGGAGCTTGAGGTTACTTCAAGGAAGGCTGCTTCGAGGTTGGTGAGACTACTTCTAGGTGAAGGCTGTCCGAAGGCTTTGGTGAAAGTGTTGTAATTTTATGTAACATCCTTGCGAGGTAATAAAATTAAATACTTTCAAAATCCCGGTTGGGTAAGCAACCGGGTAGTGGATTGACTGCCTTAGTATTTTCTAAGGTTGGAACCACTCTAAATCCTTGTCCCCTTGTCCAATATTTTTGTGGTTGCTTGTTTTGGTTAAATTATTATTAAAATCTCCATAAAACCCTATTAACCCCCCCTCTAGTGGTTTTTCATAAACTTAATTGGATGAATAATTTAGATAATGGGTCATATGACATATCTCATAAAAATAAGTCTCAAAAGTGGAAACAAACTTCAAATTCGAAATCTACATATCAAAATTACCCCACATGTGAAATTTCATCTAATTTGGACAACCTTGAAATATTAGGATAAGTTTAGGAGAGAGAAAATGAGTAAAAGGCATAAGTAATGAATAATATGATTATATAACTTCCAAATATGGAAATAATGGAAAATTCATATTCAATACATCAAAGATAACTTGTTGATGAAGTTTGGTCCAATTTGGATGTTGTTTGTGCAAGTAATGCAATTTTAGGTACATTCTGGACTTTCCTGCAATTTACCTAATCAGGAGGTTTTCTTTGCAAATTATCACATGAATTATAATCCTTTTATATTCCCTTACCATTCTTGAGTTTTTGAACCATGAGGAACCTAGTTGAACCTTGGTTTGAAGGTGTTTCTTTCCAAGGAAATTTAAGGGATTACTCTCGTTATAAATGAGCTTATCTTTAGAAGCTATCAACCAATGGGGTTATTTCTTTGATTGGAGGTCATTTGGGATGTCCTATAAGTGTCCATAAACCGAGATTTGATATTCAAGGAGCCTCTATGATCTGTCCTCTTGCATGGCCATGAAATCCCTAGGCTAAGGACACATGGAAAGCTCCATGGACACCTCATGCTTGACTTCTTCCTTATCCATAAAGGTTTGCATGTCCATAGGCACCCTTAGAATTTGACACATGGAAAGTAACTTGACACCTCTTGCTTGAATTCTTCTTTATCCATAAAGGATTGAATGTCCATGGACACCTTTATACATGACACATGGAAAGTCTCATAGACACCTCATACTTGACCTCTTTCTTTATATAGCCATACCTACCCCTTCCCAACTCCAAATTTGAAAACTCTTGCTCTTCTTTATTTCCTCTATCTTATAGCACAACTCCTACTCTGTTTGTCCACGAAGGTGATGTCCCAAGGTAAAATAAGGTGCCTACCTTGGTGAAGAAGGCTCCTAGGGTTCCAAATTTGCTCTATTTAGGGTTTCTAAAGCTCCTCCTTGGTTATTTCAACCAAAAGTAGTAAGTTTCCTCCTTCCCTTCTCTATTTTAATGTTGTTAGTCTTCCTTCCACCTTCCTCCAGGTCGAAACCATCGCCTTTTATGGTGAAACCCCACCTAGAACCCATAAACATGTCATCTCCATGTTCTTTTGTTAGGGGTTTTCACCTCTAAAGTGGAGAAGGTGCTTCTTAGTCAAGATAGGAGCTTTGTTGGAGAAACCAGCCTCTCTAAGATTGGGAACCTTACTTATTGGACATGTCCACCTTCCCTAGAGGTTCTTTGGAGGCCTAATCTTGGATCTAGGACTGACTTGGACTATTTAGACTCTGAAGTTGAGGTATGATGTATCCCCTATTCTTCTATGTTGAGAAATTCACCTATGCTTATTCGTTCTCTTTGTCATATGGACATTAGCCTATACACAATGTATTTTCTTTTGAAAATCATGGTTCATGTGAACTACCTTATTTGATGATGATCATGTGATCATGGATATTCTTTTGAACTCTTATCTTATGCTTTGTTCATGATGGAACTCTAAAAGATGAGATGTGATGTCTTTTACCCACTTATGAGGTGGATGTATATGTTGGTCACTTATGTGGTGACTAGTTTATATATTCTGACCATACTTTCTACTTGCCTCTACATTTAACATGTTTTGTGATTCAGTAGCATTATAGTAGTGTAATTGCATTGGTTTTTATGGCATATGTGTTATTTCTTGCCGAGCAGATGTGATATTTCCTGCTCTTTTGGGATGGAAAGGAACCTCATACCCAGGACAAGATGTGTGATTCTTGGCCCATATGTTATATATTTGGGAGATTGGCAATATTCCTTTCTCTATCAACTTTCAAGTTTATGAGACTTGGCCGCCTTTGTGTTTATATTATTCTAGGGTTATGTTTATCTCACATGCATGCAAGTTGATGATATGGGGTGTGTGCCCTAATTCTTTACATGTGCTTGTGTGGCACAATCTTTATATTTTATTAATGGTAAGTATTCTTTTATTATCATACGATTTCAATTACTTTTCTCTTGATACCCATTTGGGTGGTCCTTATCCTTTCTATGGGAAGCCTTTTATATTTGATGTCCTTTATTCCATATATTACTCAATTTCCTATTTAGTATGCACATACGAGCCTTTGCTAATGTCATCTATTTTCTCTTCTTGCTAGGATAATGTTCCAACCCTAGGTGAAGAATTTGGATGATAAGGCATGAATTTTTGGACTAGCTTAAGGAGTTAAAGCTTGGAGACAAAGTTGTTATGGTTTAGATTTCCCTCTACTTTGATCCTTATGTTGTATCATACATGTAAACCCTTATGGGATATTATGATGTACTTTTGTAATCTTTTGTGAAAATTGAATATAGTCATTATTTTTATTCCGCTGCTATACTTTGGTTGTTTTGAATACCATTTATTGAAATTTGAAAATGTCACACCTATTCCAGTATACCTTTGAGTGTGTTTGGAATGGATGTTTTATTCTTCAAATTTTTTTTTAGTAATGGGGTGATCCCGCCTCCTTACAACCTTCAAGTTGATCCAACAGACGTTCATGCTATTAAAGTTGAATTAGAACAACTCTACTACTAAAATGAAATTATGTGGAAACAAATATCCAAAATAAATTGGATGAATGAGGGACATAAAAACATCAAAATCTTCCACAAATGCTGCAACTATATAGTACTATAGTAAATTCCATTAATAGCTTGGATATCAATGGTCAACACACTACTAATAGACATACCATTACATCACACTCTATCAAACATTTCACAACCTTTTCAACAAAAAAACACCAAAATTTTTCACATATACTCATTCACTTGGATAATACATGCCCTTATTGCATTCCTCTACCATCTGAACTTACGAGGCCATTCACCGAGACTGTACTCAAGCTAGTCGTATTCCATTGAGGTTCATACAAATCTATGTGACCAAATGGTATTGGATTCTATCAACATATGTGGGAGAACATAAAAAAGGATTTCATACATCTCTTGCTATTCATCCCCTTCATGATGACATCATGTCACAAATAGAGGTCCTAAACCACACTCACATCGCACCCATTAAAAAGGTTGATCAATCGGAAACAGTGAACCACTTTAGACCGATTAGCCTTATCAACGCATCCTACAAGATAATTGAAAAAACCCTCAATAAGACAATACTAGTATGAAACTACATTAAGACAACATAATTAGACATCAACAATGTGCCATTCTAAAAAATACAAATGTTCAAGATGTCTACGTTATGGTCAATGAAACTATTCACACTTGTCAAAAAAACACCCTACTCCTAGCCTTAAAAATAGATTTTGAGAAAGCCTTTGGTAACATCAATTGGAACTATCTCATCCAATGTATGGATGGATATGGCTTCCCCCACTGATAGATCCAATGGATCTCTGAGTGTATATTCGCATGAAATTTTTCCATAATCATTAAAGGATCATCTTTTGGATATTTCTAGAACACCAACAAACTTAGCAAGGTGACCCCTTTTGCCATATCTCTTCATTAACATAGCATCCATCCCGATCAACATGATCAAACTGGGCATCTAACAAGGGTTGATCACATGTCCTATAGAATGTACAGAAAACATCACATAATATGTTGATGAAACCATTAACTTCATTAACCTAAAAGATACCAGTGTCATAAACTCCATTTGCATCTTGGGCATAAACTCATACATTTATAAAGTCAAAATCAACCTCCACAAATAAGCTATTATAGGCACTCATATGAACCATGAATTATTGCAACGATACTAAGCTCTTCTCAACTGCAAAGTAGAAACTTTTCCCTTAATATATTTGGGGATCCCTATTTCACCTCACCCTATGTTAAAAGCTATTTAGAACCCCATCATTTACACACTCAATCACTGCTTGACATCATGGAAAACTAATTTTCTCAACCTAGAGGGCAGATTTACACTTCTAAACATCTCACTCACCATACTTACTGTGGCATCGAACTTACAAAACAAGATTTACTTAAGCGAAAGTGAATCATTTGCAGCGGATTACTGAAAATCACTAAAAATTAAAACTTTTTGCAAAGAGATTCAAACATTGGAAACTCTTACAACAAGAACCATAGTATTACATATATATCCCTATTTGTTGTTACATTCCATGTACCATCTCTTCTCGATGATTACATACAACTGTTGCTTTTCTGAACTATACATAAGCAACATAAAACCCCGAGGCGTTCAAGCCAAAATTCAAGTCGATGATAAAACACTATCTACTAACTCCGAGGACCTAAGAGTACAGAGATGACACATAGGACTACTATCTATACAAAACTTGGTAGCCAGTGCTTCCACCTGAGTTATCACTGATGTTTCCATTCCCTTGCTATAGGGTTCCTGCTTCTTCTTCTGTGTTTACCTAAATGCATTGGATCCCACGTGGGTGAGACAATTGTAAATTGTCCCAGCGGGAGATATAACTCTCTGCCAAAACATTGTTATAGCAGTTTATTATAATAAAACTGAACAGGAGTTCTTATATATATTAATAGCAATACTAATCATTGAATGAATAAAGTAATCTCCTTTCTTAAGGAGAGCATTGCATCTATCCATGGTAGATTCATAATTCATCCATTTACTTGCAATGAATAAAAAGAGATATGAATAACATCTATCAACTAGAGATGCATAAAAGAAATGTAACATCAGCCAATGAATTTCCGTATTCAATCCTTAAGCAAACATACTATACGGCTGATTACATGTTACAATCACACTTATGCCCTGAGGAGATGAGGTATACTGCTCATGCTCCAACCGACCACTGCGAAGTCGAAATCGGTACCATACAAGGTCAATGGTAGAGCCGGCTACCAAGACCTCCCACATCTCGGTCAGCACGAGATCACATGTAGGACATCTTGTGTCTCTGCTATATAGCTTTCCAGGGTATACTGGAAACTTCGCTATTAGAGTTACAGTGGCGTGTTGTACTCTCTTCGTGATCGTGAGATTTCATGTTTATCTCCATCGATCCGACATTAACATTATTGGGAGATGTGTACTGCATCTGTCCCAATCATCGGGAGATTCGTGATACATCCATCCCGATACAAGTAATGAAGGATTCAGAGGTTTAATGTTTACCTTCCACCGATTCCCTCATTAGGATGTCAGGATACATTCGCCCATTGCCCCCACATATTCAAAATATGTGATCTGAGTTTTGCCGCGGAGCACCCGTTTCACCATCACCTATTACTAACGATGATGTATCTATGCTCAGGGCTCTACGTGATATGATTTCACTTGATTAATTATGTACATTAGCATATTCTTTTAGCATCAGTCAAGTTCTCAAACATGAATTATTATGACAAATGCTATAAAGAAACATGTAAGCTCTTATCTATTGCTTTAACAGAACTTATAATACATTGGGATCATAATCCCTTTCTCATCATACTTGAAAGTTCATAGCTCTCAGCAACATCATTATCTTACTTATCAAAACTGGGTATTCATACCCTCAGTTCATAACTAATCATTGTTACCACTTCTTAGGTAACTATTACCTCTAGGTCCTCAGACCGAGGTATACATGATACTTGTTACACAAACACCTCACATGGCTCAAAAGGCTATAAAGTATCTTGTCACCTCTCTCTAGGCAACAGCTTACTCATATGACTCATAAGGTCCATGCACATTTTGTTACTTTTATTAAGCAACAACAACACTAAGGCACACAAGGCCAATCAACATTTTGTTATATAAATGTCATAGCTCAAATCTGGCTATGTTCATCATATCATAATACATGCATGGTTATTAGACATGATAATAGTCATACAAAATATTGATCACATCATGTGATACAATAGCAACACCACTATTCCTTTACCAGGATTAGGGTTTACTATCAAATAGGGCATTTCATTCACTTTACCCATAATTAGGGTTAGGTTTTCCCATCTTACATTAATTAGAGTTTCATACTCGCATTATTAGTTCAACCCTAACAAATTGCTCCACACCTCTAGGAGCATTCACTGATATCTTAGTATTTACTCATGATCTTTATTCTCATCATATATCATTAATGATCATCAATACAAGGTACAAGTTTATTTCTCATTCTTATTATGGTATGATTACATCATACTCATTAGTGTGGCTTGTCCCCTTTCTCAATGTATTTTAGCCTATACTTATCAAAGTATATCAAACTCATTACAATCTCATTGTAACAACTACATAACACATACTTCATGTGTTTCTTATCCAAGTATGTTGGATGGGAGTGCATCAAGGTATATCATCCCTGATATGTCAAATGTGATATCTATCATGTATTGATGTATCACTTTTCTCCTTATCTCAATATTGCTTAAATTAATCAACTATCCTTGTATTAAGGTATTTCCATCTTAATACTTTAACCACTAACCTTTCACCTTTATCATGTAGTATATAGATCATACATTAGAATTGTCCAACTACCTTTAATGATGTGGACTTATCTAATGGTTAGGCATTGTTGATATAGGATAAATCATCATCAATCACTTTAGGTATTTCAACCCATAAGATGTTATTCACTCACTTCTATTATGTAGTCTTGTATACATCACTCCTAAGAGTTTCTTGTCCTCATCTTTGTAAAGTGCATAGGATGGTTACAAATGTGTAGAGTTAGATGTATAAAGATCTAGGCATCATTTTGTCTCTTAGACCCTTATTCATTAGAGTAACCAAATTATCATTCATATGGTTCATCAACCTTACCCTTCATGGTTATAACATTTTCATCTTATTTAATTATATTAGCCACACCCTTCTTTAGTGTATTGGCTATTATACCATCACTAGGGTTTCACAAATCATTACATGGCATCACCCTGGATTGAGTCTTACATCACATCATTGCATCAGGGTTCCATATAACATTATTCTAATTTAGGGTTTCATATTCACTAACCCACAATTGGATTTACTATTCATCCCAATTAGGGTTTCATATCACATTACCCTTAATTAGGGTTTCACATACTATCATACTTCATTAGGGTTTGGATTGCATACAATATCTTCCTTCATTAGACTTTCATATCACATTACCCATAGATAGGGTTTACCATTCTTCCCAACTAGGTTTTCTCATGACATCCCCCTTAATTAGGGTTTCTCATGGAATCAACCTCAATTAGGGATTCACATGGAGTACCTTCTTAAATTAGGGTTTTCATAAAAATTACCCTAAATTAGAGTTTCACATGTTATCACCCTTAATTAGGGTTACATCCTTATTTTAGATTAGGATTATACCTAGCATTGTCCCATATTAGGGTTAGGATTCATTAACCTTCTTGATTAGGGTTTCATGATTTTCCTATCAAGGTTCATACTCTAATTAGATATTCATTTATGTGGAAAGTATTGAGACTTAACCACTACATGACTATCATTCATGTAGGAAGTCCTCTCTCTCTCATCCTCTATAAGATGATACTTACATCAGACTTGATTAGACCAAGTCAACTCAATTTAAATGAAGAGTTGACACAATGGATTATATCATTACTTCAATGATCATTAAAGATTAATTATTCAAAGGGTACTAATCACCCTATCACATTAAGGGTACAATTATTATAATCACCCTTGGTTTACATCATGTAATTATTCAATTAAACAATTGACCTCTAACCACTTTGAGTATTCATACGGTTTGGTTAATTATCTACCAAATGATCTTGGTCACTTAGACCCCAAATGGTCTTGACAAATTAGACCTCAAACGGTCTTGCATAGAATAGCCTTTAAACGGTTTGAGACCGTTTAGACCTCCAAACGGTCTTGGTCACATGGTTTGAAACAGTTTGGTAAAGTAGGTGCTTGAAACCGATTGCTAAAGTTGAAGTTTGAAACCATTTGAGTCTTAACCGGTTTGGGATCATTTGGTCCCAAACGGTCTTGAGACCGTTTGGACTCAAACGGTCTAGAGACCATTTGGTCCAAACCTCCTCAAAACCGAATGGACCAAATATGGTCTCAACCACTCAAGTTGATTTAGGGTTTCCAAGGTTGATACTCTCATCGATTGAATCCATGCAACCACTCATCAATTGAACCTAACACCTTACTTTAATTGAGCTTAATAATCATCCTTCAATTGGTTTGACTTTCAATTGATCATCAATTAGGTCTTGAATCCAATTGGATTAGGGTTTGAAATCAATGAACCTTCACTATTAGTCAATGTGAAACTAGTTGCTTTGAAATCAATGGACCACCATCCAAATTGGACATGACCTGACCTCAAACGGTCTTGAGGTCGTTTGGATGACCTCCAAATGGTCTTGAGACCGTTTTCCCATCTCATCATCAAAATCCATGACATCCAATTAGGGTTTGGGTCATTGGATTGATCATCAAATCAGCACTTAATTGCATTTCAATTTGGTATCTCTAGACCTTCAAATACTCAACCATACTTAACCCTAGACCTCCAAACGGTCTTGGGTGACCCCCAAACGGTCTTGAGACCGTTTGGGTGATCCCCAAACGGTTTTGAAACCGTTTGGGCTAATCAACCCAAAGTTCCAAGTCAATCAATTCCAAAATCAGCACTTAACCCGATTAGGGTTTGCTAATTAATGGTTGTCTATGTATTGAATTAGTCAATTGAATCCATTAGATTATCATCCAACATGTGTTAGGGTTCTGACCTCAAATAGTCAACCCTCTTAAATGGTCAACTCCCTTAAACGGTTTGGGGTCCAAACCTCCAAACGGTTTGGTGAAACCGTTTGGACCAAACCCTTTGAAACTATTTGCAAGTGATATTTGGGGAGGTGTGTGCTTATGATGATGTCATCATCATCAAGCTCTAAACTCACAAAAGCTGCTGTGATTTCCATGGTGATTGCACCAATCAACCAAATCAATTATCATGAATGAAGAAAGGATCATTATTTGATAAGGAATTGAGTGCAATAGCAAAGTTAAGGGTTCAAGTTATAAAACCCGCCTCCAATTGAGCTCCAAAGTTCCAATCTCACATCAACAATGATGGATGAAGCTTTTGCAAGTCCTCCTAGGCTCGTCCTCAAGCTTTTGGGTGAAAAGATTGGCTAGGGTTGAAGATGGAGTGAAGAAAAGAAGAAATCAATGATTTATTTTCGATTTCCACCATGGAATCAAGGTGAAAAGGGGTCAAGAAGCTTACCAACAGGTTGGGGGTCGTCCTTCTGGTCCTCCCAAGCTCCCTTAGTCGTTTTCCAAGCAAGGAGAAGAAGTGGAAACGGAAAAGTTTTTCATTTGGCTTGTAAAGGGTCTTTTTATAAGAAATTCCATGAGAGAGAAAATGTTTTATAAAAATCTTTTAATTCCAAAATTGTTGCCACCACTTCCCCCTTGGTTTCTTGCATACAAAAGCATCTATATCCCCACCGAGCTCCCTTCCATTATCCAAGAATTCTGGGAAAAGAAATTAAGCACCTTAACCCTTATAATAGTAATATCCATATTTGAGTGGAAATTCTTTTTCTTATAATAATGGTGAGTGGAGTTTTCACCTCCTTGGGATATTTCGTGGTCCTTTCATAACTCAAGGTCTTCCACACACATCTGAATCCAACCATTTTAATTTTGGTTGAAGGCCCTTCAATTATTTTATTTATTTTTGCATTAAATGGAATTAAATTTCCTTTTTATGCTTAAATCTTGATTATTTTAATATCAAGATTCTCTCTCCTCCAACTTAATTAAAATGAGGCGCCCCTCTCATTTTATTTGCTCTAAATGATGCCAAGAAATATTAGGGACCTTATTGAATTCTTAATTTTCATATTGAACCCTAGGTTTTGGGTAAATTGCACTTTACACCAAAACTAGGTTTTAATGCACAAACATTGTTTTATCAGTTCTTTCTTGGTACACAGGCTTTCATAAGCCATTCCTCTACATCATCTTCATTCTCATGATGCCAAACTACTTGAGGAACATTTATCAAGTAACATTTGAAAATGAACCCCTCAATTTGGGTAATTTGCACTTTAGTCCTAAATAAGCAAACATTGCTTCAACATTATTCAATCAGGACCAAAATTGAAACATAAGTTTCTCTTGAGCCTTAATTACTTTTCACAAGATATAAAATTAAGGATCTAATTAACTTGCTTAAGCAAAACTCCCAGGGTTAAGGCATAACCCAGGTCAGGGATGTTACAAATTATAAACCCCTAACAAGGATTTCATCCCCGAAATCCCAAATAAAGGGGGACAGATATTATTCATGCATCATATCACCATGTCTTCACATAACATCTCATTATTATGGACACACCATAGAATTTTGATCAACAAAAAGTTATTTCACACAAGTTATCATGAAATGATTCACATGGGACATATACTCCCATGTTCCTTAATTAATTCAGCATTTCTCTTTCAATATCACAATTATGTTCTGTCACCCACTTGGGACTATAAGTCTTTTCATACCTTGATTGTGCAATCTCACCTGATGACACAGCACTAGCTTTCCTTATTACTTGCACTAACTATCTTATTAGTTGTACATTCTCTTACCATAAAGAGAGGTTACTTATCAACCAAGAACTTATCTCAAAGGTATCTTCAATTGTTATGTTTATACAAAACATAAACCCCTAACATGTGATGTTCATACTATTTTGCATGATTAATCTGATTTCATGATTAACCATACCAGATTATCAACATAAACCATCTGGTATTTCTTTAGATACCAGGATCTTTCACCTTAGTATCTATCACATGTGTTGAAAACACATCACATATTTATCTTTCTTTCATCTTGGAGCATTAATTGTTACATATGTCTTCACCTTAGAACCAAAGTCCAAGGTAAACTGATGCTTTTCTAAGTATCCATCACATGAACATTTTTATCTTATGCACATCAAGTGCCCTAAGACCCACTTGATTGCCATGTCCCTGAAAGGAAAGAAAACAAGGAATCATATTCCTCTTATTTATTCATGTGTTTTCAACTATTCATGAACCATATACTCTTTATCTCATCCTAGGTTCCTTGCCCTCAACTTAGGAATCTATAACGATGATCACATAACATTACTTCTTTCTTTATTATTATCTAGCATGTTTTATGATCATCTCATGATCTCATCACATTTTCCATTTCTTCATTGTGTGAAAATATCTTTATTAAACATTAGAACTTTATTGGACATGGAGCATCTCCCTTAGTCCCATCCTTGTCTTATGAGGAATATACTTTTTACTTCCTCATACATACTCATCTAAGATTATCTGAGATTTCTCTTTCTTATGGATATGATATAACATACTTATTCATTCCATATTTTTGATTTCATGATACTCATTAGATTGTCTCAGAATGACTACTTGATCAGAGCAATCAAAAAGACAACAATCTAAGAGTTTCCATACTTACTTTATCATCAATAGTTGTATACTTGGACAGGGTATATAAATACTGAGATTAAGTAGTATGCACTTGGTATACTGTCATATTCCTTCCTTTTCATATTATCACAAGTATAAGATTTAGCATTAATGGATTTTATCCAGGCATCTCTTCAATACCTCATCTTCTTCTCATAGAGGTAAGAATGACATAAAACATTTGTAATGTTTACTATGCAAAATGTAAGTCCTCATAGGACTAATCAAAAAAAGCTCAATCAATTACCTTCTCATTTTAACTCAAGAAACCATAAAAAGACATATTAGAATGACATCATTTGTCTAACCTGTCATGATTCGTGGATAGTTCACTACCTCAGGATGACTCTGCCTCAAAGGTTGATTCATCATAACATTTCTGGTTGAGCAATCTCTTGCTATATGTCCTACCTGTCTACATAAGTAACAAGTTCTGAGATCTTGATATGGTCTAAAAGGTTCTTTACCTTTTCTAGATAACCATTGCCTTGGTGCACTAGACCCTGGTTGTACTGGTGGTACCAAAGTCTTTCCCTTTTTGGAACTACTAGGCCTCTGTCCCTAGATTTGGATAGGCCTCTTCTTAATTCTCTCTTCCTTGTTCTTTGTTGGACAATTCTTTACAATATGTCCAAGCTTCCTACACCTATAGCAATTCTGCTTTTGGGTTGTAACCTATTCCTTCCCACCTTTTCTATTGCTTCCTCATGTTGATGTTGATTAGGAATCCTGTTGGAGCCCATAACTTCATCATTGTGGGTTGGTAATCTGGGTTGCATTGCTAATGCATGGTCTACTTCATGCATCACAGCTGCTCTAAATTGCCCATACAGAGCTTGCAAAGCTGGGCTCTCTATCATTGCTTGGTCCAACTGAGGATATTCAGATACTAGTTCCTTCCTAGTCCAATCCCTTGCACCACTTCCTGGTGCGGCAACGCTGCTCTCAACAACATGTTCATCATGGGATCCAGACATCTTCAAGTTCTTCTTCTCCTATATGAGCAGAAGCCACTATCAGATGGACTAGAAAACACTTAGAATAGACTCTACTACCTTAGTCCTATGTCTCTATAGACTCAGCAAACCTAGAGCTCTGAGACCACTAAATTGTGGCATCCAACTTACAAAACAAGATTTACTTAAGCGGAAGCGAATCGTTTATAGCGGATTACTGAAAATCACTAAAAATTAAAACTTTTTGCAAAGAGATTCAATCATAGGAAACTCTTACAACAAGAACCATAGTATTACATATATATCCCTATTTGTAGTTACATTCCATGTACCATCTCTTCTCGAGGATTACATACAACCGTTGCTTTTCCGAATTATACATAAGCAACATAAAACCTCAAGGCGTTCAAGCCAAAATTCAAGTCGATGATAAAAACACTATCTACTAATTCTGAGGACCTGAGAGTACAGAGACAACACATAGGACTACTATCTATACAAAACTTGACAGCCAGTGCTTCCACTTGAGTTATCACTGTTGTCCCTGATACTGATGTTGCCTTTCCCTTGCTATAGGGTTCCTGCTTCTTCTTCTGCGTTTACCTAAAAACATTGGATCCCACGGGGGTGAGACAATTGTAAATTGTCCCAGCGAGAGATATAACTCTCCGCCAGAACATTGTTATAGTAGTTTATTATAATAAAACTGAATAGGAGTTCTTATATATATTAGCAGCAATATTAATCATTGAATGAACAGAGTAAAGTAATCCACTTTCTTAAGGAGAGAATTGCATCTATCCATGGTAGATTCATAATTCATCCATTTACTTGCAATGAATAAAAAGAGATATGAATAACATCTATCAACTAGAGATGCATAAAAGAAATGTAACATCAGCCAATGAATTTTCGTATTCAATCCTTAAGCAAACATGCTATACGGCTGATTACATTTTACAATCACACTTATGCCATGAGGAGATGAGGTATACTGCTCATGCTCCAACCGACCACTATGAAGTCGAAATCGATACCATACAAGGTCAATGGTAGAGCCAGCTACCAAGACCTCCCACATATCGGTCAACGCGAGATCACATGCAGGACATCTTGTGTCTCTGCTATATAGCTTTCCACGGTATACTGGCAACTTCGCTATTAGAGTTACAGTGGCGTGTTGTACTCTCTTCACGATCGTGAGATTTCATGTTTATCTCCATCAATCCAGCATTAACATTATTGTGAGATGTGTATTGCATCTGTCTCAATCATCAGGAGATTTGTGATATATCCATCTCGGTACAAGTAATGAAGGATTGAGAGGTTTAATGTTTACCTTCCACCAATTCCCTCATTAGGACGTCAGGATACATTCGCCCATTGCCCCCACATATTCAAAATATGTGATCCGGGTTTTGCAGCGGAGCACCCGTTTCACCATCACCTATTACTGACAATGATGGATCTATGGTCGGGGCTCTACATGATATGATTTCACTTGATTAATTATGTACATTAGCATATTCTTTTAGCATCAGTCAAGTTCTCAAACATGAATTATTATGACAAATGCTATAAAGAAACATGTAAACTCTTATCTATTGCTTTAACAGAACTTATAATACATTGGGATCATAATCCCTTTCTCATCATACTTGAAAGTTCACAGCTCTCTGCAACATCATTATCTTACTTATCAAAATTGGGTATTCATACCCTCAGTTCATAACTAATCACTGTTACCACTTATTAGGTAACTATTACCTCCAGGTCCTCAGACTGAGGTATACATGATACTTGTTACACAAACATCTCACATGGCTCACAAGGCTATAAAGTATCTTGTCACCTATCTCTAGGTAACAACTTACTCATATGACTCATAAGGTCCATGCACATTTTGTTACTTTTACTAAGCAACAACAACATTAAGGCGCACAAAGCCAATCAACATTTTGTTATATAAATGTCATAGCTCAAATCTGGCTATGTTCATCATCTCATAATACATGCTTGGTTATTAGACATGATAACAGTCATACAAATCATTGATCACATCATGTGATACAATTGTAACACCACTATTCCTTTACCAGGATTAGGGTTTACTATCAAATAGGGCATTTCATTCCCTTTACCCAGAATTAGGGTTAGGTTTTCCCATCTTACATTAATTAGAGTTTCATACTCGCATTATTAGTTCAACCCTAACATATTGCTCCACACCTCTAGGAGCATTCAATGATATCTTAGTATTTACTCATGATCTTTATTCTCATCATATATCATTAATGATCATCAATACAAGGTACAAGTTTATTTCTCATTCTTATTATGGTATGATTACATCATACTCATTAGTGTGGCTTGTCCCCTTTCACAATGTATTTTAGCCTATACTTATCAAAGTATATCAAACTCACTACAATCTCATTGTGACAACTACATAACACATACTTCATATGTTTCTTATCCAAGTATGTTGGATGGGAGTGCATCAAGGTATATCATCCCTGAAATGTCAAATGTGATATCTATCATGTCTTGATGTATCACTTTTCTCCTTATCTCAATCTTGCTTAAATTAATCAACTATCCTTGTATTAAGGTATTTCCATCTTAAAACTTTAACCACTAACCTTTCACCTTTATCAAGTATTATATAGATCATACATTAGAATTGTCCAACTACCTTTAGTGATGTGTACTTATCTAATGGTTAGGCATTGTTGATATAGGATAAACCATCATCAATCACTTTAGGTATTTCAACCCATAAGATTTTATTCACTCACTTCTATTATGTAGTCTTGTATACATCACTCCTAAGAGTTTCTTGTCCTCATCTTTGTAAAGTGCATAGGATGGTTACAAATGTGTAGAGTTAGATGTATAAAGATCTAGGCATCATTTTGTCTCTTAGACCCTTATTCATTAGAGTAACCACATTATCGTTCACATGGTTCATCAACCTTACCCTTCATGGTTATAACATTTTCTTCTTATTTAATTATATTAGCCACACCCTTCTTTAGTGTATTGGCTATTATACCATCACTAGGGTTTCACAAATCATTACATGGCATCACCCTAGATTGAGTCTTACATCACATCATTGCATCAGGGTTCCATATTATATTATTCTAATTTAGGGTTTCATATTCACTAACCCACAATTGGATTTACTATTCATCCCAATTAGGGTTTCATATCACATTACCCTGAATTAGGGTTTTACATACTATCATACTTCATTAGGTTTTGGATTGCATACAATATCTTCCTTCATTAGACTTTCATATCACATTACCCATAGATAGGGTTTACCATTCTTCCCAACTAGGTTTTCTCATGACATCCCCCTTAACTAGGGTTTCTCATGGAATCAACCTCAATTAGGGATTCACATGGAGTACCTTCTTAAATTAGGGTTTTCATAAAATTACCCTAAATTAGAGTTTCACATGTTATCACCATTAATTAGGGTTACATCCTTATCTTATATTAGGATTATACCTAGCATTGTCCCATATTAGGGTTAGGATTCATTAACCTTCTTGATTAGGATTTCATGATTTCCTCATGTAGGAAGTCCTCTCTCTCTCATCCTCTACAAGATGATACTTACATCAGACTTGATTAGACCAAGTCAACTCAATTTAAATGAAGAGTTGACACAATGGATTATATCATTACTTCCATGATCATTAAAGATTAATTATTCAAAGGGTACTAATCATCCTATCACATTAAGGGTACAGTTATTATAATCACCCTTGGTTTACATCATGTAATTGTTCAATTAAACAATTGACCTCTAACCAATTTGAGTATTCATACGGTTTGGTTAATTATCTACCAAACGATCTTGGTCACTTAGACCCCAAATGGTCTTGACAAATTAGACCTCAAACGGTCTTGCATATAATAGCCTTCAAACGATTTAAGACCGTTTAGACCTCCAAACGGTCTTGGTCACATGGTTTGAAACCGCGTGGTAAAGTAGGTGCTTGAAACCGATTGCTAAAGTTGAAGTTTGAAACCGTTTGAGTCTTAACCGGTTTGGGATCGTTTGGTCCCAAATGGTCTTGAGACCGTTTGGACTCAAACGGTCTAGAGACTATTTGGTCCAAACCTCCTCAAAACCGAATGGACCAAATATGGTCTCAACCACTCAAGTTGATTTAGGGTTTCCAAGGTGGATACCCTCATTGATTGAATCCATGTAACCACTCATCAATTGAACCTAACACCTTACTTTAATTGAGCTTAATAATCATTATTCACTTGGTTTAACTTTCAATTGATCATCAATTAGGTCTTGAATCCAATTGGATTAGGGTTTGAAATCAATGAACCTTCACTATTAGTCAATGTGAAACTAGTTGCTTTGAAATCAATGGACCACCATCCAAATTGGATATGACCTGACCTCAAACGGTCTTGAGGTCGTTTAGATGACCTCCAAATGGTCTTGAGACCGTTTGCCCATCTCATCATCAAAATCCATGACATCCAATCAGGGTTTGGGTCATTGGATTGATCATCAAATCAGCACTTAATTGCATTTCAATTTGGTATCTCTAGACCTTCAAATACTCAATCATACTTAACCCTAGACCTCCAAACGGTCTTGGGTGACCCCCAAATGGTCTTGAGACCGTTTGGGTGATCCCCAACGGTTTTGAAACCATTTGGGCTAATCAACCCAAAGTTCCAAGTCAATCAATTCTAAAATCAGCACTTAACCCGATTAGGGTTTGCTACTTAATGATTGTCTATGTATTGAATTAGTCAATTGAATCCATTAGATTATCATCCAACATGTGTTAGGGTTCTGACCTCAAATGGTAAACCCTCTTAAATGGTCAACTCCCTTAAACGGTTTGGGGTCCAAACCTCCAAACGGTTTGGAAACTGTTTGGTCTCCAAACGGTTTGGTGAAACCGTTTGGACCAAACCCTTTGAAACCGTTTGCAAGTGATATTTGGGGAGGTGTGTGCTTATGATGATGTCATCATCATCAAGCTCTAAACTCATGAAACCTTCTGTGATTTCCATGGTGATTGCACCAATCAACCAAATCAATTATCATGAATGAAGAAAGGATCATTATTTGATAAGGAATTGAATGCAATAGCAAAGTTAAGGGTTCAAGTTATAAAACCTGCCTCCAATTGAGCTCCAAAGCTCCAATCTCACGTCACCAATGGTGTATGAAGATTTTGCAACTCCCCCTAGTCTCTTCCTCAAGCTTTTGGGTGAAAAGATTGGCTAGGGTTGAAGATGGAGTGAAGAAAAGAAGAAATCAATGATTTATTTTCGATTTCCACCATGGAATCAAGGTGAAAAGGGGTCAAGAAGCTTACCAACAGGTTGGGGGTCGTCCTCCTGGTCCTCCCAAGCTCCCTTAGTCGTTTTCCAAGCAAGGAGAAGAAGTGGAAAAGGAAAAGCCTTTCATTTGGCTTGTAAAGGGTCTTTTTATAAGAAATTTCATGAGAGAGAAAATGTTTTATAAAAATCTTTTAATTGCAAAATTGTTGCCACCACTTCCCCCTTGGTTTCTTGCATACAAAGGAATCTCTATACCCACCGAGGTCCCTTCCATTATCCAAGAATTATGGGAAAAGAAATTAAGCACCTTAACCCTTATAATAGTAATATCCATATTTGAGTGGAAATTCTTTTTCTTATAATAATGGTGAGTGGAGTTTTCACCGCCTTGGGATATTTCGTGGTCCTTGCATAACTCAAGGTCGTCCAAACACATCTGAATCCAACCATTTTTATTTTGGTTGAAGGCCCTTCAATTATTTTATTTATTTTTGCATTAAAAGGAATTAAAGTTCCTTTTTATGCTTAAATCTTGATTATTTTAATATCAAGATTTTCTCTCCTCCAACTTAATTCAAGTGAGGCTCCCCTCTCATTTTATTTTCTCTAAATGATGCCAATAAATATTAGGGACCTTATTGAAGTGGTAATTTGCATATTGAACCCTAGGTTTTGGGTAAATTGCACTTTACACCAAAACTAGGTTTTAATGTACAAACATTGTTTTATCAGTTCTTTCTTGGTACTCAGGCTTTCATAAGACATTACTCTGCATCATCTTCATTCTCATGATGACAAACTACTTGAGGAACATTTATCAAGTAACATTTGCAAATTAACCCCTCAACTTGGGTAATTTGCACTTTAGTCCTAAATAAGCAAACATTGCTTCAACATTATTCAATCAGGACCAAAATTGAAACATAAGTTTCTCTTGAGCCTTAATTACTTTTCACAAGATAAAAATTAAGGATCTAGTTAACTTTCTTAAGCAAAAATCCCAGGGTTAAGGCATAACCCAGGTCAGGGATGTAACACTAACCATGTAAAGAGGGGAGATCACCTCCTTAATAAAATTTGAAGGAAATAGAAAACATTCATCTTTCACAAATATAATAGATATTGAGGGATGCATGTATAATATTTCAAGTAAATAAGCATGCACCAAATACATATAAAATGTTAATAGAAGTGGAAAGGAAAAGAAACTATAGCTATTACATGGCTTTCATCATTGTTCACTACATAAGATTTTCAGAAGAAAAAGATGAGAAAACAAATGATCTAGCTTTAGCAACCTAGACATCCTTCAAGCAAGTCTTGAATCTACTCCTGATCCTATTTTCCTTGATCTTGTTCAGCACCTTGTCCAAAATCTGGGTGGTTGGGAAATCACCCAGCAAGAGAAAAAGAAAACAAGGCATGTGTCAACAATATGAACAAGAACAAAAGAAATAAAATAACACAAAAGTAAAGGCTATAAGTTCATCAATAGATAAAGAGATTAAGATTATGAGGCATAATCAAAACATATGCTTTTCATAACATTAATATAGTAAAAGAATTACATGCATGATTAATATTGACTACATTAACTAAGTAGGGTTGAGGCACCTATCAGACCCCAACCTATAGGTGAGCGGAGAAATGACACACTCCCAATCACCTAAACAAATTATATATGGGGAAGAATAACACATTCCCCATGGTAAAATGACATATGCCCTATCTATGGGTGGTTGTACATAAGTACCACTATATTAGCTAAATAGTTGATAACACCCAAATCTACGCATATTATCTATGCTTTTATCTATAGTTTTTGTCACTTTAGTCTTAATTTGCCCAATAATGCTCATGTTTTATGCTTTCTATCTCTCATTAGATAATGTAGTTAGAATAGCCAATAATGTAGCCAAATAGCCAGTGTTAGACTTGCGTGCACCAAACACAGATGAACTACCTTGCTCTACTCTCTCTCTGCCAAACTGTGGCCCTGTGATCTACTACTATTTGATACTTTGTTTAATGTCTTATCCTTTACTCTGGGCCCAGTTTGGCTCTGATAAATTGCTTTTGCTGTCTAATTCACTTTGTACATCTATGCTCAACCCATTTGGTTTAATCTCTATTTAATTGGATTTTATTCTAGTTTTGCATGTCAATTTGGTACAAAGAGGCCCATAGCTCTCGGCCCATTCATCCACCTTGCATTCCAATCTCAACTGCCTCCTGCAACCTCTTCTTTACTCTAATCGTGGGTACTCCTACTGGATCGTGATCGCCCCTTCACCACAGACCGTGACCCACTTTCTCAATCGCGACATCACCACCTCTACCGCCCGCGGTCTCCCCTCTCTGAATCGCGATCGGGATTCACATACTGCGACCTCACCTCCCCTCTAGCTAACTGCGGTCGTAGTTATCGTCTCCCCGACTGCGGACAGCTATCCTCAGAAACTGTGATCTCTCCTCTCAAGTACTGTGGTCGCGATTCTCCTTGCAACCATAACCGCGGTCGCTATTATTGCTCTTTCTGCACCGTGACCAAGTGTCAAAGACAGCAGTCTCACCGTGACCAGGTGACGATATCGACAACGACTTGCATCAGTGTCGCACCCTCTCCGCTTACAACTCATGCCACCCTCCATCAACATCACAGAAACAAGCATTGCGACCCCAACACCAAACAACCGTGACTCACCCTCTCAACTACCATGGTTGTAGTTCCCTTTACCTACCCTAAACCGCGATCGCGATTTCTACTTTCCAACCCCGTGACTCCTCTGCACCATCTACCCTCCAGGGAGAGGTCGTGATCCATTCTTTCCCTCCTTGCCACTTGCAACCTCTCTTCCTCCTCACCATCCACGCTCGCGCTCCCAGTAGACAGGCACCACCATCAACGCCAGCAACGGCCATCGTGACCTCCACCCGATTGTTGCCTCACCATCCGCCCTCTCTGCAAGACTGTGACCCAACCCTTACAAACTGTGGACACATCAGCAGTGCTGCACACCTCCACCCATCGTTGTCATCAATGACAGTGTCGTCAGGCCCACTCCCACCATCGCCATCCTTCTCCCCCGTTTCCTTCCCAGCAGCACACTGTAGTCTCCCCGCCTTCAAACAATCGCGATCGCGATTCCCCAACATTGCGACATGTCCTTCCCCCCATTACAAACTGCGATCGTGGTTACCCTCATCACAACCGTGACTCATCAACACCAACCCCCTCCCACATAATTGTGGTCGTGGTTATTTCTCTTCCTACTGCCCGTGACCTACAGACCTCAATCACCTCCTCACCACACAGGTCATGACTCCTCCGCAAGTCGCGCGCCACAGCAACCCGCCTTCACCTCAGCCACATGCACATGCTACCCTCCGCTCTCTCCACCTCTCTGTGACCTGCTCCTCCCTCGCACAGGACCGCGACCAACGCCAACCCTAAGCCATGCATGCAAGACCGTGACCCCCTCACACCGCGGTCGCGGTTTTTCCCCCTCTATACCGTGGTCGTGGTTTCTCCCTACCCAAGCCACGATTCTAGTTCCCACTACCGTGAGCAGCTCAGTGCAGATAAGGTCCAACCCAAACAAACAGACTCCCAACATGACCCCCAATCCATTGCCTATAAATAGCCCACTCCAGATCAAAACAAGTGGGGGGTGAAGGGGAGAGTCTAGGTCCAGAGTCTGACATGGGAGGAGATCCAGTTCAGATGCCGAGAGGCTGTCGGATTGGAGCCAGAGCCCTGTGCGAGCATCCCAAGGTCTAAGAGGACCAAGGCACTCAGCCTATGTGCTCTAACAACCACCAGCCTCCATACTCTCTCTCCTCCATCTCCATCTCAGATCTACTCTCTCTAAAGGCGGAAGCTGAGGAGAGAGAAGATATGTGCCACGTTCATCCTCACCACTGAGGAGAGAGAAGATCTGCTTCACCTCCATCCTCCACACTAGCCTATGATCTACAAAGGCGGAAGCTAAGGAGAGAGAAGATCAGTCTCCACCGACATTCTCTCACCTCCACCAGGCTATTCGGGGAAGATCTAGAGAGAGAAAGGACCAAGGAGTCTAGAAGGACAAAGAGGAGGACCAAGAGATGAGATCTGGCCTGCATGGAGGCCAAGGAGTGAGAGCCAACTCTCCTCTACGGGCTATATCTCATCCTTCTTCTCTTTCATTCAGTTGTGTTCTTTGGTTATCTATACAAACGATGTTCATCCGTCTTTGTTCGGTGCTAACTATGCTTGTCTATGGCTAGTTAGCTCCTTCTTGGCTATGTAACCTGATCTAGGCATGTATATATACTTTTGCCTTAAGCAAGTAGATTCATTTCAGATCTAGTATGTTGCATGTTCTATATTCTCTTTCTAGTTATGATTGCTAGTTTGGTTGATCTCTTACTCGCTTGAACTGCTATTTCTGCCTGTATCGAAAGATCCATTGTAGGAATAGCTAAGACACGATAGTTTGATATGAACCTGAGAGGAGGACGATCCAAGGTACTTTGTTCCTAATATCTTTGGATGTCCTAAGACCCGAGAGGGAACTTATCATATTCTGAGGTAATGATATGTCACCCTCGAGAGAGGCTCGATGGCAGATCGTTGATGGTTTTAGTCACGCATCGCGAGAGAGAGTGGGATGACCCCATAGGACAGATGCCACTGTGTGTACTAGAGGCTTGCTTGGGTGTTCAAGGGTTGTCTACACCCAAGAACGAGTCCATAGACTGATCCGCTTGTGGTTACATAGCCAGGAACTCCTTCTCTCTGATTAAAAGAATCTTGCGGACTCTGTTTTGTTTTCATTTCTTTTCTTTGTTTTGTTTTATTTCGTGACAACCTGCTAGACTAGTTCTAGCACATATTTTCATCGACTATCATTTTGGCTTATCTGACTAAAGAATGAAGTCTATGGCATCCTAAATGTCACCACGTCCCTGTGTTTGACCCCGTATATCTACTTTGACCCCGTAATAAAGTTGTGGGCATTCTTGAAGGTTTTGGGTTATAAATTAAAAGTTTCGACTCACTTTGGGGTCGATCAACTTTTTGGCGCCGTTGCTGGGGACGTGGTTTTTCACGTTTACACGCCTAGAAGATTTTGTTCGGTCACTTTTAAGCCCGTACATATATGCATAGTTTTTCTTTTGTTTTAAACATACTTGTTCATATATACTTAATACCTTTTCTTTTTTTCCTATACTCTTTTTCATCCATGGATCTCACTTCGGAAAGACAAGCGATCTTGTCCACCTATACTCCTGAGTTTTTCCGTAGTTCCGACTGGTGGAAAATAATTGAAGGCCGTGCTCTACAGCTAGTCGAGTTATACTTACCTCCACTGTCGTCATATGTCGAGATTCTAACAACGGAGACTTCTAGTCATCCCTCGACTCCTGTGCTATCATGGGATCAAGAATTGATTAAGGCAGCAGAGTTGGCTAAGGGAAGTATCCACGCACTCACCTCCTTAGCCCCTCATCTCCAAGAAGATGTCGATCCAATGCAACAACTACTAGAAGAGCAGGATCATCATCTCAAACTAGTCATCGAGGCTGTAGACCGCAGTAGAAGTCTACTTTGAACTCTTGAGCAAGGATCCATCCAAGCGCATTAGTTTGATACAATAGATTCCCCTCATATGTGCATGGCAGAATCGACGGGTCTCAAAAGCATTGCTGCTCAAGTACAACAACTTCAAGATAAAGATGTTGAACAAGGTAGGAGGCTCCAAGAGCTCATCGATTTGGTTACAATTCGGTTACAATTGCCATCATAAGACAATGAAAACATTAGTCATCAAGACCATTCCATTGGGTTTGAAGTGGAGTATGCACCATCATCCTATCCAGACCATCAACTGGATTCATCAGGATTTTTCTATGAAGACCGACCCATCATGGAAAACCCTTCATTCTATCTAGATGATTCAACTGATCAACCAATGGAAGATATGAGTCATAGACATGAATGGGTCTATGATGATGATGACAAAGACTCTAAAGGCCAAGTTACCTCACAACAAGAAGGTTGAGCAGAGGAACAAGAGTCAGACATTGAACCAAACCAGAGTGACATCTCTCATATTGAGACATGTCACTTCGCTTTGAGCAGTACGCCAACCATGGTTTGGAACAATTTGTTCGATGACGACGATGACGACAGTTGCTCGACATGGAGCAGTGAGTATAGTAACGAAGACGAGTTGGAGTAGTACGAGCATTCATTCGCCACCATCCCTTTACAAGGCTTGGTGGACATCTAATGTGTAGGGTGGACAATACACCACAACATGGCTACTGAGCATGAAGATACCCCAGACCCCATAGAGTGTGACAAGTTTGGGGTGGTAGATCCGCAATCAAATTCACCCGGGGATACTTCTTGCTCAAAAGATGATTGGATGACACAAACTGTACATGAAGATTTATATGAGCATCCAACCTCAAGTGTAGAGATGGAGAGAGAATATATGAGTCCTCCAGAAGACATCCAACCTCTTTCATCAATCTCATCCTGTGTCGACATCCTAGGGCCTTCCTATTTAGATTCGTATCTTGGAAGGTACCTTGAGGATTATTTGTCGAAGAATTCATCCCAGTGCAGCTCAAGTCAATTCCAGCACCGAGATGACTTCACTGAGTCGCCGGATTTTATTCCTCTACTTCAGACTCGACAGGGCCCTCACCTCCACCTATTCTACTCATATTATATGGCAAAACCCATCGACAAGACACAGGTGACACTAGTCCCAAAACTTAGGATTTGGGACCCCAGTGTTGGTATCGTGGGGCAGCCACCCCCTTGTCTCTCACCCTTTCTTTTACCTCTTTCTTTTTGTTAAAATAAAATTTTGTTTTTCATAACCTTGCTTAGATAGTTTCTTTTCTCTAACTTCTTTCACATATCCTTGCATACATGCATCATTTTAGGACTTTAATAAATGTCCCACCCTAACTTACATGCATTTCCACCCTGCTATTCTAAGTTTAGATATTACTCGAGGACGAGCAAAGTTTTAAGCTTGGGGTAGTTAGTAGGCTTCACCTTTCTATCTCTCCATCCTTCTAGCATGCATGTTTACTTCCCGCATTTAGTTTTAAATTTTCAAAAAATTTCAGCTTTTTAGCTTTGTAATTATGGCTATATGGTGAAAATCTAATAGATAAATGCTTGACTTTATGCCTAAATGCATAGTTTTCATCTTAAAAATTGCTTGACCTTTTGCTTGACATGCTCTTTGACTCTTTCCTTGAGTTTGGAAATAAATCTAAGGTTATGTCCCTTTTTCATACCTTAAAGCTAAATTTCCTTGATCTATGTCATGAATGGCAAATCCATGGTAAAGGACTGTTGGAATGAGCTAAAACACGATTAAAGACTCCTAGCTGTGAATTCACAAGCTTGCCTCTATTCTAAGGATTCTTGAATCATAATTGCAACTTTTCACATAGGTGTTAAGCGGATCATGATGGGCATTGAGCTATGATTAAGATGAAGTGTTTTTCCTTGATGGACTACGTGCCTTCTCACATTAGATTGAGTCAAAAAGATGAAAAATATAAAAATGTGCAAAAGAGGCTTGGCCGCCCACAATATCCCAAAATATCTATATAGTTCTCACATAAGCCTACAAAATAGAATGCAGAGAATAAAAGCCTGAGAGTGAATAAATGAGTGCTTGTTTTCTCTTTCAGGAGAGTTGAGGATGGTGCCCAACTGGTGTATGACTGTGCTCATGAATGTGGGTATGTCATGCCTAGTAGTATCACTCCAGAAGCTCATTAGAGAGTCACTAGGAAACCCTATGAGACTTATGAGATCATCTCAGTAGCAGGGTTGGTTCGAGCACAGTACAAGGAGTTCATCTCACTGCTTTGGACCAACTGGTTCGGACTGCATGGATTGTTGCTCGCTACATGGACCAACCTGACGCAGATTGGAATCCTCAGAAGTCATTAGAGTCTTTTTGCTTTGTTTCTTAGGACATGAATAAGTGAGAGGCGCGTTGTTCCAGATTGGTATTAATGGATTCATGGTGATGGCTCATTGCTCATCACCCGTGTGATCACTAATGTGACAATTCTTTCATGTTTAATAATTAAGATTCAAACCCTCATGAGTATTGGCATGTTGTAATGAATTTGCTTAATCTTGCCTGGAAACTCTTTGATCTTGCTTTGGCAGGACTGTGGTTGATTGGTTGGGGGTTTGTTCTAAAATGAAATGGATCAAGAAGAATATATGGTTTAAACTATTTTTCTTAGCCTTAGCATCTATTGCCAAGCTTAATTTGGATGTTATCTTTTTGTTCTTCGAGCACAGTCTTTCTTGAGGACAAGCAATTTTTAATCTTGGGGTAGTTGATAACACCCAAATCTATGCATATTATCTATGCATTTTATCTATAGTTTTATGTCACTTTAGTCTTAATTTGCCCAATAATTCTCATGTTTTATGCTTTCTATCTCTCATTAGATAATGTAGTTAGAACAGCCAATAATGTAGCCAAATAGCCAGTGTTAAACTTGCGTGCGTCAAACACAGATGAACTACCTTGCTCTCTCTCTGCCAAACTGTGGCCCCGTGATCTACTACTGTTTGATACTTTGTTTAACGTCTTATCCTTTACTTTGGGCCCAGTTTGGCTCTGATAAATTGCTTTTGCTTTCTAATTCACTTTGTACATCTATGATCAACCCATTTGGTTTAGTCTCTATTTAATTGGATTTTATTCTTGTTTTGTAGGTCAATTCGGTACAAAGAGGCCCATAGCACTCGGCCCATTCAGCCATCTTGCATTCCCATCTCAACTGTCGCTTGCAACCTCTTCTTTACCCTAATCATGGGTACTCCTGCTGGATCGCGATCGCCCCTTCACCACAGACTACGACCCACTTTCTCAGTCACGGCATCACCACCTCTACCACCTGTGGTCTCCCCTCTCTGAATCGCGATCGGGATTCACATACCGTGACCTCGCCTCCCCTCTAGCTAACCACAGTCACAGTTATCGTCTCCAAGACCACGGACAGCTGTCCTCAGAAACCGCGATCTCCCCTCTCAAGTATTGCGGTCGTGATTCTCCTCACAACCATAATCGTGGTCACGGTTATTGCTCTTCCTGCACTGTGACCAAGTGTCAAAGACAACAGCCTCACTGCAACCAGGCGACAACATTGACAACGACCTGCATCAGTGCCACACCCTCTCCACCTGCAACTCACGCCGCCCTCCATCGACATCGCAACAATAAGCATTGCGACCCCAACACCAAATAACCACGACTCACCCTCTCAACTACAGCGGTTGCGGTTCCCTTTACCTACCCTAAACCGCGATTGCGGTTTCTACTTTCCAACCCCACAATTCCTCTATACCATCTACCCTCCAGTGAGAGGTCATGATCCATCCTTTCCCTCCTTGCCACTTGCGAGCTCTCTCTCCCTCCTCACCATCCACACTCACGCTCCTAGTAGACAGGTGCCACCATCAACGCCAACAGCGGCCATCGTGACCTCTACCCGATCGTCACCTCACCATCTGCCCTCTCTGCAAGACCGTGACCCAACCCTTACAAATCATGGACATGTCAGCGGCGCTGCACACCTCCACCCATCACTGTCATCAACGACAGTGCTGTCAGGCCCACTCCCACCATCGCCATCCTTCTCCTCTGTTTCCTTCCTAGTAGCACACCATGGTATCCCCACCTTCAAACAATCGCGGTCGCGATTCCCCAACACTACGACATGTCCTTTCCCCCATTACAAACTGCAATCATGGTTACCATCATCACAACTGTGACTCATCGACACCACAACCCCCTCCCACATAACCGCGGTCGCATTTATTTCTCTTCCTACTACCCACGACCTGCAGACCTCGATCACCTCCTCACCATGCATGTCATGACTCCTCCGCAAGTTGTGCGCCACAACAACCCGCCTTCACCTCAGCCACCTGCACCTACTACCCTCTGCTCTCTCCACCTCTCTGCGACCTACTCCTCCCTCGCACAGGTCCACGACCAACGCCAACCCTAAGCCACGCATGCAAGACCATGACCCCCTCACACCGCGGTCGCGGTTTTCTCCCCCTCGATACCGTGGTCACAGTTTCTCCCTCCCAAGTCGCGATCGTGGTTCCCACTACCGCGACCAGGTCAGTGCAGATAAGATCCGACCCAAACAGATAGACTCCCAACAGGTACCCTGATCCATTGCCGATAAATAGCCCACTCCAGATCAAAACAAGTGGGGGGGCAAAGGGGAGAGTCCACGTCTGGAGTCCAACGTGGAAGGAGATCCAGTTCAGACACCGAGAGGCTGCCGGATTGGAGCCAGAGCCTCGTGGGAGCATCCCAAGGTCCAAGAGGACCAAGGCACTCAGCCTACGTGCTCCAACAGCCACCAACCTCCACACTCTCTCTCCTCCATCTCCATCTCAGATCTACTCTCTCTAAAGGTAGAAGTTGAGGAGAGAGAAGATATGTGCCACGTTCATCCTCACCACTGAGGAGAGAGAAGATCCGCTTCACCGCCATCCTCCACACTGGTCTATGATCTCCAAAGGCAAAAGTTGAGGAGAGAGAAGATCAGTCTCCACTGACATTCTCTCACCTCCATCGGGTTGCTATTTGGGGCAGGTCTAGAGAGAGAAAGGACCAAGGAGTCCAGAAGGACGAAGAGGAGGACCAAGGGATGAGATCCGGCCTACATAGAGGCCAAGGATCAAGACCCACCTCTCCTATATGGGCTATATCTCATCATTATTCTCTTTTATTCAGCTGTGTTCTTTGGTTATCTATACAAATGATTTTCATCCGTCTTTGTTCGGTGCTAACTATGCTTGTCTATGGTTAATTATCTCCTTCTTGGCTATGTAACCTGATCTGGGCTTGTATATGTACTTTTGCCTTAAGCAAGTAGATTCATTTCAGATCTAGTATGTTGCGTGTTCTATATTCTCTTTCTAGTTATGATTGCTAGTTTGGTTGATCTATTACTCGCTTGAATTACTATTTCTGCCTATATCGAGAGATCCGTTGTAGGAATAGCTAATACACGATAGTTTGGATCTAAACTCGAGAGGAGGACGATCCAAGGTACTCTGTTCCTAATATCTCTGGATGTCCTAAGACCAGAGAGGGAACTTAGCATATTCTGAGGTAATGATATGTCACCCTCGAGAGAGGCTCGATGACATATCGTTGATGGTTTTATTCATGCATCGCGAGAGCGAGTGTGATGACCCCACAAGACATATGCCACTGTGCGTACTAGAGGCTTGCTTGGGTATTCAAGGGTTGTCTACGCCTGAGAACGAGTGCATAGACTGTTCCACTTGTGGTTACATAGCCAGGAACTCCTTCTCTTTGATTAATAGAATCTCGTGGACTCTGTTTTATTTTCATTTCTTTTCTTTGTTTTGTTTTATTTCGTGACAACTCACTAGACTAGTTCTAGCACATATTTTCATCGACTGTCGTTTTGGCTTATCTGACTAAAGAATAAAGTCTGTGGCATCCTAAACGTCACCACGTCCCTGTATTTGACCCCGTATATCTACTTTGACCCCATAATAAAGTTGCGGGCGTCCTTGAAGGTTTCAGATTATAAATTAAAAGTTCTGACTCACTTTGGGGTCAATCAATAGTCTAATAAAATCAACATGCTAAGGGAAACTCTGGCAAGTAGAAGCATCATATATTTGAAATATGGCAGTGGGATACAAGACACAAGAAATGGAATATCAATACTAATTTTTGAGGCAATTTAGCAAAAGAGTCATGAATAGAGAAAATAGGGTTCATATAGTGCCTCATTAGGGAATATTTGGTTTGGTTTGCAAATATCCCAACTTAGGGTGTAAGAATACGCATACCTCTTTATTGTGTTCAAATACCAACTTCCACCACTTCTAGATGTTTGAAGTTCTACTTTTCCCTATTTCAAGTTATTAACATTCATTAGTGTACATATTGCACATTATTGCATAGAAACCATAAGATTGGACCTTTTTCACAAAACTCAGATTAGACTTTAAAAATCTCACCATTGGATTAATTAGGTTCTCCTGATGAAGAAAACATATCATTATGTCAATTTAGGAGTTATGGTGATTAAGTTGTAATTTTTATGGACTTTATGTATTAAAATTATATTCCAAAAACAACCTTTCAAAAAACTTGAAATCATACCTCGAAAGTATTTTTATTAGTTAGAGATTAATTTTTTGTTTCCAAACATATTTTTTTATTAATTTTGGACAAGTAATTTTAAATATATGAATTTTCCAATTCTGACCAACCAAAAAATGGCATGTCAGTATTTTAGTTGCAAGCCAGGAAGAGAGAGAGAGTGTTACGACCCCATCTGAGCTTAACTGGTAAACTAGGGTTTACCTAGACAATTGCAAAGATTAATTGAAATAATCATTCTTGAAATCTAATTAATGACAATAACACAAATTGGATGTTTTAACTATGATAAGAAGTCTAAATGTTCTTTTGCCTTGAGAATTAGGGTTTGAGAAGCATAAACCCTAATCGGCCCAATTAGGGTTTTGATAATGCATGAATACAGAATTTGATAAGTAGAATGTCTCACTAAATGATTTTTAGTATTTTATTTGTAACTCTGATTTACTTCAAATTTGGATATGATTTAGATATATAAAATGTGAACAATATTGGAAAATATCAGAATTTTTGAAGAATGCTCTGACCTGTTTGTCGGCCGAGTTTCAAACTCGACCGATCACATTTCCAGAATTTTACAGCAGTGTGGTAATTGAATTTTATCTTTTTATTGGTATATCCAATTAATATCAAATTTTAACAGTATTTGATAAATACAATTTTAGACACTCTGTTAAATTGGCATAATTTTTGGATGACTTCTGAATCCCTACAGTAAGGGTGTCGGTCGAGTTTGTGCAGGACAAACTCGGCCGAATATATTCTGCAGACTGCAATATAGCAGTGCACTGTTCGATTTTTAATTAATTATTGGTAACACCAAATGATCCCAAATTTTAACTGAAGCTTTATAGATCAATTATAAACAACGTGCTAAATTCCCATAATTGTTGGAGAATGTTTGATCTCTGAAATAAACGAATTACAGTAACTTTTGTATAACTGAATATTCAGCCTATATAATTAAAGTTAAGTGTTGGGTCAATATGCAATTGACCCAAGCAGCTCAATTGACTTATATGAACGACCACGCACACTAGCAGCTCTCATTTCTCGTCATTCACTCCAGAGAAACGAGCTCCTAGAGAGAGAGAGAGAATTAGGGCTTGAGTGGAGAAAGTGGGGGAATTGCTGAATTAGGGTTTTGCGATTCCAGGAAGGGTGAAATCAAGTAAGTTCGGATTCCTTGCATAGACTTTTATGGTGAATCTTCTCTCTCATGTCAAGATTTCCGTCCTTGCTCTGATTTGATCCAAGATGATGTCGAAATCCCCTATTTTCTCACCCTTTCTTCATAATCCCTCTTTTTCAAGGTTCCCGAGTTGAATGGAAGAAGAATTGGGAGATTTGCTAGGGATTTGATGGGAATTCGAAATTCCCTGAGTTGAGCTGCAGTTGTGAGGTGTTTTCACACCTTAGGGTGAGTGGGTTCTTCCTTCAAACATTCTAATGCACGAATTTGATTACAACATCCAAATCCCTAAATGCTTAGCATGTGAATTCTAAATCTTAAAATGTCCGTTTGATTTGAGTTATTGTAAATTGATATGATATGGATTCCTCCTCTGTTTTAAATGATTCCTAAATGGTAGATTCATATCAGAAACGTATGCAACCCTTCCTAGTGAGATTTCTTTACGGATTTATATCAAATGATGTAATTAGGGTTTAACCTAATTGAGAAATTTAGTTAAGTTTCCATGATTTCATATCTATATTGATTATACAAGATTTGTTGGAAACAGTCTTTATTTAGTGAATGCTTATATCTTATGAGATCATGGTAAGAGCCATGTGACAAGTGAATGAGGCAAATGAAACCCTAAGAGTAGGGTGTTGGCATGTGATGAATGAATAAGGCGAATGAAACCCTAAGGATAGGGTGTTCAATGAATCATGCTATGGTAGTATGAAAGGTCTCGATATGAGATGTGGTGATGCTTAATTGTTAAATTGTATGTTTCTAGTGCATTTAACTTTATATGCTTATTCTCTCTGAAATGTTATCTACATACTGCAGGGCTTCTTACATTTCAATATATATACATATCTCGGAAATTGCAGGTGTTGAGATATGACATGCCCTAGAAAGGGATGTTACTGAGTACAAATGATGTAAATGTGTTTTCAAGTTATGTCATGAATGTGGAATAAGTATGAACTGTGTTTTTCCTGTTTAATTATTTATTTGTTAATCAAGTATAGACCTAAGTGCCCTAACACCGTAGAACCCCTAACATGTGTCTGCGATTTAGGGGTGAAACTCGTGTTGCAACATCATCCGTGCGTGTGTCGCGGACAAACGAGGAAAGAGAGAGAGGGCAGTGTCTAACAAAAATTGTGCTTGTGTCACAATGGCACTGCGATTTCACCAGTAAACTTGGTTATCTAACACCATTCGTGCTTGTGTCGCGAAGGTAACCCTGTGACACTCCGCCTGTGTGCTCAGGTTGAAGGAGGGGTCGAGAGAGAGCACTCAGAGTAGTGCATTGAGGCCAGAGAGCCTGTGGTCCTGTGGCAGAACAGGGCTGGCGTCAGATTCAGCATCCCCCGGGTGTGTCGCTGAGTCTTGTACGGTGGGGCCGTAGCATGAATTTGCTGCGGATCTTTATATGCAGAGTACACTGCATATATTTAGGGCATAATAATAAATGAATAAATAATCATATAGGATCACAGTAAATTTATATAACTGTTTAATTACTTGAAATACCTGATGATGCTTAGAAATGTGCTATTTCAATATTATTGTTTTAGAACTGCTCAGTGTAGTATTTATTGTTGATAAATTTCATATCGTTTAATCAAATTATATCTACAATCACATTAGTGCATTAGTCTGTTTCCATGAAGTACTCATTCACTGAGCGAGTAGGCTCACCCCTCTACTCAAACATTTTAGGGTTAATCGCGTGGACTTGAAGATGGTCAGAGCTTCAGTGTAGATCTGCCACAGGAGTCAAGTATGAGATTAGTTGAGTCAGTCGGTCCTTGTCACTCTAGGTCCTCAGTAAGAGATAGAGAGAGTTGTAATTACGATGTGTAATATTGTTCCTCTTTGATATGTATGTTAATTAACAAGTTTTATGTATACAAGTTGTGAAAGACATCATAAATGTTTATATATGTATCTTTTCTGTTAAAGTCTGATTAGTAAATGAAATGTTCAGATTCCCTTGTTAAGATCTTTTATGTGGTTCGATGCGATGAATCAAGAGTTTAAAAGAAAAGAAAAAGATAAGGGTGTTCTTGTGTTAAATATAAATCCTATCTTACGCCCTAATCTCATGATTTGTTGGAAATTGTGAGATCGGGGTGTAACAGCTTGGTATCAGAGCTTAGGGTGAGTTGTCAAGGACCATTAAGTTAATAAGTTAGAGTCCTATGTGTGGCAGATAGGAGATGTTTGATGTTAGCTTTGGGGATTTGAGTATTTGGATATCCTGGCCCGATATCTGAGTACTTGGATCAACCAGTACAAGCTACTCTGTCTATTCTCTCACGTATACCCTGGCCAGGTATACAGTGGAAGAATGGGCTAGAGAGGAACCCTAGAAATGTTAGGGTTAGAGAATGAGAAAAGAAAACAAGAACTAAGAGCATAAATGTAAAAGGAGATAGAAATTACATTTCATAATGTTGTTTTTGTTGGAAATGTATAGAAATGCTCTTATATGTTTGAATTGAAATATTCAATACTTTGAAATATGGGTCTTTAATATCTGTTGTATACTATGCAATTGTAGCATTTATTGATTTCATTCTTTGTAACAAGTAGACTAGAATTGACCTTTGAATGGGCTTTTGTTTCTATGGTTTTGCCCGCTGATTCGAGTGAAATTGACATCAGCAGGTCTGTTTAGGTTTTCAGTCTGTGAGCGGTTCGGCCGAGTTCATGTTTTGGTCGGCCGAGTTCCTTGTTTAGGATTTCAAACAGTGTTTTGGTCGGCCGAGTTTGGTCTTGAATCGGCCGAGTTTCTTTGTAGGTAAACAAGTAGTGTTTCGATCGGCCGAGTTCCCCAGAGGATCGGCCGAGTTTCCTGCTGATCGGCCGAAGTTGATCAGCCGAGTTTCAGAATCTGGAAGGCGATCGGCCGAGTTCCAGAGTGATCGGCCGAGTTTCTGAGCTGTGAGTGGCAGTTCAGGAAGAATGTAATTTTTGTAGTTCTTGGCTTCAGGACTTCAGGTTTGGCCTGGTCCGGATTGGCAGGATGTGTTATTAGGATCTAATGAATCCTATCAATAGCATAATAAGAATAGAATTGGAATAATTAGACCCACATCAGAGTAAGAATGTACATACAGTAAGAGGTTGAAACATATGGGCAAGATCAGAACAACTAAGAATTAGTTGAAACTGATATCTGAGGTTCAACTCTGGGGTCTCAAATGTGAAACCCTTAATTGGGAATAATAGAACATGATAAGAAGTTCATAATCAGTTTATTGATTAATATTATATGAGCTATACATATGAAATATAGAAAAGATATGTGAAATGTATGTATGGTTCAAGATAACAAGAATCATTTATGAAGAATGAATCATATAATAGAGTATAATGCTTTTATGAACTCTAAATCAAAGGCTAAGTAGAAGAATAGAGTGAGCTTTCAATAGGTCCATAAAAGTAAAAAGGATCGTATGAATATGTAATTCATAAGACTAGAACAACAAACTAGTTTTAAGCAAAGAACATAGCTATAGTTTAATGAATGAATAAGTCATACAAAGGTAGACTGTATTCAGGAGAGAAAAACTTGATTGAAAGAGAAACTATGTTTGACCCATGCATGATCCACTTGATTTAAAAATGAAGAATATGTAATGTATTCAACATGAGTAAAAACTAATAGAGGGACTATTAATTTAGAATGTTAACTTCACAATAGTATAAAGTTAAAGGAGGAAATATGTGTGCAACATGGTATACATGACCATACATATGAATAAGCAACATGGTCATAAGAGAAAAATTTAGAATTAAAGATGACGGGTTAAGAGTAGTATATGGTAAGAGGACTAAGAAATGTAAGAAAGGGTTTGAAATATGATGGAGCAGTTATAAAATAAAGAGGTTGTGAGATTCAAGCAAGTGCTAATTAATCAAATATCTCTGTTGATAACTAAGTAAATCTACATATGAGAATGTATTAGGGGATGTTTGAATACAAGTATTCCAAGTCTTAAATTCATCTTCTCTTTCATATATTCCCTAATGAGAGCAAGGTGGGAATGAAAGGATAAGAGAAAATGAATCATACATGGTGAATAACTACCTTGGTAGGGTCATCTGGTGATACGGTTTGGATGATGTCAGAACATATGGAGAGATACCCTGAACAAGGTAGTCATACTTATTCACTCATTTTAATAGAAAGGGATGATAATTAGATTGTTTGGACAAGTAACCCTAATAAGGTGTAGCTTGTTATATCTAGCTCTAATATAACCGAGTGATGGTAATTGAGTATGATTAATGCTTGAATGACTGATACAATTGTGGATTACCTTATTACTGTCGTTGAAACCCTAAAATGATATAATGCAATGGATACACTTTGATTTGTGTGTGGGCCCATAACCCACAGATCCCAGGACCGAAACAGGATAGTATGGGATGAGGTGGTAATGCTTCACCTCATGTATCCATGACCCAATGGGGATGCCAAAAGTAGTATTGTGCAAATGATTGTTGAATTTAGCCTTTTAATTCAAGACTGTTTTGCTATTTGAATAGCACTTGATTAAAGTTTAAAACAGTATGGTGAACTTGCTTTTGTCATTTAAAGGTGATACAGAACAATAGAACTCTCTGAGCAGCATAAGTTGAGATAGTTGTATCAGAGTATCAGAGTTGCGCAGCAAAAGCGTGGTAGTTTATCTTTGCATTCTATATTTGACTGTGGCATAAAGAATTTGCTTGATATCATCGAGAACTATTTGAAACGTGTTGTGATTTAGTAAGGAATTAAAATATCTAATGTTGAAAACTACATTTAGGTATGAAATACAAGAATATGATGACATGGAAGGCTTTAGGAGCTTAGAATAGCCTTGAATGTATCTTCTTGTAGGTTTATGTTTCGAGGACGAAACATTCTAAGGGGGGGAGAGTTGTTACGACCCCATCTGAGCTTAACTGGTAAACTAGGGTTTACCTAGACAATTGCAAAGATTAATTGAAATAATCATTCTTGAAATCGAATTAATGACAATAACACAAATTGGATGTTTTAACTATGATAAGAAGTCTAAATGTTCTTTTGCCTTGAGAATTAGGGTTTGAGAAGCATAAACCCTAATCGGCCCAATTAGGGTTTTGATAATGCATGAATACAGAATTTGATAAGTAGAATGTCTCACTAAATGATTTTTAGTATTTTATTTGTAACTCTGATTTACTTCAAATTTGGATATGATTTAGATATATAAAATGTGAACAATATTGGAAAATATCAGAATTTTTGAAGAATGCTCTGACCTGTTTGTCGGCCGAGTTTCAAACTCGACCGATCACATTTCCAGAATTTTACAGCAGTGTGGTAATTGAATTTTATCTTTTTATTGGTATATCCAATTAATATCAAATTTTAACAGTATTTGATAAATACAATTTTAGACACTCTGTTAAATTGGCATAATTTTTGGATGACTTCTGAATCCCTACAGTAAGGGTGTCGGTCGAGTTTGTGCAGGACAAACTCGGCCGAATATATTCTGCAGACTGCAATATAGCAGTGCACTGTTCGATTTTTAATTAATTATTGGTAACACCAAATGATCCCAAATTTTAACTGAAGCTTTATAGATCAATTATAAACAACGTGCTAAATTCCCATAATTGTTGGAGAATGTTTGATCTCTGAAATAAACGAATTACAGTAACTTTTGTATAACTGAATATTCAGCCTATATAATTAAAGTTAAGTGTTGGGTCAATATGCAATTGACCCAAGCAGCTCAATTGACTTATATGAACGACCACGCACACTAGCAGCTCTCATTTCTCGTCATTCACTCCAGAGAAACGAGCTCCTAGAGAGAGAGAGAGAATTAGGGCTTGAGTGGAGAAAGTGGGGGAATTGCTGAATTAGGGTTTTGCGATTCCAGGAAGGGTGAAATCAAGTAAGTTCGGATTCCTTGCATAGACTTTTATGGTGAATCTTCTCTCTCATGTCAAGATTTCCGTCCTTGCTCTGATTTGATCCAAGATGATGTCGAAATCCCCTATTTTCTCACCCTTTCTTCATAATCCCTCTTTTTCAAGGTTCCCGAGTTGAATGGAAGAAGAATTGGGAGATTTGCTAGGGATTTGATGGGAATTCGAAATTCCCTGAGTTGAGCTGCAGTTGTGAGGTGTTTTCACACCTTAGGGTGAGTGGGTTCTTCCTTCAAACATTCTAATGCACGAATTTGATTACAACATCCAAATCCCTAAATGCTTAGCATGTGAATTCTAAATCTTAAAATGTCCGTTTGATTTGAGTTATTGTAAATTGATATGATATGGATTCCTCCTCTGTTTTAAATGATTCCTAAATGGTAGATTCATATCAGAAACGTATGCAACCCTTCCTAGTGAGATTTCTTTACGGATTTATATCAAATGATGTAATTAGGGTTTAACCTAATTGAGAAATTTAGTTAAGTTTCCATGATTTCATATCTATATTGATTATACAAGATTTGTTGGAAACAGTCTTTATTTAGTGAATGCTTATATCTTATGAGATCATGGTAAGAGCCATGTGACAAGTGAATGAGGCAAATGAAACCCTAAGAGTAGGGTGTTGGCATGTGATGAATGAATAAGGCGAATGAAACCCTAAGGATAGGGTGTTCAATGAATCATGCTATGGTAGTATGAAAGGTCTCGATATGAGATGTGGTGATGCTTAATTGTTAAATTGTATGTTTCTAGTGCATTTAACTTTATATGCTTATTCTCTCTGAAATGTTATCTACATACTGCAGGGCTTCTTACATTTCAATATATATACATATCTCGGAAATTGCAGGTGTTGAGATATGACATGCCCTAGAAAGGGATGTTACTGAGTACAAATGATGTAAATGTGTTTTCAAGTTATGTCATGAATGTGGAATAAGTATGAACTGTGTTTTTCCTGTTTAATTATTTATTTGTTAATCAAGTATAGACCTAAGTGCCCTAACACCGTAGAACCCCTAACATGTGTCTGCGATTTAGGGGTGAAACTCGTGTTGCAACATCATCCGTGCGTGTGTCGCGGACAAACGAGGAAAGAGAGAGAGGGCAGTGTCTAACAAAAATTGTGCTTGTGTCACAATGGCACTGCGATTTCACCAGTAAACTTGGTTATCTAACACCATTCGTGCTTGTGTCGCGAAGGTAACCCTGTGACACTCCGCCTGTGTGCTCAGGTTGAAGGAGGGGTCGAGAGAGAGCACTCAGAGTAGTGCATTGAGGCCAGAGAGCCTGTGGTCCTGTGGCAGAACAGGGCTGGCGTCAGATTCAGCATCCCCCGGGTGTGTCGCTGAGTCTTGTACGGTGGGGCCGTAGCATGAATTTGCTGCGGATCTTTATATGCAGAGTACACTGCATATATTTAGGGCATAATAATAAATGAATAAATAATCATATAGGATCACAGTAAATTTATATAACTGTTTAATTACTTGAAATACCTGATGATGCTTAGAAATGTGCTATTTCAATATTATTGTTTTAGAACTGCTCAGTGTAGTATTTATTGTTGATAAATTTCATATCGTTTAATCAAATTATATCTACAATCACATTAGTGCATTAGTCTGTTTCCATGAAGTACTCATTCACTGAGCGAGTAGGCTCACCCCTCTACTCAAACATTTTAGGGTTAATCGCGTGGACTTGAAGATGGTCAGAGCTTCAGTGTAGATCTGCCACAGGAGTCAAGTATGAGATTAGTTGAGTCAGTCGGTCCTTGTCACTCTAGGTCCTCAGTAAGAGATAGAGAGAGTTGTAATTACGATGTGTAATATTGTTCCTCTTTGATATGTATGTTAATTAACAAGTTTTATGTATACAAGTTGTGAAAGACATCATAAATGTTTATATATGTATCTTTTCTGTTAAAGTCTGATTAGTAAATGAAATGTTCAGATTCCCTTGTTAAGATCTTTTATGTGGTTCGATGCGATGAATCAAGAGTTTAAAAGAAAAGAAAAAGATAAGGGTGTTCTTGTGTTAAATATAAATCCTATCTTACGCCCTAATCTCATGATTTGTTGGAAATTGTGAGATCGGGGTGTAACAGAGAGAGAGAGAGAGAGGGTACGTCCCGTGACTCCCCCCCCCACAACCTGTCCTAGATCATCCTTTATCCTATAAGGGATGTACCAATCATTTCAGGTTCATCTAGAACTAGTAACAAAGTATAGAACAACAAAGAAACGAAACCCTAAACAAGAACACCATCTAAAGGTGGAGATCATCATTTAAGCATAAGAATATGAACTAACGAGCTTATAATAAGAAATAAACATGGAGCAAGTTATATAATTTGCCTCTAGGAAGAAAATTAGATCTCAATCAGTTGGAAACTCGAGCAAGATGGGTTGGTAGCTCCAAGCATAAGCTCCAAACTCGAGCAAGAATCACCTTCTTCTCAAGGATACAAACCCTAAGCAGGAGGAGCATGGAAAGACTAGTTTTTGAGCTTTATATGGAGTTCCTGACTGGCCTAAATTACGCGTCAAAGTAGTCAGACTTTTAAAGAGATAACCCGACTCTCAGGCCCCCGCAACGATAACATGGTCTGATGTAGCGATCGGGGTCGAACGCAGGGACAAGGTTGGTAGTGACAAGAACGCAGAATCAACACTTCTATAATCTGGTAGAAAAAGAAGAGGATAAAAGGTGTTCTCCAAGGAACGAAAAACTGAAGGCAAAATCAAAAGGGCCAAAGAAGAGAAAAGAAAAGAAAACAAACTATAATGAGAATAAACTAAACCATTCCCTTAACCAACATATTATCCCTCTTCCCTGCATGCACGTATCAAAACTACGAGCAACCATGCAAAGCCTCATTCCACTCTCTCTTAAGATGAGGAAAGAATCAGACCTAAAAGAAGTCTCTCTCTCAAGAAGACAGCTCAAAAGCCCTACGGCAAAACATACGGTTTAAATCACCAGCAATCTAACACTCTCGTGCATTCATTCTACTCTACGTCACAGATAGAAGCGATATTACTCTCTCGAGATACCGATGATCAAACATCGCAAGACGATAGAGGTGACTTTCATATGGGCAAGGATAAACAGACAAGAAAGGATAGATATGCTGCAACAAGGGAACAAAGTGAAGAAAAACTATCTCCAACTGGAGTTACAAGAAAGATGATGGTTTTAGGGTTTTAGTAGTTTTTAGGGGTTTTGCGCACCAGCTTCCAAGGAGATAAAACTATTGTCAAGGTTAGGCACGAAGGAAGAAAACTTAGGAATAACAAGCGGCAGCGGAAAACACCATGCACCCCTTCTCTCGAAAAGGGTACCTCCAACCAAATGCCAACACCCTCTCTCAAGGGTAGGGGACATTGGTTGGAGTGGGAAAGCAACCCAAAGCAGATCCAACCCTGGGTACTCTCATACTCCTGGGTCAGACCAAGCTCTAGAGTACAACGTCCTTCTCTCGTAGGAGTTGAAACAGGAAACACATTTCGATAGCTAGTCAAAACATGATCCAAACATACAAGCTAGGGCTCAGATGCTAAATAAGAAATCATCCAATCAAAAAGGGAACCAACCACAGAACAACAGATATTCAACTCCACATATTCTATAAGCATAGATATTGTACAAAAGGGATTCAGTTACAATGCATATTAAATGAAAGTAAATGCTGAAAAGGGAAGATGGGTATCGCCTTCTTGATGTAGGAGGGCGATATACAGCAGTGACCCCTAAGGCACAACTAACCCGGTACTGGGCGGAAGCTCTGCCCGATATGCCCATGTCGGGAAACCACCCTGTTGGGCGACACACCATGACGGGAAGGTGTATCGGCCAGGGCTTCCTACTCAGTGCGGTCATGTCGGGCGACCACCTTATCGGGCGACACGCCATGACGATGATCCATATCGGGTTCGGTGCTCTGTCGGGTTAGAAGGGACTTAGGTTCTCAGGTTCCTTATATCGGGTGTAAAGGGTGAGCCGTCTCGGGTTGAAGCCCATCTAGGGACCCGACACGCCGGGTGGCCTTCTTGGTCATATCAGTCTGCTGCAGCTACCGGGATGGGTTCTAAGTGAACCACTCCTACCCCTCTCAGGTTGGGGGTGTGCTCACCTAGTGTTGCCCGGCACGTCTTGGTTGTTGACACACTAGCTCCTGAAGGTTTCCGAAGTTAGCTTTTTCCAGGTTCTGACTCATCCCATCGGAGTCCTATAGCTGCTATTTATAGGCAGCGGTTGGAGGAGGTTGTGATTCTCTGGGCGCCACATATCCTTGATCGGCTCCGCACACGTGGCTTTGGGGATGATCGACGCGTTGCAGGTCGTCATGACGTGCCGGGCTGCAAGCGTATCAGGCGACAACGGTAGGCAGATGCTCCAATGAATGGCTCGTACCGCACGACGTGCCATAGCGGGCTGATTAGTCATGGCGGGCGGAGCTCTCTATCGGGTAAGTAACGTACCACCCGTCAGGGCCTCCGTGCATGGCACACTCGTGTCGTGTTGCTGGTATATCGGGTTGAAGCTACGACGGGTGAGTGGCGTGTCGGGCTGCTGGTCGAAGGGCCGATGTGGGTGAGCGCCGTTCATGGGTCGGGACGGGCCTTTAGTGGTCTTTTAGGTACAAAATAGGAAAAAAACTGTACAAAAGATGGAAAAAGAGTTAAGGGCGTAGCGTAGTTTATTTTTGTGCAAAACATGACAAAACTTCGAGGAAAAACAATTTTAGAGGGCAGTTTTGACAAGGAAATAAGTGCTATAAACAGCCATAAAATGCGTGTTATCAACTCCCCCAAAGGCATTTTGATTGTCCTCAATCAAACTGTATCTATTTTTAAAGTTTCGTTCGTGATACTACTTCATGACCAGACATTATCCTTAGATAAGGGGTTTAAATGTGCTTTTCGAGACATTCATTGGGAAAATTACATCTACTCACGAGCAATGGTCTTTATGGTTTTTCGTTGCCTTATTTACGCAAAAATATTCTCTTCAGCTTTGGCGAGACTTTGGCGCATGGTTTCGAAGTTAGCTTTCACACCGAACAACTTTTGGGAGCAATAAGTTGGATTTTTGGGAAGGCTAAAGGCTTTTTGGGTTTTTCTTGTTTCCCATTGGTCCATCCATGTACAGGTCTGTTAGCGGGCAAATGGTCCCAGCAGTCCAAGCCAGTTGGCTTTAGAGCAGTGATTTCACATCCTACGTACCACTGCCCCAGATCTACCATGCCTAAAGATGGGTACTTTTGGAAGAACAAGTGTGTGTTTTTTTTTCATTAGACACAACTGTCATGCTTTTATTCACTCTCATAAGGTTTTTCTCTCTTTTTCATTTTGGGATTTCGGCAGATAAGGGGGGAAAAGAGTTTTGTTGTTCGGGCAGCTTTTTCCTTCATATGCACATCTCTTAGCTGTTGCGAGATTATTTTTTTCAAAGTTGGCATAGAAAATGTAGTAGACTTTTTTTCGTTTGAGACTACATTTTCAGAATGATTGTAACAAAAGTGTGTGCCACCTTAGACACAAAGAGGACAAGCTGGGAGAAGTTGTATCAGATATTTACTATAGAATGCATATGTACAATTGTATAGAGGCAAGGAGTTGTATGTGCATAGTTTTGTATTAGACTAGTATATGTATATGTACACATGATATGTATAAGAGAAAGAAGAAAGACAAAATGGAAGAACTTTTAATACCTCCCTCACTGATATATAGTACCCCCCCAAAACTTAACCCACACTCTGCCCCAGAGTTGTGAGATAAATAAGGTAGGATAGTGATAAGTCAGTGAGGGTTTAGCTGGTGAGCGCGCCTCCTTCAGATATATGCTCCCACACATATTCTTCGCATTTGTTGTGGTAGTCGATGTGGTGGAGCTTGTCAAGAATTTGTTGTAGCGCCACCGAGCTAGAGATCCATTCTAGCACGTAGATGCCGCAGTCGTTTGATTGTGGAACTTGTTTTGGACTGCTATGGCAGAATTGAAGCTCGTGCCATGCGTTCATCGTATTTTCCAAGAACAGTTGGATCAGCGTTGCCACCTCGATGTAGTATTTTCTGGCTAAGTGCTCGAGGGGTGTCAACGCGGTTGATGTACACTGCACCGGATGGTCTTTATTGTTGTCTGAGCTGTTGTAGAAGATTGCTGCTCGTGGGCGAGTGTACATCGTTAGGAGCGTCCAGTGATTGTAGTGCAAGATAGGAAAGAAGATGATACGTGACATGCTGCTCTGTATCTTTGCTAGAAATGATTGCTTCGCTCCTGACTCGTCAGCTAGGCAGATATCGTTGAACAACATAGGATGGGCGATATATGCGTGTTCAAATTTTCTTTGTAGTACTTGGATGTAGGCTGCTGCCATTGACATTTCCAGACATCCTCCTACCTTTATCATGTCCTGAAGATCATCCACTGGGATAATGACGTCTTCTGCCTCATAAATGACGTCTGTCGGGGTAGAATCAGCCAGCTTCTGCAGAATTGTATTGACATATTCCTGGGTTAGTGAAGAGCACGTGAAACGGTTGAAATTGCTGACTATTTCTTCTGAAGCATCAAGCGAAGCAGGATCTTCAGCTGTAACAATATTGTGCAGAATTTCCATCTGTTTGCCTGCCCCGTAAATGTCTGCGTCCATTTCGGCTTCTCCCTCTGGAAGGCTGCTAGGTTGGGAGGATACGTCATCTTGATCGCTGTCCAACAACTTCTCTGGGATGTCTGTGTCTTAGAAATAATGCCCGTCCTTGATCTGCAGCAGAGCATAAGTGCTCCTGAACTGATAGAAATTTTGGCCCTTGAGATGCCTTAGGTATCCAAAGATGTGTAGCATCTCAATGGCGTGTAGGACGATGGAGGCGTTGTTTCCACTTCCCTCTTCTTCTTGAACGGGGAATTCACTGAGTGTAAAGAAATTCCAGATGCCGTTGTGGCGTTTGATTCCGTACTTGATTTCTCGGTGGCGACGTAGCGGGAGAAGCTTCAGATATCTATCTTCGGGGCGAACGAAGGTGTTTCCTGAGCGTGGGACCTCCTTGTTGCAGCAACTGAGGAGATGGACGTCGTGATTCCAGAGGTCTGCCACGCAAATCAACCAGTTCCTTTGATGCTTGTAGGGGGCCAGCACTAGGTTTGGGTTGTGCTTTTCGATGTACTCCAGCATGCTGGCCACCTATGGAGAGTTGTATAGCCCCTTCATCAATCTTCTCACCAAAGCTGGGGTGGCATTGTAAATGAGCTGCCGGCTTGTCCTGATGTCCGCGTTCTCGATCACGGCACCTTGTAGGACCCTGAAGAGCTTCTTTCCGACAACGGCCGGTGAGCGGAACATGATCCTCAACGCTCCCCATCGTACGGAGAAGTAGTTGTTGCTCCAGACGACATCTTCTTCATCTTCCTGTGATCTTAGGACCTTGTTCAGCAATTTCTGGTCTCTAATCGTCAGGTATCCGATGGCTCTTCTGTCAAAGTCTGCCATCTCGAAGGAATCACCCCACGTTGATCGTGCGTCCTTCCATCATGTGCCACATGTGGTGGAGCTCTTCAGTGTAAAGGTTGCTCGACTCGTATTTGCTGAAGAGTAGGCACACAACAATCGTGTGCACTATCCTACAGAAATAGGAGTGCACTGCCCCCACCTTGCTTCCCGGCTTGAACGTTGACTTGCCGATCAGCTTTCTCCAGAGTGCGACCGGGTTGAACTCGTCACCTTCGGTGATTCTGACACCGTTGTTGAGCAGTTCTTTTTCTGCTTCGCTGGAGGAGAAGATTTCATTGAGCAGCTTTTCTAATATGACATGCTCAACATTGTACAGCCGTCCTTGTAGTCTGTCTGCTTTGCCAAATCTTTCAACTTCTTATGGTCTATTCTACACCAGGCGGAGGGACGACATGAACTCCTTTGTGAGTTTGGTGTAAGAAGCTGAGTGGATGAAGCAGATCTTCCTCAGCCCAGCTGCTACTAAGACATTTTCCAGCCTGTTGAAAATGCCTATCTGGTGGAAGGATGACTGGTGGTAGAAGCGGCTTGGCCTGTAGACCTTGGCTGCCAATTCTGTGTACTGCCTCCTGTGCTCGTCATCTCTGGGCACAAACTTGCCTGGTGAGTGATCTAGAGGCTCTGGCTTGGCCGCCGTGGTTGAGACTGTTGTTGGGGCTGTTGCTTCTTCCATCCTGGGCCACTTCTCGGCCACAGATGGCCCTGCTGCACGGGGTTTGGGCGCTTGTGCTCGACTGAAGTGGCTTCCGCTGTGTCCTCGGGGTTGATCCTCCAGCCTTAGTCGTCTACTTGTATGACGGTTTGCTTGGTGCGATCCATTTCTATTATCATCAAACAATTGTATGGTAAATAACTAGATTACTAAAATGTATCACACTACCTGATATCAGGCGGCAGACCAAGGGAGTCACGATGCCCGATACTAGGTAGGTGATGCTTGAAAGACAGGTTAAACTAAACAAATCCAGATATAAGTAAGTCGATATCGGGAACCAAAAGGAAATGTGTCATGTTGCCCGATATGATAGAGTATAGGGCGATACGAGTTAAAGCTCCTTTGTCTTAACAAAACCGGGCGATACGGTATCATGTCTGATATGTTCGTGTTGGGTAGAAAGGTTCAAAGGCCGACATGGCCGTAAGGCTATCGCGCGACACCTGGTCATCATTATGAACCGTTGTCCCGCTCGATACAATCTCACGAGAAAAGATGCTGCCCGACATGGGCAAAACACGAGGCGATACAACTTTGTTAAAACTGGGCACCAAGGATCTCACCCAATACCAGGTATCGGTCAGTCGCGCGATAGATGTGTGTCTCGTGACACGGTTAAAAGAGATTGGAAGCCCGACAGGCAAAACCCTTGTGCCCGACACGGTTGCGTGACATGATAGGCGTGTCGGGTAACCCACGCGATACATGTATCGGGTTATACCTTTGTCGTCTGAAGGTCGTGACGGGCGACAGAGGAGCAAATGGGAGGTTGGCCGACATGAGAGCTGAGCGAGAGTAGATTGCACGATAAGGGAGTAGGTGATAAGTAAATGACAGTGCCCGACACGGTAAAACTGTACTTGTTTTACATAGCCATGTAGTGCCGGGGTAAATCAGGTAAAAACAAGGCACGTGTCGTCTCAAGAGACAAATCATTCCCATTGCGTAGTCTAATCCGTCACTTCAAGGGTCAAAATGGCTTCCTAAGCAAGCCTCTTTCCATGCGGTCGTGTGTCGCGTGACACGGGGCTTCCTTCCTGACACAGCTGTGTCGTACAGGCGCGTAAACCTAACCCAACACAAGAATGTCTGCCTGATACAGATAGAAAAAGCGAGATTTTTGCTAAAGAAGCAAGGTAGAAAAACTTTAGGAAAAACATTTTATACATAAATTTAAAAAGGAGTAAAACTTAAATAAAAAGTATAGGAGAAAAATAGAGGTAAAGGGAGTGTTGATGAGTAAAACATCACTGGCAGGAAAGAAGACTCTCTGCCTCAGATAGTATTACCCATCAAAGCTTCATAAAACTAAACTGGTGGCCCATAAAACAAGAGAGTCTATGCATGTGGCGCATACACTGACTCGGGCCTTATTACAATGATAATGTTTGTAATGTTTTTCTGAATGAAAGGTAAATAACATCCTATGTTAGGAAAAGTACAATTTTGGGCTTATTCCCAAAGAGTGTTGTAGTTTCCATCGTCAGCTCGACAATCTTTAAACTCCTTTCACTTCGATCCTTCGGCTGTTGCTTCGGCGTCCGATAGTGTTAACTCCGACCTTCTCACAAACGCTTCATATTCATAGAATCTTTTCAACCTGTGGCCATTGACTTTGAAAATCCTAGTCTTTTCTCCTTGAATTTCCATCATTCCTGATGGATAAATTTTTACCACAGAGAAGGGGCCTGACCATCTAGTCCTGAGCTTCCCAGGGAAAATATGAATGCTAGAGTTGAAGAGCAGGACCTTGTCACCTTCCCTAATATCCTTGCTTTTTAGGTGGGCATCATGCCACACCTTAGTCCTTTGTTTGTAAATCCTTATGTTTTTAAAAGCATGTAATATTAGCTCTTGGAGCTCTTGCAACTGTAGAAATCTCTTTTGCCCGACTTTTTCCATATCCATGTTTAGAAACTTAATCACCTAGAAGGCTTTATGCTCAAGCTCCAAGGGTAAATGACATGACTTTCCATAGATTAACATGTAAGGTGTCATGCCTATGGGCATCTTGTACACAGTTCTATAGGCCCAGAGAGCATCATCAAGTTTCGTGGACCAGTCCTTTCACGTGCGGTTGATGGTCTTTTCGAAGATTTGTTTAATCTGTCTATTTGATACCTCTACCTGCCCAGAGGTCTGGGGGTGGTAAGGTGTGGAAACTTTATGCTTGACCTGGTACTTTTTCAGTAGTGCCTCAAACTACGTTTCTCCGAAGTGTGATCCACCATCGCTTATCACTGTGTGAGGCACTCCAAAGCGTGGAAAAATAGTTTTCTTGAAAAGCTTAATCACAGACTTGGAGTCACATGTTTGAGTAGCAACTGCCTCAACCCATTTTGAAATGTAGTCTATAGCCACAAGGATGTATTGATAACCCCTTGACGAGGGGAAGGGACCCATGTAGTCAATTCCCCAGACGTCAAAGATCTCAACCTCAACCCAGTCTGACAAAGGCATTTCATTCCGCTTTCCGACATTACCAGTTGATTGGCACTCCTTGCAAACCTTCACATAAGTGGCGGCATCCTTGAATAGTGAAGGCCAGTAGAAACTAGATTGAAGCACTTTTGCAGTGGTTCTGTCTCCACTATGATGCCCTCCATAGGGTGAAGAGTGGCATTCTATGAAGATTAGTGGGACCTCCTCTTCTGGTATACATCTTCTGTACAGACTGTCAGAGCACTTCTTGAAAAGCAAAGGGTCGTCCCAAAAGTAGTTCTTGACATCAGATAAAAGCTTCTTTTTCTGATTGTACTTGATATCTGGCAATAGTTGGCCACAGTCCAGGTAGTTACAAATGTCTGCGAACCATGGCAGGGTTGTCTCATCTGACTGAGCCATCAACAAAGTTTCATCAACATAGTTGTCGTTAATAGGCAACAGGTCTTCTTTGTTGCATACTATTCTTAAGAGATGGTCTGTGACTACATTTTCTTTTCCTTTCTTATCAATTATCTCATGGTTAAACTCCTGCAAGAGCAGGGCCCATCTCAGCAGCCTGGGCTTGGTATCTTTCTTCTGCATCAGGTAGTGTATGGCCCCATGGTCGGTATAGACTTTCACTTTTGCTCCTATAAGATATGATCTGAACTTATCAAACGTGAAAACGATCGCTAACATCTCTTTCTTCATGGTGGTGTAGTCTATCTGTGCCTCATCTAGAGTACGGCTTGTGTAACAAATAACATGATGTTTCTTGTCTTTAGTCTGTCCTAGGACATCTCCCATGGCGTAGTTGCTAGCATCGCACATTAGTTCAAAGGGAAGCTCCCAATCCGGAGCTTGGAGAATAGGAGGGGTCACTAGGGCCTCTTTCAGCGTCTGGAAAGCTTTCAAGCAGTCATCAATAAAGTCAAAATATGCGTCCTTCATCAGCAAGTTTGAGAGAGGTTTTGATATCTTTGAGAAATCCTTGATGAACCTTCTATAATAACCAACGTGACCGAGAAAACTCCGTACTCCTGTCATAGACTTTGGCAGATGTAGTCTAGAAATAGACTCAACCTTACTTATATCTACTTCAATACCTTTCTTGGAAATCTTTTGGCTAAGGACTATGCCTTCCTATACCATAAAATGACATTTTTCCCAGTTAAGAACCAAGTTCTTTTCCTCACATCGCTGCAAAACTAACGATAAGTTTTTCAAACAAGCATCAAAATCTTTTCCAAAAATGGAAAAATTGTCCATAAAAACTTCTATAATGTCCTCCAGAAAGTCTGAGAACATTGAGATCATGCAATGCTGGAACGTCACAAGAGCATTGCATTGCCCGAACGGCATCCTTCAAAAAGCATATGTACCATATAAGCAGGTGAAGGTAGTCTTCTCCTGGTCATCCGACAAAATAAGAACTTGATAAAATCCAGAATAACCGTCCAGAAAGCAGAAATACTCGTGATGTGCAAGTCTTTCTAACACTTGGTCGATAAAGGGGAGGGGATAGTGATCTTTCTTGGTGGCTTGATTTAGCTTTCGATAGTCGATACACATCCTCCATCTGGTAACGGTCCGGATGGCTACCTCGTCACCTTTATCCCCCTTTACGACTGTCATGCCTCCCTTCTTGGGCACCACGTGAATCAGGCTTACCAATTGTTGTCGCTAATCGGGTATATAATGCCCGCATCTCTGAGCTTGATAACTTCTTTCTTTACGACCTCTTTCAACATCTGGTTCAACTTCCTCAAGGGTTGAACCAGAGGCTTTGCAGATTCTTCGAGATTTATTCGATGCATACACAAGGCAGGGCTTAGCCCCTTAATGTCATCCACTGAATATCTGATAGCTTTTCTATGGAGCTTTAGCTCTTCAAGGAGTCTTTCTAGCTGTTCTTTTGTCAGATTGGCATTGACTATGACAAGATTTCTTTCCTCAGCATCTAGGAATTCATACTTCAAGCCCTCCGGCAGCTGCTTCAGCTCTGGATTAGGTTTTGGTATGTTCTCTTCTGTTGTGGTTGCTTCCAAAGAGGCATACTTCACCGTCTCTATAACCTCTTCATCTTCTTCATCTTGTCTCAGGTAGCTGAGAACCTCAGCTATGAAAAACCACTAGAGGGGGGTTAATAGGGTTTTAAAGTTAATTTAACAATTATTTAACTCAAACAACCAACCACAAAAATATTGGACAAGGGGACAAGGATTTAGAGTGGTTCCAACCTTAGCAAATACTAAGGAAGTCAGTCCACTACCCGGTTCCTTACCCAACTGGGATTTTGAAAGAATTAAATTTTATTACCTCGCAAGGACTTTACATAAAATTACAATTCTTTCACCAAACCCTTCGAACAACCTTCACCTAGAAGTAATTGCACCAACCTTGAAGCAGCCTTCTTGAAGTAACTTCAAGCTCCCCCTTGAAGTAGCCTTCCTCTTGAAGTAGCTTCCCGTTGCAATAGCCTTCTTGAAGTAGTTCGAAGTCCATCTTCTCCTCCGAGAAGAACCTTCTCCAATCCGCAGCCTCCAACCCTAGGAGTAGCAAGGAGAATACAAAGGATAAAAGGAACAAGAAGGAAAAAGGAAATTACACTTAACCTTTGAAGCACAAGGCTTGATTTGCCTATATCAAGCGTGTAGATCTCCTAACCAATGTATATGGAAGTGTGATTGCTGTGGATAGGAGATACTAGCCTATAGGACACGAAATTAGAGCAAGGAGAAGAATAGCCAATGCAAGTGTTGCTCAATTTCTCAAAACAGATTCACAATTGCAAGTGTAAGCTCAAGTGTATCACAAGTGAAGATTAGTGAGTTTAGGTGTCCTAAGGCATGTCCTATTTATAGGAATGGCCTAAAAGTGCTTAAGGACGTTCTAGACACTTTCTAGGGGGTTCTAAGTGCTTAACTAGCCGTTAGTTACACTTTAGTTGCTTTAGCAACGACTAGTTAATTAATTATGCAGTTGCTGTCAGAGTCCATCTCGGTCGAGGAGTTGTCGACCGAGACACCTACTCGGTCGAAGTTTTGTCGACCGATAGGCTCTATGGATCAAGTGTTTGCAACGTTCATCTCCAACTGCCAACTACCTTGTCAGCTGTGTCTAACGGCTACTTGGGTCTTTCTCGGTCGAGAAGTTGGTCGACCGAGAGTGTCTCGGTCGAGGAATTTGTCAACCGAGATTGACCCTGTTTCAATGTTTCAAATAAAGACATTAAGTGTGTGTATGAGTGTGCATATGTGACACTATTGAAGGGGATGACCTATCTAAGTGTGGTGATTGGCTAGGGAAGATCTAACGCTTGATTTACATGAAGTCTAAGTACTTGTACATTATATATTTGTACAAGTTTACAATTAATTACATTGTATGAAATTTACAAGCATTCAAGCATATAGATTCCCTAGTGCTTTGTCATCCACCTTATTCCTGCAACACTCAAGTAGCACGTTAGATCAACAAGAATGAAATGTTTGTCATCATCGAAACAAAGGGATTTATCATAATGTCAATTTAGCCAACAATCTCCCCCTTTTTGAAGATGACAAACATTTCCTAAATATAAAATAAGGAAATATAAATCATATGAGTTTCATACCTGAAGTTTACCTTTTGCAGCTATTCTCGTATTTCCAAGTATGTGCTGGCCGGAAGATTATGAAACTCATTTTGCTTTATGTTATTGATTTTATATTATTTCTCCCCCTTTGTCATTTTAAAAAGATATCCAAGAAAATCATTTTGTATGACATTTATTTCTCCCCCTTAATTGTATGCTATGCTCCCCCTAACTGAGATATTCAGTTTGAAAAATAGGGAATAATATAAATATAGACCATTTATTGTCAAATTTAGCCATAATTTGTTTCTCAATCATTTGCAAAGGATATTAAGCCTTAAAATGATATGAGTTCCTTCTAAGTTCATGGCATATGTGTATCGATTTATCACCCATTTTACAAGGGATGTTAAGCCTTGGATATGAGAGTCCTTTAAGCTTAGAGTACATGAAAGGTGTCTTTACCCAAAAGCACGGGATGATAAGCCCTGATTTGTTTATAGAATTCCATTAAGAACAAGATATATATCACATTCATGAAATTTGTAGATTCTTTATTTCCGTAACCAAGATTAAAAGTACTAAGGTCATAACACGCTTCTTAATATTATAATCAAGATAATTTGTGTGAACTCCCCCTTAATCTTATAGTCAAGATGATTTAAGGATTCTAAGGTCACAATCATTATTAGATCATAAGAAATTGACATTTTATGAGAGTTATGCATTAAAATTATATTTGCAATATGATAAATGCATTTTGGATCAAGATACTAAGATTAAGTGCAGTAAAATGATGTACAATTAAGCATTGTGTCAAGCTTATTTTAGGTCGACCTTGACTTTGACCATAGCGCCCCTTGGTCAAATTTAATTTCAACCAAGAGGCAGATTCTGCAGATTTCATATTTGAACATTCATTTATGAAGTATAATTTCTGTAGGTAGATTAAATAAATAGCAATTTGAGGCACTTTGAGTGATGTCTATTATGAATGATGTCCCCTAATCTTATCTATGGGCGCATGAATATCAAGTCCTATTTCTTATTCTCAGATTAATCATAAGATTCTTCAAGAAAATATATATATATATATATATATATATATATATATATATATCCTTGAAATCAAGAATAATATTTCAAGTTCTTAAAGATACCAATTGAGAAATTTTTATCTTATGTGTTATGACATTTTGCTCTTGCAAGCATTGAAGTTCTTGTTCTAAGCAACGAATCATTTTGCTTGCCTATGTATCATCAAGAGTCATTCATGTATTACATGGGATGACATAATCCATGCACATAATAATCATTATCTATTTGTGCCATAAAATTTTAATTTTGTGCAACATGGCATTTTCAATGATAGAATCATCTTTATATGATGAGAAAGCATATCCATGATGTAATGATAAAACAATAGAAGCATATAATGATAATTCCATGAAATACAATGATTATGATCATTTAAACTAGATGCCATAACACATGATTTCTATATGGATAGACCAGGAAATACTTTAGGAAAAATTATGTGAATAATGATAAAATAGTAATTTCTTTTGATTAGACTAATCATGATTTTCAGTTTTAAACCATAAACCAAAATAGTTTCATATAAGTTTTTAATTTTAAGACAAACTTTTATAATTGATCATGCCTAAGAAGTTTTTTTTTTAACAATGAGTAAGGTTTGTTCAAGATCAGTCTTCTTATATCACATTTGCAATATGTTTAGAAATTTCATATTCATAATGTTATATAATGCAAAAGATTAATATATCTTACAAAAATTTGTCTTCCAAGGTTTTATTCTTGATTTCCATGTTAAATCAATCATTAATAACAGATTGATAGCAATTAGGTTGATTGGAATCAAGTTCAGCAGATTTATTGCAGACCTGAGAACAGAAACCTGCTCGGTCGACCATTGCTCGACCGACAGTTCTTCTCGGTCGACAGTTTCTCGACCGAGAAAGGTTCTGTACTATTTCAGAACTGTTTTTAGTAATTGTTTGCAAGTAAATCATGAATGGTTATCAATTCAATTAAGCAATTTGAAAACTTAGTTTAGTTGAGATAGAACATATGAATATCAAAGGAACATTTTGATCAAATCCCAACTAATTATATCCAAATCTTTATACTTTGAGGAACCTAATTAAGACAAGTTTTCAAGGATGTGTCTCTGCAGATTTGTAGATTTAGAAATTTTAATTACTTGAATCAATTTGTTATTTCATTATGTTAAGTTGAGATAGACATAGAGATATACAATTAGAGTCTTTGGTCATATCTCAACTTAAATTTATTCATTTAGTTTGGGGGTTTTGGAACCCATACTAACTCAACATCCTTTTTCTTGTATGGACATGAGAAAGAATAATGTCCAAGACGCAAACAATAGTGACAACATATGGAATCAACCTCATATCTCTTTCTATGATTTTGTTCAAGGTTTTTCTTGGGTATGTATTTGCCTTTGGGTACATACATAGATTGACTCTTTGGCACTTGTGTTCTTCCCCAACTAGGTTTTTGATAAGATTTTCCTTTAGGCTCATATCCTAGTCCTCTTCTTCCAATTTGATGATAAGAATTATTTAAAATTTTATCAAGAGTATCATTGTTACTCAAACTATTAACTTTTTGTTGCAGCTTAACAATCTCATCCATTCTTTTATTTATGTCTAGCTTTGCTTGATCTAGATTAGATAACAAGGAATCTCTTTCTTTCACTATAGTATCATAATCTAGATGTGTACACAGAATAGGTTGTTTTTGAAGATTATTTACTTGAGTTTGCAAATTTAACTTTTCTAGAGAAAGAAGATTGCAATTTGCTTCTACAGATTTTAGCTTAATATCATGACCTTCAATAACCTTTTTGAGATCTTCATTTTCAGATGTAAGAGCAAGAATCTTAGCATGTAACTCATCATTTGCTTTATTAGATTTCTTTAATTTCTTCTTGCACTCAATATATTTATTATGTGCCTCTTCAAGACTAGAAACTAGCTCTTCTTTAGATAAATAAAAAAGGCTTACCTCCTCCTCTTCTTCTTCACTTATTGTAGCAATAAGACATTCTTTATGCATATTTTCCTTCTTTGACCTCCATGGGCAACCAAGTGTTGTGTGGCTTGTTCCTAAGCACCAATTACAGCTTGTTGAAGGTTGTTCCAAGCTGCTCCTTTTCTTGCGGTTGTAGGCACCACCACCCTTCATTCTTCAAGACTCGATTAGAGCTCCTTGAAGCCTGCTCTGATACCAATTGAAAAACCACTAGAGGGGGGTGAATAGGGTTTTAAAGTTAATTTAACAATTATTTAACTCAAACAACCAACCACAAAAATATTGGACAAGGGGACAAGGATTTAGAGTGGTTCCAACCTTAGCAAATACTAAGGAAGTCAGTCCACTACCCGGTTGCTTACCCAACCGGGATTTTGAAAGAATTAAATTTTATTACCTCGCAAGGACTTTACATAAAATTACAATTCTTTCACCAAACCCTTCGAATAGCCTTCACCTAGAAGTAATTGCACCAACCTTGAAGCAGCCTTCTTGAAGTAACTTCAAGCTCCCCCTTGAAGTAGCCTTCCTCTTGAAGTAGCTTCCCGTTGCAATAGCCTTCTTGAAGTAGTTCGAAGTCCACCTTCTCCTCTGAGAAGAACCTTCTCCAATCCGTAGCCTCCAACCCTAGGAGTAGCAAGGAGAATACAAAGGATAAAAGGAACAAGAAGGAAAAAGGAAATTACACTTAACCTTTGAAGCACAAGGCTTGATTTTCCTATATCAAGCGTGTAGATCTCCTAACCAATGTATATGGAAGTGTGATTGTTGTGGATAGGAGATACTAGCCTATAGGACACGAAATTAGAGCAAGGAGAAGAATAGCCAATGCAAGTGTTGCTCAATCTCTCAAAACAGATTCACAATTGCAAGTGTAAGCTCAAGTGTATCACAAGTGAAGATTAGTGAGTTTAGGTGTCCTAAGGCATGTCCTATTTATAGGAATGGCCTACAAGTGCTTAAGGACGTTCTAGACACTTTCTAGGGGGTTCTAAGTGCTTAACTAGCTGTTAGGTACACTTTAGTTGCTTTAGCAATGGCTAGTTAATTAATTCTGCAGTTGCTGTCAGAGTCCATCTCGGTTGAGGAATTGTCGATCGAGACACCTACTCGGTCGAAGTTTTGTCGACCGACAGGCTCTCTGGATCAAGTGTTTGCAACGTTCATCTCCAACTGCCAACTACCTTGTCAGCTGTGTCTAACGGCTACTTGGGTCTTTCTCGATCGAGAAGTTGGTCGACCGAGAGTGTCTCGGTCGAGGAATTTTTCGACCGAGATTGACCCTGTTTCAATGTTTCAAATAAAGACATTAAGTGTGTGTGTGAGTGTGCATATGTGACACTATTGAAGGGGATGACCTATCTAAGTGTGGTGATTGGCTAGGGAAGATCTAACGCTTGATTTACATGAAGTCTAAGTACTTGTACATTATATATTTGTACAAGTTTACAATTAATTACATTGTATGAAATTTACAAGCATTCAAGCATATAGATTCCCTAGTACTTTGTCATCCACCTTATTCCTGCAACACTCAAGTAGCACGTTAGATCAACAAGAATGAAATGTTTGTCATCATCGAAACAAAGGGATTTATCATAATGTCAATTTAGCCAACAAGCTACCTCAGGATTGTTGACTTCTGGATCTTCTTCGTTCAATGCCCTCATAAGAGGGTCTACCATTGTTGTGTCCTCTTCTACTTCCTCGCAGTACTGATTATAGCTGTCTACAAAGTAAGAAGATTCAAGTAGCGACGGTCCTTTCATCGAGTCTCTCCCCTTGAAATCTATGTGATCATTCCCTATCCTCAGGGTTATCACGCCTTCAGCGACGTCAATGAGTGCTCTTCCGATCGCCAAGAAAGGACGACCAAATATGATGGGGCACTTAGGATCCTCAACAGTGTCAATTATAACAATGCCACAAGGGATGGAGAACTTTCCTACTCTGATTGGTACATCTTCCACCACTCCTACTGGCCTTTTGAAAGGGTGGTCTGCCCACTCCATCCTCATGTTAGTCCCGACCATATCAGTCAGTCCTAATCATTTGGCGAGGCTCAGAGGCATGAGACTGATACTAGCCCCTAAATCAGCGAGACCCTTTCTTTCAACGTTATCGCCTACCGCAAAGGGTATGGTGAAGGCCCCACGATCCTTCTTCTTGGTTGGTAACTCAGCTTTTACGAAAGTTGTGGACATGTTGGCTAGGTGTACGGTTTTGATCCGCCCACCTCATCTTTTCTTCATGACAAGATCCTTGAAGAATTTAGCATAGGTCGGAATTTCTTCCAAGGCGTCTAGAAAAGGTACCTCCAAATGGAGCTTCTTTACTGATTCCATGAACTTTTCATATCTCTTCTTTAGGTGAGCCTTTACAAGTATGTAAGGAAAAGGTAATCTTGGCGAGTACTGACTTCTTCTAGCGAAAAATTCTTCTTCAGGTCCTGACTCCCTAACTGGAGGGTGTTGGCTTTCTCCTCTAACCGGATCTTCTATAACCTTCTCAGACTCAGGTTCTTTGGTTCCCGTCTCCTCCTGGCACTCTATTGTCCGTCCTGATCTGAGGGTTGTCATCTTAGCGGACTCCGTGCTAGAAGGGATCTTCCTCGAAGGGTTCTTTACGAGATCAGCTAACTGAGCCAGTTGTTGGTCTATCTGACGTTGGTGCGTTTGCATGTCTGCCATTTGGGTTTGCATAGAATTCAAAATGCTAGAATTGGATAATGTTGTAACATACCGAATTCTGAAATTTTGTCTTTTGACCCTCTTCCCATCTTTTCCTTTCATTTCTATCCTTATTAGCCTTTCTATTTAATTAGTGGAATTTATAGTGGCTTAGTGAACATTTTATTCACTAATTATACCAATGGAATGGTTTATGCTCAAATACCTCAGTGAAAGCTTAATTACCATGATTAAGTGCTCTAAACCTTAATCTAACTTTTTGATGTGATTTGAAAACATAACATATGCCACATAACTCATTTTAGTGGTAATATGAAGATAAGAAACTTAATCGGATGAACAATTTAGATAATGGGTCGTTAATGGGCCATATGACATATCTCATAAAAATAAGTCTCAAAAGAGGAAACAAACTTCAAATTCGAAATCTACATATCAAAATTAGCCTACATGTCAAATTTCATCTAATTTGGACAACCTTGAAATATTAGGATAAGTTTAGGAGAGAGAAAATCAATAAAAGGCATAAGTAATTAATAATGTGATTTATAAATTCAAAATATGGAAATAATGGCAAATTAATATTCTACACATCAAAGATAACTTGTGGATAAAGTTTGGTCCAATTTAGATGTTGTTTGTGCAAGTTATGCAATTTTAGGTACATTCTGGACTTTTATGCAATTTACCCAATCGGGAGGTTTTCTTTGCAAATTATCTCCTCAATTTTAATCCATAGATATTCCCTTACCATTGACGAGATTTGAAACCATTGGAGAACCTAGTTTCACCTTGGTTTGATGGTATTTCTTTCCAAGGGCATTATAGGGATTACCCTCTTTATAAAGATGCTTATCCTTAAAAGTTATCAACCAATGAGGTTATTTCTTTCTTGAAAAACGGTGGGGATGGCCTAGAATAACATATGGGCTCTTAGGAACGACTTTGGATATGCATGAAGCCTCTTTGAGCTATCCTCTTGCATGGCCATCAATCCCTAGGCTAAAGACACATGGAAAGTCCCTTAAGACTCCTCATGCTTCACCTCTTTCTATATATAGCCATGTATACCCCTTCCCAACTCACAATTCGAAAACTCTTGCTCTCCTTTTCTTTCATCTAGCTTAGATAATAGTTCCTTCTGTATTTGGCCATGAAGTTTCTACCCCAAGGTAATAGAGGGAGCCTACCTTGGTGAAGAAGGCTCCTAGGGCTTCCAAATTGCTCTATTAGGGTTTCTAAAGCTCCTCCTTGGTGAATTCGACCAAAACTAGTAAGTTGCCTCCCTTCCTTCCCTATTTTCATATTGATAATATTTCTCACACCTTCCTCCAGGTCGGAATCATGGCCTTCCATGATAAAACTCCACTAAGAACCCTAAAACATCTCATCTCCATGCTCTTTTTCTAGGGTTTATCACCTCTAAGTTGAGAAGGAGATCTTTGTTCAAGAAAGGAGCTAGGCATGGAGCAACCAGACCTTATAAGCTCGGTATTATTGCTTTTTGGACCTTATTATCTTCCCTAGGTATGACCTTCATAACCCCCTTCCCATATATTTCTTATTACATGCTTAAAACTCATGATCTTATGTTAAAAATTGACAATGTGTCGATTTCTAATTGGTCGATTTTCAATAATTCATAACTTTTGATTCGTTTGTCCAAAAATTAAAGTAAAATATGTTATGAACTCAGAAAAACATGTTATGTTTAATAAAAATATTTCCAAGTATTGGTTTTCAGTTTTGTCGAAAAGAGTTTTTAGAAAATGAATTAAATACCTAAAAATCACCAAAAATACACTTTAACCTTCATAACTCCAATATATGCAAAATTATATGTTTTCTTAATCACAAAAACCTAACTAAGTCAGTGGTGATATTTTTGAGGGATGAATCGAGGTTTTGTGTAAAAATTTCATATATTAGGGTTTCAACTCTTTAAATGTATATATGTTATTCTAATACATGAATATGAAATTGGAAATATGACAAGTGGACCTTGATTTCAACTAAAGGTTTGGAAAATAGGTTAATAGGACTCTAAGTAAGAGAGGTATATTGTATACCCTATTCCTCTATGTTGATAAATTTACCTATTCTTATTCATTCTCTTTGTCCTATGCACATTAGCCTATACACAACGTCTTTTCTTTTGAAAATCATTGTTCATGTGAAATACCTTATTTGATGTTGAACATGTGATCATGGATATTCTTTTGAACTCTTATCTTATGCTTTGTTCATGATGGAACTCTAAAAGATGACATGTGATGTCTTTTGCCCACTTATGAGGTGGATGTATATGTTGGTCACTTATGTGGTGACTAGTTTATATATTCTGACTATACTTTCTACTTGCCTTTACATTTAACATGATATGTGATTCAATAGCACTAGAGTAGTGTAATTGCATTGGTTTTTATGGCAGATGTGTTATTTCCTACCGAGCAGATGTGATATTTCCTGCTCTTTTGGGATGGAAAGGAACCTCATACCCAGGGCAAGATGTGTGATTCTTGGCCCATGTTTTATATATTTGGGAGATTGGAAGTATTCCTTTCTCTATTAGGTTTCAAGTTTATGAGACTTGGCCGCCTTTGTCTTTATAATATTCTAGTGTTATGCTTATCTCACATGCATGCAGGATCATGGTTATGATATGTGCTTATGTGGCAGCACTCTTTTATTTAATAATGGCAAGTATTCTTTTGTTATCATATTATTTCAATTCCTTTTCTCTTGATACCTATTTGGGTGGTCCTTATCTTTTATATGGGAAGACTTTTATATTTGATGTCCTTTATTCCATATATTGCTCAATTTCCTATTTAGTATGCACATACCAGCTTTTGGTGATGTCTCCTATTGTTTCTTTCTTTTGTGGGGTATGCTTCCAACCCCAGGTTAGATCAAGGAGTATATAGCTTTTGGCTTGGACCTAGCTCTTGGAGATTTTGCTTTGGAGACAATATTTGAAGTAGTTTGGACTTCCCTCTATCTAGATCCTGTTTTGTATGTTGATGTAACCCTAAATGGGAGAATTTGATGTATTTTGTAAACCTTTTATGAAATTGAATACAATCTATTATATTTTTCTCCGTTGCTTTCTAATGGTGTTTTGTTTACCATATTTTAGTAAAGGGGTGATTTCACCTCCTTCAGCATGGTATTAGAGCCCATGGTAGTCGGAATCTGACTATTTCAGTTTTGTCTCCCTAATTAGAATCCCTTCCTTACATAGTTCCTTTAGGTGATATGGTTGCCCTAGAGTTGATCTATAAATGATGAAATGTTGATTTAGGACCCTATAGTTCCACATTAGTATCATAATGAATAAAGCCCTAAAATACTCATAACTAATATATACATAACTTAATGTTGTTTAGGTTTGCCTTTAGGAAATTATTAGGGCATGAAGTTGAAGCAAAGATGTCTAGAAAGGATCAGGTTCTGGGGGCTGGCAATATTTTCCTCCACACCACTCGCTTGGTTTACGAGGACTCCCAGATCCATATGATACCGGCCTGGCCTAAGCTGAAATGGATTGTTTAAAATAGTTTGCTTTTAGGCAATAGTGACCTTAGACATCTATGTTGTATATCTTTGGGAACCCTAAGTTTTAGGTGTATGATGACTTGTTGAGGATGGATACCCAATATAGTTCCATTATGACCCATATAACTACATGTTTGGATAGTTATCCCTAAAATCTAGACTTTGAAGTTTGTGGTTAACTGAGCTATCAGAGTGTGCAGTAGAAGTGTGATGGATCTTGTACATGGTTTAGTTAGACTCATCCTTTAACCCTAGTGTAGTTTGGCTTTATAGGTTGAACCCTTTAAGGGCTGGAGTATAGTTAGTTTGATGATGTTGGGTGGTTAGATTCCAAGGACAAAAACCTCTTTAGGGGGATGGAGCCCTATGACATCTTGAAATCTATCTACACTATCTTTAGAAACCCTAACCCCATACTTAGGAGGTTGTTGTGCTTGAAACCTTAGTGGGGTCCAAAACAAGTTATAGTTGTAACCGCATGTTTCTTTATATCCAAAAGAACATATAACGATCATCTAATGAATAGTTCATATATTTGAACCCTAATGAATATCTAATGCACATAATAAGAGTAACTCACATTTTAATACCAATAATGGATAGGCATGGTGTTTCCCTTGTCATAAACCAATAAACCCTAATGAAATGGCGAGCAAGATAATTATAACTTAATCTTGTATTTAATGCATACTAAGAATGTATAGATGAAGAATAATGATCATGTTAACCTAAACCCTAAGTTTTAATCATCTAACCTTAACATATACATCCTTAATGCCTTTCATGATACATTAATGACATTAGGTGTCATAATACGTTAACATACTTTGATACACATAAATGATATATATAATCATCTAATCACATATTAATCAGGTCATCAATATGAAATGCATGGTATGTTACCTTGTTATCTAATACACACACGATTAGTCACTTAATGTGAATCAATTCGTAATATGCCTCACCGTGATCATTAAAATACATGGAATGGCTTAAATATGAATATGAAGTGATTTGATTCACATAAATGTGCAAATCAATAATATAAATAAATATGAGAAAATGAATTGTGAGAAATAAAGATAATGTGGTAATGAGATAACATTTAATATAAATATATGTAATTGATGTGACATAATTTGGATTGAATGAAGACTTAATGACAAATTGAATATTCATGCAAAATAATTCGTTATAACTTAATGTGGTAGTATAAGGATGATGAATTCGAAGTTCAAAATATTAAGGATAATGATCAAGTATATTGAGGGAATTGAGTAACCCATAATTTTGCTAAAATTCTTAGTAAGATAAATGAGAAATATATATATGTATATATACAATGTTTCATGGATGATAATGAAATATAACTTCCTTGGTAATAAAGTGATTATGGCATGACATAATTAAAATAATGGTGATAATGTGATATCATAATGAATATAATTTTAATGAGCTAAAAATGTAAATAATGGTAAATCTCCTAAAAATAATATCTAAATAATGGAACCTAGGTGATCCTTGAGAACCTAACCTATGTTGAGATGCTTATGGAGTATATGTTAATGAGTTGTTTGGTAGAAGTTAAGGTTGGAAAAATAACCTGAAGTTTTGTGATGAGATGTTGCACACTCACCCTTCCCTTCTTGCTTGTGATTTCGGGGACGAAATCCTCTTTAAGGGGTGGAGAGTTGTAACATACCAAATTCTGAAGTTTTGTCTTTTGACCCTCTTTCCCATCTTTTCCTTTCATTTCTATCCTTATTAGCCTTTCTATTTAATTAGTGGAATTTATAGTGGCTTAGTGAACATTTATTCACTAATTATACCAATGGAATGGTTTATGCTCAAATACCTCATTGAAAGCTTAATTACCATGATTAAGTGCTCTAAACCTTAATCTAACTTTTTGATGTGATTTGAAAACATAAAATATGCCACATAACTCATTTTAGTGGTAATATGAAGATAAGAAACTTAATCGGATGAACAATTTAGATAATGGTACGTTAATGGGCCATATGACATATCTCATAAAAATAAGTCTCAAAAGAGTAAAAAAACTTCAAATTGGAAATGTACATATCAAAATTAGCCTACATGTCAAATTTCATCTAATTTGGACGACCTTGAAATGTTAGGATAAGTTTAGGAGAGAGAAAATCAATAAAAGGCATAAGTAATTAATAATGTGATTTTATAAATTCAAAATATGTAAATAATGGAAAATTCATATTCTAAACATCAAAGATAACTTGTGGATAAAGTTTGGTCCAATTTGGATGTTGTTTGTGCAAGTTATGCAATTTTAGGTACATTCTGGACTTTTATGCAATTTACCCAATTGGGAGGTTTTCTTTGCGAATTATCTCCTCAATTTTAATCCATAGATATTACCTTACCATTAACGAGATTTGAAACCATTGGAGAACCTAGTTTCACCTTGGTTTGATGGTATTTCTTTCCAAGGGCATTATAGGGATTACCCTCTTTATAAAGATGCTTATCCTTAAAAGCTATCAACCAATGAGGTTATTTCTTTCTTGAAAAACGGTGGGGATGGCCTAGAATAATCTATGGGCTCTTAGGACCGACTTTGGATATGCATGAAGCCTCTATGAGATATCCTCTTGCATGGCCATCAATCCCTAGGCTAAAGACACATGGAAAGTCCCTTAAGACTCCTCATGCTTCACCTCTTTCTATATATAGCCATGTATACCCCTTCCCAACTCACAATTCGAAAACTCTTGCTCTCCTTTTCTTTCCTCTATCTTAGATAATAGTTCCTTATGTATTTGGCCATGAAGTTTCTACCCCAAGGTAATAGAGGGATCCTACCTTGGTGAAGAAGGCTCCTAGGGCTTCCAAATTGCTCTATTAGGGTTTCTAAAGCTCCTCCTTGGTGAATTCGACCAAAACTAGTAAGTTGCCTCCCTTCCTTCCCTATTTTCATATTTATAGTATTTATCACACCTTCCTCCAGGTCGGAATCATGGCCTTCCATGATAAAACTCCACTAAGAACCCTAAAACATCTCATCTCCATGCTCTTTTTCTAGGGTTTATCACCTCTAAGTTGAGAAGGAGATCTTTGTTCAAGAAAGGAGCTAGGCATGGAGAAACCATACCTTATAAGCTCGGCATTATTTCTGTTTGGACCTTATTATCTTCCCTAGGTATGAACTTCATAACCCCCTTCCCATATATTTCTTATTACATGCTTAAAACTCATGATCTTATGTTAAAAATTAACAATGTGTCGATTTCTAATTGGTCGATTTTCAATAATTCATAACTTTTGATTCGTTTGTCCAAAAATTAAAGTAAAATATGTTATGAACTCCGAAAAACATGTTATTTTTAATAAAAATATTTCCAAGTATTGGTTTTCAGCTTTGTCGAAAAGAGTTTTTAGAAAATGAATTAAATACCTAAAAATCACCAAAAATACACTTTAACCTTCATAACTCCAACATATGCAAAATTATATATTTTCTTAATCAGAAAAACCTAACTAAGTCAATGGTGATATTTTTGAGGTCTGAATCGAGGTCTTGTGTAAAAATTTCATATATTAGGGTTTCAACTCTTTAAATGTATATATGTTATTCTAATACATGAATATGAAATTGGAAATATGACAAGTGGACATTGATTTCAACTAAAGGTTTGGAAAAGAGGTTAATAGGACTCTAAGTAAGAGAGGTATGTTGTATCCCCTATTCCTCTATGTTGAGAAATTCACCTATGCTTATTCATTCTCTTTGTCCTATGCACATTATCCTATACACAATGTCTTTTCTTTTGAAAATCATTGTTCATGTGAAATACCTTATTTGATGTTGAACATGTGATCATGGATATTATTTTGAACTCTTATCTTATGCTTTGTTCATGATGGAACTCTAAAAGATGACATGTGATGTCTTTTGCCCACTTATGAGGTGGATGTATATGTTGGTCACTTATGTGGTGACTAGTTTATATATTCTGACTATACTTTCTACTTGCCTTTACATTTAACATGCTATGTGATTCAGTAGCACTAGAGTAGTGTAATTGCATTGGTTTTTATGGCAGATGTGTTATTTCCTGTCGAGCAGATGTGATTTCCTACTCTTTTGGGATGGAAAGGAACCTCATACCCAGGGCAAGATGTGTGATTCTTGGCCCATGTTTTATATATTTGGGAGATTGGAAGTATTCCTTTCTCTATCAGGTTTCAAGTTTATGAGACTTGGCCGCCTTTGTCTTTATAATATTCTAGTGTTATGCTTATCTCACATGCATGTAGGATGATGGTTATGATATGTGCTTATGTGGCAGCACTCTTTTATTTAATAATGGCAAGTATTCTTTTGTTATCATATTATTTCAATTCATTTTCTCTTGATACCTATTTGGGTGGTCCTTATCTTTTATATGGGAAGACTTTTATATTTTATGTCCTTTATTCCATATATTGCTCAATTTCCTATTTAGTATGCACATACCAGCTTTTGCTAATGTCTCCTGTTGTTTCTTTCTTTTGTGGGGTATGCTTCCAACCCCAGGTTAGATCAAGGAGTATATAGCTTTTGGCTTGGACCTAGCTCTTAGAGATTTTGCTTTGGAGACAAGATTTGAAGTAGTTTGGACTTCCCTCTATCTAGATCCTATTTTGTATGTTGATGTAACCCTAAATGGGAGAATTTGATGTATTTTTGTAAACCTTTTATGAAATTGAATACAGTCAGTTATATTTTTTTCCGCTGCTTTCTAATGGTGTTTTGTTTACCATATTTTAGTAAAGGGGTGATTTCACCTCCTTACAAATGCACTTTGCGCAAGCTGATTATTTACTGTGTCTTGTCTTTTGATGAAGTCAAAAAGTTGCCCCATTAAGTTTGGCTGGCCAATACTCTTGGTATTACTTTGTCCTTGCTCTTGCCCTTGGCTTTGGCTTGTGTTTGTTGCTTGATGTGGTTGATACACAACCTGACCATGATAATTGGTTTTCTTTGTCTGGAACATGTTGGTCTTAGCATACTGTCCCTGCCCGTTTCTCTTCTCGAATCCAGATGGTGGTTTGGGTGGGTTGCTCAACTGATGCAAGTTCTCTGTGGCATCCTTGTTTCCATAACTGAAGCCCGGATGGTCCGGCCTCTTGAAGTTGATGTAAGATACGTTTACAGCTTCATCATCCTCCAAATCACTCTCACTTGACCCTTCAGGTCGAGTATACATGCAGTTATCTACTCCATGGCCTCCTTCACCACAGGTGACACATTTCATTACCTTCTCTGTCTGCTTCTTGCCTTTCCCCCAGACTCCTTTAGCTGTCTGACATCCGTAGCTATCTTCTGTATCTGGGATGTAATCTCCTCCAGAGCCTTAGACTCAATTGATGGTCCTTCATTGACGGCTTTCTTCGCATAACCTTTGTCAGTCCTATCATATTCAGTCCCAGCTTGAAGCTCGGCCATGTTCTCAATGATCTTTTTAGATCTACTATGCTTCTTCCCAAGAAAGTCACTTCCAGCAGCTGCGTTTAGCGATACTCTCTCTTCAGGAGTTAGGCCATTGTAGAACGTTGTTTCAGAAAACCTTTCTTGTAATTGTGGTGAGGGCAATCCCTCTGATACTCCTGGTATCTCTCCCAGGCCTCATGCAAATTCTCTCCTGGTTTTTGCATAAAAGATGTGATCTTTTGCCTGCTCCTGACAGTCTTTTCAGTAGGGTAGAACTTGTTTACGAAAGCCTCTGCTAAGGCATTCCATCCGTTCAGGGATTGATGCGATAGTCCAAGGTACCATGACAATGCCTTGTCCTCCAAAGAGAAAATGAAACCCTTGCAGTAGATCATTTCTTGCAGTACCCCCCTCATTTTGATGGTGTCAGATATATTTTTGAAAGTATCGAGATGATGATAAGGGTTGTCATTCTTGAAACTCTCTCGAAAACTCTTGTCCTGGATCATAGAAATCACAGCTGGTTTTAGCTCAAAGTTTGCAGCATCGAACCTCAGAATTACCACGGGGCATCTAGAGTTGTTAGCTTTCGTGGCTGCCAACTCTCGAAGAGTCTTTTCCCCTTCTTCGAAATCTTCACTGCCGCTATCTCTATGGTTTCTCTCATGATTGTGATGATTCCTTCTATGCCTGCAGCGATGACGATGTCCTTCGTGGTGGTGGTCATCCACAGGTTGTTCTTGTTCTTCATAATGACGGTCATCATTGTAACAGTCATGTCTATCTTCATCGCTTCTTGGAAGAGGTGGGTGTGGTCCAACTCTAGCATTCTGCTCGTCTGCAGAAAGGGGTGGCTCCACGTGAGGTGGCATGATGAACGAAGTTAAATTTGAACAAAATGCTTCCCGCTGGCACTTGATTAGAATTGTAAGATCAAGTTAGAAAACTAGGCTTGATGAAGCAAACTATTATGCACAGATTTAGATTTAAAAGACTTAAAGTAGCAGTGTTGTCAAGCTTATTGCTAAACATGAGGCACTGGAATATAGTAAGTGGACTCGGGTTCTTTAACAGTACCATTTTGCCTCATCCCCGGCAATGGCGCCAAAAAGTTGACCGGCCTAAATCACGCGTCAAAAAGTGCGGATTCAAAGTAGTCGGACTTTTAAAGAGATAACCCGACTCTCAGGCCCCCGCAACGATAACGGGGTCTGATGTAGTGATCGGGGTCGAACACAGGGATGAGGTTGGTAGTGCCAAGAACGTGAAATCAACACTTCTATACTCTGGTAGAAAAATGAGAGGATAAAAGGTGTTCCCCAAGGAACGACAAACTGAAGGCAAAAACAAAAGGGCCAAAGAAGAGAAGAGAAAAAAAAAACTATAACGAGAATAAACTAAATCGTTCCCTTAACCAACATATTATCCCTCTTCCCTGCATGCACATATCAAAACTACGAGCAACCATGCAAAGCCTCATTCAACTCTCTCTCGAGATGAGGAAAGAACCAGACTTAAAAGAAGTCTCTCTCTCAAGAAGACAGCTCAAAAGCCCTACGGCAAAACATACGGTTTAAATCACCAACAATCTAACACTCTCGTGCATTCATGCTACTCTACGTCACGGATAGAAGCGATATTACTCTCTCAAGATACCGATGATCAAACATCGCAAGACGATAGAGGTGACTTTCATATGGGCAAGGATAAACAGACAAGAAAGGATAGATATGCCACAATAAGGGAACAAAGTAAAGAAAAACTATCTCCAACTGGAGTTACAAGAAAGACGATGGTTTTAGGGTTGTAGCAGTTTTTAGGGGTTTTACGCACCAGCTTCCAAGGAGATAAAACTATTGTCAAGGTTAGGCATGAAGGAAGAAAACTTAGGAATAACAAGCGGCAGCGGAAAACACCCTGCACCCCTTCTCTCAAAAAGGGTACCTCCAACCAAATGCCAACACCCTCTCTTAAGGGTAGGGGACATTGGTTGGAGTGGGAAAGCAACCCGAAGCAGCTCCAACCCTGGGTACTCTCGTACTCTCGGGTCAGACCAAGCTCTAGAGTTACAACGTCCTTCTCTTAGAGGAGTTGAAACGGGAAACACATTTTGATATCTAGTCAAAACATGATCCAAACATACAAGCTAGGGCTCAGATGCTAAATAAGAAATCATCCCATCAAAAAGGGAACCAACCACAGAACAATAGGTATTAAACTCCACAGATTCTATAAGCATAGATATTATGAGAAAGGGGTTCAGTTACAATGCATATTAAATGAAAGTAAATGTTGAAAAGGGAAGATGGGTATCGCCTCCTTGATGTAGGAGGGAGATATACAACAACGACCCCTAAGGCACAACTAACCCGGTACCGGGCGGAAGCTCTGCCCGATATGCCCATGTCGGGCAGCCACCTTGTTGGGCGACACACCATGATGGGCAGGCATATCGGTCAAGGTTTCCTACCCGGTACGGTCATGTCAAGCGACCACCTTATCGGGCGACACACCATGACGATGATCCGTATCGGGTTCGGTGCTCTTTCAGGTTAGAAGGGACTTAGGTTCTTAGGTTCCTTGTATCGGGTGTAAAGGGAGAGCCGTCTCGGGTTAAAGCCCATCTAGGGACCCGACACACTGGGTGGCCTTCTTGGTCATATCGGTCTGCTGCGGCTATCGGTATGGGTTCTAAGTGAACCACTCCCACCCCTCTTGGGTTGGGGTGTGCTCACCTAGTTTCGCCCGGCACGCCTTGATTGTCGACACACTAGCTCCTGAATCTTTCCGAAGTTAGCTTTTGCCAGGTTCCGACTCGTCCCATCGGAGTCCTGTAGCTGCTATTTATAGGTAGTGGTTGGAGGAGGTTGTGGTTCTCTGGGCACCACATATCCTTGATCAGATCCGTACACGTGGCTTTGGGGATGATCGACACATGCGTGTCGCCCGACACAGTAGGTCGTCGTGACGTGCCGGGCTACAAGCATATCGGGCGACAACGATAGGCAGACGCTCCCGACGAGTGGCTCATACCGCACGATGTTCCATAGCGGGCTGATTAGTCGTGGCGGGCAGAGCTCTCTATCGGGTAAGTAACGTACCGCCTGTCAGGGCCTCCTTGCATGGCACGCCCATGTCGTGTTGCTGGTATATCGGGCTGAAGCTACGACGGGTGAGTGGCGTGTCAGGCTGCTGGCCGAAGGGCCGATGCGGGTGAGCGCCGTTCATGGGACGGGACGGGCCTTTAGCGGTCTTTTAGGTACAAAATAGGGGAAAATATATACAAAAGATGGAAAAAGAGTGAAGGGCGTAGCGTAGTTTATTTTTGTGCAAAACATGACAAAACTTGGAGGAAAAACAGTTTTAGAGGGCAGTTTTGACAAGGAAATAAGTGTTATAAACAGCCATAAAACGAGTGTTATTAGTTCCCCCATGGAAGACCAGGGTTATGACCTGGAGGAAGGTGGAAGGAAGAAGAACAATAGGGAAAACAGAGGAGAAGGGGGAGAAACCCACTAGCCTTGGTTGGAAACTCCAAAAGGTGACTTTAGAAACCCTAAATGAGCTTAGATGAAACCCTAGAAGACCTTCTTCACCAAGATGGAATCTTCTTCTACCTTGGGACAAATTCTCCATGAAAAAATAAAGACAGGACGAAGTTCTAAGTAGGAGGGAGGTAATATGGATCAAATATTTTGATTGGGAGGTAAGGAAGGAGCATATAAAGCTTTATGGTTAAGGAAGAAGCAAGGCATGAGGTGTCCAGGCTACTTTCTGTTTGTCCATGTCTAAGGGTGCCCATGGTCATGCAATCCTTTATGGATAAGGAAGAAGAAAAGCACGAGGTGTCAAGTTACTTTCAATGTGTCCATGGCTAAGAGTGCCCATGGACACACAGACCTTTATGGATAAGGAAGAGTCAAGCATGAGGTGTCCATGGAGCTTTTCATGTGTCCATAGCCTAGAGCTTCTATGACCATGCAAACAGTTGTTCAACATCTCTTATAGACTTTTTAGCCATCAGTTTCAGTTCACGAGGCCCACCACCAACCTCCAAATAAAGAAACCACCCCATTGGTTGATAATTCCTAAAGATAAGCTCATCCATAAAGGGGGAAATCCCTAAAATGCCCTTAAAGAGAAACACCTCCAAACCAAGGTACAACTAGGCGCCCATGGCCCAAAAAAACCGAGAATGATAAGAAAACATCTAAGGATCAAAAGGCATGTGAAAATTTTCAAAGAAAACTTCCCAATTGGGTAAATTGTAAAAAAGTCCAAAATGTGTTTTAAAATTGCATAACTTGCACAAACAACATCCAAATTGGACCAAACCTAAAATTAAGCTTATCTCGTGATTTTAAAACACCTTACGAGGTTATTAAGTTTTAGAGCACTTAATTATGGTAATTAAGTTTGTTCAACACATTAAGCAAGGTTTGGGGCCTTACACTTCTAGCATGAATTTATTTACCATTGTTCCACTTAAGTGGTGATATTATATTTTAGATCCTTAAATAAGCTTTCACTGAGGTATTTGTACATAAATCCTTCCATTGGTATAATTATTGAACAAATATTCACCAAACCACTATAAATTCCACTAATTCATCAACAAATACACAAAAGATAGAACTGAGAAGAAAACTTAGGGAAAAGGGAGATTACATTCAGAATTCAGTATGATACATACCACCTACTACCTCAGTTGCATTCCACTCCCGTCTCTCATACACAACACTATTAATAAAAGTCGAAGAATTTTTTTTGAAAACATTCGGGAAATGAAATGCATCTGGTTATCTAGGGTACCATCTATGCTCCAAAACAAGATGGAGGATGGGGCATATTGAACATCAAAACACATACATTATGTCTGATTTTCAAAATTATAGTTTCTCTATGCACAGACAAAATGTATTAAAAATCCCTAGTGGAATACAACTCTTAGAAAAGCATCAGCTCTTTGGAAACATATTAACTACCACATACACTAATCCAAAGTTGCATCCAAATTCCACTTCACACAGTTCAACATGTCAAATTTTGGATCAATTTATGGTATCATGCACTATGCTAATAGAACCACAATATCAACATCTATGTACCACACCCCATATAAAACATTAATAAAACAAAAGCTCTGGTTCTTCTAGGCATCCATAGAAGCAACATTATAAGGAGAACCCTCACCACCATCTTACATACAGAGACACTCTCTAACATATCTTGTCATCTTGAAATGAATACTAGGAATCATGTTTCATGGATTTAGGGACCCACCTACGTACCTAAAGCAAGATACATTTTCTTCTCCTATTGTGGTTACTACTGCCCTTCAAAATATATTTGGACTCATCACTAGAACCCATAAAGCAAAGCTCATTATATTTCTTATCTGGTATGATAAATTCTGACTGATAAAAATATGAGAAAATAAGTTTCCATGGACTCTCCAGATGCCACATGTGCCATGAACAAGGGGAAACCACAACACATCTCGTTTTGTATTGTTCTATATCCTCATACATTAGAGAGCACTGCTTTTCATATGATCATCCACACAACGTCCAAGCACTTATTTCACATATTTGTTCCACCAATCTAAGTCAATAAACAATTAATTATTTTACTTTTTCAAACACAGTTACGACTGTAATGATATGGACGATATGAAAAGAGAGAAATTGCAGAAGATTCAACAACCACATAAATAATATGCTATCACTCATCCAACAGGTCGAAGATTCATATAACCAGTTTCTTCATTGTAGAGTCACAAGTTCGCCTGGAGCAGACCAAAGAGAAGGGGAATCCATCACAGAATTTTGGAGGAAAGGATAGAAGTCAAAGGACCTTCACCATGAAGGAGATCTTAGTGGAGACAAATAACTTTTGATATGTTTTATCTCTATGTTTACATTTTGAGAGACCTTCTCTTATGGGATGCCTCTCCTGTTATATACTTCTTGCATCATCTTTGATTTCTCTTTTTACTAGTAAACACACACGTGCACATGCACGTAAAAATATAAAAGAGGTCATTTAATTATGATAATAATGTTATTTATATTTTTGTAAATATATATGAATGAGTGTATTGTCTCGACCTCATTGACAATTATATATTTCATTATATCTAAGATTAATAGATCCATTATATTTTGTATAACTAATCTACCTGTATTAAAGTTTAACAAAATTATTGATTATAGCTATCATGTTATAGTAGCTCAATACACAAGTAACAGTGTTTTTGGGCATTTTGTTTACATGCATATGACTCTTATTTTCTCAAACCATTATATTTTACCATTTACAATTAAAAATATATATTTGTTTATTAGAAGATTTTATTATGAAAAATCTATATAAAATATCATGAGAAATTCATTCTCAAAAGTTATTATACTCACTTATACCTATCTTCCTTTGACTTTGTTTTAATTAATTTATGTTAAAGAACAATGACATATCCTGTCCAATAAGCTTAAAATCAACAATTAGAAGTTTATATTCACAAAACAACATAAAGACACGATACTTGATTCAAAGATTTAGATCAGCAAGTGACATATATAAGTAGCAACATCAATGTTATCACTTTGTGAATTTGTACAATATATGGAATGTGGTACCTACGAACTGCTATGTGCCATTCAATCAAGGGACAATTGTGAATGAGGAGAATATAATATCACCATCCAATACTGGACAATTTGAAGTTGCGTTCAGACCAAGAATTAAAAGTCAATTTATAGGGATATCTTTGTCTAAGAAATACTTCCCATAACTTGGTCATATAGCATATAATTGTGATTATTTTACATCAAAATATGAGACATGTAAAGCAATGACAATGATACAAGCCACCGTATAAACTACAAGGAATCTTGTTGTTTGTATTCATTATAACAACCTTGCACGTTTGATTATTACCGTCCTCTTGGTTGCCTTGCTGTTCTTCATAATTTAAGTAACTTTGTATATTTGAGTCTGACTAATGCTTCGCTCCATGGAAGAAAAACTGTTAGTTTTGATGGATCTGCAAATTATTTTGGTTATGTATATTAAACTTGTTTATATGTACTATTACATATAATATTCTTGTTACATTTATGTACAATAAAAAACTGATGTATATGGTTTACTTGTACTTTCGAGCAAGCTACAAAAAAATGCCTTCTCTCGAAGCTGTTGATCTCCATGCTATGAACTATACTGTCAAAGTTATGTTATAAGCAATCTTGTCTTGTCTGCATGGTACAAAATGTTTGGCATGAGGTGCAATAGAGAAGGTAAAGGCCCTTCTGACCTATCATCATGTATCGATACAGATGTAAACCTTTCACCTTTTGTTGTCTGCCTTACCCTTTTATTTTGGTTGGAAGATTGAAAGCTCGATTAAAACCGTACCAATCAATTCATTGTGTCGGTGTATCTTGAGGATATCATGTTCAGTTATAAAGGAAAAGCTTATTTTCAACACTACTAACACTCTAATGAGTGTTAAAAATTACATAAATTGTATAAAAAAACAAATTGAGATGTTGCGGTTTTTTATCTTGCATACAATAACCTTCGACATATATGAAAGGTCAAAATCAGCAGTATCCTACGTTCAAATGCCTACAGAAAAGACATGACAAAGGTAAAGATTGGGGTGAGAAGAAGACTGTATGAAATTCATATCAGGTCCTGGAAACTTCCCTGGCTTAAATTCAGTCACGGAAAATCAACACACGCAGTTGCAACTCCGTCTTTTTTCCAACTCCATGCGTCTGGTTCGAAGCAGATTGAACCCACGGTGGGTAAACGAACTGCACATGTTTGTCAGGTCACCTAGAAAAGCTCGGAACTGGAACTGCGCCGTTTTTAGGCGCGGTTCGTTTTCCGCGTGATGGTCTGACAGTCGGCGGACACACAGCTACTCGCCTATGCGCCGCTTACATGTATAAAGAATAACCTTGAATAAATGAATTTATAATGATAAAAGAATCACACCAGTTGAATTTCATGACGTCTATTTGTAAACTTCCAACTTTCCATTCATCTAGTGTCAGCAAGGATCTCCTCCATGGTGAAAGTCCTATGACCGCCACCTCCTCCAAAAGTGAGTGATGGTGCTTCATTTCCATGTTGAATTCTGATCCTGCATTGAAAAGATAGGTCATATATGTCTTTGATCTTATTGATGAGAGTATGAACATTGTTCTTTTGGTTGTTGTGTTTCCTACTATTTCTTTTTGTTCAGATCATCCATATCATGTAATTCTTAGTCTTTTTCAACGAATCCATTTTACGTCTAACCAAATGAAAATGGTGAGATTCCAACTCATTGAAAATGGTTTCCTGTTTTGCAATTCTTCGTCTGTGTTGGAATCACACCCAACCATACAGACCCTTAAGTGAATTAAAACAGCACCAAGTGAGAGTGTTCAACTTACCAGATGAAGCTTTTCAACTGAAGGTCGGTACTGTTTCACGATTTATCTTCCACGATCCACTGTTAAGGGGAAGCCAAGGGAGACTCCGTAATCACCTACAAATCTCGTTGCTCAACTGCATATCAAGATCTTCGTCAGTAGAGAACTATTTGACAGAGTAGAAAAGGAGAGTGGAGACGCCACAGAGTAGGCAGGAGCTTAGTAGTCAGCCGTGGTGTTTGAATGTTAGGGTTTGAATGTTAGGGTTGTGCAATTAAGAAAGATTACATGCATCTAGGGAGGGTGGGAGCTTTTTGTGGCGCAAAGAAGCCTAACCAGTTGTGAATTTCCATCTACGTTCTCCAGTTAGCTAAATAGAGAGCGAATCGATTGTTGAAGTGTTTGCCCAGTCGTCTTCACAAAATCGGAGCGATATTTGCGTTATTTCAAAAAAACACGCCGAGATAACTGCATGCCTAACAAACCACTCATTCCACTTTGACTCCACGTCTCATGATCGGTTGGCAGGAGAGTAGGAGAACGTGAAGTTGTTGGGTGGAGGGTTTTGACAGGAGAGAGAAATTATGATTAAAAAAGTAAAAAAATTGAAAAAATGTGAGAGCAACTTGAGTGAAGGAGAGTGCAAACTTTTACCACGTTGGCAAAATCGTGGTATGAGATTGGTCAATATGACTTTTGGCGGGTGTATTTGAACTTCCTGCAAAACTCGCTCTTTTTATAGTAGTATAGATACTAATTATGACACTCCCAGTGCTGAAGAGACTATAATAAGAACCAACCGTTCCCATTTATTAGCATACAGTTGTATGTTAATTTTATCATTTATATAGTGAACTTTCCATAAAAAACTTATACTTTATTTATACAGTTTTAGATAATGATGCCCATATTTTGCTGAATCCAGTAGGCATCTTACTCCCTCGTATTAGCAAAGAGAGATAAAATCCCCATCTTGCCCGCACCCGGTGTCGGCGCTCACCACTCCACAACTCTGCGGCGCCTCAGCAGGATGCGCATATTTGTAAAACCCTAGGCCGCATACGCTCTATATAAACCCTAGCAAATTTCCGTATCTATATGCCAGAATTTAACAGCCCAGCGCCGCCGGCTACGCGACGAACACCATGGCGGCTTGTGTTGAGCAATCGGATTCCTTTGTGTTTGTTTTCCGCAGACTCCTTTGATTGCCATCATCCCTGCTACCTCATATTCGTCGAGTTCTTTCTACTCCAAAATTTCCATCCAAAATTTAATTGTTGATCCATTCTCATTCTTGAATTTGTTTTATGCGAATCATTTCTGTGTTTGCTCTATTTCGCAAACTTCTCTATATTTCTCGAGCGTTGATGTAGGGCGTGAATCGCTCCGGAGCTGTGCAGTGATGATGCTATTATTATGGACTAGAGTTTCTGATCTAGCAGTTGACGACTAACCCTTGGCTGTCTGAGCACAATACACGTACTGTTTACTACACAACTTTCAGCTCGACCCCTGATCGTGTTTTCCCCTTTTGTTATCTCGCCAATTCGTTGTTTCTCGTCTTCCAAGTCGTGTGCGACCTCATATCCATCTCTTTTTCTCTTGCTGTTCTTCTAATTTTCTGACTTCGATTCGACCTCGTATACAACTTTTTCTCTCTTAGCTGTTGTTGTACTTTTCCGACTTTCTTCAACTCGACCTCATGTCTATCTCTTTTTCTCTCGCTGTTATATATATCTGACTTTCTTCGATTTGGACGTTTTCTGGCTTCTTAATCTGCCTTTGTGCCCATGTGCTAGGAAAACGTATTTACAGACAAAATTGTGCTCCGGTTATTTATGTAAACGCCTATTTTTGTACTCAAACTTCTTGCAAGTGAGTCCGATAATTTTGCTTTCCGGTTGTTTACGCACTACGATTTCAATTTTAATAAAGTATATCCTCGTCTATCTCAGATTCCAATTCACAACGAATTTCATTGTCCGTTAGCCATCTTTAACAACCCGATATTGATTTAAAATGAATTTCACGGGTTTCCCATATTCAGTAAATTTAGCTAGTAATTTATATTCTTTTCACCAGCAAACGGCGTACGTAAGTTTAATGGATATTAGGATTTGAACTATCGGTGCAAAAAGGATAAAACTACAGTGATGATGATCCCGTGATGTGCTTTATAATTACTGGTCTAAGCACATACAAGTTGGGTGTAACCAGACCAAATGGTTTACTTTAGGACACCAAGGTTCACATTATTACTTATATATGGATTGTTAAAAATCATTTGGTGCCCCATTGGGTTACTGAAATGCCTTAATATTAGGATTTGAACTATCTGTGCAAAAAGGATTAAACTACAGTGATGATGAGCTTGCGCACAGCCTAGCTGTGATGTGCTATCTAATTACTGGTCTAAGCACATACAAGCTGGGTGTAACCAGACCAAATGGTTTACTTCAGGACATCAGGGTTCACATTCTTACTTATATGATTTGTTAAAAATCATTTGGTTCCCCATTGGGTTATTAAAATGCCTTGATATAAGATTCCTATTCTCAAATAAAAATACTCTTTACAGAATATGGTTGCTATAGTTTGAAGCACTTGAAGGAATATGGATTTACACATGGGCAACGCAGAAATGGTTCCTTCACCTTTATTTTTATCAAGCCTGTTTTTCCACCCACCCAGCAGTATCAGAGATGGCTCTGATATTGGACACAATATCACCTTTATACATTGAATAACTTATTTGTCGTTGCTAGTTTCAAAATGCAATTTTCACACGTAACACACGGGGCAAGTTTGCTAGTAGTGCTGATGTATTGAGCCAAGCATGTGAAAAAAATTTGTTGCATGGTTTTGAAAAATAAAAATTGAGCCAAGCATGTGAAAATAATTATTTTAAAACTTGCCAAACCATCCATCTTACTTTTGATGCTATGTAAATTGCAAATTCCAATCAAATTTCTATTAATATTATTGAATCTTGATTATATTTTGAGCTACCAAATGAACTCCATTGGTATTTAATTGTAGTAGGTTAGTACATATTAAAAGTTGTCTACCCCTATCAATTTTTGTGAGCATTCTTGAATGTGATATTCTAAAATGATCCTCCCCTGTTTACCTCATAGAGGTTTGTGATGAGTGATTTTTGTCTATTTGTGTGTTGGTAGACATAGTTTGGGTTGACATTAGGACTATGTCAATGCTATGTAACTGGTTAGTGTATTGTAATATAAATATCACCTAATATATGTTGTTTTAGTTAGTGTTTTGTAATGTTGTTGGAATGTTGATCGTATGATATTAGGAAATAGGCATGAATTGCATATGGTTAGATTATCAATAACTTTAGTTTTGTTGGTATGTTAATGGTTTGAATATTCTTGTTCATGCTAATGTTATACTACTTTTTTTATTGAAATTGTTTTTCTTGTGTTGTGATGTGACTCAAACAAGTGAAATGGTTAAAATGGAGGACGGTGGAGAGATGCATGATAAGTAAGCGCAATAATGAGTATGAAGTGATATACTTATTTGTATTTACACCTTTTAGTTGTAGATTGCATTACGGTTATCAAGTACTCAAGAAGATAGATGACCGTGATGAGCTCTCTAGTTGTAGGCTATAGATACACTTACTACATTGCTCCTTATGTTGTTTTAACTTTTACTTCTACTTATGCTTTGATGCCTTCCCCTTATTTTTGTCCTTGCCTTAAGATATCTGTCATACGTCTTAAGGCATTTTGTTGGCTTGGTCTACATTTGACATGTATGAAATCAACACTTCTTATGGAAGTTGTTGTTTGTCTTAGTGCTTATTTCATAATTTAGATGGAATTGGTGAAAACAATGAGAAAAACTAAAATAAATTAGTTTCAATTAAATAGTGTTGGTGTAGTAGCATCGTCATCTTGTTTCCTAACTTCATTTTCTTTTGGAAAAATTGTCACATTATATGGCGCTTTATAATAGTTGATATTGTGATTGCCCTTGGATCAAGGGTTCTTGAGGAGGGGGGAATAGAGCTTCACAAATCTTACAATATGAATTAGACCACCAAATTATATTAAGTGCAGAAATATAAAAATACAGCCAATTTGAAGTCCTAACTAGCATGCATAGTAAGGGTGAGAGACAAGGAAGAACATACACTTGGACAAAGTGGTTTAGAGTGGTTCCACACTTCAAACTTGAAGTGAGCCAGTCCACTACCTAGAGGTGGCTAGGCTCTAGGACTTTGCAATCTTGGTACTCTTATATTCCATTATAAAATTGCAAGACAAAACCACATTCATCCAAGGGCTTAGTACCTCAAATAAGGATCTTCAACCTATAGAAGGAGCTTACTCACTTGAACCATGGAGTCTTCAGTGTTCAACAAGGACTTACCCACTCCTTCAAGTCTTTGGCCTTCAAGGATTACTTATCTTTCTTGAACATCTGCCTTGCCTATGTCCTTCACTTGGAGATCTGGAACACCATGCTTTCTTCAACCTTGAAGAACAACAACTCCTTCTCCTTCACTCGGAGAAGATCTTCAGCCTTTTCTTCAATAGGAAAGGGGTAGGAAGATGGATGTGGAGAGCTTTACATGGATACAAGGGGTAGCTCTCTTATCGAAAGATCTTATCTCACTCATACTCACAAATTTGACTTGAAGGTAGAGAGAGAAAGGGGCTCAAAGGTGTGCAACACTCTCAACCAAGTAAGAACCAAGCATATATGGAATGAGCAACCTTGAAATGAACTCCAAGAGGTCCTATTTATAGCTGAGGGTGTCCCTATGAGTTGGAGTACACTTAGGGTCGAAAAATAGCTGCTTTTGCCCAAGGCAACAGATCTATTTTTTCCTAAATAACTCACCAACGGTCACAATCACTTTTTCTGCAATTTTTGTACAGTGCAATATGTCGAGTTTCAATAAAGGTACCTCGATCGATAGGGTAAAAGACAAACCCAAATTTCAAACCATCGATCGAGTTTCTCCTGGAAAACTAGATCGACCAATGAAAGTTGTTTGGTCAGTAACCCCATCGGTTGAGTTCTGTGAAAACACAACTCGACCGATGCACTTTTCAGAGAATTGATCCTAGTGGATTGGTTGAGATTGTAACTTGACTGTTTGATTGCCTGTGATCAATTTTCTAAAGTGCATCAAAAGTAATTAGAACTTGGTTCTAAGTGTCCCAATTTATTTTCTCATCTTAGTTACAAGCCAATACATCAATACAAGTGATTACAAAAATCTTCTAAGGTTGTTTACATGGATTTCCTAAATTACACACTTTATAGCTTTTGATTTGAACTTGAGCAAATTTAGGGCTTTTGAATTTTGATCCTTTTCATGTACCTAACACCTAAAATCAATCTTGAATACATTGATTAGATACATATGAATGGAATGGTTAAGTCATTATCAAAATATAAACACTGTATAACCTCTAGGTCAACATTCTCCCCATTTTTGACAATGACAAACCATTCCTTAAACATATTGAAAAGGATATAGAAGTTATACCTTTACCTTGTGAATTTGGGGGAGTTAAGATGTGAACAATGTGAATTGCTCCCCCTCAATCTATGCTTACTTTAACCTGCATAGTTAGTCTATCTACACAAAGCAATTATAACATACATGTACTATATGGTCCTTTGCAAGTCACATGATAAACATTAAATGAACAAGAAAAGGATCACATAAGCAATAAACAACAGTAAGACAAAGAATAGCAATATGATTGAGTTTCAAGACATTGAAATTTCTCTCCCCCTTTTAACATTATCAAAAAGTTGGGGGGGGGGGGGTAGAAGAGCATATATCCAGGTCTTGTCCAAATCCCAATCAAGCAGATAATCATACATGCGATCTCATATCATAAGTAATCAAAGACGAAAGAAACATACAATCTCAATCATAATCAAAATATGGTGAAAGATGGCACCAACTCATAATATATAACATAGCAAAGAGCAAGAGTGCACATCACCTATATTACAACGCAAAAGTATGTTCTCATGAAAACAACTACAAGTAAGAAGCGATGAAAACTAAAGATAAAATAGTAAAACTCAAATAATGTGCCCAGATGTTTCTCCTCGTCTACAGCAGGACCGAAACCACGACCGGGTCAACGAGCATTCTGCTCATCCCAAGTCACAACAAGAACATAGAGCTCATTGGCCTAAGGAAAGGATGGAACAAAATCACCAAGACTGGCAAGCAGGGTGGCCAAGGGGCTAGCAAGCAACGACAGGTAGGAAGGAGCAGGACCACCAGCAGCAAAGGGTGGAGGAGCAACAACAGCGGAAGGCTTGGGTTAGGGTAGTAATGATTGTATGCATAAGAAGCATAATCACTACCGGAGAAAGGCTCGTAGGTGAGGTAGGGGTGTGCACAGGATATGTTCACAGTAGACATGATTGAACATAGATCCTGATGCAGGTGCTCCTAGACATGTTGGTTATATGCCTGTTGGTGCATCATGTAGCCCATAAGGGTTTCATTTGATACACAAAACGCGACACGGCTAGGTCGAGGTGGCTGAAGAGGTGGAGCTCGGGCAGAGGAGGCAGGGGCTGCAGAGGCAGAGGATGAGGGTGAAGTACCAGGTGTGGTAGAGGCAAAAGTGGGCATGAACTTCTGAATCGTAGTTTCACTTATACACACATCCTTTCCGGCTAGCTTGTAATGATAGTCAGAAAAGATTGATTTCTCAGTAGCAAACTGAAACAAACCACAAATCAGGACATGATAGAGTGGATGGGTGCCTCGAGTGTTCTTACTGGAATCAAAATAGGTCATATGGTGAAGAATGTATCTTGACCATTTGACTATGATATTCTCAAGGAGGCAATACATGATAACCGCAGTGTTCTCTGCAATATCCGTTTGATTTTTCTTTGGATGGATGTTGTAGTTGACCACTAAGTCTAAGATGCGCTTCCTGAGATTGATGGAGGAGGGTAGGGTGCTCTTCTTCTTATATGGAACGTTGAGTTTCTTCAAGTAGCGATGAATTTCAGGGAGAGTAAGCTCATTCTGCTTGTATAAACCTTTGGGATCCAAAAGATCGAAGTACTCGCCATAATCTTTGCGCCAAGAGTCATTCTCATTATCTTCAGAAAAGAAAACATTTAAAATATCCTTGGAGATTTGAAAATGCTTCCCGGCGATAATGGAAGTCAGGATTACTTGAGTATTCAGTGGGGGTACAAGGGTGTCGTAATTTCAACACAAATTAGCGTAGAATTCGTGAACTGCTTTTGTGCTGGTCATCAAATTGAAAAAGTAGTCACGATCGACAGCTAGGGCGGAGAGGTGATGGACGTATAACAGCTTAGCTACTTGGTCCATAACCGCTTGACGCCTACGAATAGGCTCAAACAAAGCTCTAAAAGGAAAAGGACTCCCAGGAAGAAGGTTCTTATACCAATTTACAGCTTCTATTGAGATAAAGGAGGTGTCGTCAAAAGGAATCAAGCGATTAGACGAAGAAGACGAAGGAGCATTGTTAGGGGCATGTCTTTTTCTCCTATGGGAAGCCATAGAGGTGAAAAGGAAGAGGAGAATAGAGCAAACATACCAAACAAGTCATCAAAAACATCCAAACACCAACAAGGAGCAACAAGAGAGGTCTAGGGTCGCTTATCTAGGTTGGGAAAGGGTTAGGATAGGGAAGGAAAGGTCTAGGGTAGAGAGATTATGGCTAGAAGAAGGGGAATCAGTCGTCTATTCTCTAGTTGAGAGGGAGAATAGTCGGCCAAACCCAACTTAAGTTGGCTTCAACCCGAGGATCGGTCGAGTTTTGAGAGTCGGAAACTCGACCGATTGGTCCATTTTAGAACAACTCTTGGCCATGGATCGGTCGAGTTTGTCCTGGGGGAACTCGACCAATGGTCAACCTGACCTAAAACCATCAAACTTAATTTCTAGCCAAAAGAATGCTAATTAAATTTATTTTTCGAGTCTATTATGTATTTTGAACATACTTAGGCACATATCACTCATCATTGGGTATTATTTAGTGATAAAACCAAGTAATTCGATAAATGCCCAAAAACAAGCGAAATTAAGCATGTCAACAAGCAAATTTAGTAAATTTTAGGCAAGCAAGGTGAGTATAGCATGAGCAAGACATATAGGATAAAAGCAACTAGCTAGATAACATGTTAATATCATCTGAAGCAACAATGATCAGTTTAGATCTAATAAAATTAAATTTCTCTCTAGCTAGAGGTTTAGTGAAAATTTCCACCAACTGATTTTCTGTGTCCACATGCGTGATATAAATATCCTTCTTGGCAATGTGATCACGAAGAAAATGATGGCAAACCTCTATATGTTTAGCTCTACTATGCAATATAGGATTATAAGAAAGATTGATTGCACTAGTATTATCACAATAGATAGGAGAAGCATCAACATGTATGTTAAAGTCTTAGAGCATTTGCTTCATCCATTGGACCTGGGCACAACAACTCCCGGCTACAATGTACTCAGCCTCGGTAGTTGATAATGCCACAGTGCTCTATTTCTTGGAAAACCAAGACACCAAGCATGGTCCTAGAAGGAAGAAAGTGCCACTTGTGTACTTTGTATCAACCAAACAGCCCACGTCATCAGCATCACTATATGCTATAAGAGTAAAGCCCCTTGACTTAGGATACCATAGACCAAAGTTTTGAGTTTTGGCTAAGTACCTCAAAATCCTCTTAACAACAATAAGATGTGATTTCCTAGGACTTGATTGAAAGCGAGCACACAAGCCAACACTAAACATAATATTAGGTATAGAGGCAGTTAAATAAAATAAACTTCCAATCATACCTCTATAGAGCTTCTCATCTACCTTCTTACCTTCTTCATCTCTATCAAGTTTGGCGGTGTTGGACATGTGTGTGTCCATTGGTTTCATGTTCTCCATCCTAAAGTGTTTGAGTAGTTCACTAGTGTACTTGCCATGGTTGATGAAGTTTCCATCTTTGGTTTTCTTGATTTGGAAGTCGAGGAAGAAAGTCAACTCACCCATCATGCTCATCTCGAACTCACTATGTATAAGAGAACTAAACTCCTTGCAAAGATCAAGATTAGTTTCGCCAAATATGATATCATCAACATAAATTTGAATGATAAGAAAATTGATAGAAGTGTGTTTTAGAAATAAAGTAGAATCAACTTTGCCCATGACATAGCCATTGTCTAACAAAAAGTTCTTTAATTTCTCATACCAAGCTCGAGGTGCTTGTTTGAGTTCATAGAGAGCTTTTTGTAGCAAATAAACATGATTAGGTAGCTTTTCATTTTCAAAGTCCGAAGGTTGAGCAACAAATACTTCCTCCTCGATTGTACCATTCAAAAATGCACTTTTAACATCCATTTGATACAGTAATAAATTTTTATAACTCGTAAAGGCAAGTAGCATTCTAATAGATTCAAGTCTAGCAACAGGAGCATAAGTTTCATCAAAATCAATATCTTCCTGCTGATTGTAACCTTGTGTCACTAACCTTGCTTTGTTCTTACCACTTTGCCTTTTTCATCAAGCTTGTTGCGGTAGACCCACTTGGTGCCAATGATTTTTCTGTCACTTGGTCTTGGCACTAGAGTCCACATGATTCTTCTTGAATTGCTCTAGTTCCTCCTGCATGGCTAGGATCCACTCATCATCTCCAAGAGCTTCCTTGATGTTAAATGGCTCCAGCTGTGAGATGAAGGCACTGTATGCTTGTTCTTTGTTGTAGGCAGCTTGTGTCTTCACTCTCTCAAATCGGTTGCCAATGATTAGCTCTTTGGGGTGATTCTTTGCAAATCAAGGAGTGGGATCCTTCTTCTCTTCATCTTCTCCTTCAACCACCTGCTTACCTTTGTTGTCGATGTTGATATCTTTCAAGATAGGAATTAAGTCATCTGCAACATCATTATCAACAACATTCTTGCCAACAACAGGGTTAGTTTCAATAAGCTTGACATTAATAGATTCTTCAATTTTAGACAATTCAATATTGAAAACTCTATAAGCCCTGCTTGTAGTGCTATATCCTAGGAAGAAAGCTTTGTAAGATTTCAGATCAAACTTGTCAAGAGAATCCTTCATGTTTAAAACAAAACACAGACATTTGAAAATGTAAAAGAAGTTGATGGATGGCTTTCTACCACGCCATAACTCATAGGGAGTTTTCTTCAAAGAAGGATGCGTGAAAACTCAGTTCTGCACAAAGCAAGAGGTGCTAATGGCTTCGGCCCAAAACTTCTTAAGAATGTCATATTCAAGAAGCATGGTCCTAGCCATCTGCTATAGCGACCTATTCTTTCTCTCTACTACTCCATTTTGTTGAGGTGTACGAGGAGAAGAGAAATTGTGCGAGTAACCATATTTTTCACAAAAATTCTCGAAAAGATCATTTTCAAACTCTCCTCCATGGTCACTGCGGATAGAAACAATCCGACAAGAAGCTTCATTTTCAACTCATTTACAAAACACTCGAGAAAACATCAAGAGTATCATTTTTTAGAAACGAGAAAGAAGGTTCAAGTATACCGAGAGAAATCATCGACAATCACAAGACAATACTTGGAACCGCGAAGTGTTTGATATCTCATAGGTCCAAATAGATCAATATGAAGAAGCTCAAGAGCTCTTTTGGTACTAAGGACTCCTTTGGATTTGAAGGAGGACTTGGTTTGCTTTCCTTGTGTACAAGGTTGACATTCCTCACCCTTTTCAAAATCCAATTTGGGAAGTCCTCGAACCAATTCCTTTTTGCTCAATTTCTTCATTTGATGCAATGTCCCAGCCGGCGATGTCAAAGAGAAATATCATTTTTATCCACAATCAAGCATCTATCAAGTATGGACTTTAGGGCATCAAGCACAATAACATAAAGATTACCATTTCTAGTTCCCTTATATATGACATTGTAAGTGAGGGAATCTAGAAGCAAACATTCTAAAGAAGTAATAAAGCAAGATATCCATTATCACAAAGTTGGCTTACACTTATCAAATTGTGATGCAGGCCATCAACAAGCAAGACATTTTTTATACTTAGCTCGTTGCCTACATCACCCTCACCTATCACCTTACCCTTTTTGTTGTCCCCAAGGTCACCGATCCTCCTTTCTTTTTCATGAATTTGTTGAAATGGCTGATTTCACCCATCATATATTTTGAGCAGTCACTATCAACAATCCACCTTCTTTATACCTACATGAAAGAAGGATGTTGGTTCCCAACTCAAACTTTGGGATATAGGGTTAGCTTGGGGACCCATTTCATCTTTGGGTTGGTCCCCTTTGGCTTGTAAGGACAATAAGTAGAGTAATGATCATCACATTTACAATGAACACATACCATTTGGTTCTTAGAGCCGGAAGTCTCTCCATGAAAGATAGGAAGTTCCACACTCTTCTTCTTACCCTTACTCTTGTTCTTATTCTTACCCTTAGGAGCAGTCCCATCATAACCTAAACCACTAGTACCACTTTTTTTGGTAGAGTGTTCAAAGACAACATTAAGGGATTTCTTTCCCGTAAGAAACTTTTGCAAAGAAGCTCTTAACTTAGCATTATCATCACTAAGGTTAATGATAGTAGAAGATAAACTAGCAAGATCATCTCTAGCATGCAATAGGTCGGCCTATAAACAAAGGGCTTTAGTATGAAAAGAATCACGTTCTAAAGCAGTGCTAGCTACCTCATTACTTTGCAAAATAGGTCTAGATGATAGATCATTAACTTGAGCAAGCAACTTAGCATTTTAAGATTTAAGCAAAATAATTTCCTTTTGATAAGCATGAGTTTCTTGCTTCCTAGCTTCATCAACGAGATTAAGTTCTACATTTTCAGTTGTAAGAACATCTATCTCATCTAGGCATTTTTGGTTTTCTTCCTTGAGAGTAGGAATGGTCTTAAGGTAGACACCATTCTCAACTTCAACTCCATTGTATTGGAGCTCAAGATCAAGAAATTTCTCTTACAAGGTATCAATACTATCAAGGTGCAACTTTTCATTTTGATCAAGAATCTCAATCTTAGCATAGATATCATCTATTATCTTACCTAACCTTTTCTTTTTAGATTTGCATTTAGTAAAAGATGACCGACAAGCATTAAGCATATCAATAAGTTTTTTTAGACAACTCATGAAAATTGACTTCACTTACCTCACTTACCTCACCTACATCTTCACTAGTAGAGGCCATGAGAGCAAAGTGGCATTCTCCATCTTCGGAGCTTGAAGAGCTTGAGGAAGACTCCTCGCAAGCTGCATGAGCTTCATCTTTGCTTCTTCTTTCTTTCTTCTCCTTTCTCTTGTATTTGCCTTCTCTCTTGTACTCCTTGTCCTTCTTGTGGCTGCTCTTGTGATGGCTCTTCTTGGCCTTGGGGTAGTCACTCTTGTAATGGCCTTTTTGGCCACATTCATAGCATCTAGGAGTTGACAAAGAAGGCTTCCCCTTGAAGTGTTTGCCCTTGGAGTAGTTAGATTCATGCTCATTTGGGCCTTCATCTTCACTTGAGGAAGGAGTAGGGGACTTGAGTGCAAGTTGTTGCTGCCGAACCATCTCTTCAATTTGAGCTTTGAAGGTTGTGTCCTTGATATTCTTGGACTCCTTCTCGTCTCTCTTTTCTTCTTCTTCTTGCTTATCAAGCCTTGGCTCATGAGCTTGAAAGTTGCCAACCAGCTCCTCGATTGACAATTCACTAAGCTTGTATACTTCTTTAATGGATGTCACATTGGGCTCCCATCTCTTTGGAAGAGATCTTAAGATCTTGGAGTTGATTGTGCCTTTGTCCATCACACTACCAAGGGCTGCCAATCCATTGATGATCACATTAACCTTTGTGTACATGTCTTCCACTCTTTCATTCTTACCCATCTTGAAGTTCTCAAGTAGACCACCAAGTATGTAGATCTTAGCTTCCTTCACTTGCTCCGTTCCTTCATAGGTGACACATAGCTTGTTCCAAATTTCATGTGCGGTGTCCCAAGAGGAGATCCGGTTGAACTCAGATGGAGTGAGGGATGCATAGATGATGTTCACGACTTTGGCATTGAGTTGAGCTTGCTTCATTTGGGCTTCTGTCAATGTAGATATTTCCCCTTTTAGATCTTCATACTTTAGATGCACCACCTTCCACATCTCATAGTTTACTCCTTCGAGATAGAACTACATTCTTCTCTTCTAATAGAGGAAGTTGGTGTCGTCGAAGATCGGAGGTCGCATGGAGAAGCTTCCCTCTAAGTCAAGAGATCCAAGTGCTAAATCACCCATCTTCTCCTACTTGTGGAATTAGTTTAGAGAAGACGTGCTCTGATACCACTTGTTGGATCAAGGGCTCTAGGGGGGCTGAATAGAGATTCACAAATCTCACGAGACAAATTAGACCACCACATTATATTAAGTGCAAAAACATAAACATACAACCAATTTGAAGTCCTAACTAGCATGCATATCAAGGGTGAGAGACAAGGAAGAACATACACTTGGACAAAGTGGTTTAGAGTGGTTCCACACTTCAAACTTGAAGTGAGCCAGTCCACTACCTAGAGGTGGCTAGGCTCTAGGACTTTGCAATCTTGGTATTCTTATATTCCATCATAAGATTACAAGACAAAACCACATTCATCCAAGGGCTTAATACCTCAAACAAGGTTCTTCAACCTATAGAAGGAGCTTACCCACTTGAACCATGGAGTCTTCAGCGTTCAACAAGGACTTACCCACTCCTTCTTCAAGTCTTTGGCCTTCAAGGAATTACTTATCCTTCTTGAACATCTGTCTTGCCTATCTCCTTCACTTGGAGATCTGGAACACCATGCTTTCTTCAACCTTGAAGAACAACAACTCCTTCTCCTTCACTCAGAGAAGATCTTCAGCCTTTTCTTCAATAGGAAAGGGGGTAGGAAGATGGATGTGGAAATCTTTACATGGATACAAGGGGTAGCTCTCTTACCAAAAGATCCTATCTCACCCATACTCACAGATTTGACTTGAAGGTTGAGAGAGAAAGGGGTTCAAAGGTGTGCAACACTCTCAACCAAGCAAGAACCAAGCATATATGGAATGAGCAACTTTGGAATGAACTCCGAGAGGTCCTACTTATAGCTGAGGGTGCCCCTTTGAGTTGGGGTGCACTTAGGGTCAAAAAATAGCCGTGTTTTCCCAAGGAAACAAATCTATTTTTGCCCAAATAACTCACCAACAGTCACAATCACTTTTTCTACAATTTCCATACAGTGCAATCAGTCAAGTTTCAATAAAGGTAACTCCACCGATAGGGTAAAAGACAAACCCAAATTTCAAACCATCGATCGAGTTTGTCCTGGGGAAACTCAACCGACCAATGAAAGTTGTGTTTGGTCAGTAACCCTGAGTTCTGTGAAAACACAACTCGACCGATGCACTCTTCAGAGAATTGATCCTACTGGATCGGTCGAGATTGTAACTCAATCGATTGACTGTCTGTGATCAATTTTCTAAAGTGCATCAAAAGTGATTAGAACTTAGTTCTAAGTGTCCCAATCAATTTTCTCATCTTAGTTACATGCCAATACATCAATACAAGTGATTACAAAAATCTTCTAAGGTCATTTACATGGATTTTCTAAATTACACACTTGTATAGCTTTTGACTTGAACTTGAGAAAATTTAGGGCTTTTGAATTTTGATCCTATTCATGTACCTAACACCTAAAATCAATCTTGAATACATTTATTAGATACATATGAATGGAATGGTTAAGTCATTATCAAACTATGGATAATGTATAACCTCTAGGTCAACAATTGCTGCACCCAATTGGCACATTATTTCTCTCTCATTCCCTTCACATTTCTTTCTCTTCTCCGTAGGTACTCATGTCAACCGCAACTCCTTCCTCTTTCCTCTGCTCTTCCTCATGATATTTTTTCCTTGCATTTTCCTTCTCTTTGTACTGTGCCACTTTCTTTTGTCCTCCATTCCATTGTTATTTCTTCCTTTATCTTCATCGCCTTTCTCCTACTATCCTCCACTAGTTGCTTCCCTTTTTTGTTTTTTAATATCTTTCTTTTCTTCTTCCTTCTTTTCTTACATGCGGTAGTTATGCTGTTGTGCATCTCTTTTTTTCTTCCTTTTCTCTCGAATGCTTATTTCTTCAACTATATTCTCTTGTCTTCCTCTCTTTTCATCCACAACTTATCCATGCAACAACAATTTTTCCTTGGCATTCTTCTCCAAACATCTCCTTTAGTTTCTTCTCCCTGCCTCTTCCTCCATGTTTGGTTCTTCTCTTCTTCCACTTCCTCACTTTTCTTCTGTACCTTTGATTTTATAAACGACCACTTAGTTGGTAATGTGCTTTGGTTGGCAGTTTCAATTTTGATTACTGTAAAGCACTAAGTGATGTGGCTTTTCTCTCAAAATTTGGTTGAGTTGGAAAATAAGATGTGATGATGCTAAAATAGTAAATATGTAAGAGGTAAATTTTATTATACATACTGTGCTAAAATAGTAAATCGGGCTAAGTTGGAAAATAAGATATATAGCCACTGCACTTTATTTACAACATGCCTAAATCCTACTAATAATGACAACATTTGTACAATTTTGTCAATTTGTAAAATTTAAATAAAATGATTAGTGTTATCTCAGTGTGTAACATTTCTTCAAGCTCCCTTGTGGAGACCATAATACTTTTTATATTAGCTATTCGCAATAACAACACAGTTGAGGCTGCTAATCATCCTGCAATATATATTGCATGCCCAAAGCCTATTATCACATGACTCAATATTCTCACAACTTTGTAGAATTCTAAAGCATAAAAAGATCTCTTTTTGTATTATTTCTTGAAGGTCCCCTTTAAAGACTATTTGTTACATGGTGTTGCTACAATTTTGAGGTCAATTCTACGTCAACTATTCAAATGGATAAGAATATTGTTTTTCTTCATTCGGCTTGTGACCTTATGCTCCTTTGTATGAGGATGACAAAAGATCATCACGAGACTTTACTTGAATAACTTCGGACTTGTGCAATGATGATGCTATTACAATATGGACTACAGATCATGCAGTAGATGACAAGCCCTTGATAGTTTGTGCAAACTGTCTATTACTCCATTTTTCTCCACATACAATCATGATTTTCCATGTTTTGTATGTTGCAAATTGGTTCTTGTTGGATCAAAGTGCTCTAGAGGGGGGAATAGATCTGAAAACACTTACACATTTGTTAGATTTCAGGTTATTTCAAATAGACACAATTGCAAATAGTGAATTTGATGGCAATTTAAACATACACAGCAAGGATGAGAGAGATTGAAGCAACCAAATTAACAAGCTATTTTAGAGTGGTTCCATTCTTCAAACTAGGAGAGAGTCAGTCTACTACTTAGAGAGGTCAAGCTCTAGGATTTATTAACCACATCTACTTATATTCCCTTATAAGATTTATAACATATGACCTTCTTTTTTAGGACAAGGATACCCAACTTCCCTTTGAGGGCAAGGGAGACAACAAACTTACAAACAAGGTCTTACCTATATTCAAGAGCTAGTCTTCTACCTCACCAAGGTCTTACCCATTCTTGCAAGCAATTGGATACCTTCACCAAGGAGATCCCCTTCTTTTACCGAGTCTTTTGCCTTGAAGGATTTATCCACTTAGCTCCTTGGATCTTCTACCTTGTCAGCCTCCTTCACTTAGAGAAGCTTTATGCACCTTCTTTTACAACTTAGAAGAAGCTATATGCACCTTCTTTTACAAATTAAAAGAAGCTTGCACCTTCTCCTTCACTTAGAGAAACTTTCACCAACTTGATTTTGATGAAAGGGTTGGGAAAAGAGAAGCTTTGAGAGCTTTACAAGCATATAATGAGATAGTTCTGTCACACATATCCTATCTTTTATAATGATGAATTGAAAGTATAATCAAAAGATATAAAGGGGCTCAAGTGGATTGGATGCACTCAACCATAGCAAGGAGATTCAATAGCATGAAGGAGCAAACTTGGAATGAACTCCAAGATTTCCTATTTATAGCTGAGGGTATCCACTAGAGAGTATGAACACTTGTGAACATTCTCCAACCATTTGGAGGATTGCAACAAATATAATTTTGAGTTTTTTAACACTCCAACAGTTAGAATCACTTCTTATGTGTTTTCCGTATAGTGCATCCGATCGAGTTTTAATAAAGATAACTTGACTGATCATACTGTGTGACAAAGCCAATTTAAACCATCGATGGAGTTTGACCTGGTGGAAACTCGATCGATCCACTTAAATTAGTTTTGGCTGCACAAGGATCGGTTGAGTTCTGTGAATGTGTAACTCGACTGATTCAAATTCATTCTCAAAATCCATTAAAGATCGATCGAGTTTGCAACTCGATTAATGAATAGCTTGTAATGAATTTTGGAAAATGTCTTTTAAGTGATTAAACATTCAGATTAAGTGTTCTTGATTTTTTCTCATCTTAGTTACAAGTCAGATCATCAATACAAATGATTACAAAAATAATCTAAGGGTGATTTGGATTATTTTTCATAAAAGTGTATCTGCATTGCTTTTGACTTGAACTAAAACAAGCTAGGGCTTGAGTGATTTGATCCTTTTCATGTATCTAATATCCAAAGTCAATCTCAAACAAGCATATTAGATACATATGAATGGAATGGTTAAGTCATTATCAAAATATTGACAATGTGTAACACTTAGGTCATCATTCTTCCCTTTTTTGACAATGACGAACCATTCCTCAACATATTAAGAAGGATATGAAAATTAAACCTTTACTTTTGAGAAAAGGTGTGAGAGTTAAACCTTTACCTTGTGAATTGTAAGGGGATACATGAATGGATAATGTGAATTTCTCCCCCTCAATTCATGCTTACCTAAGCATTCACTATTAGTCTTTCCACAAATAACCATAGAACATATACATACTATATGGTTCTCTAGCAAGTCATATGGTATGTAGATAATTGACAAGAAAAGGATCATATAAGAAATAAACAATATGGCTGAGATCACTTCCCCCCCTTTGTCATATCAAAAAGGCATGGAGGTAGAAGAGCTAAAAGTGCATGTCTTCTCCAGAGATACATGCTAAAGTAATCAACTACATGCAGAACACACAAAACAAAGACAAAGCATGGAGAAATAAGCAATCCAATGGCATAATCAAAATATGGAAAACCATACCAAGAACTCATATGATATAGTCAACCAAAGAGTAATGGTACATAAGATTCAAATTACTACAATAAGCATCTCCTCACGGAAAGAGACAAACCAACGATAAAATAGCAAGATGATGAAATAGTACGTCTCAGATACAATGTCCTAATGTCTTAGTACAAAAATAATCTAAAATATAGATATGATCAACTCCTAAAGACTATAGAACTAAAACCATCTAAGCTATATATATGTTATCTATGTCAACAGGGTCATCATCAGCATCAACATCATTGACCTCGGGCTCACAGTCCTCATCACCATATGAAGGTGCAACAGAGACAACAACATCTACACCTTCATCTCTAGAGGAACTAATGAAGTCATCATTAGAACTATCCTCATATCTGCCAGTCTTAGTGCCCTCATCATCATCAACCTCATCCTCACCCGCAGCATGGTCAGGCATCTCCTCAATGGCATGAAAACCAAAACTACGATCGGGCCATCTAGCATTCTGCTCAACCCATGACATGCCAAGATCATGTAAAACATTTGCTTGGTCAAAGGAGGGAGCAACCATCCCAAGACTAGAAATTAGGGTGGCAGCAAGACCAACAGTCAAAGCTAGCAGAGGAAGCACACCATGGGTATCCACCATCAGCAGTGGGGGTGGCAACAGAAGCAGCGAGTGGAGGGTGGGGTAGAAGTGACTGTATGCATATGAGGCATAGTCACTGCCTGCGTAAGGCTGGTAGGAAGGGTAGGTATGGATACATTACAGGTTCATGTGTGACATGATTTGGCATAGGTCTTGGTGAAGGTGATCCTGAACCTGAAGGTTATACGCCTGATGGTGTATCATGAACCCATAAGGGCCATCATTTTACATCAAGCAAGAGGCGTGGTAAGGTCAGGGTGGTGGTGGAGGTTCCTGGATAGAGGTAGAGGTGGAAGCTCCAGGTGTGGTAGGGGAGGTAGGAAAAAGGTCTTCTTGATTGTGGTCTCATTGATATAGACACCTTTTTGACTAGGTTTGTAGTGGAGATCATGGAAAGGGACTTGTGAGTTGCAAAGGCAAAAAGACCACAAATCAAGGCAGGGTGGAGGGTACCACATGTGTTCTTCCTGAAATAAAACATGTCATGTGGTGTAGAATGTATCGGGACCACTTGATTTTGATAATTTTTAAAAGACTGTGCATAATCAAAATAGTGTTTTGTGCAAATTCATTTTGGTTTTTCTTTGGATGCACATTGCAATTAACTACTAATGCAATTAGATAGTTTTTTTAGATCCAGGGAAGATGATGGTAGCGTTGACTTATTCCTATAGGGAACATGAAGCTTCTTCAAAAACTTGTGAATATCAGGAAGAGTAAGATCAAAGCTTTCATTGGAGGCCTCAGGGTCAAGGAGATCGTAATAATCAGGGCAATCATGTCTCCACGTGTCAGTAACCTCAGTTCTATTGAAAAAGATATTCAAGGAATCTTTAGAGATGGTTGTACTGACAATCATGGAAGTTAGAATAACATGAGTATTAGGAGCTGCCACAATTGTGTTGTAGTTCCATTGAATATTGTTATAGAATTGTGGAAGCACAAGCGTTCTACGCACAAAGCACCTAGTGATGGGAAGAAAACAGCTCAACAACCTCCTTGATAACCTTCATCATGATGAGAGGAGGCTTAAACAAAGCTCTAAATGGGAAAGGGTTCCTAGGAAGGGGCTCTTTATAGTGATTTGAAGCTTCGGAGGAGAAGAAGGAGGTGCCATCAAAGGATAAGAGGCAAGGAGCAGAGGACGAGGGTGCTCCACTAGGAACGACTCTCTTCCTATGATTGGAGGCCATGGAGACAGATTGAGAAGCAAAAACAATCAAAGGTAGAGAGAACCTAACCAACAGGTCATCTAGCCGCCTAGATAGGAGAGGGAACAGGCAAGGGAGGCTAAATGATGCCTGGGAGAGGATGTGCGAACCTAGGGTTGGAGGTCAAGGAGGCTGGGGACGGGATCAATCAATTTTTCTCTAGTTGAAAGGGAGAAAATTTGACCAATACCCTTTTGAATTTTGGTCCAGCTCACCCATCTATAGAGTTCTGTAATTTGGAAGCTCGACCGGTCGGGTATTTTCACATGACCTCAGCTAGGGATCGACCGAGTTTGTAATTCGACCGATCGACGGTTTGTCCAAAAATTAGAACTATTAATTCCTAGCCTCTAGAGTGCTAATTGAATTTATTTCTTTAACCTATTATGCATTTTAGACACATTGAGACAAATTTCACTCATCATAGGGTACTATTTTGCGATAAAACATTAATTTACAAAAAATCCAAAACAAGAAATACAAGGCATGGAAACAAGACAACTATAACACATAGTAAGCAAGAGATGATTAATTTTGAGCAAGAAACATATAGGTAAGATAAAAACTAGTTACAAAGCATGCCAATATCATCAAGAGTAGTTATAACAAGTTTTTATCTAATAAAAGCAAATTGTTCTCTAGCTAGAGGTTTTGTGAAAATGTCTGCAAGATGATTCTCCGTATCACATGCATGATATAAATATCCTTCTTGGCAATGTGGTCATGAAGAAAGTGATGACAAACCTCTATATATTTAGCTACACTATGCAAAATAGGATTGTAAGACAAGTTTATTGTATTAGTATTATCACAAAAGATAGGAGAAGCATAAAAATGAATGTTAAAATTTTGGAGCATTGCTTCATTCATAGGACTTGGGAACAACAACTCCCAACTGTAATGTATTCACCGTCGATAGTTGAAAGAGCCACGATGCTTTGTTTCTTAGAGAACCAAGAAACTAGACAAGGTCCTATGAAGAAGCAAGTGCCACTTGTACACTTCATATCAACCAAACAACCTGCATAATCAACATCATTATAAGCAGTAAGAGTAAAGTCCCTTGACTTGGGATACCATAGTTCAAAATTTTAGATTTTGGCTAGATACCTTAAAATCCTCTTAGCCGTTGTAAGATGTGATTTTCTAGGACTTGATTGAAAGTGGGCACACAAGCCAACACTAAACATTATATCAATTCTAGAGGCAGTTAAATAAAGTAAACTTTCATTCATACCTCTATAGATCTTCTCATCTACCTTTTCTCCTTCTTCATCTCTATCGAGCTTTGCATTGTTTCACATGGGGGTGTCCATCAACTTGATGTTCTCCATACCAAAGCACTTAATAGTTCATTGGTGTATTTGCTTTGGTTAACGTTTGTTTGATTTGAAAGCCAAGGAAGAATGTAAGCTCCCCCATCATGCTCATCTCGAACTCACTTTGCATAAGAGCACTAAACTCCTTACAGAGATCAAGATCAATCCCGCCAAAAATAATATCATCAACATAAATTTGAATAATCAAGAAATTACTAGAAGTGTGTTTTAGGAACAAATTAGAATCAACTTTGCCCATGATATGGCCATTTTCTAGAAAAAGGTTCTTTAGTTTCTCATTCCAAGCTTGAGGTGCTTGTTTGAGACCATAAAGAGCTTTTCACAACAAATAAACATGGCTAGGCAAATAATCATGTTCAAAGACGGGAGGTTGAGCAACATATACTTCCTCCTCAATTGTACTATTCAAAAACACACTTTTAACATCCATTTGATAAAATAGAAAATACTTATGACTAGCAAAGCAAGCAACATTCTAATTGACTCAAGTCTAGCTACAAGTGCATATGTTTCATCAAAATCTATACCTTGTTGCTGATTGTAGCCTTGAGCAACTAACCTTGCTTTGTTTCTTATCACTTTTCCGCTTTCATCAAGCTTGTTTTAGTAGACCCACTTGGTGCCAATGATCTTTAATCACTTGGTCTTGACACAAGTGTCCATACTCGGTTCTTCTCAAACTGTTCCAATTCTTCTTGCATGGCTAGGATCCATTCATCATCCCTGAGGGCTTCTTTGACATCTTTAGGATCAACTTGAGAGATGAAGGCATAGTCTGCTTGTTCTTTGTTGTATGAAACCCACATCTTCACTCTCTAAAAAATATTGCATATGGTGAGCTCTTTAGGATGATGCTTTGCAAAGCGGGGGGTTGAATCTTCTTTTCTTTGTATTTTTCTCCTTCATCACCTAACATCTATTTTCCATTCTCAATGATGTTGAGTTCTTTTAAGTGAGGAATCACCTCATCAATAACATCATCATTAGAAATATTCTTAGAAATAGAGGGGTTAGTCGCAACAAATATAACATTGATAGATTCTTCTACTTTACACAATTCAATGTCAAATACTCTATAAGCTTTGCTAGTAGTGCTATAGCCAAGAAAGAAAGCCTTGTAAGTCTTCAAATCAAACTTGTCTATAAAATCCTTGGTGTTCAAAACAAAACAAGGACAACCAAAAACATGAAAGAAATCAATAGAAGGCTTTCTACCATGCCATTGTTGATAGGGGTTTTTCCTTTAAAGACGACTGAGTAGAAACTTGGCTTTGCACAAAATATGAAGTACTAATGTCTTAGGCCCAAATCTTCTTTGGAGTTTCATACTCTAGAAGCATAGTCCTAGCCATTTCATATAGTGACATATTATTTCTCTCTATAATACCATTTTTTTGAGGTGCTTGAGGTGAAGAAAAGTCATGTTCATACACGGATTCCTCACAAAACCGTTCAAACAAATCATTTTCAAATTCTCTCCCATGACCACTGCAAATAGAGATGATCTGACAAGATGCTTCATTTTCAACTCATTTGCAAAAAGTTGAGAAAACATCAAGAGTATCACTTTTTGAAATAAGAAATAAGGTCCAAGTATATCAAGAAAAATCATTGACAGTCACAAACAATATTTCCTACCATAGAGTGATTGTGTACGCATTGGTACAAATAGATTAATATGAAGAAGCTCAAGAACTCTTTTGGTGATAAGGACTCATTTGGATTTGAAGGAGGACTTGGTTTGCTTTCCTTGGGTACAAGGTTGGCATTCCTGACCCTTTTCAAAATCCAATTTAGGAAGTCCCTTCACCAAATCCTTTTTGCTCAACTTCTTCATTTGATGCATATTTACATGACCAACCCTACAATGCCACAAAGAAATATCATTCAAATTAGCAACAAGACATCTACCCACAATAGGCTTAATAGAGTCAATCACAATAATATAGATATTACCATTTCTAGTTCCCTTATATATAACATTGTAGCAGAGGGAATCTATACGCAAGCATTAGAGTGAGGTAAAAAGAACAAGATAACCATTATCACAAAGTTTACTAACACTTTTTAATTGTGATGTAGGCCATATACAAGAAGTACATTATTAACACAAAGTGAATCACCTACATCACCCTCACCTATCACCTACCCTTGTTGTCACCAAAAGTAACTGACCCTCCTTTCTTATTTGTGAATTGATTGAAGTGGCTGATTTCAACTGTGATATACTTTGAGCAACCACTATCAATGATCCATTTTCCTTTTACCTGCAAGAAAGGAAGATGTCAGTCCCCAACTCAAACTTTGAGAGTCGGTGTTAGCTTGGGGACCCATTTCATCTTTGGGTTGGTCCCCTTTTCTCTATAAGGATAATAAGTAGAGTAATGGTCATCACTCTTGCAATGAACACAAACCAAATGGTTCTTAGAGCCAGAGGACTCTCCATGGAAGATAGGAGGCCCCATGCTCTTTTTCTTACCCTTTCCCTTTCTCTTGCTCTTTAGAACTCCCTCTACATATCCCAAACCACTAGTACCACTATGTTTGGTAGAGTGATCTAGAACTTCATTTAGGGATTTCTTTCCTTTGAGGAATTTCTGTAAGTAATCTCTTAGTTTGTGATTATCATCATTAAGGGTAATGGTGGTAGAAGATAAACTAGCAAGATCATCTTGTGCATGAAGCAAGTTGGCCTCGAAACAGAGGGCTTTAGTAAGATAAAAATCTTTCTCTAAAGTAAGACTAGCAACTTCATGACTAGGCAACAAAGGTCTAGAAGAGATATCATTAACTTGAGCAAGCAATCAAGTATTTTCAGTTCTAAGTAAAACAAGCTCATCAAGATAGATTATATTCTCATCTTTAGTAGCATAAAAAACAAGCTTAAAATCATCATTTTCAGTTTTTAATAAACCAAGCTTGTCTACTAGGTCTTGGTTTTATTCCTTAAGACTGTTGATGTTCTTAAGTTAGGCACCATTCTCTACTTCAACTCCATTGATTGGAGCTCAAGGTAAAAAAACTACCCTGGCAAGGAATCAATGCTATCAAGATGCAACTTCACATTTTGATCCAGAATGTCTATTTTAGCATACAAATCATCAATGATCTTTCCTAAACTTTTCTTTTTAGACTTGCATTCAACATAAGATGAACATGAAGTACTTAACATATCAATAAGAGTTTCTTTGGATAACTCATGCAAGCTTACCCCACTTACCTCACCAATGTCTTCACTTGTGGAGGCCATGAGTGCAAGATGGCACTCTCCTTCATCGAAGCTTGATCCACTTGAAGAGGATTCTTCCCAATCTGCATGAGTTGCATACTTGATGCTTTTGTCCTTCTTACCCTTCCTCTTGTACTTGCCTTCCTTTTGTAGTCATTCTTCTTCTTGTGACTGCTCTTGTGGTAATACTTCTTGGCCTTGGGCGTTCATTCTTGTAGTGCCCCTTTTTTCCACATTCATAGCATCTAGGAGTATAGGATGATGAAGGATTTCCCTTAAAGTTCTTGCCCTTGGAGTAATTTGCTTCATGATCACTAGGGCCATCATCTTCACTTGAGGAGGGTGGAGAGGACCAGAAAGCAAGTTGTTGTTAAGGAATCATTGCCTCCACTTGAGCTTTGAAGGCATCATTTTTTATCTTCTTTGATTCCTTCTCATCTTTCTTGTCATCTTCTTATTACTTGTCTAGTCTTGGCTCATGAGCTTGAAGGTTTCCAATAAGCTCCTCAATGGGTAAGTCACCAAGACTTCTAACTTCTTCAAAGTCACCTTGGATTCCCATCTCTTGGGAAGAGACCTTAGGATCTTGGAGTTGATAGTCCATCTATCCAAGGTGTGTCCCAAACCACAAAGCCCATTGATGATGGTGTTGAGCCTTGTGTACATGACACGCTTTTACCGTGCGTAGAACGCAAGTGTACGCGTCAATGTAGTATAGGCCTTTTGTGAGGCCCGAGTCGAACTCAGGGACACTGAACTATCGGTAGACTACTACTAACTGGTCGCGATCAGCTAAACCGATTAAAAGAGTTTGAGAGTTGTTGTAAAAATAAAAGAAAATAAAATAAAATAAAGCAATTGATTAAAGGTTTAATTTAATCAATTCAAGTGAAGATCCTTAGGATTGTGGTTTCACCGCAGGTTTTCATTGTATGAATTTCCATATAATAATTCAGGTTCATCTCTCAATCCAGGTAGTGGCCTGTAGTCAGAATTGCCCACTGTCGTGGTACAATTCACTACCTATGTCTAGGTCGGTTCCACCGTCGTAGTAACCTATACACTAAACTAGGTGCATTATAATCAACCTCTGGGTTTCCACCATTAATCGTACATCGCCTTGTTCAAGGGATTTGTTAATTAATGTGAATTTCGTCTCTTTTCAACCGTTAATTCTTCTTTCAAAGTAATTAAAGGCATTAGATTATTATTATGGTGATCAAGCATAACAATATTATTGAGAAAATGAAATCATACCATGGATTCAAGAGATAAATTATGAATTACTATGATAAAAATGTCATACAATGCTTCCCCGGGCTACTCCTGGACCTAAAGATGAAAAGGATTAGCCCAACATGTTCATCTCATATCAAAACATGGTAGAGAAAAGGGGAAACATGGAGAAAAACACGATTAAGTAATAAAACCCCTGAACGGAGGAGATCCAAGCGTTCCTTGGCGTGGAATGCGCGATCTACAACCTTTCGGCGGTGGAAAATGTCTTCTTCGGCTTCCGGAACGGCTGAGGCGTGCTTCTGGGCTCTGTTCTTCTCTCCACACCTTCTCGGAACGTGTGCAGCGGCTAATGACATGATATATTGCTCTTGGCCGCCGTCATTAGGTATAATCCCCGAGTTAGGTTGCAAAAATATCACAGCCGTCAGATTTAGATCAATCTGAAACAAACTTGTATCTGACGGTGTCGATACCATCGACACGGGTCGATGGTATCGACCTTGCGCGATATCGGAAAGTCTTCTTTCTCTTCATTGTTGCGCCTGGTGCTGAATCGATACCATCGACGAGGGTCGATGGTATCGACACCCTCAGGCGTCAGTTTTGTCCTTTTCTGTCGTCACAGCTCCACTTGTCAATAGTATCGACTAAAGGGTCGATAATATCGACTGTCTTCTCGCCAACAACCTGAAGGTACGTCACTACCATCGACTTCCCCGTCGATGGTATCAACTCTGTGTTGCTCCTTGCGGATGGCAACATGTGGTAGTGTCGATGGTATCGACTGCTGTCGATGGTATCGACAGCAGCAGATATGTGTTTTTCCTGAAATTGCAACACAAACCCACATAAACCGAAATAAAACATATTATTGTAAGCATTTATGTTCAAAACAATAAAATGAAGGAGATTTGACACTGAGAAGGATCATAGACTAAAGTAAATGAATTATGCAATATTAACCACCAAAATGACCAATAAATGCATAAAACACAAGTAAAACAAGTCTATAAATGCGACTCAAAATCATCGCATCAAACTTGTGTACTGATCAAATGATAAGGAGTTCGATAGTATCAACATCGGTGTCAATGGTATCGATACAGTTACATCTCGACAACTCTTTCCTTCTTACCAATTTTGTAACCTTGTGTACATCTCAACAACTCTTTCCTTCTTACCCATTTTGAAGTTCTCAAGCACTCCATTGAGCATGTAGATCTTTGACTCTTTAACTTGTTGTGTGCCTTCATAGGTAACTCACAACTTGTTCTAAATCTCATGGGTAGTGTCCCAAGTTGAGATTTGGTTGAACTCAGAGAGAGTGAGGGCAACATCGATGATGTTTATTGCCTTGGCATTGAGCTACACCTTCTTGAGTGTAGCTTCATCCCAAGTAGCTACATCACCCATTGGAGACTTGTATGGAGGAAGCATCACTCTTCACATTTCGTAGGTCATACTTTGAAGGTAAAACAACATCCTCAGCTTCCAATAGAGGAAATTGGTGCCGCCAAAGACCAAAGATCTCATGAAGAAGATTTCCTCTAGGTTAAGAGACCCAAGTAAGTCACCCATCTTATCGTCTTGAGGAGATGTGTCGGAGAAGACCGTAGCTCTGATACCACTTGTTGGATCGAAGGGCTCTAGAGGGGCGGTGAATAGAGCTAAAAACACTTGCACAAAACATGTTAGACCTTAAAGTTACTTCGAATAGGCACAATTGCAAATAGTGAATTTGATGGTAATTTAAACATACACAACAAGGATGATAGATATTGAAGCAACCAAATTAACAAGCTATTTTAGAGTGGTTCCACTCTCTAGACTAGGAGAGAGTCAGTCCATTATTTAGAAAGGTCAAACTCTAGGATTTCTTAATCATGTCTACTTCTTATTTTCACTTATAAGAGTTACAACATATGACCTTCCTTTTCTAAGACAAGGATATTCAACTTCCCTTTGAGACCAAGGGAGCCAACAACCTTACAAACAAGGTCGTACCTATCTAAGGGCTAGTCTTCTACCTCACCAAGGTCTTACCCACTCTTGCTAGCAGTTGGATGTCTTCATCAAGGAGATCCCCTTCTTGTACCGAGTCTTTTACCTTGAAGGATTCACCCACTCAGCTCCTTAGATCTCCCGCCTTGTCCTCCTACTTCATTCATAGAAGCTTTATGCACCTTCTTGTACACTTCGAAGAAGCTTGCACCTTCTCCTACACTTGGAGAAGCTTTCACCAACTTGATCTTGAAGAAAGGTGTTGGGAAAAGAGAAGCTTTGATAGCTTTACAAGCATACAATGAGGTAGCTCTCTAATAGAGATCCTATCTCACTCATAATGACGAATAGAAGTATGATCAAGAGAGAGAGAGAGAGAGGCTCAAGTGGACTGGATGCACTCAATTATAGCAAGGAGCTTGAATAGCATGAAAGAGCAACCTTAGAATGAACTCCAAGAGCTCCTATTAATAGATAAGGGTGTCCACTAGAAAGTAGGAACACCTGTAAATATTTTCTAGCCGTTTGGAGGGTTACAATGGATATAATTTCGAGTTTTGCAACACTCAAAGGTTAGAATCACTTTTTCTATATTTTTCGTACAATGCATTCAGTCGAGTTTTAATAAAGATAATTCCATGGATCACGCTGTGCAACAAAGCCAATTTAAACCATCGGTCGAGTTTAACCTGGTGGAAACTCAACCCGATCCACTTAAATAGTTTTGGGCTGCACAAGGATCGATCGAGTTCTATGAATGTGTAACTCACCGATTCAAAGTCATTCTCAAAGTCCATTAAGGATCGACTGAGTTTGTAACTCAACTGATGAACAACATGTAATGAATTTTAGAAAATAGATTTTAAGTCATCAAACGTTCGAATTATGTGTCCCTGATTTGTCTCGTCTTAGTTACAAGTCATATCATCAATACAAATGATTATAAAAATAATCTAAGGTGATTTGGAGCATTTTCCACAAAAGTGCATTTGCGTTGCAAAACAAGCTAGGGCTTGAGCAATTTGATCCTTTTCATGTACCTAATTCCTGAAATCAATATCAAATAAACATACTACATGCATATGAATAAATGGTTAAGTCATTATCAAAATATGAATAATGTGTAACACTTAAATCTATAGTTCTTTCTCGCCTCCCAAGTTGTTTGTATTGGGACCATATCTTCAAACTTGTGTGTTTGTTACTTTCTTTATGTTTTACCATTTTGGGTCTACCTTGAGTTTGCGCACACGTGCTAGTAGAACTTACATGCTAGTAGAACTTATAGTCAAAATTCTATTTGGATTATTTATATGAATGCATTTTCCTTTAGGGAAAAATCATGAGTGATTCAAAGACAACTTTGTGTTCATGTGACTTACGCATCACAAGATTTCCATTTCTTTCAAAGAAAACTGTACAAAATCCTGAGTAAATCGTCGTCCATCCCAATCCCAGATTTTATTCATTTTGATGAAATTTCACATGGCTTGACAACCACTTTTTATAGTCGAACAATTCCTTAAACCGAATGAAGCATTTTAGCCATAACCCACAAATCCATCCAGCAATTGTTTATCATTATTTTTTTCCAGCATGGCACAACAATTTTTTCAAAACATATTGAATATTGAGATTTGAATGAGCAATTCTTTTTTATTCAGTTTAGTTTCTACAATTTTATCTAGATTTTTATAGTAATATGCTATCATTAAGTGGATTACAGCTTGTTTGGTTCACTGGACATGATTTCTATTGGATACAATGAAGGATTGGTTGGTATGGGATGCACGAATGATTAGTTCTTTGTATTCCATCTTACGTTTGGAAGGAACACAGGAAAGGATTCTAGAACTAACAGAAAGCAGAACCACCAGATCCAGAACGATTGGAGTACAAGGAGAAAAATTAAGCGTTGCTATAAGTAGGTGGAGGTTAGGCGTAAGATATGGAGGTTGGACAGTTTTATGTACTGGCAGGAATGTAGAGGATGGCCGTTTTCTGCAATTTGAGAAGGAAATCAGAAGGATCTGATTAAGAAGTACGACCTGCAGTAATGGTACTTGAAAGATGCAAGAAAGGTTTACATTCTCAATTAGGATCCTCATACAAATATTATGTTGTTATGTAGTTTGATGCACTTTCAAGAAGTAATTAATACATCTAACCAATTGAACAATTCGGGTAAATGGTTCCCCCTGCACTGCTTTTGTCGAACTAATAGAAATCAAATCCCAAGTCTGATATTGGTACAAGATCGCCATACGATAAATGAACTTTTTTTCCTGCTAGTTTTAAAATACAATTTTTACATGATATCATACTAAAATCAAAGGGCAAAGCCAAAATGTAATATATATATATATATGTGTGTGTGTGTGTGTGTGTGTTTGTGTGTGTGTGTGTGTGATCTAAATTTGCTAATATTGGTAATGTAATAATGTTAAATTTATCCAAGACAAACATGTGTAAACAAAATCACATTGTAACTTTGCTTGTCACATGCACAAGGCTTAATCAAACAAAAGAAAATAAGTTGACAAACCAATATGCAAAAAGAATGCAAAGAATAATAGAATAAAGAATAGCCCAATTTAAAAGAGAATGGCCGCTCCGGCGACGCTTGAGGCGATTTCGGGTGTGACAACAGGGAATGCTACTGGGGTGTCTGACGGAGTGAGTGTGCCTTCAGAAGTAGTAGCAAATGCATATCTGGAAGGTGAGGTTTTAGAGAAGTAGAGTAGAGTGAAAAATCAAGGCCCAACGACCATATCTGTGGCAAAAAAGTTAAAAGGATGGGCGGATCTGTTCAAGCAAGGAGGAACGAGTAACCTAGTCAATCAAAAGAAGACATAGATTGAAATGGTGGGCGGAAAGCTTATCTACTCAAGGAACATTGCTCAGAGGAACCTTGCTCGTTGGAGTAGAATGGCGGCATGCTATGTGGTGGGCCTTAAGCCACATTAGCCTACTCTTGTGAAACATCTCGCCATGATTTGGAAGGTGAAATGCTCAACGGAAGTTAGATCTAGAGGCAATGGTTACTTCATAGTGATGTTCTCGACAGATGAAGACATGACCATGGCGTTGGACGGAGGTCCATGGTTTGTTGCTGGAAAACCATTGATTCTGAAGAAATGGAAGGGGGGGAGTGTCACACCCCGATCTCGCATTTCCCACTAATCACGAGATTAGGGCACAACGGAGGGATTACTCACAAGCCACACCACTCAAAGCTTTTTAAAACATTTTAAAGACATTAAAAGATAATCTGATTTATGCTGTAAACTAAATCTAAACAAACTGCGGAAGCATTTGTATTAAACTGACTAGCAATATAAAGAAAGTCTACAGCAAATTACATTGTTCAACATAAAGTAAACATAACAGTTAATTTACATCTTTATACACATACCACATACACACTCTCTCTTACCCACACCATGTCCCAAGGACCGAGGGGAAAGGACTAAGAGACCTTTAATTAGACTAACTACAAACCTTTTATAACTAGGCGTTAGGATGAAACGACCCTTCCGATTCCTGATGTTGACCTGAAAATATTTTGAGTAGAGGTATGAGCCTACTCGCTCAGTGAATAGCATTTCATTTAGCTATCACTAAACAACTCATCATGTTTATAGATTTAAATAAAACATAAGTACAGTACTAAGCAGGGCAGTTCTAATAACATAACAGATTTGCAGAATATAATCACATTTCCATGCATTAACAGATAATTTGAACAGATAAACAGATATAAAGAAATAGCACAAAAGTTCGAATACTTTAATTTACTGTGATCCTATATGAGTACCAATTTATATTATTATTAAGCCCTAATCATATACAGTGTACCCTGTATATGAAGATCCGTAGCGAACTACGATCCCACCGTACAAGACTTAGCGACACACCCGGGAAATGCTAAGTCTGACGCCAGCCCTGCTCTGCCACAGGACCCCAGGCTCATCGGCCTCACTGCACTACATCGAGTGCTCTAGACTCCTCCTCTAACGAGAGTACACAAGCGGAGAGTCTCACGGGGTTACCTCCATGACATCACACGGATCTTGTTGCAATAACCCCCAATTTTCTCCAGTGCCACCGTGACATCGCACACATTATTGTTGGACACTGCCTCTCTATCCTCGTGTCTCCATGACATCGCACGGATAATGTTGCAACACGAGTTTCACCCCTAAGAAGCAGATCTGTCAAAGGGGTTCTACGGTGTTAGGGCACCTAAGTCTATTAACTGATTAACATATAACCATTTCAACAGGAATATCACATTTACTGATTTCATATCAGATCACAATACACTGTCATTCTAAACTGACAGAGCAATATATTTCAAATCATTGTAATTTCTGAGAAATTCTCATACCATGCATTCAGACAAATTAGAAATGCATAAATAACCCAACTTATTTCAATTTTGCACATACATAGCGAATTTACGCAATTGAACATCTTATTGCACAAATTAAAGAAATTTACTTCACATACGAGAATCATACTCAACATTTGTCAATTCTCTAAAATTCTCGAAAAACGTGCACATTAACCCAAATCTTGGTTTGTGCATCACTTAACTCAATTAAGAGTTAATTACATTTCACAATATAATTTAATAACAATACTTGAGAATTTCTGGTAATATTTCAGAGAAATGTGCCATTTCATGTAAATATCAATTTACACATATTAACGTCAAAAGATATATGAAATTAGGGTTTTCATGCATATTTTATTTATTCATATCTACTTTGAAATCGTACATCTGATAATTTATCAGAAATCTTCATTGTTTGGGTTCATACCCAAATTATACCATTTTGAGACATAAATTTCTAATTTCAACATTCAAATGAGCAATTTAGGTTCCAATGAACCATATAAATCTACCGATTCAATCCACACTGATCAATTGCTAAATTTAATCATATAATTACGTCTAGAAGCAATTTATGAAATAAAAAGTCGGGCGACGCCAAACGCTGCCCGACGCCTGATAACGCCTGTTATCAGCGTAATTCGCGCACAAAACAAAAAATATTCAAACACCTGAGTTTATTAATGATAAATAAATGAAATCCTACTCACAGTGTCCGGATTCGTCCGAAGATGCGTCCAAGGCCGGATTCTGGGCGATTTAGGATCGTCTTCTACCTTGGTATTATTTGATTTACTGTTCTTGTTCACGGCCAGTTGCTTCACGTACAGCAGATTGGCGGAAGGGAGAGGCTCAATTGATTTGGCGCAACTCATGGTTAATTGATGGAGGTTTCCGATTCTATATTCATAGCTGAACTCATTGGTGCTGCTTGATATTGCTCTTTGTGCCCAGAAGGGCTCGTGGCCACTGGCCTAGCTGCTTCACATAGCTATTGTCGCTGCTTGTGGATGGAGCGCCGCCCCTGCAGCTGGGCACAAATGGAGGAAGGGGAAGCTGTGGTTTAAACTCTTAGACTATGGCTGAGGTCGAAGGTGCCTCTACCTTGGTGCTAGATGCGCCCAAGGGGCGCCTAGCTGCTGTCCCGCGCAGCCGCTGGCTACAGGTCGACTGCCCACGGCTAGGCAAGTTGTTGCTGGAAAAGAAGAAGAAGAAGGGAAGGAGGAAGGAAGGTGGAGGTAGGAGAAAGGAGGGTGGACGCGCTGGTCGGAGGTGAAGAGCCCCAAAAGTCGGCCCACTTCTCTTCTTCACCTATCTGCTGCGATTGGCCGCTGGGTGGGCTACTGTACGGCGCTACAGCTAGGATGCCGACTTGCTGCTAATCGTGGTTGTAGGTAGGGCGCCACCCTAGGCCAAGGTAGAGGAAGAATGGAGGAAGGAGAAGGAGAGGGTGATGGTGGCGTTGCTAGTCGGAGCTAGGGCTGAAGGAAAAATCGCCCCTTCTTTTCTCCTCTGCTGCAATCGAGCAGCCTGCTAAAGGGTGCCGCCTTTGGCAGTTTGTGTTCTATCGGGATATTTATCAGGAAGAAGAAATAAAGGATGAAAGGTTATAAAGATAAATAAATGGAAAAATTGCAGAATTGGACCCAAAAGTTAAAACTATCATAACTTTTGCCTCGAAGGTCCGTTTCAAACGATTTTTTTTTGCAAAACTTCAAGCACAGAATCCACTATGACCTTGAAGCAAGAAATCATCCTTATTAACTAGCAAAACATGATCAAAACACTAATTACATTTATGAGTATCTTATTCAACTTAATTAACTTAATGATCAACATTGCTACTATCATTAATTACCTCAAATGATTCAATCTCAACTATTGATACACATATTAGCTTATCTTGATTAACCATAATGTTTAATAAGATACTCAACACTAATCAAGGTGTTTCACGCTAATTGAGGTATTTACTGGCTAACCCTGATATGGGTTGTAACAATCTCCCTCCCTTATAAGAATTTCGTCCCGAAATTCCTAAAAAGAAAAGGAAACTTGTTACACATCTCTGACCCAAAACTCCCACGTGACTTCCTTTAGGTTGTGGTTTCTCCACAAAACCTTCACTAACGGTATCTCGATTCTTGAGCTCCTTGATTTCTCCGATCAACTATCTGTATTGATCCCTCAACATAGAACACATCAGGTCTGAATATACAGGTTCTGGGTCCACTATCTCCTTTGGACCAGAGTAACACTTCTTCAACATCGATACATGAAATAAATCATGTAAATTAGTCAATTCATATGGCAAATCCAACTTATAGGCTATAGGTCCAATCCTCTCAATGATAGGATACAGGCCCATAAACCTAGGAGTCAGTTTACCTCTCTTACCAAATCTCAGCACTCATTTCCATGGTGAAACCTTCAAATTCACTTCATCACCAACCTAAAACTCAAGAGATCTACGTCTCTTCTCGGCATAACTTCTTCTGCCTGTCCTGTACAACTATCAACTGCTCTTAGCATGTCCTCAAGAATCTGAATGGTCCTTTCTGACTGACCATTCGTGTGCAGGTGAAAAGTTGTACTGAACCTCAACTTTGTGCCCAAAGCTCGATGCAACTGATTCCAAAACCTGGATGTGAACTTAGAATCCTTATCTGATATAATTGAAACCAGGACACCATGTAACCTATCTATCTCATACACATCTATCTTAGTCAACTTCGGGACATCAAAGGTTGACTTAATATGAAGAAAGTGAGCAGACTAAATTAGTCTATCCACAATCATTCATATCGAGTCATAACCTATGGTGTCCTGGGTAACCCTACCACAAAAATCCATTGTGATATGTTCCCATTTCCATTCAGGCATAGAAAAAGATTACAAGGTAGTTGTAGGTTTCTGGTGCTCAGCCTTAACCTACTGACACACATTGCACCTAACCACATACTCAGCTACATTCTTTCCACGCCAGGCCACCAATACAACTCCTTGAGATTCTTGTACATCTTAGTGTTGCCTGGATGCATGGTGTACATTGATGCATGTGCTTCCTCAAGAATCTTTTCTTTCAAATCACTGTCTCGAGGTACACAACATATCATGCTAATACAACACACCATCATCTAAAAATCTAAACTTTGGTCTTTACCCCATGTCAAGTCATGCATGATCTGATGTAACTCACTATCACCCTACTGTAGTTCCTTAATTTAATCATAAAAGATAGGCTTGACTTGCATTTGTGCAATCAAACCACTCTACTCTGTCACCCCTAAGTCTAAGTTCAACTTCTGCATCTCTATTAGCATGTCTCTCTTGAAACATGCCATAGAGAATGCATCAGTTACAAAACTAGACTTCCAGCTTAAGGCATCAGCTACCACATTCGCCTTCCCAGGGTGACAGTCTATCGTCACATCATAAAGATAGTGACGCTGTGTCATACGAGCATGAACTACAACAGATATCTCCAAAACATGTATCAGGTAATACTCCTCATTCTATGCTACTTACTTATTGTTACATTTCAAATTTATATTATATTTCACTCTTTCCGAGCCATTTTCACATTGTTTATCTACCTTTAAACCCTAGATTTTATTAATTCTAGCTTACCTTTCATAGAACAAATCTCATGATCTTATTTTATAGGGATGCTAGTACTCAAGGTCAAATCACTATTGATATCCCTTGAACTACTACAACTCTAAACATTCTAGAGTTTCTTCTTTATCAATAACATAGCGTTATTGTGATGTGACTATGTTCCCTTAGTTTGAAATTCAAACTTTAGATCTCATAAGTTTTACTAAATTCTTCCTTATCTTATCACTGGAATTTCCTTTCTCTCATTTGTTCTAGACTTTGGTATTTCCATGATATCTCTTCAATTTAATGGAAACTTATAACGTAACATGAGTATCATTTCAAACTGAACAAGCCATATATTCAGGTATTGCAAATATCAAGAGATTCAACATAATAAGCATGCATGCAGATTTCAAATTCTTAAATAATCTAATTACATGTCCACTTGTAATTTACTGAGAAATCAATATCAATATGCATGCAGGCAGACTGGAATTCTCAAATAAACAGAATGCATGTCAATTTGGCACTTTATACACTAAAATTGTGCAATTGAACTGTTAAGCATCACACATCTTATACTGAGAATTTTGATATCAAAATACTTGATTCATTGAACACCCTATCCTTAGGGTTTCAATTACCTCATTCACTTATTACATGGCAACACCCTATCCTTAGGGTTTCAATTACCTCATTCACTCGATTGCAGTTCAAATCACAATATGATATCATTCTAGAACTGTCAGAACAGTGTACTTAAAATAATTGTAAATACTGAGAAATTCTTATATCATGCATTCATTTTCTAAGTTATGTGTTTGTTCTTTATTTTAAAAACTAATTTGTTAGTCTATAGAGATTTAGAATCCAAAGGTAGTATGTATGAATGTATTTAACTTTATAATAAAGATATGCATTCCATACTCTCAATTATGTCTTGTAATTCTCATTCCTTAATCAAAGTCATCATTTCTAACATTTCCTTTAATCCAACTAAGTTTCTTGTCTTGGTCTTATAATTTTCATAAGACTCTTTATTTCTATGTACTTATCATATACTCATCTCTTTTCTTTTATTTTCTCTTTGCTTTGAAGTACATAAAAGTATTTTACTCCATTCCATGATCCAACCCAAAGCTGATTCTTACTATCTTAGCCATTACATATTTTTCTCATATCCTTTCCATACTCTTATATTTACTGTTCGTATAATACAAATCATTAAATTGAATCTGAACCTTGTATCATGTTCCTTTATTTCCAATTAAGGATTGTTCATATGAGACTCCAACATTGGGCCTCAGATATCATTTCCAGCTACTTCTTAGCTGTTCTAATCTTTCCCTTATATCTCAACGTCTTATCGTATGTACATTCTTACTATGATTCAGGTCTAAATCATCCAGAGTCTACTCTAATTATACTATTAATAGGAGTCATTAGATCCCAGTAACGCATCCTGCCAACCGGACCAGGCCGAACCTGTAGTCCTGAAGCCAAGAGCTACTCAGGATTAACCAACCCCTATTGATTTCAAACATGTGGAATGAATATCCACGTAAGGAAAACTCATTTAAACATAACTTTTGGTCTACTTGATACAAAGAATTTAAACAATAATTAAATCATTTCATGACATACAACAACATAAAAGAATCATGTTTACTTTACAAAGTGAAAATCTAATTTCATGCATATAAGTGCATTTCTAGTGATTTTCAATCAAATAAGCAATATAAAGCAAAAATTGTATCACATCCTATGTTAAACCTCTTATTCCTATATTAATTTCTTATCTCATAACCCTAAGATTTCTAGGGTTTTTCTCTGGCCTATCCTTCCTCTGCATACCTGGCCAGGGTATTCAAAGAAGAATAGACAGAGTAGCTTGATACTGGTCAATCTAAGTATTCAGACACCTGGCCAGGGTATCTAAACACTCAGACCTTCCAGAGCTAAAGACACGTCACTTTTTATGTACCTCACTTATAACTTTTATCTTTTGATCCTAATGATCTCTGATGACTCAGCTTAACTCTCAACTTGATTCTCGTGACCACATCATCTTCCTACCATCTGCAATAATATAACAGAACACTTCCTGTTATAAAAGTGCAGTTAGAAGGAAGACACCTAAGTCCTAATCCTATTGGTCTCTTATCGTCCCCTGACCTTGACTTAGAGTATTCATATACTCAACCTATGCTCTGATACCAAGTTGTCACACCCCGATCTCGCATTTCCCACTAATCACGAGATTAGGGCGCAACGGAGGGATTACTCACAAGCCACACCACTCAAAGCTTTTTAAAACATTTTAAAGACATTAAAAGATAATCTGATTTATGCTGTAAACTAAATCTAAACAAACTACAGAAGCATTTGTATTAAACTGACTAGTAATATAAAGAAAGTCTACAGCAAATTACATTGTTCAACATAAAGTAAACATAACAGTTAATTTACATCTTTATACACATACCACATACACACTCTCTCTTACCCACACCATGTCCCAAGGACCGAGGGGAAAGGACTAAGAGACCTCTAATTAGACTAACTACAAACCTTTTATAACTAGGCGTTAGGATGAAACGACCCTTCCGATTCCTGATGCTGATGCTGACCTGAAAATGTTTTGAGTAGAGGTATGAGCCTACTCACTCAGTGAATAGCATTTCATTTAGCTATCACTAAACAACTCATCAGGTTTATAGATTTAAATAAAACATAAGTACAGTACTAAGCAGGGCAGTTCTAATAACATAACAAATTTGCAGAATATAATCACATTTCCATGCATTAACAGATAATTTGAACAGATAAACAGATATAAAGAAATAGCACAAAAGTTCGAATACTTTAATTTATTGTGATCCTATATGAGTACCAATTTATATTATTATTAAGCCCTAATCATATACAGTGTACCCTGTATATGAAGATCTGTAGCGAACTACGATCCCACCGTACAAGACTTAGCGACACACCCGGGAAATGCTAAGTCTGACGCCAGCCCTGCTCTGCCACAGGACCCCAGGCTCATCGGCCTTCAGGCTCATCGGCCTCACTGCACTACATCGAGTGCTCTAGACTCCTCCTCTAACCTGAGTACACAAGCGGAGAGTCTCACGGGGTTACCTCCATGACATCGCATGGATCTTGTTGCAATAACCCCCAATTTCCTCCAGTGCCACCGTGACATCGCACGCGTTATTGTTGGACACTGCCTCTCTATCCTCGTGTCTCCATGACATCGCACGGATAATGTTGCAACATGAGTTTCACCCCTAAGAAGCAGATCTGTCAAAGGGGTTCTACGGTGTTAGGGCACCTAAGTCTATTAACTGATTAACATATAACCATTTAAACAGGAATATCACATTTACTGATTTCATATCAGATCACAATACACTGTCATTCTAAACTGACAGAGCAATATATTTCAAATCATTGTAATTTCTGAGAAATTCTCATACCATGCATTCAGACAACTTAGAAATGCATAAATAACCCAACTTATTTCAATTTGGCACATACATAGCGAATTTACGCAATTGAACATCTTATTGCACAAATTAAAGAAATTTACTTCACATACGAGAATCATACTCAACATTTGTCAATTCTCTAAAATTCTCGAAAAATGTGCACATTAACCCAAATCTTGGTTTGTGCATCACTTAACTCAATTAAGAGTTAATTACATTTCACAATATAATTTAATAACAATACTTGAGAATTTCTGGTAATATTTCAGAGAAATGTGCCATTTCATGTAAATATCAATTTACACATATTAACGTCAAAAGATATATGCAATTAGGGTTTTCATGCATATTTTATTTATTCATATCTACTTTGAAATCGTACATCTGATAATTTATCAGAAATCTTCATTATTTGGGTTCATACCCAAATTATACCATTTTCAGACATAAATTTCTAATTTCAACATTCAAATGAGCAATTTAGGTTCCAATGAACCATATAAATCTATCGATTCAATCCACACTGATCAATTGCTAAATTTAATCATATAACTGCGTCTAGAAGCAATTTATGAAATAAAAAGTCAGGCGATGCCAAACGTTGCCCGACGCCTGATAACGCTTGTTATCAGCGTAATTCGTGCACAAAACAGAAAATATTCAAACACCTGAGTTTATTAATGATAAATAAATGAAATCCTAGCGTCCAAGGTCAGATTTTGGGCGATTTAGGATCGTCTTCTACCTTGGTATTATTTGATTTACTGTTCTTGTTCACGGCCAGTTTCTTCACGTACAGCAGATTGGCGGAAGGGAGAGGCTCAATTGATTTGGGGCAACTCATGGTTAATTGATGGAGGTTTCCGATTCTATATTCATAGCTGAACTCATTGGTGCTGCTTGATATTGCTCTTTGTGCCCAGAAGGGCTCGTGGCCACTGGCCTAGCTGCTTCACATAGCTATTGTCGCTGCTTGTGGATGGAGCGCCGCCCCTGCAGCTGGGTGCAAATGGAGGAAGGGGAAGTTGTGGTTTAAACTCTTAGACTATGGCTGAGGTCGAAGGCGCCTCTACCTTGGTGCTAGATGCGCCCAAGGGGCGCCTAGATGCTGTCCCGCGTAGCCGCTGGCTACAGGTCGACTGCCCACGGCTAGGCAAGTTGTTGCTGGCAAAGAAGAAGAAGAAGGGAAGGAGGAAGGAAGGTGGAGGTAGGAGAAAAGAGGGTGGACGCGCTGGTCGGAGGTGAAGAGCCCCAAAAGTCGGCCCGCTTCTCTTCTTCACCTATCTGCTGCGATTGGCCGCTGGGTGGGCTACTGTACGGCGCTACAGCTAGGATGCCGACTTGCTGCTAATCATGGTTGCAGGTAGGGAGCCACCCTAGGCCAAGGTAGAGGAAGAATGGAGGAAGGAGAAGGAGAGGGTGATGGTGGCGTTGCTAGTCGGAGCTAGGGCTGAAGGAAAAATCGCCCCTTCTTTTCTCCTCTGCTGCAATCGAGCAGCCTGCTAAAGGGCGCCGCCTTTGGCGGTTTGTGTTCTATCGGGATATTTATCAGGAAGAAGAAATAAAGGATGAAAGGTTATAAAGCTAAATAAATGGAAAAATTGCAGAATTGGACCCAAAAGTTAAAACTATCATAACTTTTGCCTCGAAGGTCCGTTTCAAACGATTTTTTTTTGCAAAACTTCAAGCACAGAATCCACTATGACCTTGAAGCAAGAAATCATCCTTATTAACTAGCAAAACATGATCAAAACACTAATTACATTTATGAGTATCTTATTCAACTTAATTAACTTAATGATCAACATTGCTACTATCATTAATTACCTCAAATGATTCAATCTCAACTATTGATACACATATTAGCTTATCTTGATTAACCATAATGTTTAATAAGATACTCAACACTAATCAAGGTGTTTCACGCTAATTGAGGTATTTACTGGCTAACCCTGATATGGGTTGTAACAGGGAGCCTATGGAGAAACCAAAGCTAATAGAAATACCAATCTGGTTGAAGATCCATGATCTCCCGCTTGAACTATGGGATGAAGAAATGTTTAACCGAATTGGCTCTTTTCTGGGGAAATCTATCAAGCCAGATTTGATGACCATGGAGTATCATAGGCTGGAATATGTGAGGCTTCAAGTTCTGATCCTAGTTGATTTCAATTTTCCCAAGGAGTTGCATATTTAGTGTGATGATGGTCAGATGGATACTATCACCTTTGAGTATGAATGGGAGCCGCTGCGGTGTCTCAAGTGCGGCAACTTTGGTCATGAGTCTTCTCTGTGTGAGGTGGATCAGGTTGGTGTTTAGAGGAATAACAGATTGACTCCTCCTTTGAGAAAAGCTTGGGTCCCGAAGAATGTCACCCCTGGTGTACAGGAGGAAGCGAAAGTTTTAAGCAATGCCGTGGATGTTATAAATACTGGAGGGATTTCTACCAATGCTGAGGTGGTGTTTGAGGAAAAGTCAGACTCTAGATCTGGTGTTGTGAATTTTGTTAGGAATATTCATAATCCTGCTGAAGTTAGTGTTGTGGTTACTCCAGCTCAGTTTCCAGTTTGGGAGGTCCAAGGTAGGAGGAATAAATCACCCCCAAAGGTTCAATCTAAAACTACTTCTCTAGTGAGGAATATACATACATCTCTTATCAAATTCTCACCACTCGCCTATTTTGAGAATGGAGAGGAAATTATCCACGAGGGTGGAGGGCATGGTACTAAAATCTCACTTCCCAATTGTTGATGCACCATCAATTATCTCTTGGAATGTGAGGGGTGGTTCTAATAAAATAGCTCACATTCGAGATGTGATTGGTAAGAGTAAGGAAGATATATGCATTATTTTGGAATCAAGAATTAGCAATGAGTGTGTAGCTAATTTTGTTAGCTCTATTTGGCCGGAGGCTAAGCTTGTCTCGAATTTAGAGTTCTACTCCTACACCAGAATTATTGTTATGTGGTGGGATACTAATCTTGTGGTGGAGGAAGACTTCAAGAATGAACAGATGATTCATTATGTTATTATAAAAGGGGACATTAGTCTCACGATGACTGCTATTTATGACGCCAGTGGGGATGCTGAAAGGGTTCTTCTTTGGGATTCTCTGTTGAACATTGCAAGTTTTTGTAGGAAAGCTTGGTGTGTTCTTGGAGATTTTAACGCAGTTAGGCTACATAATGAGAAAATGGGGAAACGCCCACCCTCCAGTAGAAGCATGAGGGACTTCAATGATACTCTTGCAAAGTTAGATCTGTTTGAAACCATCACAAAAGGACCCCTTTTTCACGTGGGATAGCCATAACAAGAAGGGAGTTAGCATGTTCTCTAAAATTGACAGAATATTCTGCAATATGAACTGATGAGTAACTTTCCACATTGTTGGGGGAAGGTTGTTTCTGTCTTGGTCAGTGATCATAGACTGCTTCATTTAAGGCTTTCGAGTAAAAAATGAATCCTTCTATGTTTTGTTTTATTAATGCATGGACACTTCAACTGGGCTGCAGTGAGATGGTGAAGGAAGCTTGGAGTAGTTGTAATGTAGTGGGTGCTCCCATGTACAGGGTGTACAGGAGACTTCAAGCTGTTAAGGATGCTCTATGTAAGTGGAATAGAAAAAAAGTGGGGAATTTTGTGTCTATTGCTAGAGATTTGGAAGCTGAAGCTTTGATGGCACAAAGGGATGTGGATATCAATCCGAATGATATTATCAAACAAAAATATTTGTCGAGCATTAGAAGTAAAACTATCAAAGCTTTGGAGGAGGAGGAGAACTTCTTGAGACAGAAATCAACGGTCCAGTGGTTAAAACTTGGGGATAAAAACTCCAAGTTTTTTATGCCTCTCTGAGGACAATAAGGTTTAGAAACAACATTCATTCTTTGAGAGATGACTCAGGGGTTGTTTATGAGTCAGAAAAAATTAACTCTTTGATTATGAACCATTTCTCTAATCTATTTAATTCCTCCCCTTGTGATAGGGTTGAGTGGAACGAGGAATGGGTTATTCCCACTCTTTCTAATGAGAACCAAAGACGACTTTCTAGTTGGGTCACTAAGGAGGAAGTTGAATCAGTTTTCAAACATCTTCATACTGATAAGGCTCCAGGCCCTGATGGTCTAAATGTTGCTTTCTTTAAAGCTAGCTGGGACGTTGTTGGTGAGGAAGTCACAAAAGCTATACTTAGCTTATTTTATTCTGGTAAGATGTTGAAGGAATGCAATGATACCTTTATTAATTTAATTCCCAAGAAGCCAGTGGCTGACAACTGAGGTGATTTTAGGCCTATATCACTTTGTAATGTGATTTATAAAGTGATCACTAAAATCTTAGAAAATAGGTTGTAGGATATTCTTCCTTCTATTATTGATCTGAACCATATGGCTTTTATTAAAGGGAGAGCTATTGGTGACACTATTCTACTTGATAATGATATTTTGAGTTTGTTTGATTCTGATCACGCAAAGATGTGTATGAAGGTAGATTTATCCAAGGCTTATGACACTGTTCGGCGTGATTATATTCTTTTCTTGATGGAGAAGATGGGCTTCCTGATTTGTTGGCTTCACAAGATTAGAGTTTGTTTTGATTCATCCTCTTTTTGTGTCTTGGTTAATGGTTCTCATACACGAACATTTTATGCATCTAATGGAGTGAAGCAAGGGGACCCATTATCCCCCTACCTTTTTGTCATTGCAATGTAGGGTCTCTCTTCTATTACGAATGCATATGGGAAGAAAGGCATTTGTTGCCCATTCAAGCTTCTGCTTGAATGGGTGTTTTACATAAATTTGTTGATGATCTTCTCCTTTTCTCTAAGGCGGATGAAGTTAATGCAAAAGCTATGAATTCAATCATTATGGATTTCTATAGGGCTTCTGGTTTGAAATTGAATTCGAGCAAAATCCAACTCTTTGTTAGTAAGAATGCCAATGTGAATAGCATCCAAGGTCAGTTTAATATTCAAATCTCATCTCTTCCTATGAAATACTTGGGGGTTCCACTGTTTATGGGTAGATTGACAAAAAAATGTGTGCTCCTATTATGGATAAGACTAAAATCAAGCTAGACTCTTAGAAAGGGAGATTGCTTTCTTTTGCTGGTAGGGTTGAGTTGGTCATTTCTATCCTGTCTAACTACCATATCTTTTGTTCATCGACTTTCCCCCTTCCTAGTTCAGTGGTTGCTTCCATAGAAAAGATAACGAGAGATTTTATTTAGAATGACTCAGATACAAAGAGACACCTCTGTACTATGTCTTGGAAAAATATATGTAAAACTAAGGAGGAAGGTGGCTTGGGTGTGAGGAAGGTTGAAGATTGGTGCAAGGCTGGTATGCTCAAAAATCTATGGGACATTGCCAATGATAAACAATCCCTATGGGTGAAGTGGTCACATGAGAAATACATTAAAGATGGCTCGATTTGGTCTGTTGGAAAGAGTAACAAAGCTTAATGGCTTTGGAAGAAACTCCTCAACTATAGGAAGCTGTTATGTGACATTGTTGACTTTCACATTGGTGATGGAAGTAAATGGTTGTTGTGGTCTGATCCATGGATGCCTGATAAGAAGCACCTTATTGATAAGGTTAATCCACAACTTATTTTCAGACTGGGTAAAGGAGATAACTATAAACTGAGTACTTGTATCCAAGATTGTAGGTGGCAATGCCCAAATTTCAGAGGTAGTGATGAGGTGCATGCTGTTCTTGATAGCTGTACTATTTCTAGTAGCACTCGAGATTCTATTTAGTTCAATGGTGGTATTAGCTTCAAGTTGAGGGATGGCTGGAATATTTCAAGAAGCAAGTTTCCTAAAACAAATTGGGGGAAATGGATTTGGAGAGGGGGCATTCCTAGAAGATATTCATGTGTGTTATGGAAAGCATTCCTTAATAAATTACCTATGGTGGATTATCTATATAGGATTGGCTATAGTTTTACCTCGAGATGCATTCTGTGCAGAAAGTGCATCGAGAATAGGGATCACATCTTCTTTCATTGCTCCTTTGCTTCTGAAATCTGGGAAAGGTATATGGAGAAGTATGGTTTCAGGTTGTACTCTCTTGAAGATCTTCTGAAGATGGGAAAGGAGGAGAAAGTTTATGTTGTTATGTTGATTTACAACATCTAGAGCGAAAGAAATTGTAGATTGTTTGTAGGTACTGAAAGGGAGGCTTGTGCTGTTTGGAGTAGATGTAGTAGATATATAATATGATGTATAGACAGGTCTCTTTGACTCCTTTTGATGTATAGATTTTTGTTTGTTGTTTCTTGTTTTTTACCCTATGGTTACACTCAGTAATCGTTGGACCCCAATTTTGGTTTAATGGAAAGAGACATGCCATTCTCAACAGCAAAAAAAGAATAGCGGCGGTAGGAAAATATCAAAGAAAAACTAACTAACTAGGCCAAACACCTTTCTCCCTAGCAACGATGCCAGAAAGCTGGGCGTGTTTCTCAAATACAGACAAGTAAACTGACAAAGATAGTGTCAAAGGGGAGAGTCAACACAACAACTACTAGGTAGCTATGGCACTTTTTGTCTCTGGCAACGGTGCCAGAAAGCTTGGTGCATCCTACTAGAGGTGCACACACTAATCAATTAGACTTGAATATATCACCCCACAAGCTTGGAACAAACTTGGGATCTTTCAAATTTATAAAGCCCTAGACAAGACTCACTCACAATACTAAAATACTGACCCACAAGCATAGGGGGTCATGTTGTAGTATAGGTGAATGGCAAGCGAGGGGCCGATCCATAGGGAGGGAGGGGGCACTAGAGCTAAGTTAGGGTAATCTATGTTCCTAATGTGGAGAGTAGAGTTTTTAGGAATTGATGGTGTTTGGTTTGAGTGATTATACTAATGAAGCAATCGATTAAAAGTAAGAAGTGAGACTAGACTACAAGAAACCCTAAGTTAACCCTAAGCAAGTTAAGTCTAATAACAAGGCAAGACAACCAACTAAGCAGGACCAAGGAACTACAATTAAGTTACACTAATGAGGCAAGTAAGGCACTAGAGCAATTAAGGACCCAATTTATCACTAACTAGAAAAATTAACATTAGCAGGCTCAAAAGAGCACTGACTACTCAAGCAAGGCCTAACTATCAAGAACTAAGCAATTAGCTAAGAGGCAATAAAAGCAATTGACTAAACTAGCAATGCAAGCTAAGAGAACAAGATGGATTTCAAGCAATATTAATGAGAGGTGGACCGTTTGAGAAATGATATTAAGATTTTAATTGGGAATTAGTTGGGGGTTTACATAACATGCAAGTCTAGATTGCCAAACCAAACAATAAGGCAAGTGTTATTTGAATCTACCCTAAGATATAGTTGGGAAACTAGGACTAGGTGTAATTCTAATAGGACTTGGCAAGTCTAGGTTTCTAGGGTAAGTGGTATTAGGACAATCGAGAGACAAGGGTAGGAATGGGGGTAGAGATGAGGGTATTTCATTGCATGTTACTCACCATCTAGCATTTAGAAAACTCTAGGCAATTACACTAATCACTCTTACACTAGCTACTTAGATATCACATCTAGTTGTAGGAGAAGGAATTTGTATGTAGGAATATAGGGTGCTATATAGGGACCCACTAGTTAGACCTTGGAGCAATTCCTAAGATACCCACATACAATCTATTTTCCCCTAGAAGCTAGGTATTTTCAAGCATCATACAATAAAAAAACCATGTTTAGAAACATAAATCACAAGTAAGATAATGGGAAATGAGTAGAAACAAGAGACAATCATCATAGAATAGTAATATATTCATTACAAGTTATTTTCCTCCAACATGGTATTAAAGTAATATTTTAGCCCTAAACAACCCACCACAAAGAGCTTATGTACTCAGAATCAAGAAAAAGAGTAAAAAGGAGAGAAGAAAGAGATAAAATGCCATGGAAGCTCATAGAAGACCCTCGTTCTTCACCTCCTTGTTGTAGAAGATGAAGCACCTCCCTTCAAGGTCAAAAATGGCATGAATGGATATGGTTTGGTGGTGAAAATCCTAGAAAACTAGGGTTTTTGGGTAGAAATGAGGTGAAAATGGAAGGTAATAGGTAGGTGGAGTTCTTGAATGAAAAGAGATTGGTAATGAATGCTAAGAGATAGCTAACATAGTGTTGTGTCTGCCACTATAGTATATGTAGTTGTTGGGAAAGCACTAGGGTAAGTGGGGATAAAGTTGGAAATTAAATGTAGATATACTAGGGTTTTAGGTGGCAGAACAGCCGTGCTGGGTAGCACAATTGTGGTCATTAGAGTGTAGCACGATAGTGGTGGAAGGGAACGACTATGCTGGGAAGTGGAAGAAGTTAGGTTCAAAGGTGGTGAAATGAAGGCCAGTAGAATGACCTTGCTGGACAACACATCCGTGGCGGGGGCTAGGTAGAACGGTCGTGCTAGGTAGCATGACCTTGGTGGGTGAGACGGGGTGGAGATCGTTCTGCATAGAATGGTCATTTTGATCTTAGGTGGCACAACCATGTTGGCTAACACGGCCATTCTGGGGGCTTCTTATCACAATCGTGCTGGCTAGCATGACCGTTTCGGGGATATTATTTAACATGTCAAATGTATGCATCAACTTGTGATTTTGGTATGAGTTAGTACGACCTTTCCTTGGCATCACGACCATGATGAGGTCTTCAATATCACTTTGAGATTTAATCTTCATCATCCATGGACTTCTTTTCTTGAGTTGATGCTTGGTCACTAGAGGTAGGTGATTCAACCCTATTTTAGGGCTTCATCTTGTGTCATATTGCATTTCAATCACATCTATACATGTTAGATTACATGTTATTTCCCTCAATATGCATATTGGTATAAAATGCACTTATGGAAATTATTTTTATGCTTTTTAGGCATTTGGACCATGCTTGATGGAAGAGAGAGAAGGAGTGATCCTATGGTTTCTCTACCCTTGGAGAGGCCTAAAGTGAAGTCTGATGCTCCCTGAACCTACCCCTATTGGACAAAGATACATTGAAGCAAAGATGTCCAATAAAGTCCAAAGAAACAAGTCCAAGTGTTGATCCAGAGGCCGGAACGACCATGTTACCACAGAACAACCGTGCTAGCATACTTGTAAATCAACAGAGTCACCTTGGAGCAAAGCTAAAATCACCATGGTCGTGCCACATAGAATGGCCATGGTGAACTGACCTAGAATGGCCGTGCCACCTTGAACGCCCGTGTGACAGCTGAGACAGAATGGTTGTGGAGCCAAGAACGGGCTGTGCAATCTGAGCCACCATGGCCGTGCTACCCTAGCCCCACCACGGTTGTGCCACCTCCATTACAAAACCAACCAAGTCCCTATGATTTTCCCCATTTCTCATCTCGGTCATTTTCATCCACCACAACCGTTCTCACCCCTCCCCACCACGGCCGTGCTACTCATAAAAACTAGCTATTTTTGCACTGCATTTTCCATACTACCTCTATTTGACCTAATGCTTCCCCTACACCTATATATACCTAGGTGGTGGCTCCAACATGAGATTATCTACCTTCTACCACCTCCTAGCTCCCCATTTTCACCCCTTAGCCATTCCACTCCATTTCCACCTCCATTCCACTCCATTTCACCTTTTCCACCACCAAAACCCTATTTTCTTCTTGTTTCCACCCATTTCCACCACCATCCCATGCCATTACACCTTGGAGGAGAGTGGAGGATGTCCTGCAATAGCTGAAGTGGAGAAATTCTTCATCTACACCAAGCTCCATGGCTTCTTCTACCTCTTTCTCCCTTCTTTTTATATTTTACATTGCTATGAGTAGCTAGGCCCCTTGGGTGGGCTGTTTGGGGTCAAAAGCGTCACTTTGATACCATGTTGGGGAAAAATGATATGTAAACATTGAAATTTCATTTTCTAAAGATTATGTTCTATTTCTATCTTACTGTTCATGAGTTTCTTGTTGGTTTGTGCTTGAAATCACCTATGAATTTAGGGAAATTTCTTATATGTGTGAATTTTGGGATATGCTCCTAGGTCCAATGCTTGGATCCCTAGCTAGCTACCCATCTTCCTACATTCTAATCAATTATTCTAACCCTAGTTGAGAGATCTAAATAGCTAGTTTAGACAAATTTGGTGTGCTTAACATGGAGCTTTCTCAAGGTTAGAATGTGGGTGATGGGATGCCTAAAACCTAACTTCCACTCCCATTACCAATCTCAACCCCTAATCATCCTAAGATCATATAACCTAGAAACCTAGGCTTGTTTAGACTCTAAATGAATTACACCTAAACCCTAACCCAATTGAGCCTCACAAGGGTAGTAGGGAGTGTTAGGGACTAGTTCCCCTATAAACAACCTAGCATATCTATGGCCAATTAGTAGTTTAGGATAATTCAATAGACTCTATCTTGTTGTGCAATTTGATAATCTAAATGAAATCATTATGTTCATATGTCACCCCAACTTAATTGATAAGTGAATCCCCTAAACAACCCACATTTCCCTTAATTGCTTTAAAACCCTAATTGCCCTCTTGTTTAGCTAGTTCTAGCTTAGTTAGCTCTTTCCTTGTTTAGTTAGCTTCTTTCTTGGTCTTGCCTTGTTTTTTCTACTTTAGATATTTAATTGATCTTTTTTCCTATTTGCTAGATTAGTGCAGTGTAGACCTTTCCCTGCTTGCCTTAGTGTAGAATGTTCTTTTCTTACCTTGCCTAGTCCTTTCCTGCTTAGTAGAATTAACTGTCTAGGGTTAAATTAGGTTTTGTTCTTGCTTGCTTTCCTTTACTTGACTTCTTTCTCAACTTAGTGTAATGAATCAAATCAACCTTCAAACCCTTAAACCCTAGACTACGCAGTAGGAACCTAGCCCAAAAACTAACCTAGCTCTAGTGCCCCCTTTTCTCCCTATGGACCAACCCTATACTTGCCACCTTACCTATACTACGACATGAACCCGTGCGCTTGCGGGTTAGCATTTTAGTACAAGTAGGTTGTTTGTGTAGGTCATTATAAATTTTGAAAGTTATCCCATCGTGTGTGTCTGTTCACGGGGTCACATCTATTCAAACTCCAATTGAGTAGTGTGTAACACCATTGGAAGAAACACACCAGTAGGTTGAGGAAGCTTTGGGGTCTTGTTTGCACCCCTCTATCTATCTCGTCCATCCAAGTGTGATCCAAGTAACTAAAAATCATGCAAAGAACGTCCATCAGTGCATTTGACAGAAGAATACATGTTCAGGGAATAACTTGTAATCTAGCAATGTTTAAATGTGATAATAATGCAAAAAGACATAAGATGAAGACCTAAAGTAGGGCTTCATCAGGAGAAAGAAACATAGAAGAAATAAAATGATGAAGAGGAAGGGAGTAGGAACAATAAGGACTATAGAGTCCCAGTCATGTAGGAATATGAGTAAAGGAGATGATGGAGAGATCCCGATTCAAAGTGGGGACCAAAAATAGGAAAAGGAGGGTGAAATATTGTGTGACAGTGAATCCAGTAAAAAAATCGGTTATTGAAACCTGAAGCTTGAAATGTATACTTGACATTAGGTTAAATTATTTGGCATTATCTTTGTTAGTTCAATTAGAGTAACTAGTGTTATTCGATTGGATTGAAAGTTGGAACCTAGACTAACTAAGACCCAAGAAACTTATTTTGAGGTTAGATTTGACTTTTAAGACTTCCTTTTTATGCGTTCTAATATAGTTCAAGTTTAAATCCATTATCTCATTATTTATTATTATATATTAACTTTTATCATCAACATCTATTAATTAGATTCGTATTATCCTCACCTTGCTCCTATAAAGGTTATCTTAGACTACTTTGCAAGAAATAAGTTATTTTACTCTATTACTCATTGAGTCCATTAATATCAACATTAAATTAGATAATGGCACATTATTGATATCCATTAGCATGAAAGCTCTAATTAAGATACCCTTACACATTTAAATCACATGATACCACTCATTACTCATTATGTGCATTTATTCTCATTCAAATAATAATTAGTCCCATTTTATTCTTTATGCATGTATTAGTGAAAAATGAAGCATGTTTGAGATAATTAATGAGTTCATGTACATATTATGTATATTTTAGGTTATTAGGTCCATATTATATATATTAAGATATCTTATATTATTTTGACACCTAATTATACTAATGCATCATCCATCATACCAAACGAGGGTAGGTTTGGTTAGCCATCCCCAAGCTAGGGTTTAGGTAAACATGATCATCTTATACATCATCTTATGTTCCAAGCCCAGGGTTAGGTCTCATATATCGATTTCATCATCATATAAGGGTTTATAGATCCAGGATATGGTTAGGATTACATGTAACCTTAGATAGCGTTTTACACTAGAGTGTCTCATTATATGTTCAATAATGTTGATTCGGGTACAAACAAGTGTATTAGTGTTTATATGAATCCTTGTTTGGAAAAAACCAATGATCTAAGCATACAAGAATTCTATCCAAGGGATTAGAGTGTCTAGAGAGGAATGGAAAATTATATTATATTATAACACTCTACCTCTTAAAGAGGATTTCATCCTCTAAATTGAACCCATCCAGACACTACCAATGAATTTCTGTCAACCCCTTAAAAGTGTTGAGTATAGGATGGGCTCTAGAGGGGGGTGAATAGAGCTAAATGCATTAAAAAAATTCATTAGACCTTCAAGATATTTATAAGATAATATGGCAAGTACGAAATTTGAGTGCAACTAAAACATAAATAGAAAGGGAGAGAGATTGAACAAGCATAAGAACACAAGCTATGTAGAGTGGTTCTAATCTCCAAACTAGGAGAGAGTTCATCCACTACCTAGTGACAAACTCTAGGATTTTGCAATCTTTGCATGCTTGATTCCATATTAAGACATAAAATATATGACCTTCCTTTCCTGGGCCAAGGATACACATCCTTCCCTTTGAGGAAAAGGGAGCCAATAACCTACCAAAGGACTTACCTATCCATGACCAAAAGTATTCAACCTCTACAAGGACTTACCCACTTTGCAACACATCTTCCACCTTCACCAAGGACTTACCCACTCTTGCACAAGTCTTCTGCCTTGAAGGAATTACCCACTCTTTATGGATCTTCCACCTTTGACTTCGCCTTCGCCAAGGTGAATATTTCACCAAGGGACTCCTTCCCTTCTTCTTCTTAACCTCTCTTAGCCAAGAGAGCGAATCTTCATCTTCATCTTTATGGTAGAAATGAAAAATTGGGAGGTGGAGGAAGTGAGAGCCTCACAAGATATACATGTAGGACTAGCTCTCTTACAAATCTTCTACTCACTCTAATGGATGTAGTAAGTGATAAGCTTGATAGAGAGGGGAGGCTCTTGGAGGCACTGAACTATAATATATGGGACCTTTATAGTGCTTGGCTAACCATGGGATGGAGCCTAAGGGGTCCTACGTATAATTGGGGATGTCTCCTAGATAGTAGAAACACTTAAGGATGAATACTAGTCATTTGGGGTGTTGCAATGGATATTTTTTTGAGTTTTGCAACACTCCAACGGCTAGAATACTTTCTTTGCACTTTTCGTATAGTTTGAATGGTCAAGTTTAATTTTGAGAAACTCTACTCATTGCACTATTCGACAAAGTAAATTTGAAGCACCGGTTAGTTTATCCTAGATGAAACACGACCGACCACTTAAATATGATTTCCCTAATGTAGGGGTCAGTCGAGTTCTGTGTATAGGAAACTCGACCCAACTTGGACATTCTAAAAATGCATCAAGGGGATCAGTCGAGTTTGTCACATGAGTTACTCAACTGAAAAACACCTCGTAATGTATTTTAGAAAATGTCATTGAAGTGCTTAAATATTTGATTTAAGTGCTCATGGTTTTTTCTAACATTAATTACAAGTCATACAATCATTACAAGTGATTTACAACATGATTCTAATGGATTTACATCATATTCCACAAAAGTGCACTTGTATCTATTTTGAATTGTCTTTTCTCCAAGTTAGGATGCTCAAGTTAGGGCAAATGGAGTGTGTCTATACCTAATCTGAAATCACTCAAGTAGAAGCATTAGAAACAAATAAGTGGAATGGTTCATCATTATCAAAACAAGGGTTTAGTCAATTTAGACCTTGAGTCAACATTGACTTTGAGTCAACATTCTCCCCCTTTTTGAGGATGACAAACCATTCCATAAATGTTGTTAAGTAAATCATACCTTTGGAGAAACCTAGGGTTTTCAATAGAATTGAGTTTATATGCTCTCCTTCAATTGATGCTCATGGATTTCTCATGCTCTCCCTTAATTGATTCTATTTCTCCTACATGGTTTGCTTTCATAACATTTATAGAAACTATGTCTTCTACTCATATATGTTCTACATATATGTCTTCTCCCCTTATCATAAAACATGCTTTCTCCTCACACAAGCCTTCTCCCTATCTACCATAAGACATGGCTTCTCCCCCTTTGTCATTTCAAAAAGGTAGGGGTTTGAAGAGCTAAAACAAAACATGTTAGATAAAAGGAGTTACCAAAAATTAGAAAGGAGAGTAGAAGAGAAACACTAGGGGCTTGTCCAAGCATAGTATGTAAAACAAGTTAGACATACATTAAACAATCCTAGATGTAATTCTAGCAAATATCAAGGTAAAAATTATGCAAGAAACTCAAGATAGTAGATATGCAAGTCAAGGAACAAGCTTGAGTATGAAACAATATACAAGCATGGTATATAGTAGAATACCACTTGATGAAAAGATAAACAAGTCTAGAACTACACATATCTGAACTACTAGTATATGATATCACAAGTTAGCACTACTAATCGGATCTAGATCATAGAAAAAGATGTACAAGTCAAAGAGCAAGCTATGAGATATGTAGAGATATATACAAATGAGAAGATATGCAATTTTAGAAGCAATGCAAGATATAACTCACTAGAAAATATGCATCATAACCAAAAGATGATTACCACTAAGAACCTCAAGGTTGTATCAAAACAAGATATGAGACTAGATAGATGTAGCAAGTTATAGCACAATGGAAGCAATTTAAGACACAACCAAGAGATCCAATGTGATCATCATCAAAACATGCACAACAATTCAAGATAGGTAATTGTAAGATATAGGGATAATATTGACCTAACTGTTACACATTGTCCATATTTTGATAATAACTCAACCATTCCATTCATACGTATCTAGTATGTTTGTTTGAGATTGATTTTGGGGATTAGGTACATGAAAAGGATCAAAATCTATCAAGCCCTAGCTTGTTCTAGTTTAAGTAAAAAACAATGCAAACACACTTTTTTGGAAAACACTTCAATTCACCTTGATGATTTTTGTAATCATTTGTATTGATGATATGACTTGTTACTAAGATGATAAAAAATCAAGAACCCTTAGTTTGGACATTTGATCACTCAAAAGGAATTTTCCAAAATTCATTATAGACTGTTTAGCGGTCGAGGTACAAACTCAATTGTTCCCTTAATGGATTTTGAGAATTCCTTGGTTTGGTTGAGTTTCACGTTCACAAACTCGACCAAACCCTACACTCAGCAAAACTAACTTCAAGCAATTTGTCGAGTTGAGTACAAGACAAACTCGATTGATGCTTCAAATTGGCTTTGGTGCATAGTGTAATCGGTCGAGTTACATTTATGTAAACTCGACCGACTGCACTGTGTGAAAAATTTATAAAAATTGATTCTAACAGTTGGAGTGTTGTAAAACTAAAAAATATATCCGGTGCAACACCCCAAATGACTAGAAAATGTTTTTAAGTGTTCCTACCCTCTAGTGGACACACCCAACTATAAATAGGACCACTTGGAGTTCATTCTAAGATTGCTCCTTCATGCTATTCAAGCTCCTTGCTATAGTTGAGTGCATCCAACCCACTTGAGCCCCTTTCTCTCTCTTGATTATGCTTCAATTCATCCATATGAATGAGATAGGATCTGTGTGAGAGAGCTACTTCATTGTATACTTGTAAATCTCTCAAAGCTTCTCCTTACCCAAGCCCTTTCTTTAAGATCAAGTTGGTGAAAGATTCTCCAAGTGAAGGAGAAGGTGCAAGCTTCTTCAATCTATAGAAGAAGGTGCAAAAAGCTTCTCTGAATAAAGGAGGAGGACAAGGATGAAGATCAGGGAGTAGAGTGGGTAAATCCTTCAAGGTGGAAGACTCGTTGCAAAGAGGGGGTCTCCTTGGCAAAGGTGTCCAACTACTTGCAAGAGTGGGTAAGACCTTGGTGAGGTAGAAGACTCTAGCTCCACATAGGTAATACCTTGGTTGTAATGTTATTGGCTCACTTGACCTCAAAAGGAAGCTGGGTATCCTTGTCTTGGGAAAGGAAGGGCAATTGTGTGACGACTATCACCACACTAAGCGAGATTACTCAAAACTAAACACGAAATTATCATTAACAATAATATTACCACAAAATAGGGTAAATTAAAACCAATTGTAGTTTTCTATCTCAAGCGGAAATATTTACTAAACCATCCTCAACTCAGGATAATTGTAATATATATATATATATATATATATATCAAAGGATGTTACATCTCATGTTCAAAGGCTAACTATCTATACATATATGCCTTTTATATACACACATGGTATAAAGCCAAAATCTATGTGTCGATATACAACACACAAAATCTCCCCAAAGACCTGAGAGTACAAGGATGATACATAGGACATCTAGTATGAATTTCTAATAGCATATCCAACCTCTAGGAAATATTACTCCTCTTGCTGCTCCACACCGGTACCACGATCTCTACCTCCTCACCCATGACCACCTAAAAGTTGTGGAACCAACGGGGTGAGATCACATCTTAGCGGAAGATATAAATCTCCACCAACATCTATTATAAGCAGAATAATAAAGTAATTAGTAAATACTGGTTAAGAAATTCAAGTACTTGTAATTGAATAGTAGAACATCACATGCATTTAGAATGAATATGAAGAACATATATGACTGCTATAACCTAAATTTTATAAGATATAGGTATGGGGTCATCCAATGTGATTCATATTTGACCCTAAGCAATTATACTACATGGATGTATTAACACTTTTATTATTATTTCCCTGAGGATTTTAGGCATACCACTGAAATCCAACTGACCAGTATCAAGTCAAAATCAGTACCATACAAGGTCAATGTAAGAGTCGGACTCCATGATCATCACCATCACTACTTGGTATGTTCAAGTCTGCAATGTAGTGACACAACAATCAAACTGTTAATGACAACAACTTATAGTCATAGCTATAGTCCTACAGAGATAACAACTCTTAGTCAAGCTATGGTTCTATAAAACAACTAGCCTGCCTTGGTACATGGAAAAAGACTAGAGAACTGGCTCACACATGGTCGTTCTATAAAAAAGTATCACATAATTATTTTACAATGTAAGGGTACAAAGAAATAAGTCAATTGTACCCTGCATATTCAATAATATGTGCTCTAGTTTCCCATAGGAGTTACTCGTTTCACCATCCAGATAGATACTGACGTTGAAGATGGACTTATGGTACAAGGAGCTATATGATTATGATTCCACTTGATTAGATATTCCAATTGGGTATCTTTTAATGCATCAATCAAGTTACAATGTAATAACCCTAAATAGATTCTATAAAATTAAGAGTAAAGTAAAACTTCAAAAGATATAAAATGTATAAGGTGAGAACTTGTCTCATCACCACAAGACACTTGTATCACAATCATTACAAGGTCATCAATATCACATCACTTACAGTGTATAAACCACTCACTCCCATCTCTGGAGGATTTTACCCCTTAAATTGTACTCAAGGCACTCAACAATTCACTAGGTTCACATCACATGAAACATGTACAATAAATAATATAATATATCTCAACAATTGATATATGCTTATAATCACCACTATGTATTGTACAAGGTTCACCATAGAATTCTCATATCTATGCATATTCATCTCACCTGCAAGGTTAGGGATACATAATTAGGAGAGAGAAAACTCTATTATAGAATAAGAATCTTCAAGTAAAGCAATCACATACATCACATGAACAATGGCATAGGGTTAGGGTTTGCATTCAATTTAGGGTTTCATAACACCACTCATCCTCTAAACCCTAATTCCATCACTTCCCACTTTGTTAAAGAGTTCTAGAGCCAAGCACAATGGTTAATGATCAACCATTCATGTCATATCCTCTCATGTCGATCATTACATTATGTATTAATCATCTATACATGTATGAATATAAGTGTATCAACCCATCACCATAAAGTGTAGTGACCTAGACACACACACCATGTGTCACGACCACAACACTTGGTGTTTTGACCCTAGGTCGTGATGATGCATCGAACTCAACCATTATAGGTGTATTATCCTCATAAGACATGAGTGTCTCGATATCCAAACCAAAGTGTTTTGACCTCCACACTTCAAGGTGGTTCAACTTTAACCATTCATTGTTTCAACCCTAATATGAGTAGTGTTCCAACCTCAACCACATAGGTGTATCAGCCATAACACTCTACATGATCTTAAACACTCTTATCACAAGTGTTTTGACCTCTCTATATAGAGGTATCGGTCGTAACACTTCATGTATCTGCTACCTTTAAAACCCTAAGTGTTTTAACCCTTATACATGTGTGGTCACCACCACACACCATCCTAGGTGTTGTGACCTACATGGCATCTAGCCCACTACAAATAGGTCGTAACACCTGGGCAGAAAATAGGGAATACCAACCATCATCCAAGATCAAAAGGACCTTTTCAAGGATTTTTTCAAACCCAAAATCATGGTTATACAAGATCACCATTGGAGTTATGATTAAAAGAAGGAAAAATGAGATTTTTAAACATCTAAGCAAGTTAAAAACTCCCTGTTATACAAGTATGAATACACCAAACAGATTTAACATGGTTCTATGAATCAAAGAACAAAGATCATCATCTATTTCTCAAATTGTGTACAAGGATTTTAAGGTTTACAAGAAGTATACATCATTTTTGAGATACAATATAGCTCAAATATAACTATCATCACTTATTTTCACTAAACAAATAGATTAAGATCTGGAACAACAACATACAAACAACATGTAATCAAGTTTAGATTGCACATAATAGAGGAGGAAGGAGTTTTATAACCCGCCTATAATTCATGATCCATGTAAGGACCCTGACCTTCGTTTTGGGCTTACCCTATTTGTTTTTCCTAAACCTTGTGCTTGGTTGCTTAATAATCATCTTTAGTGATAATTAGGGTTTGCTTGTGCTTATTTGAGAGCTGGAGGTGCTACTTGCAAAATAATCTAAGTTAGGGTTGGAGAGCAAGTTTGTCACCTTGAGAGATGTCTTTCTCTCTCTTTGCTTCCTCTAGGGGTTGAGAGGAAGGTCTGGGCTTGTGCCTTGGGTTTCCTTGGGCTTGGTTGAGCTCTTTTGGGACTTGTTTTCCCTTGTTTGGGCCTCGCCTTGCTTGGTTGAACCCTATATCAGGCAAGGATGTTTGTGTCGGCCTTGCTTTGTGTCGCCCATGGTGGTGTGTCGGCCATGGGGAGGGTGGTGTGTCGGCCTTTGACCTTGTTTGACCTCCTTACTTTGGTTGTGTCACCCTAGCTTGGACATTTGGCCGATCCTTGGTTGAGTAGTGGCATGGCATGTGCATGTGTTTTGCAAGGTGGTGAAACGTGTGGACAAGTGTCCCTTGGTAAGGTGACACCTTGAACCTCATCTATATATGCCTTGCCTTTCTCTTCCTAAGGAACCCTTTAGCTCTTTGTTTCTCCTCTCTTCCTTAGTGCACGATACACCTCTCCCTTGCAACCTTGGTGGCCGATACCCTTGGAGGAGCTAAGGTTAGTGGCCGATCTCTTTGAAGGAGCTTTCTTCCTCTTCTTCTAGCTTGGTGGCCGAACCCCAGGTGGACCTTGTTTCCTTGTGGTGTGTTTGTAGCAAGGAGCTTGAAGCTTGAAGCTTGAGGAGCTTGCTTAAGGCGGGTTACATAACTTCTAACCCTAGCTATACTACCTTCTATGTGTTGCATGATTCATATATGTTGATGATCGACCATTGCATGTTATGTTTCTTGCTCTAGTATATGTTGTTGATCTATGGGTATAGTGGGCATGATGCTGTCGATGGTCTTTATGTCTTGGTTTAAGTTGACCGAACCTATAGTTTGGAGTTTTCCTTTGGTAGCAATACTCCTTTCTATCCTTGGTCTAGAGATGTGAGTTTGAGCTCTAGTGATGTAGGCAATACCCCTCTCTCGTTTTAGTTGAGAGGTGAGTCTACATTCTAGTTGCTTGGGAAACACCCTCCTCTCACCATGGATTTGAGAGGTGAGCTTTTGAATAGATGATGACCTATGCTGAGGTGGATCCTTGAGGTTGCTTGATTTGTGATAGAGGTTGTGTAAAACCCCTCTCTCTTAGTGGTTGAGAGGTGAGCCAATCTTTTTGATCAATTAGGGTTTGGAGCTCTTGTGCTTGAGGTTGAAGATGACCTTGGAATAGTGCTGCCCGATAGTTTAGTCTTGAGATGTACCCTTGGCTAATGTGCCTAGTTGGAGTTTGGGTGGTGGCCGATACCCATGTGTGCTTGGGAGATATGCCCTGTTGAGTGCCCTGCATGATACACCAAGTTAAGGTAGTTCACTTGGTGCTCGATGTGCCTTGGAAGTTATAGAGCTCAGTGGGCTATCCTTGTGTTGGGTGACATGGTTTGGTTGTGGTGATGCCCGATATGGTGGCATATAGAAACCCTAGATGCTGCTTTGATGGAGGCCGATATGGAGTGTTGCCCTGGAACGATGGGCTTCCTTGAAGTATTTCTGTGTCGCTTGAGTTGTGAATATGTTGGGCGATACCATGATGTGCTGGGGCGCTATGTTTTTGACAGTACGATCCTTGGGCAATAGAGTGGTGTGGCTGCCCGATAGGAACCCTAACCCTAGATGGGTGATAGGGCTTAGTCGATGCAGATAGATAGCTGATACATGCTTAGCCTTGGATGTGAGATACACTCTCTTAACCTAGCTGCCGGATAGTGCCTTGTGCATCTGGTATGTACGTCAGGGTTGCACGATAATGCCTTGATCTCTAGTTGCACGACACCCTTGGGTGGTGGTCGATACCTTCTAGAGTTGGCCGATATGTGATTATATATATAGTTAGGCTGGTATGCTTTTGGTAGGGGATGCTACCCTACCTGATACAAGCTATGGTGAGGGACACGCTACCTGCCACCCCTCCTAGGGAGGGCTGTGGAAGTTTTGGTAAGGGTTATGACAACTCGGGATGTATATAGATGATAGTTCCATGTTAATAATGATTTTACATGTGCTATGGTGTAATCACCTTGAATCCTGCAAATACGATGATGAGATATAATGATAGGTTGTGAACCAGAAAGCTTGGAAGCATATGAAGTTGTTTCACATAATGATGTGACCCATGCCTATGGTCACAAGTATAAGGCATAATATATGCTCATGATTGATAATAATACCATGAATGATAAGGCTTATAATCATCGATGTTGCTCTATACTTGATAGCATGATCATTCTGTTAATCCATGATGGCTTCAGTTATCTCTATGAATGTGTATACTAACCATGCAGGTATTTCATGTGGATTCATAGCCTGGTAAGAGCTATGAGATATATGTGTTGGAATAGCAGCATGTGGTAATATGGCAACACGTTGATAGGTCTGAGGACCTGATATAAGGTTTAGTGCCTAGTGAGGTGTTATCCTCTGATGATGATATAAGGGATGCATTCCTAGGACGTTGATACATGATTATGATGCCTTGAGAGGCAGTGGTTGATATAATGAGGGATTGAGGTCCCAGGATAGTATGATGATGGCAATAATGATGTAATCCTATAAGGTTGTGTTTATACTTTGTTTTACCTCAACAATTGGCTTAAAATATACTAATCAATTATAGATGAACATATCATGTAGCTTTCCCTGGCCATAGATCCATTACCGTTAGTATTTGGTGATGGTGAAATAGGTTTATGCTGCGGGATTACCTAGAATGCATATTGTTGAATATGCAAGGTTTCCCCTAGCCTAAAATAGGAGGGTTTGAGTGCAACTGCGGTTGCAGACTCAGGACATATGGAGCATGGTGAACAGACCCATGGCTCAGGATGTGTGATGATGAGCATGATGCATTCATGGCTCGGATGTATGCACTTGCACCTATGATGAGGTGAGCTAAAGATATGGGTAGCTTGTGGAGCTGACCCAGAGGCTGAGGCCCCATAAGCATAAGACTGTGGTCTTGCTTGATGATTCGTGTACTGACCACGAGAAGGTGAGGACATGGAGTCCAGATCTCCTTAGACCTTGTGTGTCACCGGATTGGGCTTCGCAGCCAATGGTTGGATTTGAGCATGGAAGGCTCACCTCCTTAGGGATAATAAAACGTAATCCAGCTGAATAAGTATACCTTGCTTAGAGAAAAATACGGAACATTGATTGATGCCTTGCTTATATAGTTGATCTAGTTGAACTATGCAGTTGCACGTACGATCCTTATATCTTGTGATAAGTTCTTATAAAGCTTATATTGTCAATCATGTTCCATAAAGAAATACTTGGTTATATGCCTCCCAGATATCTTGGTAAGCCTGATGGTAATAATAGCTTTGCTCAGTATGCTTCTCTTGTTATACACTTAATCAGTTATCTGTTGTTTTCTGCTTTAACCAGTTTTATAGTTTCGGTGGGGAGTTATGTTTCTCACTGGGACTGTGTGTCTCACCCCGCTGGTTTACACCATTTTTTAGGTGATCGTTCTAGATGTGGTGGTGGTCATGGGGTTGCGGCTGAGTAGCAAGAAGAGCAGTAGAAGGCAAGAGATGGACATGCTGCTATTTTGGTGGTTTTGTAGTAGAATCCTAGAGTCATCCATGTACACTCAGGTCCTCGGAGGTGTTTGAAGATGTTTTACGATGTCTAGTTGTTGTAATTTTGTATATCCTGCTGTTGGCCATACGTGGCCGTTATGTATGTATAAACAAGTGTTGAACTCTGGTGCTGACAATACAGCTGGTTCCGGTAAGCTGTGGACCTATAACAGGGCTTGTGAATGTTTATATAACATGTCTTTCTACAGGATCTGGATGAAAAAAATTCTCTCATGTATGATTTCCGCAATCAGTTTTAATTAACCCGTGTTTTCAGTAATATGTGGTTCCACACGTTTTCACGTGTCATCTCGTTGTCTATGTAATGGCGGGGTGTCACAGTTTGGTTTGGTATCAGAGCTCTAGGTTCGTTGAGTCTACAGGGATCTAGGACTAGGTTTTCGTCTGTTCTGTGAGTTTTCCAGATTTTCTTACAATAACCTTCTTCCCTCAGCGGAAGACAAAGCTTAAAGATGTCTGGAAAGCATGAAGAACATGATTCTGAGAGCAGCGATGCTACATCAGTTGATGGAGCAGGAGGGCAGGCACATGAAGATCGGGTGCCTGAGGTCCCCCAACTTGACCCAGCCATTCTCGAAAATCCTGCCTACCAACAGCTTATGGGGCAGTTGATGGCTATGATGAATCACATGGTGGAAAGGTTGCCAGTGCCTCAGCCAAGGGCACATGCTCCCCATGGTGAAGCATCGGGTATTGGGAAGACCTTTGAGCAGCTTTGCCGAGTCAGAGCTTCAGATTATGCGGGAATGGCTGATCCAGCGGATGTTGATCTGTGGCTGACAGGTCTTGAGAAGGCCTTCCAGATTCTCGACATCCCCGAAGCAGACAAAGTCAAGCACGCTGTCTACCTTCTGAAGGGTAGTACTGGCCACTAGTGGGCCATCGAGGAGGAGAAGCGACCCGGTGAGGAGATCGGTTGGGAGGTTTTCCGGCGAGCGTTCATCAGCGGATACTTCCCGAAGACGTATTTGGATGAGAAAATCAACCAGTTTGAGTGTCTACACCAAGGAACGATGAGCATCACCGAGTATGAAGCCAAGTTCATGGACTTGCTGAGGTTTTTCCCTCACATGGCGGCTACTGATGAAAAGCAGATCAGGCGGTTTGAGAAAGGTTTGAGTGTTGAGATGTCGATACCTACTGCTGCTTTAGAGAATCAAGAATGGTTTACCACGTTCGTGGAGTCCGTCCGCATGATTGAACGGTCTGTCAAGGAGAAGAGGGAGTCCATGACCATGAAAAGGCATGTTCAGTTCCAGGGACAGAGATCTGGTGACTTCAAGAAGCCAAGGTTTTCAGCACCTTCCATGATGAGAGGTTCGAGTGCACCGTCACAATGGTCCCCGAGTAAGGGAAGAAGATATGGTTCTTCACCGATGAAAGCACATAGTACAACATCAGTGGAAGTGACAGGGCCATCTAAACCACAGATAGAAGGCAGGTCATGTTATCACTGTGGACAAAATGGGCATTTAAAGTCAAATTGCCCAACAAGAGATGTTGAGGTAACACAACAACTGAGACAAAGTCAACAAGGGTCAGACAGACAACAACCGAGTAGTAGCAGAGGGCGAGGACGCAGTCAGGCGTCGCAGGTGGGATCGTCTGCTCAAGGAAGCAGAGGACGTGGAAAATGAAAACTACTAGAGGGGGGGTGAATAGAGTTTTATAGATATTTTAACAATTATTGAACTCAAACAACCACAATGAAAATATTAGACAAGGAGACACAAAGTTTAGAGTGGTTCCAACTATAGCAAATACTATAGTCGTCAATCCACTACCCGGTTGCTTACCCAACCGGGATTTGAAAAGAAATTTATTTTATTACCTCTTCAAGGAATTTACATAAAATACAATCTCTTTTCCTAAACCCTTCAAGCAGCCTTCACCTAGAAGTAATCGCCAACCTTGAAGCAGCCTTCCCTTGAAGTAGATGCACCAACTCCCGTTGCACCAGCCTTCTGAAGTAGCTTCCCTTGCGATAGCCTTCTTGAAGTAGCTTGAAGTCCCCTTCTCCACCTGAGAAGTCAACCCTCTCCAATCCGCAGCCTCCAACCCTAGGAGTAGCAAGGAGAGTACAAAAGATAAATAGGAACAAGAAAGGAAAAGGAAATTACAACTTATCCTTTAAGCCCGAGTCTTGATATGCCTAGATCAAGCGTAAGATCTCCTAGCCAAGTATGTGAACTTGTGATTGCTGTGGGTAGGAGAATCTAGCCTATAGGACACGAGATTGAGCTAAGGAGAATGTAGGCCAATGATCACAGTGCTCAAATTGCTTGCAAAAGATTGCTCAAGTATGCTCAAGTGTATTCTCAAGTGTAACAAGTGAATTCTAGTGTCCTATGGCTTGTCCTATTTATAGGAATGGCCTAAGTATGCTTAAGGACGTTCTAGACAACTTCTAGGGGTTTCTAAGTGCTTAACTAGCCGTTAGGTACAAAGTTGTTGCTTTAACAACGGCTAATTACTTTATTCTGCAGTTGCTGTCAGAGACCATCTCGGTCGACAAATGGTCGACCGAGACACCTACTCGGTCGAACTTTTGTCGACCGACAGGCTCTCTGGAACAAGTGATTTGCAACGTCTTTCTTCAACTACCAACTAACTTGTTTGTTGTGTCTAACGGCTACTTTGGATCTTTCTCGGTCGAGAAGATGGTCGACCGAGAGTGTCTCGGTCAAGGAGTTCGTCGACCGAGAATGATCCTGTTTCAAGGTTTCAATTTAAGCACTAATTATATGTGTGAGTGTGCAAAGGTGATTCTATTCAAATGGGATGACATGTCTAACTATGGTGTTTGGCTAGGGAAAATCTAACGCTTGATTTACATGCAAATCTAAGTACTTGTACATTATATATTTGTACACGTTTTACAACATTGATTACATTGCATGAAAATATAACTAAATAAGCTCTTGGATTTTCCCTTGCTACTTTGTCATCCTGCACACTCAAGTAGCTCGTTAGATTAATAAGAATGAAATGTTTGTCATCATCGAAACAAAGGGATTTATCATAATATCCAATTTATCCAACAATCTCCCCCTTTTTGAAGATGACAAACATTTCCTAAATATGAAATAAGGAAATATAACTCATGTGAGTTTCATACCTGAAAATTACCTTTTGTAGCCATTTATGTTTTGCAAGTGAGTGTTGGCCAAGATGTGATGAAAACTCATTTATATTTTTGATTTTTATATTCTTTCTCCCCCTTTGTCATTTCAAAAAGATATCCAAGTTGAATATTTTATTTTTCTTCTCCCCCTTAATATTATGCTCCCCCTTAAATGGATATCCTATTAGAAACATGGAATTTTGTCTAATTTATCCACAATTTGTTTCTCAATCATTTGTAAAAGATGTTAAGCCTTGAAATGATATGAGATTCCCTTAAGCGTATGATGAATATATATTGATTTCTCATTCATCAAAGGATGTTAAGCCCTAAATTAAATGAGAATCCTCTAAGCTTAGAGTACATAAAAATGTCTCCATCCAAATGCAAGGGATGTTAAGCCCTGTTTTGGGTAGAGAGTTCCTTCAAGTACAAGATACTATTTTGAATAAATTCATAAATTGCTTTATAATCAAGGAAAATGTCCAGCTACACATGGTGGTTACAATGTTTTTGTAAGCTTCTTCAATCAAATGGTCAAAGTTGTTTTTAAGATCTCCCCCGAAGTCTTATGCTTTGCTCCCCCTTAGATAGATATCTCAAATGAAAGTTTGAGTACTAAGCAAATATATAAAATGTTGTAGATGATCTCCATGATTTAACAAAGATGTATGCAATTTTATGTCAGTCTGGAAAACAGAAACCCGGTCGGTCGACAATTGCTCGACCGACAATGTTCTCGGTCGACTAGTTGCTCGACCGAGGATGTTTCTGGAGAACTGTTTTGTCATTTGTCAATTTAGCCACAATTTTAATAGTTGCCTGTTTTAATTATTACTCCCCTTATTTGTTATGCTCTACAATAATGAACTTATAATCCATATTGTCTCATATGCTTTAAAAAAAATAACCATTTGAATCAAGCAAAGATGGCAAACTTCATTCAATAGCTTGGAAAATATTACAATCATATAGAAATGACCAATTTATTACAATCATTGTCATTACAACTAGTACAACTTCAACACTTCACTGGAAAGATTTAAGAATTACATCGATGTCCGGATCTTTCCCAAGGAATGGCTCGGCTCCATAATATTTTACCAGAGTTTGCCAATCCAAAGCACCTGTCGTAGTTAACGCATATGCTTCCAGAAATGTGAGAACTCGGTCAAATCGGAAGTGAGCAGCTATATCTTGCAATTGCATGGAGGAAAATTGAGTATGTGCAAGATCCATTGATGGTGGAGGTGGAGTTTGATAGTAGTTGTATGAAGGGTTAAATGGGTTGAGCATGCCAGGATTTAAGGAATGCGGATATTCATCGGTTTGACTCGGAGAAAGATTTTGCATTCTTTGATTTAAGTATGTCATGGCATGGTGGGTATAGTTGAGTTGGTTACTAAGATGATATTGGGAGCCGACAAGATAAGTGAGAGTATTTTGAATGGGATCAACAGAAAGATTAGTAGGAGGAGGGGGTGGTGGTATATCTTGATGTGATGATTCTCCTTCTACTCTTGCCCTTTTATGACCAAAGTCAATCCCCATCTTCTCTACGGTGTTCTTACTTATCTTTGGTGGTCTACGCTCCCATGTATACCCCATATCTTCAATTTGTAACTTAAGACAATGTTGAGTGATCTGGCATACAAAATCGGCATACGGTGGATTGCCAGAAAACTCAAGCATGTTTTTAAGTATTATGCGAATGAAGTTTATAGGAATTTCTTTTATGATAGCATAAATTAGACACATGCGGAAAACAGGGACCTCAGATTTATTGGCTCTAGGATGTATGTTTGTGGAAACAATGAGGTTTACTATCCTACATGTAGGTTTCAGGTTTATTGCATAATAGGTTCCCCTATCTTCATGACAAGTGGTATTGGTTTGAAATATGGCTCTTTTTATATCACTAAGGCTAGTGGAGTGGTCATCATGCGATAATAAATTTAGTGGATTGCCGGTGGTAAGGTCAAGGAAATCTTGGTATTCATCTATATCAATTTCTAGCATATCAAGAATATCCCCTTCGGTAAATTTAAAACTACGCCCATTGACCATGGTGTAGAAGAATGTGGTTTCATTTTCGGTGTGGGATAAGAGATTGGCATAGAATTCATTGACTACCTTAGTGGAATAGATAGGAAAAGAAGGATTGATGAAGTCCTTCAGCTTTTGCACTCCAAAGAGATTCTCCAGATCGACTATGTTGATGAAGTCCATAGCTTCGACCGGGCGTCGGGGAAGAGGAGCTTTAGAGGAAAGCCATAGATATCGATCTCCAACATCTCCGTCGACGAAGGCGATGTCGTTGATGATCGTCAGTGGCGGAGTGGCTTCCCGATCTTCTCTTCTTTTTCTTCCGGCGACTTTCTTCTTCCCACGGACAGCTGAGGATGAGGCCATTTGTGTTTCTTGAGTGTGGAGAAGAAGCAAGGAAGATTGGAGGATAAGAATGCTGAAGGGTTGCACGAAAATACACTAGAGATGGACTATGGAGGCAAGGAAATGCAAGTGTGAGTAAGTGACTCGTTTGTGCTCCTATTTATAGCATTCCAGCGACCTGGTCGGTCGACGATTCGTCGACCGAGCGTCCGCAACGGTCGAGTTGCAGACGCGCCACTTGGTTCCCCAACGGTCAAAAAGGGTCATAACGGTCGGTTTACAACGGTCGTATCCAACGGCTATTTCTCGGTCGAGCACTTGTCGACCGACGTTGTCTCGGTCGAGCATTTGTCGACCGACAGTTCGTCCAATATTGAGTATGTTTAGTATTTGTCGGTCGAGAGAGATGGGCTGACCGAGAGGTTCTCGGTCGACGAATTCGTCGACCGACAGACTTACTGAGTACATCTTTTAAAGCTGATTTTTAAATGCAAATGGTAGATCATTTTTGTAGAGCATATATATGGATATTCTAAGGGAGTAATATTGGAATAATTTAAGGCTTTAAATGATAACAAATGATTTAATTTTCAAGAAAAATTTATATTAAGATTAGGTCCAAAGAGAGAATTTCCAAAATAAGCAATTTTTGTCGAAGCTTATTTTAGGTCGCCCTTGACTACGACCATAGCGCCCCTTAGTCAAGTTTTATTTTGACCAAGAGGCAAATTTTGCAGATATTTTTCAGATTTGAATATATTGAGTCTAATATCTGCATAAAATTTAAATATCAAGTTGAAGCATACTACTTAATTGGAGACATAATTATTTCAAAAATACTGAGTTAGAGATTTTGTGGCAAGCAATAACATATAACTGATAAGTTATTTTGCTGGCTTGCAAACAATTTTCTATGCGCACCCAATGATGAAAGCATGGTATAAAGCATACAATGATAATTCCGTTAGTATATGAATAGACCAGAAAATATTTTTACGAAAAATTTATATGAAAATAGGAATTTTCTTTTTCGTTTGACTTAGACTTTAAATCATTTAGGGAACAAACTAATATCAATTTCATTTATATTTGTAATTATGTAGAGTTGAGATAGACATAGAAATATGCAACTAATGTCATTGGTCATATCTCAACTTTGATTTTGTTCATTTAGTTTGGAGGTTTTGGAACCCAAACTAACTCTACATCTTTTCTCTTATAAGGACATGAAAATGAATAGTGACCAAGGCGCAAACAGTAATGACAACATATTGAGTCAACTTCATATCTTTTTCTATGGTTGTGTCCTATGTTGTCATTGGGTGAGGATGTCCTTTTAGGTACATATATAGATTGGGTTTGTGACTTTCTCTGACTAGGTTGTTGATGAGATTTTTCTTTAGGCTTGTAACCTAGTCCCCTTCTCCCAATTTGTTGATAGGGATTATCTAGAATTTGATCAAGAATGCCATGGTTATTCAAACTACGAACTTGTTGTTGTAGCTTGGCAATCTCATCCATTCTTTTCTTAATGTCTATTTTTGCTTGGTCTAGATTGGATGACAATAAATTTCTTTCTTTAACAATAGTGTCATAATCTATATGGGTGCATAATAATGGTTGTTTTTGAAGATCGTTTACTTGAGTCTGTAAGTTTGAATTTTCAACAGAAAGGAGCTTGCAATCGGCTTCCATAGATTTTAACTTAAGATTAGAAAATTTATTTCCCTCTTTAAGATCCTCATTTTCAGATGCAAGAGCAAGAAGTTTAACATTTAGATCATCATTTTCCTTGTTTGATTTCTTTAATTTCTTTTTGCACTCAACATATTTATTATGTGTTTCTTCAATAATAGCAACTAGTTCTTCTTTAGATAAATCAAAAAGACTTACCTCTTCTTCTTCTTCTTCACTAGTTGTAGCAATAAAGCATTCTTTGTGCTTGTCCTCTTCCTTTGATCTCCATGGGCATCCGGTTGTTTTGTGGTTTGTTCCTAAACACCAATTGCAGTATGTAGTGGTTTCGTCCAAGCACTTTTCACCATTTCCCTCCATTCTTCAAGACCTGGTTAGGGTTCCTTGAAGCCTGCTCTGATACCAATTGAAAACTACTAGAGGGGGGGGTGAATAGAGTTTTATAGATATTTTAACAATTATTGAACTCAAACAACCACAATGAAAATATTGGACAAGGAGACACAAAGTTTAGAGTGGTTCCAACTATAGCAAATACTATAGCCGTCAATCCACTACCCGGTTGCTTACCCAACCGGGATTTGAAAAGAAATTTATTTATTACCTCTTCAAGGAATTTACATAAAATACAATCTCTTTTCCTAAACCCTTCAAGCAGCCTTCACCTAGAAGTAATCGCCAACCTGGAAGCAGCCTTCCCTTGAAGTAGATGCACCAACTCCCGTTGCACCAGCCTTCTGAAGTAGCTTCCCTTGCGATAGACTTCTTGAAGTAGCTTGAAGTCCCCTTCTCCACCTGAGAAGTCAACCCTCTCCAATCCGCAGCCTCCAACCCTAGGAGTAGCAAGGAGAGTACAAAAGATAAACAGGAACAAGAAAGGAAAAGGAAATTACAACTTATCCTTTAAGCCCGAGGCTTGATATGCCTAGATCAAGCGTAAGATCTCCTAGCCAAGTATGTGAACTTGTGATTGCTGTGGGTAGGAGAATCTAGCCTATAGGACACGAGATTGAGCTAAGGAGAATGTAGGCCAATGATCACAGTGCTCAAATTGCTTGCAAAAGATTGCTCAAGTATGCTCAAGTGTATTCTCAAGTGTAACAAGTGAATTCTAGTGTCCAATGGCTTGTCCTATTTATAGGAATGGCCTAAGTATGCTTAAGGACGTTCTAGACAACTTCTAGGGGTTTCTAAGTGCTTAACTAGCCGTTAGGTACAAAGTTGTTGCTTTAACAACGGCTAATTACTTTATTCTGCAGTTGCTGTCAGAGACCATCTCGGTCGACAAATGGTCGACCGAGACACCTACTCGGTCGAACTTTTGTCGACCGACAGGCTCTCTGGAACAAGTGATTTGCAACGTCTTTCTTCAACTACCAACTAACTTGTTTGTTGTGTCTAACGGCTACTTTGGATCTTTCTCGGTCGAGAAGATGGTCGACCGAGAGTGTCTCGGTCGAGGAGTTCGTCGACCGAGAATGATCATGTTTCAAGGTTTCAATTTAAGCACTAATTATATGTGTGAGTGTGCAAAGGTGATTCTATTCAAATGGGATGACATGTCTAACTATGGTGTTTGGCTAGGGAAAATCTAACGCTTGATTTACATGCAAATCTAAGTACTTGTACATTATATATTTGTACAAGTTTTACAACATTGATTACATTGCATGAAAATATAACTAAGTAAGCTCTTGGATTTTCCCTTGCTACTTTGTCATCCTTCACACTCAAGTAGCTCGTTAGATTAATAAGAATGAAATGTTTGTCATCATCGAAACAAAGGGATTTATCATAATATCCAATTTATCCAACAGAAAACAAGCAACGGCTCAATTCTATGCTATGAGTCAGCCAGAGGCGATAGTCAACCCGCGAGTGGTGACAGGTCAGATGGAGTTATTTCATTCTGATTTGTCTTCTTCTTGCTTTAAATCTGTTTTGGTTGACCCGGGTGCTACGCACTCTTTTATCACACATAGTCTGCTTGATAGCTGTCCTTTACCTGTTAGTCGTAAGAATGATAGCCTATTGTTAGAAACCCCGCTCGATGGTTCCTCGATGCTTCAAGAGGAGTGTCCATCTTGTATCTTATCGTTTTAGGGACACAATATACAAGTGGATCTTATACCACTTGATATGCATGGATTCGATGTGATCATTGGGATGGATACCTTAGAGAAGTATAAGGTCGTGTTGGACTGTGGATCCAAGCAGGAAGTGTTTGATGATAGTGGAGAGAGGTGGATCTTCCAAGGAGATAGGAAGATTCTTCCGACATGTCTAGTGTCAGCAATGGTGGCAAAAAAGTTGTTGCGGCAAGGATGTAAAGCATTCTTAGCTCACGTCGTAGATACCAAGGCAAAAGGTCCTGGCCTTGAGGAGGTGATGGTTGTCTGAGAGTTTGTAGACGTGTTTCCTGATGAGTTCCCCGGTGTTCCCCCACCCCGAGAGATTGATTTTGAGATCAATCTGGTACCAGGAACACAACCAGTTGCACAGACACCGTATAGGATGGCTCCAGCAGAGATGGTAGAGTCGAAGAAGCAGTTACATGAGTTGTTGGAGAAATGTTTCATCTAACCGATCACGTCGCCTTGGGGTGCTCCAGTGCTGTTCGTTAAGAAGAAGGACGGGTCAATGCGGTTATGTATAGATTACCGACAGTTGAACAAAGTCACGATCAAGAATAAGTACTCGTTGCTGAGGATAGATGTTCTGTTCGATCAAATGAGTGGTGCTGCAGTATTCTCAAAAATCGATCTACGGTCTATATATCATCAGTTGAGGAATAAGACGGATGACATACCAAAGTCAGTGTTTAGGACGAGGTATGGTCACTTTGAGTTTGTGGTTATGCCGTTTGGGCTAACCAATGCAACTGCTGCTTTCATGGATCTGATGAATAGGGTGTTCCGTCCATTTCTAGATCAATTTGTTGTAGTTTTCATAGATGGCATCTTGATCTACAGCCAGGACAGTCAAGAGCATGAACAACATCTTTGACAAGCGTTGACTCTTCTTCGTCAACACCAGTTATATGCCAAGTTTAGCAAATGTGAGTTCTGGTTGAAGGAAGTGACATTCTTGGGTCACGTGATATCTGTAGAAGGAGTCAGAGTGGACCCTAAGAAGGTGGAGTCAGTTGCGGATTAGGAGCAACCAAAGACGCCGACCAAAGTTCGTAGTTTTCTGGGTTTGGCAGGATACTACCGGAGGTTTATCAAGGACTTAGGTGTGATCGCGTTGCCAATGACAAAGTTGACCAGGAAGAATGTACCTTTTAGCTGGGATGATCATTGTCAGCAAGCTTTCCAAAGTTTAAAGGAGAAGCTGACAAGTGCTCCAGTGCTAGTGCTGCCAGAGCCTGGGAAGGGATATGTTGTTTTCTGTGATGCTTCCAAGAAAGTCTTAGGTTGCGTGTTGATGCAGGAGGATCATGTGGTTTCTTTTGCTTTGCGACAACTTAAGAAACATGAGGAGAACTATCCAGCACATGATTTGGAGTTGGAAGCGGTGGTCCACGCGTTAAAGATTTGGAGACACTATCTTTATGGGGAGGTGTGCCAGATCTTTACAGATCACAAGAACTTGAAGTATATCTTTTTGCAGAGTGAGATGAATATGCGACAACGTTGTTGGATGGAGCTAATCAATGATTATGATTGCACCATTGAGTATAATCCTAGTAAGGCAAATGTGGTAGCTGTTGTGCTTAGCAGAAAGTCTTCTTCTCTCTCCACAAAGGAGGCACAGTTGAGTTCCTTGGTATGTCATAGGCGAGATATGTTTGTCTCCTTGCGGTAGATGAATGTAGAGTTGGAAGTTTCCTTGTTGGCAGGAGTGTTGGCACAAATGCAAGTCAAGCCTACGCTAAGACAAAGATCAAAGACACACAGCAGGCAAATGAGACAATGCAGTTGATCAGGTCAGAGCTTGGCAGCGAAAAGCGTGATGGGTTCCATGAGTCCGAGGATGGACTAGTTTGCTATCATGGTAGAATGGTGGTCCCCGATGGTGATAATCTAAGAAAGCTTGTGCTCAAGGAAGCACACATGTCGATGTATGCTATGCATCCAGGAGTCACCAAGATGTATCATAATCTGAAATACTTGTATTGGTGGTTTGGCTTGAAGAAGGATGTAGCTGAGTTTGTGGTTAAGTGCGCAGTATGTCAGCAAGTTAAAGCTGAGCATCAGAAGCCGACAGGTATGTTGCAACCTATGCCAATACTGCAGTGGAAATGGGATCATATAACCATGGATTTCGTAGTTGGTCTACCAAAGACAGCTAAGAATCATGATTCCAATTGGGTAATAGTGGACAGGTTGACAAAATCTGCTCATTTGATATCGGTAAAGATGAAGTATACAGTAGACAAGCTTGCTCAGGTGTATGTAGATGAGATAGTGCATTTGCACGGTGTACCAACAACAATATTCTCCAACATGGGTCTCAGTTCATGAGTCATTTCTGGGAACAATTACACAAGGCTTTGGGAACACAGCTGAGGTTCAGTACCGCTTTCCACCCGCAAACGAATGGACAGTCTGAGCAAACTGTTCAGACTTTGGAGGATCTTCTCTGAGCTTGTGTCTTGCAGTTCCTAGGCAGTTGGGACGTGCATCTCAATCTGATAGAGTTCGCTTACAATAATAGTTACCAGCGGAGCATTGACATGGCTCCTTATGAGGCTCTATATGGAAGGAAGTGCAGATCCCCTTTATGTTGGTATGAGTCTGGTGAATATCAGCTTTTGGGTCCTGAGTTAGTACATCAGACAACTAGAAAAGATCAGAGTGATATAACAAAAGTTGAAAGCGGCACAGGACATACAAAATTCTTATGCAGACAATCACCGATGACCTTTAGAGTTCCAAGTGGGAGACAAAGTGTATCTCAAGGTCTCACCTTGGAAAGGCGTGCTAAGGTTTGGCCGGAAAGGCAAACTGGCACCCAGGTATATGGGGCCATACCCGGTAATAACACATGTTGGCAAGGTAGCTTACAAGTTAGAGCTGCCACCAGAGTTGCACAGGTTGCATCCAGTGTTCCATGTCAGTATGCTAAAGAAAAGTCATCCAAACATAGGGACAGTGATACAGCCAGTTGAGGTTGAGCTTGATGAAGACGTGACCTATGAGGAAGGTCCAGTGGCGATCCTTGAGAGAAGAGTAAAGAAGCTGAAAAGGAAGGACCTGGTTCTAATGAAGGTTCTTTGGCATCATCGTGGTGGTGTTGAGGAAGCCACATGGGAGCTTGGGGAAGAGATGAGGCAGAAGTATCCCTCACTTTTCTCTTCGGATTTCGGGGACGAAATCCCTTTGTAGAGGTTTATGGCTTGTAAGGACCCTGACCTTTGTTTTGGGCTTACCCTGTTTGTTTTGCCTAAACCTTGTACTTGGTTGCTTACTAATCATCTTTAGTGATGATTAGGGTTTCCTTGTGCTTAGTTGAGAGCTGGAGGTGCTACTTGCAAAATAATCTAAGTTAGGGTTGGAGAGCAAGTTTTTCACCTTGAGAGATGTCTTTATCTCTCTTTGCTTACTCCAGGGGTTGAGAGGAAGGTCTGGGCTTGTGCCTTGGGTTGCCTTGGGCTTGGTTGAGATCTTTTGGACTTTTTCCCTTGTTTGGGCCTTGCCTTGCTTGGTTGAACCCTGTATCGGGCAAGGATGTTTGTGTCGGCCTTGCTTTGTGTCGCCCATGGTGGTGTGTCGTCCATGGGGGGGTGGTGTCTCGGCCTTTGACTTTGTTTGACCTCCTTGCTTTGGTTGTGTCACCCTAGCTTGGACATGTGGCCGATCCTTGGTTGAGTAGTGGCAAGGCATGTGCATGTGTTTTGCAAGGTGGTGAAACGTGTGGACAAGTGTCCCTTAGTAAGGTGACACCTTGCCTTGGTTTAACCTTGAACCTCATCTATATATGCCTTGCCTTTCTCTTCCTTAGGAACCCTTTAGCTCTTTGTTTCTCCTCTCTTCCTTAGTGCACGATACACCTCTCCCTTGCAACCTTGGTGGCCGATACCCTTGGAGGAGCTAAGGTTGGTGGCCGATCTCTTTGAAGGAGCTTTCTTCCTCTTCTTCTAGCTTGGTGGCTGAACCCCAGGTGGACCTTGTTTCCTTGTGGTGTGCTTGGATCAAGGAGATTGAAGCTTGAAGCTTGGAGCTTTGGAGCTTGAGGAGCTTGCTTAAGGTAGGTTACATAACTTCTAACCCTAGCTATACTACCTTCTATGTGTTGCATGATTCATATATGTTGATGATCGACCATTGCATGTTATGTTTCTTGCTCTAGTATATGTTGTTGATCTATGGGTATAGTGGGCATGATGCTTTCGATGGTCTTTATGTCTTGGTTTAAGTTGACCGAACCTATAGTTTGGAGTTTTCCTTTGGTAGCAATACTCCTTTCTATCCTTGGTCTAGAGATGTGAGTTTGAGCTCTAGTGATGTAGGCAATACCCCTCTCTCGTTTTAGTTGAGAGGTGAGTCTACATTCTAGTTGCTTGGGAAACACCCTCCTCTCACCATGGATTTGAGAGGTGAGCTTTTGAATAGATGATGACCTATGTTGAGGTGGATCCTTGAGGTTGCTTGATTTGTGATAGAGGTTGTGTAAAACCCCTCTCTCTTGGCGGTTGAGAGGTGAGCCAATCTTTTTGATCAATTAGGGTTTGGAGCTCTTGTGCTTGAGGTTGAAGATGACCTTGGAATAGTGCTGCCCGATAGTTTAGTCTTGAGATGTACCCTTGGCTAATGTGCCTAGTTGGAGTTTGGGTGGTGGCCGATACCCATGTGTGCTTGGGAGATATGCCCTGTTGAGTGCCCTGCATGATACACATAGTTAAGGTAGTTCACTTGGTGCTCGATGTGCCTTGGAAGTTATAGAGCTCAGTGGGCTATCCTTGTGTTGGGTGACATGGTTTGGTTGTGGTGATGCCCGATATGGTGGCATATAGAAACCCTAGATGCTGCTTTGATGGAGGCCGATATGGAGTGCTTCCCTTGACCGATGGGCTTCCTTGAAGCGTTTCTGTGTCGCCTGAGTTGTGAATATGTTGGGCGATACCATGCTGTACTGGGGCGCTATGTTTTTGACAGTACGAGCCTTGGGCGATAGAGTGGTGTGGCTTCCTGATAGGAACCCTAACCCTAGATGGGCGATAGGGCTTAGTCGATGCAGATAGATAACAGATACATTCTTAGCCTTGGATGCGTGATACACTCTCTTAACCTAGCTTCCCGATAGTGCCTTGTGCATCTGGTATGTATGTCAGGATTGCACGATAATGCATTGATCTCTAGTTGCATGACACCATTGGGTGGTGGTCGATACCTTCTAGAGTTGGCCGATATATGATTATATATATATAGTTAGGCCGGTATGCTTTTGGTAGGGGATGCTACCCTACCCGATACAAGCTGTGGTGAAGGACATACTACCTGCCACCCCTTTTAGGGAGGGATGTGGAAGTTTTAGTAAGGGTTCTGACAACCAGGGATGTATATAGATGATAGTTCCATGTTAATAATGATTTTACATGTGCTATGGTGTAATCACCTTGAATCCTGCAAATACGATGATGAGATATAATGATAGGTTGTGAACCAGAAAGCTTGGAAGCATATGAAGTTGTTTCACATAATGATGTGACCCATGCCTATGGTCACAAGTATAAGGCATAATATATGCTCATCATTGATAATAATACCATGAATGATAAGGCTTATAATCATCGATGTTGTTGTATACCTGATAGCATGATCATTATGTTAATCCATGATGGCTTCAGTTATATCTATGAATGTGTATACTAACCATGCATGTATTTCATGTGGATTCATAGCCTGGTAAAAGCTATGAGACATATGTCCTGGAATAGCACCATGTGGTAATATGGCAACAAGTTGATAGGTCTGTGGACCTGATATAAGGTTGAGTGCCTAGTGAGGTGCTATCCTCTGATGATGATATAAGGGATGTGTTCCCAGGACGCTGATACATGATTATGATGCCTTGAGAGGTAGTGGTTGATATAATGAGGGATTGAGGTCCCAGGACAGTATAATGATGGCAATAATGATGTAATCCTATAAGTCTATGTTTATACTTTGTTTTACCTCAACAATTGGCTTAAAATATACTAATCAATTATAGATTAACATATCATGTAGTTTTCCCTGGCCATAGATCCATTACCGTCAGTATTTGGTGATGGTGAAACAGGTTTATCCTACAGGATTACCTGGAGCGCATATTTTTGAATATGTGAGGTTTCCCCTAGCCTAAAATAGGAGGATTTGAGTGCAACTGTGGTTGCAGACTCGGGACATATGGAGCATGGTGAACAGACCCATGGCTCAGGATGTGTGATAATGAGCATGATGCGTTCATGGCTCGGATGTATGCACTTGCACCTATGATGAGGTGAGCTAAAGATATGGGTAGCTTGCGGAGCTGACCCAGAGGCTGAGGCCCCATAAGCATAAGACTGCAGTCTTTCTTGATGATTCGTGTACTGACCACGAGAAGGTGAGGTCATGGAGTCGGGATCACCTTAGACCTTGTGTGGCAGTGGATTGGGCTTCGCAGCCAATGGTTGGATTTGAGCAGGGAATGCTCACTTCCTCAGGGCATAATAAAACATAATCCAGCCGAATAAGTATACCTTGCTTAGAGCAAAATATGGAACATTGATTGATGCCTTGCTTATATAGTTGATCTAGTTGAACTATGTAGTTGCGTGTACGATCCTTATATCTTGTGATAAGTTCTTATAAAGCTTATCTTGTCAATCATGTTCCATAAAGAAATACTTGGTTATATGCCTCCCAGATATCTTGGTAAGCCTGATGGTAATAATAGCTTTGCTCAGTAGGCTGCTCTTGTTATACGCTTTATCAGTTATCTGCTATTATCTTCTTTAACCAGTTTTATAGTTTCGGAGGGGAGTTATGTTTCTTGCTAGGACTGTGTGTCTCACCCCACTGGTTTACACCTTTTTTTTAGGTGATCGTTCTAGACGTGGTGGTGGTCATGGGGTTGCGGTCGAGCAGCAAGAAGAGCAGTAGAAGGCAAGAGATGGACATGCTACTATTTTGGTGGTTTTGTAGTAGAGTCCTAGAGTCATCCATGTACACTCAGGTCCTCATAGGTGTTTGACGATGTTTCACGATGTCTAGCTGTTGTAATTTTTGTATATCCTACTGCTGGCCGTACGTGGCCGTTATGTATGTATAAATAGGTGTTGAACTCTGGTGCTGACAGTACAGCTGGTTCCGATAAGCTGTGGACCTATAACAGGGCTTGTGAATGTTTATATAACATGTCTTTCTGTAGGATCGGGATGGAAAAAAAATTCTCTCATGTATGATTTTCGCAATCGGTTTTAATTAAGTCGTGTTTTCAGTAATATGTGGTTCCGCACATTTTCGCGTGTCATCTTGTTGTCTGTGTGATGGCGGGGTGTCACAATCCAAGCCTATAAGATCTTAAGCTCCAAAGAAGAAAAGGAATCCCCAACTTGATCCAAACCTTTGACCACTGATATATCCTTTAAAAGAGAGGAATACTACGGTTAAAGAAGAGTCTAGGGAAAATAAAACCCAAACTCTAACTTTGAACCAAGGTAGAAGATGAAGAAACCCTCATTTAAAGCACAATATTGGCCCAAGAGAAGAAGAAATCTCCAAGAGAAATCACCATGGACCATGCACAACCTTCATTCTAAAGATGGGGGAAGAAGAAGATGAAGAAGGAAGGGGAAACTAGACCAAGGTTCGAATCACTTACCAAGAGGAGATTCTCTAAGAAACCACCACCAAGTAGATGATCTAGCACCAAATCCACCACATGCAAAAAGGATCGACCACTCTAGCTTTGAGATCCACCCCTTCTTGCTCTTGAAGCTCCAAGGTCAGTTCATGTTCAAGGGAAGAAGAAGAGGAAGTCAAAAAGTCTCTCACACATGAAGGGAAAGGGATATATACCCCAAGGGAGAGAGAGAAAGTGATTTGTGAGGTGTCACCATAATAGATCGCCTAAGGACACATGTCCTTCAACCAAAATATCTTATCTTCTACCACATGCAAAAATACGGAATTTTCATATTTATATAGAAAGTGTAGTGACTTTCATGGTCGCTACCATCTCGTCTTGGTTGCAACACTTCATTCATTCTTGGTTTTGACCCAAAACCTTAATCCATCATGTATGCCTATATCCATGGTCGATACACTAAAGGACAAGAGGTGTTTCAACCTCTAGGTTGTCTAGTTCAAAACTACATGAACTTAAATCACGTGTTGCGATCACTACCATCACCCAAGAGTGGGGTAGTGGTCACAACACCCAAACCTCAATTTGTCACCACTTCCATGTAGTGAACCCTAGAAACCCTAGAACACTATAATGTGTTCCATCACCAAACATGATTCAAACAAGGCACCCCTTGTCACCATATTCTCTCTCTTGGTGTTAAAGTACTGGGTGCACTCTCTACATGTTACATTTTGCAAGTTAGCCCTCACTTATGGCTAAAATGCAAACTAATACATAAAAGTACTTATATAGAAAAGATGGTTCAAATCTTAATCAAATTGGACCAAATCAACACCATAGACCAGTCACATAATATTAAAGCATTCCAAAAGATTAAATTAAGGTTTAAGTATCTTATTACACAAAGAAATTACAATTAAGCACAAGACTAGGTCAAGGATCTTACAAATTGTATGTCTTATAATGGAATATAAGTATACACATGTTGCAAAATCCTAGGGCTTGACCTCTCTAGGTAGTGGACTGACTCTCGCCTAGTTTGGAACGTGGAACCACTCCAAAACAGCTTGTTCATGTGATTGTTTCAATCTCTCTCATCCTTGCTATGCATGTTTATATTGCCATCAAATTAACTATTTGCAATTGTGCCTAATTGAATTGACTTGAAGATCTAACGAAACTTATGCAAGTGTTTTTAGCTCTATTCACCCAATGGAGCCCTTTGATCCAACATATACCACTTGTGGGATACCTAATTATAGCAATTAGAAAGATAGAGTTGTATGCGAGATAGGAAATTTAAAGCATGGCAATATGCATATATAAAGGAACCAAAGAGAGTGCCATAAGAATAAGGCTATTGGTTGAGAAAATCTAGTTGAGAAGGAAATTCTCATCTAAAAATCCATATGTATATTCTATACCCAGTGTTATCGATCGAGTTTCTGGGTTGAACTTCTCATTTGATGACAGTTTTTGGCAACACCCATTGGTGCTTGTTGGTCAAGTTTCTATCAGGACAAACTCGACCGACAATTTTGTTGGTAAGATATGCTCATAGAGCCAATCATGTGATGATTGACATGGTATATACCATAACGGATTTGATTAATACTTATAAAGGCAAGTTTCCAATTCATTCTATTTCATCCAGTGATGAAATAATGAGGAAACATTATGAATGTGTAAGGAATGACAATACTCAATGACGTATGTTTTCAAGTACATGACTTGGAGAATGATATCATACAAATTCTAAGAGTATGTATATTCTTGTTTTGTCCCTTGTTGGTTGTTACCGTGGAAGGTAGATAGACACCAATAACACATAAGGCTAGAGTGTGGGTTGGTTGATGATTGAGTCTCACTAGTCATGATATGGAAATATCAAACCAAGCGCGTAAATACATTTTAGGGAACAACGTATCCGACAGACCCACCTTGAGAATGTCACATGGAAACCATCATTGGTAGTCATAGTCATATCTCATAGTGAAGGTGGTGATTGTGATTCTTAGACCTGAAATCATTGCACTCATCACATGTCGTTGGGTATGCTTTGACGTCATCAAATGCAATTCTGAAACATAGGTTGTTATAATAGTGATGATTGGGTGACTTTGACACATGGAGACTGATTGTTAGTGATATAGATAGGATTTGTCCCTCCAATTGGAGATCGATATTCTGGATTGATAAGAGAGACTGAGAAATGCATGCTCATGCACATGTGAATCAATATATGATATTGAGGTCATATTATCTTGACAGTCTACTCTTGGTTCAAGGAACATGGGTTGAACATTGAGAGGATGATGACTCCATGCCTCGAGTTTACTCTGGTGTTAGAGATAAAGGATTTATACAATCACTTCAACACCTTACACAAATTATAGGTTGAAGTTGTTCTCCAATTTTCTATTCACTTGGGTAGCACTGATGTGTGACTAGGCACCACTCTATGCTTGTTATGTCACAAGTTAGGTATGGTCATTCACTACCAACATGATATGGGGCCTCTAGGGTCACACACAAAGGAACTCATCTAGAAGAGGAGTATAATCTTGAATAATGATTGGATTGATTACTAAAGTCTTTAGGTACTCAATTCACACAACAGATCAGCTGACTGCACCCCATCTGATTGTCTCACAGGGTGAGATGATTGTTTTGTGGACAATTTTCTCAAGTGTTGATACAACCACTTGGATTGTCAGGCTGATCAAATATCAAATCGGCTAATTTCTACCCAAATAGAGGTGTGAGTCGACCAACTCGGCTCGGTTCACCAGACGACCGTCTGGGTGAGAGAGATGGTCGCCTCACATGTGCAAGATCACTCCTTTAGGCTGAAGGAAGGTTCTAGATACTTTCCCAGATCGTTTTTATTACACAATACTTGTGGTGAAATGAATTAATGTTTAGCATTTATGGGAAACGATTGTGCCAATTTTGTATGCAATTGGAAAATTACAAAATGACCGTCTCGCAGTACGAGATGACCGTGTCGTAGTGCCAGACGACCGTATAGACTGCCATATGACTATTTCATGTTTCACAAGTTGTGAAAATTCAAGATCTCCAGGTCCCTTCCACTCCCACACATACCCTGAACAGACTGGGAACCCTGGCCCTAACCCCACCTATAAATAGAAGGGTACTAGGGGCTTCCCAGAACACAAAAATAACACAAACAATTGAGAATCAATAGCTTTGAAAATTATTGTCCTATCTAGTTGTGGTAACCAAGAGAGCCCAAGCAAGTCCTACCCGACTAGGGAGGGATAGCTGTGAGAGAGAACAACTCAAGATCATTGTTGTGAGAGAGAAAATTAGTGACTAGTACACCAACGGGAGGGACAACTCCTTCCTATGTATTCTAGTTGAATGGCATGACTTCTAGTTGATATGTGTGAACTACTCTAGAGGAAGGAGTCTTTTGGCTGCTGCTAGGAGGGAAAAGTCATCATGCAGTTCATGGCAAGACTACTGGAGTCATTGTAGAAGTTGTCATGTCTGTTGTTTGTGGTGAAGACCAGGAGTTGCATAGCCACCATTTAAGAGAAACTAGAAGACAGTCGCATTGCAACAATTTGTTGTCACTGGACTTTCTCCAGGACCAGGTATAACTCATTAAACCATCATTCCTATTTCAGAGTAGTTGACGCGATCTTGCTGTTATGGGAAATTATACAGATATTTTTTTTATTTCCATTGCTATACTCTGTGCCAATATTTCCCAATAGTGAAATCAGAGCAACATCAATTTACTATTTTTTAGCATAGTCGATATGATCGGATTTTTTATTTTATCATTTATTTATTGCATACAATGCAGCCATTTAAACTTTCTCATATATATATATATATATATGAAATGATATATATGTAATTTACACATGTCACCCTAAAAGTGCTTTTGATGTTGGATGTGTAGCGTGGTTATGGCCAATACCCAATATCTGTGTATGGTTAGATGGTTTGGTTTTATTCCTATTTATCTCGGTCTGTGTACTGAGCCTTTACCTCCTTATTCCCAATGTAAAGTTTTTTTTCCTACCTTTGCTCCCCTGAAATGTAACTCGAGTCTTATCTTTACAATGTAATATAGTAGAAATAGGATAGTTTTCGTTTCTCACAATGACAAAGAAGATGATCATCCCCTGATGATACGACCAGTTTGTGATATGAGCCGACCGTCTAGAGGACCATGAAAGATAGAATGATGGAGCCATATGACCGCCCGGTGGACCCAACCGATTGGAAGGAGTCAAAACATCAGTTGGACTAGAGGACAAATGACCATCCATGATTACCAACTGACTGGCCAAGAGGTGAGAAGATCGATTCAAAGGTTGAACCGATCTACCCAGATTGTCAAGCACGTATCTACATGAACAACAGGTTCATACATGAGATGTGATGATTGACCTAGGTGGTATTAATTCCTTGTGGATCCAAGGAATTACAAGTATATATGGCCATAACCATCACCTTTTGTTAATATTGCATGTTTACGTTGTGGGATATAGCATGTATATGATATGTATAGTGATTGGATACAACATATGTATATATATATGATATATTTAAATCCCTCAATCAAATATATCAAGTCTAAAATGCTTTCCAATATCAATATACATGAAAAGCTTGTTTGACTAAGTGTAGGTTACGCCAAAGTGTGGTTGCCATCTACCTCATGGAAGTGTGATGATAATAATGTAGGTGTCGCCAAAGCAGGGTGCATTATTATCATATTAACTATTGGGTCAGGCTTAATTGGTGATTCTTAGAGCGTCTAAGCCCAAAAGAATGTAGATGATTATGGAAAGGAGTTGCACATATCATCTATCCAAGAGTTTCATATGTATGCAATTGGCAAAAAGTTGCCTACCTAAATACTCAAGTTGTAGGCGATCAGCCAAATCTGACTCATGATTTGATGAAATATAGATCTTAGCCCATTAAAAAATTGTTTGTTGCAATTTTTTGAATTGATACTTGAGGGTTGTCAATTTGATCAAAATAATGGGAATGATAATGAATTAAAGGCCTAATTATTATCTCTCAAATTTTAATTAAATCAAATCAAAAATGAGTTTTTGACAAAATTGCAAATTCTATTGTAGAATTAAATGACAACGAACAACAATCATTTTCTCTGTGGTCGGTCCTTGAGAAGGACAAACTAATTGCTACGAACTTCCTCGAATAGTTTAGGATGTTGAGAATCGTTCTCACATAGGAGCACAAGTTCTATGTTCTGGAGACGCCAGAACTAGAGGAACCACCTCAAAATGCACCAAGGGCTGACAAGGATGCTTACAAGAAGCATATTGAAGATGTCGTGGATGTCAAATGTCTATGCTATTCACCATGAAGTATGAGTTGTAGAGGCAGCATGAGAACATGGATGTGATTGAGATGGTCACACATCTCAAGAACATGTTCCAATATCAAGCAAGACAAGAGAGATATGATGTCTCCAAGGCATTGTCCAAATCTAACATGGTAGAAGGAGATCTAGTAGGTCTCATGTGCTCAACCTAATTGGGTATGTGGAGAACCTTGCTAGACTGGGATTCCCCTTGGGTCAAGAGTTGGACACAAGTGATTATGCAGTCTGTCCAGAGTCATATAGTCAGTGTGTCATGAACTACAACATGAATGACTTTGACAAAACTTTGATAGAGTTGTTGGGCATTTGAGAACATCTAAGGGACAGATGAAGAAATACTAACCCAAGTATGTGATGATGATCATAAATACAAAGGGGAAGTCTAAAGGCAAAGGAAAAGCTAAGAAGGGTTCTAAAGATAGCCAGAAGCCTAAGTCTTTAGATCTCAAAGAAAATGGAGGAGTGAAGAAAAGAGGAAAATGTCACCATTGTCAATAGCTTGGTCATTGGAAAAGAAACTACCCACTCTGGTTAGAGGAACTAAAGAAAAAGAAGAAAGGCATTGAGGCCTACACTTTAGGTATACACGTTATAAGATAAATTTGATTACTTCTTCATTTGGTATGTGATACCAAATAGAGATCTGACATACTTGATGTACATGATCTAACAAGAAGTAAAATCCTTTATGGAAGGAAAAATATGGACAAAGCAGAGAAAGAGTTATGAAAGCTTTGGTTTGCATTTAAATTTATCTTAGCCAAATGGGCATGTAATAGAGTTAATAGAACTACAATTTCATTATGCAAAGAAAATAGAAAATGCAAACCATCTTGTATGACAAGATTGACGAATCAATAAAGTGAGATGTTAATGTTTCTATTTCAAAATATATGATCTTGCATGGCAATGCCCAAATATCTAATGATCTTTGCTTTGAAAGAATCTTGGATAAATCATTCAACGTTAATACCAAAGGATTATAATTGATAACTCAAGACTATCATGAACATTAGTCACCTTGCACATACAGATAAGAAATGCATGTATGGAATGCATATTGATGTTAATATAGATTCCCTTGGTTATTGAACCTAAGGAAACATGCAAAGCCTTATTTACACACAAAGTGATGTGTCATTCTTCACTAGAAGTAGTGGGAGGATAACCTTTCCATCAAACCTCATATTTATGATGTGTGAAGATCTTATGGAATGAATCCTATATATAATCACTTATACTTCATTTCATTTTACTGGTAATATGATGATATGTACACAGTAAAATAGAAATATATATATCTTGAAGTATTCAAAGAGATTATAAATGAAGTATGACATTGATGAAAGTATTAAGAAACTTTGATGGGATCAAATGTTGAAATACTTTACATCAATACCTTGAGAACCTTCAGGAAAGAACCGTGATAATGCATCACATATCAAATCTATCTAAACGTGATGATGTATCAGAATGCAAGAAATTTTTTTTAAAGAGAAGGATCATCTTATTCATCTCGCTCCTTCAGCAAGCAAGTAAATCATCCGCATTACATAGGGTCACTCTTGACCATAGAAAAAGGTTGAAAGCAAACAAAAACCACGTAACATCACATCCTCATCCAAGCCGCCCTCATCTCAGCTCAACCATCAACCTCAAAGCGAAACAAAAACCAGCATGCCTATCTCCTAACCACGTATCCAAGGAAGGATTGAGCATCATCCTCCAGCTCCCCCGCATTGAGGTCGTCATCATGACGAGTCATGATATAATCATCAATTAATCTAATCTTCTTATATCCTCATAAACTTATACCTATCACTAAATCATGTACCATTTGAATGGTTTATTAGACATCATATATGATATGATATGGGAATGTCCCAATATGTCTGAAGGATTGAAACCTACATTGAGAAAGTAATTTCTTGAAAAGGTTATCCACAAACCATAACTATCAAATATTACTATTCATCCCTATCCAATAACAAAATGTTTGTTGATAGGATAACTGAGTTACTAAAGAATTAGTGGGAGTAAAAGTTGAACTCAAAATGTTCGAGATCAACAAAAGGGTACAAAGAGAACTAAGAGCATCACAAGTCATTGTGGAATCTTTGGTACATAAGATAACATAGAATAAAATAGTTCTAGTAGAACACATCTGAGGTTGGAGGATTGTGAATCCAATGATTCATATGAGTTTCTTATAACACGATGAGCCAACAAGTCAACTAGAAGCTATTGAGAACCATAATCTGAGTAATGGCTTAAGGATATAAGACCCCTGACCTGTTTTGGGCCAAACCCATTTGCTTTGGCTTGATGAAGTTCTTATAACCTTTCTCTAATAATTTGAGATGATCTTAGAGCTTGTGAAGAGCTTCAGTCTCCAGTTTATTTGGATGATGTTTGTGCCTTGTGTGCTAGTTTTGGTGCAAATTGCAATTTACCCAAAGTAGGGGTGAATGTGTAATTTGCCACCTTTAGAGTGTTCCTTCTCTTTCTTGACATCATCTAGAGGAGATATAAAGAAGTGGGTGCCCTATTTGGCATTTGTTGAGTGGTTGCACCCTTGGGGGTGATTAGGATTTCTAGGGTTGTGTGTGTATCAACCTATGTGTACCTTGTGAGTGTAGCAACCTATGTCACGACCTAGGGCTTGCTTTGGGGGTTTCACGGTCAAGACACCCATTCTAGGCATTTTGGTCACTATCTAGATGATTTTGGTTGGTCTTGGGTCAAGATAATATCCCTTGTACAAGAATGTCTCGACCTAGGGTGTGAGTGGTGATCTCTTGTCTTGACCATGTTGATGCTTGGTGCTTTGTCATGACCATGGATGGTGTTCCATGGTGGGTCACAACTACAACCATGTTGCGTGACCTAGATGGTTGATACCCAACCTAGAGTGTATCACCATCTTGTGCATGAATGGGTAAGGTGGTTGCATGTTGGTTTCTTAGGTGAACAAGTGTCCCTTTGGTGCCTTAGGGTGTTGACACCTCATCCTTTCCCTTCTCTCTCTTCCCTCATGTATATAACCCCTTATCTCTCCATGCAAGTGGTCCTTTTCAGCCATCCTCATCCTCCTTCCTTGCTTGGTCATCCATAGATCCTTGTGAAGCAAAAATATCTATTTTAGAGCTCTTGGTGGCCGGAATTCCCTTGCATGTGATGCTTGTGGTGATCCTTGGTCATCTTCTACCTTAGTAAGTATATGCCTTCTTTGCAACGTTTTCCTTGGATTCCCTACCCCATCTTCTTCTCCTTCCTTGGCCCTAGACTGTGCTATGACATGGTGCCCATTCTTGAAAGGATAACTCCTAATCACAAAGGTAATATGCCATGTTTTGACAAGGCAACACCCAAGTGAGAGGGAGTTTCTCCTCTTTTTTCTCCCTCTTTCTTTGGTTTGGCCTAGTGTTCCTTCTTGCCCTTTTCTTGAGCAATCCTTGAACTTGGTATCTTCTTATTCTTGAGGTAATCTTGTGGCCGAAGGTGGAGCCTTTGGTGGAGCTTCAACATCCTTGGTTATCGTGTGCTTGGAGATATCATCTATGAAGTGATCTTCTTTAAGGCGGGTGATATAACCCTAACCATCTCTATTATTGCACTTCCATTTATTGCATGCAATTTTTTCTCTATCTAAACGTGGCTCTAGTATTCTAGAAGATGATATCATGCCCTAGACCTTGGATGATGGTGATAAATCAATCTTGGGTTGGTTAGAACCTGAAACCCTAACTTGTGGTACCCGATTTAAGATATGGATGCATTTTCCTCCCTATCTCATGATCTTGGCTTTAATCACATACATTATGTTGGTGTATCTTGGTATTTTATGAAGTTTGGGTTCTGTTTTGGAATGTATTAAACATGGTCTATCTTTATTTCTTAAACCCTAGTTTCTACGTGCACGTTTTCTTGGTGATTTTGAGAGAGTGGTTTCACATGTATCTTGAGCTTTGGTTCTATCACCATGATCGAGTATCAATTTCCATGTTCTCCCTTGGATTTTTAGATGTTTTATCTCATATGTTGAGTTTTGATTTCCTATATCCTAAGTGGTTTTGCTAGATGATATCCATGGAACTTATTTTAGGGTTTGGTCATCTTAGATCCAAGAATTTTGGTCTTGACGATGTTTGACTTCTTGTTGTTTGATCCTATTTCAGCCAAGACAGACATGTGTCCTTGTGTTTGAGGTTGAGATATTTATGTTCCCTTGTTTTTTGGGGTCGAGACACCTATGCCTTGTTTTTTTTCAAGATGTTTGGTGTCCCTCTGGTTGTGACACTTTGCTTTGTGCCGCGGTCGCAACACGTAGGTGCAACGGTGGTCGCAATGCTACCCTTAGTCGTGATGCTGCTCTTTGACACGAGCAAGGCATTGTAGTTCCTGGGGTCATGATGTTGCTGCTTTCTTCTAGTCGAGACATTTTGTTCATGGGTTGATGAATGTGCTTTTTCCTTGGTCTCGATCGTAACCTGTCTTCTTGTGTTGGGTCATGACCAGTTGTGCTTTGTTTGAGTACGGTGGGTGTCACGACGCGACACCATGTTGTGCTTCTGTCGAGATGCATGTGTTGGTTCTTGTCACAACGCCATGCGTTGTTGTTGTCACGACAATGAGCGGGATGGGGGTCTTGACGCCTTGATGGCTTGAGGTCGTGACACCTGAATGATGTATGGCCAAGACACATGTGTGATGCCATGATGTGATACACATATCCATGCATACGATACTAATGCCTAGTAATATTGACATAGTAACCTAATCACATTCAACTAAAGATGCCTTAACCCTAAATCTATTCCAAGAATATGGGAGATAGTGCAATTAGGGCTTAGTGTTATAATCATGTTGTAAACCTTAATTGGCTAACTATGGAACCCTAACCCTAACCTAGGGACAATTGATGTTTTTTCCCTTGGAATGGTTATGACGTTATGATGCTATCTCTCTTGGTTATGAACCCCTAACCTTGCATGTAATATGAGTTTGAATGTCATAGATAGTGTATGTTATGGTAAATATGATATGACATAGGTTGAATGAGCCTGGATGAGGCATTATGAGCTACTTGTGATGTAGGTTGATGTGAATGGGTCAAATGACCTAGCAAGCACCTTGTGCATGGCTTGAGGTTATAACCTCTAGAGGTGTGACTAAGGGATTGATATTTCATAGCGATGTGACATTGGTGATAGCTTTGTGTGGCTGTGTGACAGTGATGATGGCCTTGTAAATGATAGTGCACAATGATATGTGATGATGTGACAAGTTCACACCTTATACATTTTGTATCTTCTGAAGTTGTACTATACCCTTATTCTTGTAGAGTTTATTATGGCTTTATATGTTGTAACTTTATTGATGCTAAAAGATATCTAATTGGCTCAATTAATCAAGTGAAACCTAATCATGTAGGTGCCCTATGACATAGATCCATTCATGTGTGGTTCTTAGTGTTGGATGGTGAAATGAGTTCTCCCTTCGTGGATGCTCGAAGTCATATATTACTGAGTATATGCATTCACAGGATTGGCTACGGGCCATACCCTGGAAGGAGTGTGACTACATGTCGTAGCTCAGTGATGTGACTCAGTATATACTCTCATAGGATTGACTGTGGGCCATACCCTGGTAGGAGTGTGAATTTGGGTCGTAGCTTAGTTTCACTAGCGTTGTGCCTATATACCAAGGCGAGCTAGGTTGTTTTGCAGATGACTCAAATGTTATGTCACTGCGGTGTTTCTCTCATGCTGACCGGGAGGCGTAGAGAGGTCGTAGATTCCGGCTCTTCCGTGGACCTTGTATGGCACTGATCTCGACTGAGCAGTGGTCAGTTGGAGTATGAGTGGTATACCTCATCTCCTCAGGGCATAATAAGATACATACTACAACCGTGTAGTGTATTTTCATAGGAACATATATGGATAACATTGGTTGAAGCCTTGCCTTGCTTTTGTACAATTGAGTTGTAAATGATGTACATGTTGTTCATATTCCTTCATAAATTGTTAAATGTTCTAAAGCTTAGTGATAACTTCCTAGTATTGATTAACTTGCTTTATATGTTAGATACATATCATTTAACTGAATCTACTTAACATGTTAAGTATGCATTATCTACTTGTTTAAGTATCTATGCTTTAATATGTGTTGGTAGAGAGTTATATCTCTCATTGGGACATTTGGTCTCACCTCGTGGGTTTCCACATCTTTTAGGTGGCTATGCATGACGTGGTGGATATCTTGTAGTAGAGGAAGAGCAACAACAAGAGTAGTAGTTGACCAGGTTGTAAGTGTTGCTAGTCTTTTGGCATAGAGTCCTAGAGTCATCCATGTACACTCAGGTCTTGGGGGTGTTTTTGATGTGTTTGTGGTTATGTTATCATCACAAGGTTCTTGGCATGTGTGCCTGTTATTGTACGGTCTTGGTAGTTGTACATGTATATATATGCAAAACATGTTCTTCATGTGATAGGTTGTTGATAGGAAAGTTGGAAACAATGATGCAACCACCTTATGTTATGTGTTAAGTGATCCAGGTTTCTTGTTGTGGACTTATATGTGAAAGTTTTCAGCCTATGGTGCTTTTATGAAATTGATTTTAATTTCCTATGCTTTTTTAGTAATCTGCTTGTTTAGTGTTAATTTTGTGTTGGTTTTGAGTAATCTCGCTTGTGGTGGTATGAGGCATCATAGTTTGGTTGGTATCAGATCTTTAGGTTTATTGGCTCTACAAGGACCTAGGAATAGGTTTGAGTATGTTTAAGTGTCCTCTAGTCTGTCTTATAGTGACTTCTGCCTCTGTAGAAGAAGAAGAAGAGTAGAAAAAATGGTTGGAGAACACAATGAACACGTTGCTGAGAGTGGTGTTGCTACACCAGGTGGAGGTGCAAGGAGGCAGGATGTTAAGGAGAGGGCACCTGAGATGCCCTAGTTAGACCCTATAGTGGTGGCCAATCCTTCTTTTCAGTCCATGTTTGGACAGCTTATGGCCACGATTACACATATGGCATACAGAATGCCCATTTCTCAAACAAGAGCAGAAATCCACAATGTGGAATCTCTAGTCTTGAGGAAGACTTTTGAGCAGTTAAGGCGAGTTGGAGTTGTGGAATATGCTAGTACAACGGATCCAACAGATGTAGATCTTGGTTGATAGAGCTAGAGAAGGCCTTTAAGATCCTCAACATCCCCAAAGCAGACAAGGTAAGGCTTGTAGTGTACCTTTTGAAAGGGAGTGTTGGCCATTGGTGGGCCATAAAAGAGTTAAAGAGGCCAGGTGTTGCTATCGGATGGGAGGAATTTTGATGTGAGTTCATCAATCGGTACTTTCCTCGGACGAACCTTGATGATAATATCATTTATTTTAGAGGATCCGGTAGGGATCCATGATGATCAACGAGTATGAGGCAAGGCTTATGGAGTTGTTGAGGTTTTGTCCTCACATGGCTGCTACATATTAGGAGAGAATCATATGTTTTGAGAAGGGGTTAAGTGCGGAGTTGACGACGCTGGCAACATCCTTGTATAATGAGAGCGTTTTTCCATGTTTCTAGAATTTGTTAGGAGGATACAGATATCTATGGTTGAGAAGTGTGAGAAAGGTGCCAAGAAGATATTTTCTCAATACCAAGAATAGTCGTCAGGTGGCTTTAGAGAGCCTAGGTTCTCATCATTGCCCCAACGAAGGTCTAGTGCACTGACGCAGTGGTCACCAAGTAAGGGTAGAAGCCATAGTTTCCACCTGTTGGATCCCACAACACAACATCTGTGTCAGTGATGGGGCCATCTAGGCCACAATATGAGACCAAGACTCGCCATAAGTGTGGGCAAGTAGGACATCTGAGGCGGGACTGTCCAGTGAAAGGTGATAAGGTGACCCACTAGTCAAGGCAGAGCTAGAAGGGCTCACAAATATAATAGTTTAATAGTGGTGGAGGATGAGGACGTGGACATACATTGCATGTTGGTTCCTCTGGACATGCGACGGCTAGGCTTTACGCCTTCGGTAAGCCAGAATGAGAGGTAAACCCATGTGTAGAGACAGGTCAGATGACATTATTTCATTATGATATGTTCGCACCATTTTATATATGTTTGGTTGACCTGAGTGGGAGTTTGGGGTAGATATGTGGAGGTAGTGATCATCTCTTTTCGTTAAGGATTTTGGAGGGAAAATATCTATTAGAGGTTTATGGCTTGTAAGACCCCTAACCTAGGTTTTGGGATAACATTGTTTGCTTTGGCTTTATGATGTTCTTATAACATTGCTCTAATCATTTGAGATGATCTTAGAGCTTGTGGAGAGCTTAAGTCTCTAGTTTGATCTTGTTTGGATGATGTTTGTGCCTTGTGTGCTAGTTTTGGTACAAATTGCAAATTTACCAAAGTAGGGGTGAATGTGTAATTTTCCACATCTAGAGTGTTCCTTCTCTTTCTTGAAATCATCTAGAGTATATAGAAAGAAGTGGGAGCCTTGTTTGAGCCTTTGTTGAGTGGTGGCACCCTTGGTGTGATTAGGGTTTCTAGGGTTGTGTGTGTATCGACCTATGTGTACCTTGTGGGTGTAGCGACCTATGTCATGACCTAGAGCTTGTTTTGTGGGTGTCACAGTCGAGACACCCCCTCTAGGTGTTGTGGTCATGATCTATATGGTTTTGGTTGGTCTTGGGTCTATATAGTTGTCCTTGTATAAGAATGTCTCGACCATGTTGATGATTGGTGCTTTGTCGCGACCATGGATGGTGTTCCATGGTGGGTCACGATCGTGACCATGTTGGGTGACCTAGGTCATTGAGACCCAACCTAGAGTGTATCACTATCCTGTACATGTATGGATAAGGTGGTTGCATGTGGTTGCGTGTTGGTTTCTTGGGTGGACAAGTGTCCCTTTGGTGCCTTAGGGTGTTGACACCTCATCCTTGCCCTTATCTCTCTTCCCTCATGTATATAATCCCTTATCTCTCCATGCTTGTCCTTTTCATCCATCCTCTTCCTCCTTCCTTTCTTGATCATCCTTGGAGCCTTATGGAGAAAGGAGATCTATTTTGGAGCTCTTGGTATCCATACTTCCCTTGCATGTGATGCTTGTGGTGACCCTTGGTCATCTTCTACCTTAGTAAGTATATGTCTTCTTTGCAACATTTTCCTTGGATTCCCTACCCCATCTTCTTCTCCTTCCTTGGCCCTAGAGTGTGTTCTGACATGGTGGTCATTCTTGAGAAGAAAAATACTCATCACAAGGGTAATAGGCCATGTTTTGACAAGGTGACACCCAAGTGAGAGGGAGTTTCTCCTCTCTTTTCTCTCACTTTCTTTGGTTCAGCCTAGGGTTTCCTTCTTGCCCTTTTCTTGAGAAATCCATGACCTTGGTATCTTATTCTTATTAAAATAATATTATGGCTGAAGGTGGAGCCTTTGGTGGAGCTTCAATAGCCTTGGTGATCGTGTGCTTGGAGCTATCATCCTTGTAGTGATCTTCTTTAAGGCGGTTGATATAACCCTTAACCATCTCTATTATTGCACTTTCATTTCTTGCATGCAATTATTTCTCTCTCTAAACATGGTTCTAGTATTCCAAAATATGATATCATTCCCTAGACCTTGGATGATGGTGAGAAATCATGCTTGGGTTGGTTTGAATCTGAAACCCTAACTTGTGGTACCCAATTTAAAAGATGGATGTGTTTTGGTGTTTTCCTCCCTGTCTCATGATCTTGAATTTAATCACATACATGATGTTGGTGTATTTTGATATATTATGAATTTGGTTCTATTTTGGAATGTGTTAAACATGGTTTATCTTTCTTTCTTAAACCCTAGATTCTATGTGCATGTTTTCTTGGTGAGTTCGAGAGAGTGGTTTCACATGTATCTTGATCTTTGGTTCTATCATCATGATAGAGTATCAGTTTCCATGTTCTCCCTTGGAGTTTTGGATGTTTTCTCTCATATGTTGAGGTCCAGTTTCCTCTCTCCTAAGTGGTTTTTCTAGATGATCTCCATGGAACTTGTTTTAGGGTTTGGTCATCTTAGACCCAAGAACTTTGGTCTTGGCGACGTTTGGTTTCTTGTTGTTTGATCTTGTTTTAGTTGAGACAGATGTGTGTCCTTGTGTTTGAGGTTGAGATAGTTGTGTTCCCTTGTATTTTGGGGGTCGAGACACCTATGCCTTGTTCCTTGTCGAGATATTTGGTGTCCCTCTAGTTGTGATGCTTTTCTTTGTGCCGCGAGCGAGACCTAGGTGCAATGGTGGTAGCAATGCTGCCCTTGGTCATGACATTGTTGTTTGACATGAGTGTGGCGCTATGGTTGCTGGGGTCATGACGTTGTTGCTTTCTTCTAGTTGAGACATTTTGTTTATGGGTTGATGAATGTGCTTTTTCCTTGGTCTCTGTCGTGAATTTTCTTCATGTGTTGGGTCGTGACTAGTTGTGTTGTGTTTGAGTCTGGTGGGCATCGTGGATGCGACACCATGTTGTGATTTTGGTCGAGATGCCTGTGTTGGTGCAGGTCACAATGCCATGCCCAATTGTGGTCGCAAAACTAAGCGAGATGGTAGTCATGATGCCTTGATGGCTTGAGGTCGCGATGCCTGAATGATGTATGGTCGAGACACATGTTTGATGCCATAATATGATATACATAACCATGCATATGATACTAATGCCTAGTACTATTGACATAGTAACCTAATCACGTTCAACTAATGATTCCTTAACCCTAAATCTATTCCAAGAATATGGGAGATATTGCAATTAGGTCTTAGAGTTATAATCATGTTGTAAGCCCTAATTGGCTAAGTATGGAACCCTAACCCTAAACTAGGGACAATTGATGTTTTTGTTTCTTTCCCTTGGAATGGCTATGATGTTATGATAATATCTCTCTTGGTTATGAACCCCTAACCTTGCATGTAATACGAGTTTGAATGTCATAGCTAGTGTATTCTATGGTAAATATGATATGACACACATGTTGAATGAGCCTATACGAGGCATGACGAGATACTTGTGATGCAGGTTGATGTGAATTGGTCAAATGACCTGGCAAGTGCCATGTGCATGATTTGAGGTGATAACCTCTGGAGGTGGACTGAGGGATTGATATTTCATAATGGTGTGACATTGGTTATAGCTTTGTGTGGCTGTGTGACATTGACGATGGCCTTGTGAATGTCAATGATACAGTGCTATGTGATGATATGACAAGTTCACACCTTATACATTTTATATCTTCTAAAGTTGTACTATACCCTTATTCTTGTAGAGTTTGTTATGGCTTTATACATTGTAACTTGATTGATGCTAAAAGATATCTAATTGGCTTAATTAATCAAGTGAAATATAATCATGTAGGTGTCCTATGCCATAGATCCATTCTAATGTTAGTCTTAGTGTTGGATGGTGAAACAACTTCTCCCTTAGTGGAAGCTCAGAGTCATATACTGTTGAATATATGCATTCACATTATTGGTTGCAGGCCATACCCTAGAAGGAGTGCTTCTATGGGTCATAGATTAGTGATGTGATTTAGTATATACTCTTACAGGATTGGATGTGGGCCATACCCTGGTAGGAGTGTGGCTATGGGCCATATCTCAGTGATGTGACTTAGTATATACTCTCACAGAATTGGCTGCGGGCCATACCCTAATAGGAGTGCAACTTTGGGTTGTAGCTTAGTTTCATTAGTGTTGTTCCTATATACCAAGGAGGGCTACATTGTTTTGCTGATGACTCATATATTATGTCATTGCGGTGTTTCTCTCATGCTGACTGGGGGGTGTGCAGAGTTCATGGATTCTGGCTCTTCCATGGATCTTGTATGGCACTGATTTTGACGTAGCAGTGGTTAGTTTTAGTATGAGTGGTATACCTCATCTCCTCATGGCATAATAAAATACTTAATACAGCCGTGTAGTGTATTTGCAGAGGAACAAATATAGATAACATTGGTTGAAGCCTTGTCTTCTTTTTATATATTTGATTTGATAAATGGTGTACATGTTCTTCATATTCCTTCTTAAATTATCGAATATTCTACTTCTTAGTGATAAGTACCTAGTATTGCTTAACTTTCTTTATCTGTTAGATACATATCATTTAACTGAATCTACTTAACCTGCTAAGTATGATTTATCTATAATAGACGTTGGCGGAGAGTTATATATCTCACTGGGATGTTTGGTCTCTCCCAGTGGGTTTCTACATCTTTTAGGTGGTCGCACACAACATGGTGGAGATCATGCAATAGAGGTAGAGCAACAACAAGAGTAGTAGTTGGCTAGTTTGGAAGTGCTTCTAGTCTTTTGGTGTAGAGCCCTAGAGTCATCCTTGTACACTCAGGTCTTGGGTATGTTTTTGATGTGTTTGTGGTTATATAATCATCACAATGTTTTTGGCATGAGTGCATCTTATTGTACAATCTTGGTAGTTTTACATGTATGTATATGCAAAATAGGTTCTTCATGTGACAGGTTGTTGACAAGAAAGTTGGAAACAATGGTGTAAACACCTTATGTTATGTGCTATGTGAACCGGGTGTCCTGTTGTGGGCGTATATGTGAAATTTTTCAGCCTATGGTGCTTTTATGAAATATGTTTTATTTCTTGTGTTTTTTTGATAATCTACTTGTTTAGTGTTAATTTTGCGTTGGTTTTGAGTAATCTCACTTGTGGTGGCGTGGGACATCACAAAGACATTATAGAATCCATATATTCTACCAAGGTATGACCTTGATAGTACTACCTAAAGGGGTAAGACCCAAAGTGTTAAGTTGGGGTCTTAATTTAAAAGACCTACATGGATACCATAAAAGGATAAATTGATTGAATAGCTTTTTCAAATTAGTTCAAGTTGTTGAACATGATAGAAATTATTTTACCAATTGTCAAGCTTGATTTTGTAGCTAAATAGACCAAGAGATTTAGCATATGAAGATTAAAATCAGATTCCTTAAAGAAATACATCAGAGGATGTGTATGTGACACAAGATAAAAGGTTTTACAACTTCAAGAATGCGAATAAGGTCTAAAAACTACAAAGTTCAACCTGGAATTGAAACAAGCATCTCAGAGGAGGGATCTTTTGACTTGACAAGATAGTCAAAGAGTTTGACTTGAATCAAGATGAAATATGTTATTACAAAACATTTAGTGGGAAAATATATGAATATTCCACATATGATGAGGAATAACATCTCAATATTATGAATATCCAGAGCTGGCATGGAAAAACACCTTCTGCACTAAAGGATAATATTAAAAACATCTTATGAGACAAGGATCAAGACCTATGAGATAGTTCTTGAATGTTTTATAATGGAAATTTTGGGCACATACAAAAGAAATGTGTTGAAAAGTTCAACACGGGAAGGATTCAATGAGAGAGAATCCGTATTTGTCTCTCATGAACCATAAAGTTCCAATTCATTTGAAGAATGGAAATGCCATGATTAAGATGTCATAGAATCTATCATGAATACTATAAGTGTACTTATCCCATATAATCTTGTATGTATAAGATATGACAAGATGGTATTAAATTCCAATAAGGCTTATTGGAAAGTCATTAAAGATATCCATTAGTACTTGAAGTATCTAAGGATGGACTGCTAATAATTAGAGACAGCAATAAAGGAAGAGTTGGGTGTAAAGGGTTACACCGATGTAAGCTTCTGAAATAACATATGATGATCACAATAAAATATACTTGATTTAAAAGGAGAAATGTTGTTAGTTGGAAGGGTTCCAAACTAATATCCATTAATTTTATTCTATAATAGAAGTTGAGTATAGTTGTGTTATGAACAAAGAGTGATACTATATGAGTCTAAAAGTTCATATGATGAACTTCTAGATGTTCCAACATTGATGACTCATTAGTGATACTATGACAACAATGGAACTAATTGTTAGGCAAGAAATATCAAATACCATATCACGGTGGTTTCATCTCAGAGCGAAGAGATAAGAAACATGCAATAAACTGACTAATAATAAAATGTTGCTAACCCACTCGATTAAGCACTTGCGTAGCAGAAATGTGGTGGACATGTTTGGATTGCTTGGAATGATATTTGTGGGTGATTGGCTCTAAGTGCAAGTGGGAGTATGTTGGTAAGGTATGCCCATAGATACAATCATGTGATGATTGACATGGCATATACCATAAAGGATTTGATTAATACTTATAAAGGAAAGCTTCCAATTCATTTCATTTTGTTCAATCATGAGATAATGAGGAAACATTATGAATGTCTAAAGAAAGACAATACTCAATGACATATGTCTTCAAGTACGTGACTTGGAGAATGAGATCATATGAATTCTAAGAGTATGTACATTCTTGTTTTGTCCCTAGTCGGTTGTTACTGTGGAAGGTAGATAGACACCAGTAACACATAAGGCCAGAGTGTGGGTTGGTTGAGGACTAAGTCTCATTAGTCATGATATGGCTATATCAAACAACACACAGATATATGTTTGGGAACAATGTATCAGATAGACCCACCTTGAGAATGACACATGGAAACCATCATTGGTAGTCATAGACATCTCTCATAGTGAAGGTGGTGATTGTGATTCTTAGACCTGAAATCACTACACTCATTACATGTCGTTAGGTATGATTTGACATCATCAAACACAATCCTAAAACATGGGTTGTTATTAGAGTGATGATTGGGTGACTTTGACACATGGAGACTAACTGTGAGTGATAGAGATGGGATTTTCCCTCCTAGTGGAGTTGATATCCTGGACACTTGATAAGCAAGGATGAGAAACACATGCGCATGCACATGTGAATCAATATATGATATTGAGATCACATTATCTCATACAGTCTACTCTTCATTAAAAGAACATGATTTGAGCATTGAGAGGATGACAACTCCATGCCTCAAGTTCACTCTAGATATCAGAGACAAAGAAATTATACAATCACTACAACACCTTACACATATTGTAGGTTGAAGTTGTTCTCCAACTTTCTATTCACTTGGGTAGAACTAATGTATGACTAGGCACCACTCTCTACTTGTGATGTCATAAATTAGTTATGGACATTCACTGCCAATGTGATATGGGACCTATAGGGTCACACACAAAGGAACTCATCTAGAAAAGGAGTATAATCTTGAATAAGGATTGGATTGATTACAAAAGTGTTTAGGTACTCAATTCACGCAACTGATCAGCTGACTGCACCCCAACTAATCATCTCACAGGGTGAGGCAGTCGTTTGGTGCACCAGACGATCGTCTCAAGTGTTGATATGGTCGTTTGGATCGAATTGGCTAATTTATACTCGAACTGAGGTGTGACCCGACCGGTTCATTCAGATGAACTGAATAGCTCAGCTTAACTCACCAAATGATCGCCTGGGTGAGCAAGATGATTGTCTCACATGTGCAAGATTTCTCAATTAGGATGGAGGAAGGTTCTAGATACTTTCTCAGATCATTTTGATTGCACAATACATGTGATGCAAGGAATTAATGTTTAGCATTAATGGGAAATTTTTTTGCTAATTTTATATGTGATTGGGAAACACCATCTCGTAGTGCCAGACAAATGTCTGGACTTCTAGACAATCGTTTCATGTCTCACATGTTGTGAAAATTCAACATCTTCTGGTCCCTTCCACTCCTGCACAGATCTCGAATAGACTGGGAACCCTGGCCCTAACCCCACCTATAAATAGAGGGGTACCGGGGGCTTCCCAGAACACAACGATAACACAAAAAATTGAGAATAAATTACTCTGACAATTATTGTCCTCTCTGGTTGTGGTAACCAAGAGAGCCCAAGCAAGTCCTACCTGACTAGGGAGGGATATCCGTGGGAGAGAACAACCCAGGATCACTATTGTGAGTGAGTGAATTGGTGAATAGTACACCAATGGGAGGGACAACTCCTTCCTATGTATTCTAGTTGAACGACATGAGTTGTAGTTGATCTGTGTGAACTACTCTAGAGGTAGGAGTCTTTTGGTTTTTTCTAGGAGGGCAAAGTTAGCCTGCAGTCCCTGGAAAGACTACTAGAGTCGTTGCAGAAGCTGTCATGTCCATTGTTCGTGGTGAAGACCATGAGTTGCATAGCCACTTCTCAAGAGCAACTAGAAGACAGTTGCATTGCAATGATTTGTTGTCACTAGACTTGCTCCAGGACCAGGTATAACTCATTAAATCATCATTCCTATTTCATAGTAGTTGAAGTGATCTTGCTATTATGGGAATACATATAGATAATTTTTTTTTCAGCTGCTATGCTCTGTGCCCTATTTCCCAACAAGCAACTATTTTCAAAAACATATATTTTTTCAGAAAAACATATCTAGAGGCCAGATAAAAATATAAACTATATCCAAACATGTGTAAGATAGGTAGTAATGCACTGTGAAAGCATTAAAAACCATTTTTGAGTAGGAAAGTGAAGAGAATCATAATATATCACTTTTGACTCAAAAACCATATATATAGTGCATACAAACTTGACAAAAGCACACTATGATCGGATATGATCAAGAGTAACATTACCTATGTTCCTATCATTCCTTTTTCACTTGTTGACACCCCATACACATCTCAACTTTCTTCTTTTATATGATTGAGAAGTAAATTTGCAATTCAATAGCTCATGTCAATCCAATTGCAAGTGGCCTACAATAAGAAAGATGAAATGGTCCCCAATCATATTTTTGGTTCTGGATGGGTTAGCTTAGCAACCCAAGTCCTATTGCTCTTGGGTGCTTTTCTAAAAGGACAATATGTAAAATAATGGTCAATCTCATTGCAATGATTACATGATCTCCTAGCCTTGGAACTAGAGGATTCTTCTTTTAAAATTAAAGGTCCTTTATCTTTATTGTTCCTTTGGCTACAATCAATTCCAATATCATCTCTATGCATTTGTTCAGTAGTATGATCTAGGATTTGATTAAGATTCTTCTTATCATCTAATTATATTTGCATAGAAGATATCAAACTATGATTATCACACATAATATAAGTAATAGTGGAAGGAAAATGATTGATATCATCCCTAGTATGCAAAAGATCATTTTTAAGCAAAGAGCTTTCATCATATAAGAATCTTTACCTATATGAAGAGCAGCAACATTATTTTATCTACTAGTAGAACAAGAAGAAGATTCAAGAACATTGATTTTAGCTAGCAAGAAAGCATTTTCTTTTTTAAGAAAAGCATTCAATTCTAATCCTTGTAAAACAAAATCTTTGTCCTCATTTTCAGTTTTCAGAACATCAATATAAAGCATGAGAGAATTCAAAATATTACTATGCTCTTAATTATGACTAGGCACAAGAGGATGAGCTTCTATATATATAATATTATCAAGAAAATTAGCATTTTCAAGTTTAAGGGAGTCTACTTGACTAATATAAGCATTGTTTTCTCTACCAAGAAAGTATTAGCATGTTCGAGATCATCTTTTTCTACATGCAAATGATGAACAATTCTAACAAGCTTTTTCTTTTTCTTTATAGAAGACTTAAGAGAGGCATGATTAGCATACATAATAGCAATTAAAGATTCTTTATCTAAAGAGTCTAGATTTACCTCTTCTGTGTCTTCACTTGTTGAGACCATGAGAGAAAAATGGCATTCTCCATCTTCACTAGAGCTTGAGCTAGATCCTCCACTAGATTCTTCACTTGATCTTGAGTTTGAGGAGTCACTTGAGCTTGAGTTGGAGGAGTCACTTGATTTTATGTGTCATTTCTCCTTCTTGTACTTCTCTTCTCTTCTCTTCTCTTGTGATGATGGGTCTTTTTGCCTTGTGGACAATCTTCCTTGAAGTGACCCTTCTTTCCACACTTGAAGCACCGAGTGAAGGAGGATGACTTGCCTTTATTGAGTCTATCCTTGGAGTACATGACATCTTCTTCAACTTTAGAGAATGTTGAGGATTGACCAACAATAGCTTCAATGTGTGCTTTGATTTCAGCCTTCTTCATTCTCTTTAGCTCTTTTTCTTCTTCTCTTTCTTCTTCATCTTTCTTGTCAAGTTTGACTCATGGGCTTGTAGATTTCCTATGATATCTTCAATAGGAATATCACCAAGAGAGTTTGTTTCTTCAATGGAGGTCATCGTGTATTCCCGTCACTTGGGGAGAGTTCTAAGGATCTTTGAGTTGATCTCTCCTTTATATATTGGATGACCTAGAATGCCAAGACCATTCACAATGGCGTTGAGCCTTGAGTACATCTCTGCTATCCTCTCCTCCTTTCCCATCTTGAAGTTTTCAAGGAGGCCTTTGAGCATGTATAGTTTTCTTTCCTTCACTTTCTCTGTCCCCTCATAAGAGACACATAACTTTCTCCGTATCTCATAGGTTGTCTCACAAGAGGAAATCTAGTTGAAATCAATGGGGGACATGGAGGCATAGAGAATGTTGATGGATCTTGCATTCAAGGTTGATTTCTTCAAAGTAGGATCATCTTTCTCTTCTATATTTGTCTCTGGTAGCTTGTATGGAAGGTACACCATTCTCCATAGCTCAAGACTTGATCCTTGGATGTAGTATTGGATCCTTCTCTTCCAATAGAGGAAATTGCTCCCATCAAAGATTGGAATGCTGGTGAGGTATCTTCCTCCTTGATAATCACCCATATTATCCCACTTGTGGAAATATGCTTGGAGAAGATCCGATCTGATACCAAATGTTGGATCTGGGATGGGCTCTAGAGGGGGTGAATAGAGATAAATGCACTTAAAGAAATCTCATTAGACCTTCAAGATATTTCTAAGATAATATGGCAAGTAAGAACTTCGAGTGAAACTAAAACATACATAGTAAGAGAGAGAGAGATTTAACAAGAACAAGAATACAAGATATGTAGAGTGGCTCCAGTCTCCAAACTAGGAGAAAGTCAGTCCACTACCAAGATAGGTCAAGCTCTAGGATTTTGCAACCATTGCATACTTATATTCCATTATAAGACATACAATATATGACCTTCCTTTTTCGAGCCAAGGATACCCAACTTTCTCTTTGAGGATAAGGGAGACAATAACCTACTAAAGGACTTACCTATCCATGACTAAGAGTTTGCAACCTCTACAAGGACCTACCCATTATGCAACAAGTCTTCCGCCTTCATCAAGGACTTACCCACTCTTGCACAAGTCTTCCGCCTTGAAGCAATTACCCACTCTTCATGGATCTTCTGCCTTTTACTTCACCTTCTCCAAGGAGAAGCTTTCACCAAGGGACCCCTTCCCTTCTTATTCTTCTTCTTCACCTCTCTTAGATAAGAGAGAGAATCTTCATCTTCATCTTTATGGTAGAAATGAGAGATCAGGAGTTGGAAGAAGTGAGAGCCTCACAAGATATACATGTAGGATTAGCTCTCTTACAAATCTCCTACTCACTCTAATGGATGTAGGAAGTGAGTTAAGCTTGAGAGAGAGAGGAGGCTCTTAGAGGCACTCAAATATAATATAGGGACCTTCATAGTGCTTGGATAACCATGGGATGAAGCCCAAGGGGTCCCATTTATAGTTGGGGATGCCTCCTAGCCAGTAGAAACACTTACAAACAAATACTAGCCATTTGTGGGTGTTGCAATGGATTTTTTTATTTTTGCAACACTCCAAAGGCTAGAAACACTTTTTCTGCACTTTCCTTACAGTGTGATCGGTCGAGTTTACTTTTGGGAAACTCGGTTGATTGCACTATTCGACAACGTAAATTTGAAGCATCGGTTGATTATCCAGGATGAAACTCGACCAATCATTTATATATGAGTTTTCCCAATGTAGGGATCAATCGAGTTTTGTATACAAGAAACTCAACCGAACCTGGACATTCTCAAAATGCATCAAGAGGAATAATTGAGTTTATCACATGAGAAACTTGACTGAAAAATACCCTATAATATATTTTGGAAAATGGCATCAAAGTGCTTAAATATTCAATTTAAGTGCTCCCTATTTTTTCTAAGCTTAATTACAAGTCCTACAATCATTACAGTGATTTACAACATGATTCTAATAGATTTACATCATATTTCACGAAAGTGCACTTACATTAATTTTGACTTGTCTTTCCTCCAAATTATGATGTACAAGTTAGGCATTTGGAGTGTGTCTATACCTAATCTAAAATCACTCAAGTAGAAGCATTAGACACAAATAAGTGGAATGGTTAGTCATCATCAAAACAAGGGTTTAGTCAATTTAGACCTTGAGTCAATATTAACTTTTGAGTCAACAAAAAAGGTTTTCCTTAACTAACAAACTAACAAGGTGTAATGTACCCCAACTAAACTCTATCATACTCCACTTTCTCATAAACATCACCATCGACTAGAGCTTGTGTTTTAAGGATTGATCTACCCAACCATGTGGTTCTACCCTATGGGTTTTCCTACCTACTTCATGCTTCCTTGACTGTGACTTAGATCATAAAATCATTGCTAAAATCTACAGAAAATTTTATATAGACAATACTATAATGAAATTTAAGTTTTCATTAAGAAATCATGCTAAGTGAATAAAAAATGAGATCAAAATCATATGCAAGAACACAGTCACAAAACTTTGATATCAATATCACCGTTCTCCACTACTCCATCACCACTTAATTTTTACCCTAAAGTCATTCCTCATAAAACCATGCTATATAAACACAACTAAGCTACAATATAGGGTATGATCACATATGGTCTCTTCACACTAGGGCTAGTGACTTAAGATACTCATATGCACCTCATCTAATTCAAAATCTTCCATTCACCTCACATGGACAGTGTAGTTATATTCTAGGGTAAACATCTCACTAGAGGGTTTCCATGTAGGATAGGGGTTCTACTTAGGGATATAAATTTGAAATAGTCAAGAGTTTGACTACCAAGTCTATACACTATCTTGTAGGGAATGAGACCCGAGAGGGGATGTGCTCCTTACTAAATCAAATGAGATCCATCATACATAACAAGCATACACCAAATTTTCACAATGGATGAATATCTTTTATTTAATCTTCCATAAAGTGTATCGACAAAATAAAATATATTGACTATTTACAATTTTGCAAGATACAAGATATTCTCCCACTTGGAGACTAACATGAAGGTAGCAACTTAAATATCTAAGCATAGGAATGTCTGAGCTATTTCAAGTCTATGCCCTAAATGTGCACTCCACTAAGCAAAGTTCATGGTTCTCAAGTCAAATCTTCCATGTCCTTCACCTAAGGAGTTGAAATCATACCCCACAAATAAGATAGGTGGAAATTATCATCATAGATATGTCGATAAATGCGCATAAATAGGAATTGGGCAATGTTAGGGGAAAAGGACAACAATAAGCTTTATAAAGGCTTTCAATAAAGAGGGAAATAGAACATCAAAGTGAATATCAATGAGAAACAACTGAAGGTATACAGAGGTACACTTGCCATTTATCAAAATATCAACATGTGTCACATAAACACAAATTAAAGCACACAACCCATCAACAACATCCAACAAATAGTTTAGCGTGAAAGTGAGATAAGTGTAGTATAGTGAAATATAATAAAAAATGGTGGATAGGGCAACATAACCAAATTCCCAAATATATATATATATATATATATATATATATATATATATATATATATATATATATATATATATATATATATATATATATATATGTGTGTGTGTGTGTGTGTGTGGGCACATATCCTGGGTATGGAGCACATCACATCTATCCCAAAGATATAATAGGGAACATAACCCAAAAATCCAAAGCATTTATATAACCCTAGTACTATTGAATCAAAAGTATGCATTAAGAAGAAAGTGACACTTAGTCACAATTAGAGTTTCTATAACAATAATGTGTATATGAAGGTTCCACCATAAAAGTGGGTGAATGGGGCTCCCTTTCACAAAAAGGAACAGTCTAGGTTAAAACCACAAATCAGGATTACATCATGAAATAATATGAACTAAACACAACTTTAGAGTCCAAGATGCATATACAAGAATTTAAAAAGATCACAATATCAAATCCAGAATATAACCACTCATATGAATCATCATCTCTCTAAGAGAGAGGAACTATATAGATTAGTGTGTGTCAAAGGACTGAGAGAGAAAATATAAGTAATTTCCCAATATAAATTTGAGAGAATGAGATCATTGTCTCAACATAGATCTAATAGAATGCAACATACCTCAAATATGCATTTCAACTATTAAGGTCAGAGTCCAGATCCAACCAGGGTACTCTTCACCTATTATTACCTTCAAATACAGATATCATTAATTAATGTGTATATTTCAAACCCTTTATTATAAAATATCATTATCATTAGATGTAAGTTATGAATTAAATTTATTTAGTTAGAGAATGTTTTACTGATTCCAACAAGCACTTGTTTGTATTTTTCTGATGAGTCAATAATTAGTTATGAATTTGGCAAGTTAATTTGATTTACTAATATTGAAATTAAAACCATTGATAAAAGACTAGCGTAGCCTTGTATCATGGGCTTTTACTAAGGCAGTGTGACAAGGTATATTGGTAAACCTTAAGATATCCAAACATGCATGATCAAACATTGAAATTGAACGTAAAATGACACAAAAACCCATGATGAGCGTGACATCATTAAAATCACTTGAGGGCAGTCAGGTAAAACATTAGGTAGACATCTTCTTCTCATCGCTTGTCTATGTGATGGTAATATAGATCCAACTCAAGGATCAAAACCATGCACAAGAAAGACATGGCACCATAGGTGCTAACCCTTGTCTTCTCCATACCCTTCCGCTCTCGACAAGCCCCTATTTAGGGTGAAAGATAACAAGATGCATCTGGGTGGCTCTCTTCCATTATTGAAAAGAGCAAGGAGCAAATTGAAATGGTCAACAAAAAAACAAGAACAAACACAACTATTCTAGTATCTTAAAAATCTTCATGGCAATCAGGAAAATCAAAAAGAAGAAAAATTTCACAAGGATTCATAGGGTAAAGTCTGATATTGTATCCCTCATTCAAATTAGCACAATTATGATGTAGAAAAGGAAAAATGGGGAAAGCAGTATACCATGAAGTAGGAGAAAGCACATGTGACATCCCTAAAACCTCAGTTTAGAATGAACATGACCAATAATGTTAGTTACAATTTAGTTTCTTATAATGAATTTAAACTCTATAATAAGTACTACACATAATGATTCATCCCCATCGCTGATATAAGTTTAATAATATGTGCAAATAAGCTCTAAATATGCAATAACAAATAGAAAGAGTTTAAATAGAAATTGACCCACATATGTGCATGATATGTTTCCTTGATGTTTGTACAAGTATGTAATAGGATATTAAGGTTTACTTGAAATTTTGGTGTTGTAAATCCTCTCCAATGATAATGCATGCATTAAGTACCCAAAGTACCTAATAATGTAAATATAGTGATCCCCTAGTTCAGATGTAAGAATTGAGTTGATGTTTGGGATCTTCATGCTCAAGGTAGTCATCTCACCAATTTTCACTAGTATTGGGTAATCATAGCTATGTCTAATAATATTAAGAAGAAATGGGGAAGATTACATGTATATTTGACCTAAGTATCTAATCAGCACAGCTTATTAAGCTAAATATACCTAAGTATCATAATAATGCTAAGTTCTGCATGTAATAGGTTGGATATTATTTTTGCTTCTTTTTTAGAGGTTGCATCCCTTTAGAAAATAGTGTTGTATAATGTTACAGGAAGCCATTCAAAATGGGGGGATGTGCTGAAGGTGCATGCAGATACTAGATCTGAGTTGTGCATATCATCATGATGATGTCCTAGTATGAGTTGTTGATGATACATGTGATATTCAAGGACATATTTTTATCATCTTAAAGACCCACCCAATTGGGAATTGAGATTTCTAATGAAATGGAGGGCCTGGTCCTAGATGCTATGCTTCTCAATCATGTTTTTGAGCATCTATAACAACTATAAAGAGCATCCCTCATAGTTGATGTCTTGCATTCTCTCTAGCACTAAAGATAGATCTTTACAAGTGTTCGCCAATCCAGGTTCCATAATCGTGTGGGTGATATTATTGATTCTTCCCTATTGTATGTTATAGGTGTCCAGTACCAAGAATAGACAGGATAATAGATCTGGTAATAGAAAACTGCTACAACGTCATATTTTGAGTTTACTTGCTACTTGGGGTAGAGCATATGGTACTCCAAGTTATTGGACAATATGGAAAATTATTCTACACATGAGGTATGGGTCATGATAGGGATAAATATATAGATGAGGAGAAAAAGGAGAACCCTAATATCAGGAAATGCCTTTAAAAGGTTGCATATGGCCACTTTAAGCATCTATGAAAGTATTGTGCTCTTCAGTGGTAGCTCCATATGATGAAGATACCATAAAGGTTTTGGAGGATAATCACCCTTACAAGGTACTTCGTCCATGCTAGATACTTTATTTTTAGAAGACCCCCTCATAGAAGATGTTGACACTATTCTTTGATGCATCAAATCTTTCCATAAGGTACTTCATGTTGTAGAGATGGGTTTTTTTTCCAACACATATTAGATTCTCTATGTGGAGAGGGGTCTCTTTTTGCCATAGATTTCTTACATTCCATCACCCTAGTGGTTAATTTATGGTTAGGGGAGGTTCCTATTGAGTTTGGAAAGTTTTACAGCTTCCTCTCCTCTTACACCTCTACTTAAGACTGATAATGGCATATGTGCCATCACTATGGGTACAATTTGGAGGGGTCTAGTATCCAAAGTTGTTGTAATAGGAGTGAGTAAATATATGACTATGTATCTCAATGATTTTTAGTTTGGGATCAATGCAATCGATGGGGTAGAGGCCATTTTCTACAGAGACAATATGTTGTTGGACTAAAGACATGAATATGGGTCCCTCTCTATAATTACAGTTGACTGGACATATCAACATTACTCTGTGAGGTGAGGTTTAGGTACTCATCTATGTTTTATGCATGTAATTTCTATATGGACAAGTAGATAGGATGTACATTGGAGACAATTATATCTGGTCAGTTATAGGAGTGTGTTAAGGTGATCCCTTGGGGTCACTTCCTTTTTCCCTTGTATTGCATCCACTTATTCATGAGATTAGATACAATTGCAAGATTCTTCTTCCCGCTTGGTATCTTGATGATAGGACCATAATCTATGACACAATGGAGTTGTCCAATGTGATTGACATCATCCAGTGCATGGGTCCAAGATTGGGTCTTGATATAATTCTTCATAAAATATAGATTTTTAGGCCTACTTGTGATGGTAGGAAAGTTCACAAGGGGTTATTCCCCATGGACATTTGGATATCTTGGTTATGAATGAAGTTACTTAGAGGAGCTGTCAAAAGGGACAAAGTTTTTAATGAGGAGTTGACCATGAGGAGGGATGCAAAGGTTGTTGACTTGATGCATCTTCTCCCATACTTGCATGATCCACAAAGTGAGCTTCTTTTACTTTGATCTTGTATGGGTTTCTCTAAGTTAATGTTTGCCTAAATTATCTGCCAACATGTACACATGGAGGAGGCAGAGATGTGGTTTGACAAAGGGCTACAAGAGTCCATTGAAGGTATTGTGGTACTTTTGTGTCCTTTCTTTGGAGACCTTCAGTGGAAAGTGGCTTCATCACCTGGTAAACTTGGTGGTCTCAAACTATATTCAACAACAGAGTCTTCTTCATACACTTTTGTGGCCTCTAGGGCTCAACTTGGATGCTCTAAGATCATATTTTGAGAGGTAGCAGGATATATAGTATTCAAGTATTGAAAAACATAGAAATGATGTTGGAATTATTGTTGATAAGATGTTAAAAGATTATGTCATCAAAATTACACGAATGGGGGACATGATCATAACTCTCAGGGTTGTTCTTGGGGGGGGGATTCTCAATATGATTAGCGTGTATACCCCCCAAGCCTCAGTGAGGAGGCAAAGAAGGACTTTTGGGATAACATGGATGAACTCATACAAGAAATACTGATAGAGGAGAAGATCATAAATGGGAGTGACTTAAATGTCCATGTGGGGAGTAGCAATGTTGGATATAAGAGAATTCATGGAGGTTTTGTATATGGCAACAGAAATGGAGAAGGAGAGAGAATTTTATATTTTCTAGTTGCTTATGATATGATCTTGGTGAATACACATTTTAGAAAAGAGATCCTCATCTTATTACTTTCAAGAGTGGGTTCAATTGTAGCAAAATGGATTAATTCCTTACAAGACAGATGGATAGAAAATTATACAAGGATTGCAATGTGATCCCTGGGGAAGAATTCACTACCCAAAATAGGTTGGTGGTTTAGGATGTGAACATGATGGTCAACAAAGGTAAGCATAACATAAGCTAAGATAGAAGGATCATGTGGCATCCAACTCACAAAAACAAGATTTACTTAAGCGGAAGTGAATCATTTGCAGCGGAATTACTGAAATCACTAAAAATTAAAACTTTTTGCAAAGAGATCCAATTCTAGGAAACTCTTATAACAAGAACCAAAGTATTACATATACATCCTGGTTCGCAATTACATTCCATGTACCATCTCTACTCGAGGATTACTTACAAATGTTACTTTGCCAAACTATACATCAGTAACATAAAACCTTGAGGTGTTCAAGCCAAAATCTCAATCGATGATAAAAGTACTATCTACTGACTCCGAGGACCTGAGAGTACAGAGACGACACATAAAACTACTATTTATATGACTTGACAAGTAGTATCTCCACCTGAGATATTACGGTCGTCCCTGATGCTGCTATTGTTCTTTTTCTATTATAGGGTTTCTGCCTCTTTGTTCATGTCCACCTAAAAACATTGGATCCCACGGGGGTGAGACAATTTGTAAATTGCCCCAGTGAGAGTTATAACTCTCCGCCAAAACATTGTTATTGCAGTTTATTAAAATAAAACTGAGCATGAGTTCTTATATAATAACAGCAGTATTAATCATTGTATGAATATAGTAAAGTAATCTCCTTTCCTAAGGAGAACATTGCATCTACCCATGGTAGAATCATAAATCATCTATCTAATGTAAAGGAACATAATTAACATCTATCAACTAAAGATGCATAAAAGAAATGTAACATCATCCAATGAATTTCCGTATTCAATCCTTAAGAAAACATGCTATACGGCTAATTACATTTTACAATCACACTTATGCCCTGAGGAGATGAGCTATACCGCTCATACTCCAATCGACCACTGCGAAGTCAAAATCGGTACCATACAAGGTTAATGGAAGAGTCAGCTTCCAAGACCTCCCACATCTCGGTCAGTGCGAGACCACATGCAAGACATCTTGTGTCTCTGCTAGATAGCTTTCCAGGGTATACTGGCAACTTTGCTATTAGAGTTACAATGGTAGCTGTACTCTCTTCGTGATTGAGAGATTTCATGTTTACCTCCATCGATCTGCATTATTATTGGGAGATGTGTACTGCATCTATCCCAATCATCAGGAGATTTGTGATACATCCATCCTGGTACAATAATGAAGGATTGAGAGGTTTAATATTTACCTTCCATCAATTCCCTCATTAGGACGTAAGGATATATTCGTCCATTAACCCCCACATATTCAAAAATATGTGTTCCGGGTTTTTGCCGCGGAGCAACCCGTTTCACCATCACCAAAATACTGACGATGATGGATCTATGGTCAGGGATCTACATGATACGATTTCACTTGATTAATTAAGCACATTAGCATATTCTTTTAGCATCAATCAAGTTCTCAAACAGGAATTAATATGACAAATGCTACAAAGAAACATGTAAGCTCTTATCTATTGCTTTAACATAACTTATAACACATTGGGATATTAATCCCTTATCTCATTACTTGAAAGTTCACATCTCACAACAACATTATTATCTTACTTGTCAAACTGGGTATTCATATCCTCCGTTTATCACTAATCATTGTTACCACTTGTTAGGTAACTATTACCTCTAGGTCCTCAGACCGAGGTATGCATGATTTTCATTACACAAGCACCTCTCATAGTTCACAAGGCCCCATAAGTTTTTTGTTACCTTTCACTAGGCAACAACCTACTCATATGGCTCATAATGTCCATGCACATTTTGTTACTTTTACTAAGAAACAACAACATTAAGGCACACAAGGCCAATCAACATTTTTGTTGTATAAATGTCACAGCTCAACTCTGGCTATGTTCAACATCTCATGATATGTGCATGGTTGACATGATAACAGTCCTGATGATTTCACATCACACCATGCAATACAATAGTAACACCATCATTCCTTTATCAAGATTAGGGTTTACTATCAAGTATGATTTTCCATTCCATTACCCTGTTTAGGGTTAGGATTTACCATTTCACATTAATTAGGGTTTCATGTTTATATTGTCTGTCCAACCCTAATTTATTGTTCCATTCCTCTAGGAGCATATCAGTGATACCATAAGTAACTACTCATGATCATTACTCTCATCATATATCATTAATGATTATCAATTCAAGGTATGAGTTCATCTCTCAACTTTACCATGGTATGTTTATATCATACTCATTATCTTGGCTTAACCTCTTTCTCATAGTATGTTAGTCAACTCTTATCAAAGCACATTGGATTTATTACATCTTCATTGTAATAATTTACATAACTCACACTTCTTGTGTTTCTTATCCAAGTTTATTGGATTGAGGTGCATCAAGGTATATTAACCTTGAAATGTTGAATGTGATATCTATCATGTCTTGATGTATCACTTTTCTCCTCAATTCTAACTCACTTAATTTTACCAACTCATCTTGTATTAAGGTATTTCCCTCTTAATACTTTAACCATTCACCTATCACTTTCATCATGTAGTGCATAGGTTACACATTTAGAATTATCCAACTATCTTTAATGATATGGACTTATCTAATGGTTAGGCATTATTGATATCGAATAAACCATTATCAACTACTTTAGGTATTTCAACTCTTAGGATGTTATCCACTCCATTATTTAGTGTTGCATACATCACTCCTACGAATTTCTTGTCCTTATCTTTGTAAGGTGTATAGGGTTGATACACATGTATAGGGTTAGATATATAATGAACTAGGCATCATCTTGTCCCTTATATCCTTACTCATTGAAGTATCAACATCACCATTCATATGGTTCATCACTTTTACCCTTTATGGGTGTAACATTCTCATCTTACATGATTATATTAGCTACACCCAACTTTAGTGTATTGGCCATTATTCCATCACTAGGGTTTCATATATCATTACATGGCATCACCCTAGATTTGAGTCTCACATCACATCATTGTATCAGGGTCCCACATAACATTATTCGAATTTAGGGTTTCACATGACATTACCCTAGATTAGGGTTTCACGTTCAATAGCCCACAATTAGGGTTTACTATTCATCCCAATTAGGGTTTTGTATCACATTACCCTGAATTAGGGTTACTCATGTCATCTCCCTTAATTAGTGTTACTTCCTTTCCTTAGATTAAGATTACACCTAGCATTGCCCTAAATTAGGGTTAAAGTTCATCTATCTTCTTGATTAGGGTTTCATGATCTCTTTATTATGGATCATTCCCTAATTACACATTCATTTATGTTGAGAGTGTTGAGGCTTAACGACTACATGGTTATCATTCATGTAGGAAGTCCTCTCTCTCTCATTCTCTATGGGATGATACTTATTTCAGACTTGATTAGATTAGGTCAACTCATCTTGAATGAAGGTTGACACAATGTATTATATCATTACTTCCATAATCATTAAAGATTAATCATTCAGAAGATACTAATCACCCTATCTTATTAAGGGTACAATTACTATAATCACCCTTACTTTACATCATGTAATGATCAATTAAACAATTGACCTTTAATCACCTCAAATGTCCATACGATTTTAGTTAATTACTTTCCAAACGGTCTTGGTCATTTAGACCCCAAACGGTCTTGACCAACCAGACCTCAAACAGTCTTGCTTAAAATACTGCCAAACGGTCTAAGACCGTTTAGACCTCCAAACGGTCTTGATCAAACGTTTTGAAACCATTTAGCAAACTTGGTGCTTGAAACCGTTTAGTACAAAGATATTTGGGATCGTTTGAGTCTCAATTGGTTTGTTGGTCCCAAACGGTCTTGAGACCATTTGGTCCCAAATGGTCTTGATACCGTTTGGACTCAAACGGTCTTGACACTGTTTGGTCCAAACCTCCTCAAAATCGATTGGACCAAAAATGGTCTAACCACTCTTATTGATTTAGGGTTTCCAAGATTAATTCCTTCATCAATTGAATCCATGTAATTACTCATCAATTGAACCTAAGCACCATACTTCAATTGAGCTTAATGAATCATCTTTCAATTGATTATACTTTCAACTGATCATCAATTAGGGTTTTGAACCCAATTGAATTAGGGTTTGAAATCGATAAACTTTCAATATTAGTCATTGTGGAACTAATTGCTTTGAAATTATTGAACCATCATTCAAATTGGGCATGACCTGACCTCATATGGTCTTGAGGTCGTTTGGATGACCTCCAAACCATCTTGAGATCGTTTGCCCCATCCATCACTGAAATTTGTGAAATTCAATTAGGGTTTGGATCATTAGATTGATCAACAATTGAACTATTGATTGCATTATCATTTGCTATCTCTGGACCTTCAAATACTCAACCATACTCAACCCTAGACCTCCAAACAATCTTGGTTAACCTCCAAACGGTCTTGTTTGACCTCCAAACGGTCTTGAGACTATTTAGGTGATCTCCAAATGGTCTTGAGATCGTTTGGGTTAATCAACCCAAATAATTAAGTCAACCAATTGAAAATTCAGCACTAAACCCGATTAGGGTTTCTAATTGGAGGATTGTCCATGTATTGAATTAGTCAATTGGATCCATTAGATCATTATCCAACATGTACTAGGGTCATGACCTCAAATGGTTAACCCATCCAAATGGTCAACCTTTCTAAACAGTTTGGGATCCAAACCTCCAAACGGTTTGCAAACCGTTTGGTCTCCATACGGTTTGGTGAAACTATTTGGACCCTATTGTTGAAACCGTTTGCAGAAGATATTTAGGGAGGTATGTGCTTATGATGATTTCATAATCATAAAGCTCTAAACCCACGAAACTTTCTATGATTTTCATGGTGATTGCATCAATTAACCAAATAAAATTTTGAGAATGAAGAAAAGATCAACAATTGATAAGGAATTGAATGCAATAACAATATTAAGGGTTCAAGTTATAAAACCCGCCTCCAATTGAGATCCAAAGCTTCAATCTCACGTCAACAATGGTTGATGCAACTTCTTTGACTATCCCAAGGCTCGTCCTCAAGCTTTGAGTGAAAAGCAATGGTTAGAATTGAAGAGGGGATCGAGATAAGAAGAAATCATGCATTGATTTTCAATTTCCACCATGGATTCAAGGTGAAAGAAGGTAAAGAAGCTTACCAACAGGTTGGGGTCGTCCTCCTGATCCTCCAAAGCTCCCTTGGTCGTTTTGCAAACAAAGAGAAGAAGTGGATTCTGAAAAAGTCTTTGGTTTGGGTTGTAAAGGGTATTTTTATAAGAAAATCAATGAGAGAGAAAATGCCTTATAAAATTCCTTTAATTCCAAAATTGGTGCCACCTATTCCTCTTCAAATCCTTGCATGAAACGATATCTTCCTTACCTCTGAATTCCTCTCCATTATCCACGAATTAAGGGAAAATAAATTAAGCACCTTAACCCTTATAATACTAATATCCATAAGTTAGTGGATATTTCTTTTTCTTTTCTTAATGTGAGTGGGTTCTCCACTCACGTAGATATTTCCCTTGCCTTTGCAAGGAACAAGGACGTCCACACTTGTTTATTTTCAACCAAAATAATTTTGGTTGAAGGGCAATCCAATTAATATAATTATTTTTGCATTAAATTGAATTCGGGTTTCAATTATGCTTAAATCTTGATTATTTTAATATCAAGATTCTCTCTCCTTCAAAGTGATACAAATGAGGCACCCCTCTCATTTTCTTTACTCTATATGATTCCAAGAAACATTAGGGACGAATTGGTAATTTTCATGTTGAACCCTGGGTTTTGGGTAAATTGCATATTATACCAAAACTAGGTTTTAATGCACAAACATTGCTTAAACAGCTCTTTCTTGGTACTCAGGCTTTCACAAGCCATACCTATGCATCATTTTCATTCCCATGATGCCAAAATACTTGAGGAACATTTATCAAGTAACATTTTCAAGTTAACCCCTCATATTGGGTAAATTGCACTTTAGTCCAAACTAAGCAAACATTGCTTCAACATTATTCAAACAGGACCAAAATTGAAACATAAGTTCCTCTTTAGCCCTAATTACTTTTCACCAAATAAAATTAAGGATCTGATTAACTTGCTTAAGCAAAACTCCCAGGGTTAAGGTATAACCCAGGTCAGGGATGTTACAGATCAAGTGGTAGAATCTTAAAGGAGAAAAGAAATTGGCATTTTATGATAAACTTATCAAGGAGAGAACTTGGGACTTGGAGCTTGATGTTAACTCTATGTGGAAAATTATGAGTGCATGCATAATAAGGATTGCCAAAGAGGTTTTGGTAGAGTCAAAGGGTGTGGGCCTCCACGGAAAGAGGCTTGGTGGTGGAATGATGAAGTACAAAAGGTTATTGAACTCAAAAGGGAGATCTATAGGATCTTTCACAAATCTAGAGATGATGCAACCTTTTAGAGATACAAATAAGCATGTAAAGATGCTAAGAAGGCAATTCAGAGGCAAGGTCCATACACTTTGATGAGATATAAAAGAAGATGGACTCCAAAGAAGAGGAAAAAGATATTAATAAAATGTCATGTATAAGAGAAAGGAAATGAAGAGACTTGAGTCAAGTAAAATGCATAAAGAATGAAGATGGAAGAGTGTTGGTGAAGTATGATGATATAGAAAACCAATGAAGAAACTACTTTCATAAGATTTTCAATGGAGTTACTATGAACAATGTAAGAGACTTGGGTATCATGAATGCAAGAAATATCACTTACACATGATGAGTTCCACTATCTGATGTCAAGAATGCTTTGAAAAAGAAGCAAATGAAAAAGGCATGTGGTCCATATGGTATTCCTATTGATGTATGTAAGAGTATGGGAGATGAAGGAGCTATGTGGTTAATAAATTTCTTTAACAAGGTATGAAGACAAAGAAGATGTCAGATGAATGGATAAATATTACTAGAGTCCCAATCTATAAGAACAAATGAGATGTTCATAGCTGCAAAAACCACAGTGGTATCAAGTTGATGAGTCACACTATGAAGCTTTGAATGAGGATTATCAAGAAAAGGATAAGATTTATTACACAGATAGTAGACAACCAACTTGGTTTTATGCCAGGAAGATCAAGTACTAATTCTATTTTTCTTATAAGGAGGATTATGGAGAAGTATAGAGAAAACAAAAGAGATCTTCGTAGGGTGTTTATTGATATGGAAAAGGCTATGATCAAGTACCTAGGGAAGTGTTATGGAGGGTTTTTCATAAAAAGGGTGTGTCTGTCCAATATATTAACCTAATTAAAGACATGTATGATGGCTCAACTGCAAGTGTTAGAACTCCTTTAAGAGAGACATAATTTTTTCTTATCATTGTTGGGGTACATCAAGGATCAAAACCCAACCCTTATATATTTGTTCTTCTTATGGATGAATTGACAAAACATATCCAAGATAATATCCATTAGTGCATGTTATTTTCTGATGATATTGTGTTGATCGATGAAAGATAAGAAATATTGAATGATAAAGTCAAATTTTGGAGAAATGCATTGGAATATGATCAATTTATGATTAGTAGAAGCAAAAATGAATATATGCATTTTGATTTTAGTCTAGATTTATGAATAGTGGAATCAAGTTGAATAGAATGGATGTATTAATATGCGATAAGTTTCGTTACATGGGCTCTATTATTGAAAGGGAGGGTGAGGTTCAATATGATGTTTGTCATAGGATCACAGTAGGATGGTTGAAGTGGAAGAGTGCAACTGTAGTAGTATGTGACCAGAAGATCCCTCTCAGATTAAAAGGCAAGTTTTACATAATAGATATACATCCAGACATGCTATATGGAAGTAAATGTTAGGTAGTAAAGAAACAAGGCCTCAACAAGAAGAATGTGGATGAAATGTGTATGTTGAGATGGATGTGCTGGAAGATGAGAAAAATCGTTTGAGGAATGACTATATCAAAAATAAAGTGGGGGTGGTGAGCATTGAGGACAAGTTGTGTGAAGGATGTCTAAGATGGTATGGATATGTGCAACACAGACTAAAAAATGTGCCTAGTTGAGGTAAGGTTATTGAGTCAATCACAACTATAAAAAGTAGAGGTGAACCTAAATTAACTTGGGAAGAGCTTATAAAGAGATATTTCTGAATCTTTACATCTAGATCAGAGTATGACTCATAATAGAGATGATTGGAAAAGAAGGATCCATGTAGCCGACCCCAACATGGTTGGTATTGAGGCTTAGATGATGAGGAGGAGGATATATGGTATGGATTATGATTTCAATTGTGCTTTGGATTGTATTTCTATCATGATTCTATCTTTTGATCTCAGTTGTTTTAATGATAAGGACATCGTCCCCCTAAAGCCCAACATGCTTTGATGAGTTCCCTTTTTAGCAGAATTGTTAAGGACATTGATATTAAGTTTGACATGACATTTAGATCGAAAGCTTTTTCTGGATGTTTACAAGTTGATCACAGTCAAAAAAAATCACAACTCCTATTGATGGGCTTGGACTTCATATGTTTCTAGTAAGTCAAATATCATCATATGATTCCCCTATTCCTAGTCGATGAGTTATGTCCAGTCTGTCGAAGAGCTTGCTTAAACATTTTTTGGGAGCATGTAGTTCATTGTAATGAACTACTGGGTTTCAAGTATAGACATAATCTTGTTACGGATGTTCTTTATGATGTACTTAGACATGTAGGAAATGCTGCTAAGAAAGAGGCATTGGTGATTTTTTTGACCAATCCATACGAGGGGATATACACTCTTAGACCAACATATGGCTTGAATTTTAGTTTGGTTGGAGAGAATCAAGCATATGAGTACCTAACAGGGGTTTCTCCATTGGTAGGCTTGAAAGGTGGAGATTTTGGTTGTGGGGCAATATGCCCTAAAAGATGGCTTAGCCAAAGTGGTTAAGCATGAGAAAGCATGTATTGACAATCAACATGTTTTCCTACCTTTTAGCTTTGATAATTTTGGGTTCTTAGCACCATAGGCTATAGAGTTTGTTAAAAGGGTGCAAAGAGTTATGCAAAATAATATCATGACTACTAGGTCTATGGAAGTAGTATTTTGGAGGATTGTCTTCACCATCCAAAAGGGTCGGAGGCAAAACTTGTTGTCCTTATGCCTACTTTTTCATTATAATTATTTGCATCCATGCCATGTAGGTTCTTAAGCTACTCGATCAGTGTGTATAGGTGGAGGTTTGTATCCTACCTCCATGATTTTTGTGTTTCAAGCACCATCTACAAGACCACACCTCCATTGATCCATTCTCCCTCCACACTCCACTTTTTCCACATTTATCGCCACCAATAAAGTCGAGAACCTATTCCAAATGGAAAGATCCCTCATTCATACACCATATCTTCTTCTTATGGAAAAGGCCAATGTTGAATGTCTTCCTCTCACACATGGTGAGTCATAGAGGGATCATATACCCTTCTCACCAACAACAAACTACATGTATACCTTCGTTAAGGTTAAAAAGGAGGCTCCTCTCGATTTAATTCCATAAATTTAGTCCCAACCATCGAGACACAGTTATCTTCCTCCCTAAGATCCTTAAAGTTGTTCTCAGTGTTGAATCAACTCCAACCAAATTAACTGAAAGAGAACCTTCCTTGGGCTTCTACAAAGCTAGTACATGGATCTTTTGGTGGTGCATTTTGTCGAGATCCCTACCCTACTCTTTCTTCCTAGAGCTCAAGGAGTTCCACTAGCAGATAGGAACAAAGTCCCTTGCATCGGCGCAAAGGGTCAGGTGAGGTTCCCAGGATCGCACTAAGATTTTTTATCCCTCAATTCAATTTGAGGGGAGGTAAACCTTGCGTCCCCATTTTTGTGTACTTTAATTTTTCATGGAAATACCCAGTCTAATGACCTTCTCACATGATAAAATTATCTTTTAGCAACTTTGAATTTCCTTGAGTCTCCCCTTGACATTTTTTCTCCTTGTCGTGAAGCATACATACGAGTTTGGTATTTTGAGTTGTAAATATTTTTTTGCGGTGAGATGATCTTACTGATTCGGCCATTGCAAGCCATGACTTGGAGCTAGTTAGAGACATGGAAGAGTCGCGCGTAGTTTCTAGGGGTTGTGATGCACTCTATGAATCTAGTATTGCAATATCCTCCCTAGTTAGAGACATAGAAGAGTCATGTGTAGTTTCTAGGAAGAAAGAATCAATGTGTTAAAATGACTTCTATGTCCCCTCTTGCTCTCATGGTTGTTTCATGCAAACTTAGGGTAGGACTAGAATGTTTTCATTGTTAATATCTGATATAGTTGTGACAATTCAAATAAGATTTTGACAAGTTTAAACATGCCATGCATCTAATCATAAAAATAATTCTGAGGGCATATTAGGCTTTCCCATAGTCCTAAAGCCAAGATTTTATAGAGTTCTAAGAAGTTGGTTTAATTGATTTATGTTGCCTTTGATTGGAGCCAGATCTTAGATAATCCATAGAAATTGCTATTGGGCTTAGATGAGAATGACCTATATATGAAAGTTGATCAATTTTTGTAGATCTACCTAATGAACATGGTTTTAGTATCTAAACATGATGGTTTTTATAAACATATCATACTTAGGATTAATTAGGGTTTTGGGTATTTCGAGTTGGTTAAGAGCTAGAAAATCAGTACATATTTTGGAGAAAGATTCTCCACTATTTTGGTAAGTGGGGCATGCCCATAACTATTCATTATTTAGTATTCTTAGCATGTTTAGACATTTAGTGTTGTTAAGTATGACATTCATGATGTATTTGTTCTTATGTTTTAAGAGTTTGAGTTAATTGTATATCTATAAAGTTTATCAACAAAGTTTGTGATTCAAGAATTATAGTTCATGCTTAGATTTTATATATCATATTTCACTAAGATTCAAAGATAAGATTTCATATAACAACTCACTAAGATCCATGCATTAACTGTCAAGTTAAGATAAGATTTAAGATGTCACAAAATCATGAAGTTAGAACCAGGCACTTAGTGTAGGTCAACTCAAGAGACATGACACATGCCCTTTGTGAAGGTCATGAGCTACAGGCCCTTAGTGCAGGCCAACTCAGATAAGATGACCCAAGCACCACAATGTATGCCCTAGTACTAGAGTATTGGTTTCCAGTGTAAGTTGCATAAAAAGATAAGAACTAATCTAAAGAAATATTATATGTTCATGCACAAGTTTTCCATAGTTTTGAGTGTTAGTTTTACATCCATAATGTTTAAGAATAACATATAGTATTTTCTTATTCAAGTTACTCCATATTTAGAATGTCCATGCCACTTATTGATAATTTTATTTTCAATGCATGACTAGGAACAAGATGTTTGCATGAAAGGAGCAGGAGTAGATATAGAGCAAGAGAATTCCATGTAAGGACACAGTGTAGTTATAGATACTAACATGGTGAGGTGCCATTATCCACCCTCAGTTTTGTTTCATGTTTTAAGATTTAGTTGTTTATGCTTAGGTTATTTAACCAGATCATAAGTTGTAGTAAGTTCCCTTTTCATGTAACCTATTGAGAATGAGAAATTAAATATGTTCCTATGATGGTTAGCTTTCAATTATTCCTTATGTTTGATATTTTTTGTGTATGACACCCCATCAATATTATGATTTAGGAATTGACACTTAAGCTCATGTGAATGTGTGTAAAAATTAGGGTGTTACAATGCACTTTCAAAAATCTTCAAGATACTCCTTTGGAGAGGCATAAGGGTTTAGTGGCCACATGGAGGTCAGAGAGATGACAAAAAATTCAGATAAGGTCCAACCAGAAGTTGAGATTGGGTGGAAAGGTTCTCATAAGATTGGGGAACAAAAAGTGTCAAAAACATCTTTTGGGGTACGTGTGATGGCTTTACTGCCAATATGTAAGGGTGAGGTGAGTGGCATGGGTGAAGGTCCAAATTGGAGACAGAAACATGGTGCAATTGCGATTCAGACACTAGTACATAAATGGGTTATAATGTCACTACATGTAGGGTCGGTTTTTCCAAATAACCGACCTTATATGTCTAAAAAAATGCGGGCACCACTTAAGACCTCTTGGGTCGGTTTTCTTAAGAAAACTGACCTTGTAGTGTAACTCTATAGGATCGGTTTTCCAAATAACTGACCTTATATGTCTATAAAAAATGTGGGCACCACTTAAGACCTCTTGGGTCGCTTTTCTTAAAAAAATCGACCTTGTAGTGTAACTCTATAGGGTCAGTTTTCCAAATAACTGACCTTATATGTCTATAAAAAATGCGGGCACCACTTAAGACCTCTTGGGTCACTTTCGTAAAATAACCGACCTTGTAGTGTATCTCTATAGGGTCGGTTTTCATAAAATAAGCGACCTTATAGACAATTGGATTACAAAGCCAATTACAGTTTCCCGCGGCAAAAATTTGCTTGATTTTGGCTTCGCGCCTCGATCTATAGGGTCGGTTTTTCCAAATAACCGACCTTATATGTCTACAAAAATATGGGTAATTAGACATCTTGAATCCAGTTTGCCTTCACACATGTATAAGCACCTCTGGGGTCGGTTTTTTCCTTATAACCGACCCTAGAAGTCCCTTCGGTCAACAATATTGTCGACCGAGATAAATCTTGGATCCAGTTAAGTTCACGCATGTATAAGCACCTCTAGCGTCAGTTTTTTCCTTATAACTGACCCTAAAGGGATCCTCGGTTGACAATATTGTTGACCGACATCAATTTTGGATCCAGTTTAGTTAACGCATGTATAAGTACCTCTAAAGTCGGTTTTTTTACTTTTAACCGACCCTAGAGCTTTTCTCGGTCGATGAATTTGTCGACCGATATCCTTTCGGTCGACAAATTTTTTCGACCGAGTAAGAGCCAGATTTCACGTGTATAAGCACCTCTAGGGTCGTTTTTTCCTTATAACCGACCCTAGAAGTCCCTTCGGTCGACAATATTGTCGACCGAGATGCATTTTGGAAAACTTTAAGTTCACGCATGTATAAGCACTTCTAGCGTCGGTTTTTTACTTTTAACAGACCCTAAAGCTCTTCTCGGTCAATGAATTTGTCGACCGACAACCTCTCGGTCGACAAATTCATCGACCGAGAAGGAGCCAAATTTCACGTGTATAAGCATCTCTAAGGTCGGTTTTTCCTTATAACCGACCCTAGAGCTCCCTCGGTCGACGAATTTGTTGACCGATAACCTCTCGGTCGAAAAATTCGTCAACCGAGAAGGAGCCAGATTTCACCTCTAGGGTCGTTTTTTTCTTATAACCGACCCTAAAGGGCTCCTCGGTCGACAATATTGTCGACCGACATGAATTTTGGATCTAGTTTAGTACTTTTCAAAACTTTATAAAGCATTGGGATCTCAATCCCCTGTCTCATTGTTGGGAATTCACATCCCTCAATACCACCATCATCACATTTGCTGGATCTGGGTATTCAAACCCTTAGTTCATCACTAAACATGGTTATCACTTATCAGGTAACTATTACCTTCAAGTCATCTGACCAAGGTATTCAGGATATTTGTTACACAAGCATCTCACATGGTTAGTATACTTGATAACAACCATATCAATTTCATATTAAGATCATGCAATACAAAGATAAAATAACTATTCCCTCATTAGGGTTAGAGTTTCCCATCTTTATCAATTAGGGTTTCACATCACATCATCCCATATTAAGGTTACACATAACATTATCATATTATGGTTTTACACAACATCACCCTATATTAGGGTTTCACATAACATTATCCCATATTAGGGTTTCACATAACATTATCCCATATTAGGGTTTCACACGACATCATCCTATATTAGGGTTTCACATAACATCATCCCATATTAGGGTTTTATATGCACCTTAGAGCTCCCTCGGTCGACGAATTTGTCGACTGATAACCTCTCGGTCGACAAATTCGTCGACCGAGAAAGAGCCATATTTTACGTGTATAAGCACCTCTAGGGTCGGTTTTTTTCTTATAACCGACCTAAAGTGCTCCTCGGTCGACAATATTGTCGACCGACATGAATTTTGGATCCAATTTAGTTCACGCATGTATAAGCACCTTTAGAGATTTCCTCAGTCGACGAATTTGTCGACCGATAACCTCTCGGTCGATAAATTCATTGACCAAGAAGGAGCCAGATTTCACGTGTATAAGCACCTCTAGGGTCGGTTTTTTCTTATAACTGACCCTAAAGGTCTTCTCGGTCGACGAATTTGTCGACCGACATGAATTTTGGATCTCGTTTAGTTCACGCATGTATTAGCACCTCTAACGTCGGTTTTTTACTTTTAACCGACCCTAGAGCTCCCCTCGATCGACAAATTTGTCGACCGAAAATGTGTTTGAGTGTTTTTAAATAACCAAACACGGGCACCGCTTATCTTTAGCATCGGTTTGTTTCTTTTAACTGACGCTACAGGTCGAGTCTCTCCTTTAAAATGGCTGAAACCTAGTCTTTCTCCCTCGCAAAACAAAATAGTCGTTCTCTTTTTCTCTCCCATGGCGCGGATACCTTTTCCGTCGTGAAGCCCTTGCCACCTCTTCGCGCCGCCAAAGCCCTTGCCTCCTCTCCGCGAAAAGATCTCATCGTCGCCGCCTCTCCACACTTCCATGAAGGTCGCCGCCTCTCCGTGAAGGTTGTCTCATCCTCTATGAAGGTCGGCGATGTTCCAAGTAAGGTCGCCGTCGTTTCCAAGGAAGGTCGCCGCCAGTTCCAAGTAAGGTTCTCGAGTTTGTTTCCGGGTTCGGATCCACCTTTCTTAGTCTTGGTAAGTGAGATCTGTCTCTTTTTCTTTGTTTTTCTTGTTGTTCTATCTTCCCCTCTCTTCTTCTTGGCTGAATCCATGATGTTCCATGGTGGAGCTTGAGATAATGGTTGAAAACATCTTCCACTCTCTTTTTCTTACCTTTTCAACATAGGATTTGCTTCCTTTTTGGAGAAGGAACCAGCTTGGTGAAGAGGAGTGCCCAAGCTAGGGTTTCTTCCCCGTTTTTCTTCAATCTACCTTGTTGTTTGGAGTTTCTACATCATCTCTAAGGTGAATTATATAACTTTATCCATGATTATTGTTCACTCTTACGTTACATGTACATGTACACGATTTCTAATCATAGACCTTGTTTGCATATGGATAACGATTACTTTTAATTTCTCAAAAGATGTATATTTATAGGATTTCAAACTAATTTTTCTTCCTTATATTTCAAGCAATCTATCATTTTGTAAATTATGATGTGATTATGAATCATTTTTGTCATGAATGTGTGGTTTTGAATGGTGACAGTTGAGCATCAATGCTCCCCTCTCCCATAATATATGAATCTTCTTTTCTATTTCAGTTTGAACATTTCAGTGTACCCCTCGGTCGAGAAAATCGTCGACCGAAATATTTTTGGTCGACAATTTTCTCGACCGAGGGGTACACTGAAATGTTTATTTAAATTTTTAGCGTCGGTTATTCTAAAAAAACTGACCCTGTAAACTCTCTCGGTCGACGAATTTGTCGACTGAGGGAGTACACATAAGTGGTTATTCAATATTTAGCATCGGTTATTCCAAAAAAAACCGACCCTATAAACTCTCTCGGTCGAGAAATTTGTCGACCGATAATATTTTCGGTCGACGAATTTGTCGACCGATGAGTACACAGAAGTTGTTATTCAATATTTAACGTTGGTTATTCCAAAAAAAACCGACCCTATAAACTCTCTCGATCAAGAAAATTGTCGACCGAAATTGTGTTCGGTCGACAATTTTCTCGACCGAGAGTGTTTACAGGGTCGGTTTTTTTGGAATAACTGACCTTACAGGCTCCTTTTTTCTCGCATGGGTCAGATTTTTAACAACCTTTTACGTCGGTGTTTACTCTGTAAGGTCCATTTTTTTTGGTCAAATAAACCGACGCTATAGAGCAAAGTCTATAGCGACGGCCACTTAGGCGTCGGTTAAAAAGTGACGCTACAGGCTTAAAAAAACCGACGCTACAGATCATTCCTGTACTAGTGAGACTTGGAAGAGTCAACATGTGATGAAAGTTATTGATATGGATGTATGGATTTGAATCAGGGGACAAAGTTATAGAAAAGTAAAATAGAGAGGTGAGAAACATAGAACAAATAAAATGAGGAAGAGGAAGGGAATATGAACAACGCAAACTGTATAGTCCCAGTCTTGTTGGGATCCATGTTAGTGAAATGATGGAGACTTGGATTCCTGCTGGGATCTGGACACTGACATAAAATGGGAAAAAGAGGGTAATAGCCAGTGTGACCACAACTTAGGTGAAAAACAATGATTGAAACCCAAAGTCTGAATGTATACTTAACATTGGGGTTAAATGATTTGGAATTCTCTTTCTTGTGTCAACTAGAGTAGCTAGCATAAATCAATTGGATTGAAACTTAGTAGGTAATTAGGACCCAAGGAATCTTATTTTCAGGTTAGATTTGACTATTAAGAATTCCTTATTTGAGTTCTAATGGAATTTGGATTTAACTCTGTTATGTCACTATTTATTATTATACATTAACATTTATTAATTAGAGTCCTATTACCCTTACCATACTTCCAACGTTATCTTATATTATTTTGCATGAAACATGTTATTTTACTTAATTACTATTTATTTCATTAATATCAACATTAAATTAAATAGTGGTACAATATTCATATCCATTTACATAAAATATCCAATTACTGTTCCATTCTACATATGAATCAAATATACCACTCATTAGTCACTATGTGCATATCATTCAAATAATAATTCGTCACATTTTAGTCATTATGCATTGTTTAGTAAACAATGAGCATGTTTGACATATTTAATGAGTTCGCTTACATATTCTTTTAGGTTATTAGGTCACATTTTATATTTATTAAGATATCATATATTATTGTGACACCTAATGATACTAAATCATCATTCTTGGTACCAAACAAGGGTAGGTTAGATTAGTCACCCACAAACTGGGGTTTAGGTAAACATGACCGCCTTACATATCATCACTATGTTCCAAGCCTAAGGTTATGTTTCATATATCAATATCATCATCATATGAAGGTTTATAGATCCAGGGTATGGTGAGGATTACATGTAGCCTTTGCTAGGTTTTACACGAGAGTTTCTCATTATATGGGTAGTAATGTTCATTAGGGTACAAACAAGTGTATTATGGTCTGTGTGAATCCTTGTTTGGCCAAAATTAAATATCTAAGCATACAAGCATACGATCTAAGGGATTAGGGTTTATAGAGTCACAATGGAAAATTTTGGTATGTTACAGTGATCTATTGGGTTAGTGTATGGAAATTCACCAAGTAGTTAGGATAATCCGTATACAATTCACTTATTCTGTTGCATATAGGGGTATATGAAAATGGCAACTAAAAGCTATAAAGCATAAAACTTGGTATGTATACTATAATAAATTAATAACTAAATCGGATAAATGAATCTTGCATTCTTTTAAATTTGACTCACGACCAAATAAAGTGTACCAAAATAGGGGAGAGTATCACAACTATCTATGATCTCATCTACATGAATTAGAATAGATATGGAACTCTAAGTTTTCTAAACAAGCCCCCATACTATAATGGGGCTCTCCATGTTGTCCTTTTCAACCATAGTATCTAGTGAGCCATACGAGAGTGTTGCGCTTAACTTGGGTACTCCTGAGGAGAGTCAAAATACTAGACTGAACTAATTACATCAGTGGTTCCACAGGGGTTGACTCACTGAGAGGGAATTGACTAATTGAACTATATTGGGTATGAACATAATCTCTGCTATATTTTGGATACTTCACCATATTAAGGAAATCATCCTTACAAAGATCGATCCTTTGTACTCCACCAGTATGCTCCAGCTACCTCATACTACACTTTGCTAGTTGGTATGCACATGTAAACCTTTAGATGAAAACCTTTATGATGGATTCTATGATGTGCAGTGCATCTAGAGTCTAACCTATTATTTAGTTTCATTGTCATTCTTCTATTGTACCCTTCTTATGTGCATTGAACTACAACTAAGTTCTTAACTTTCTATATATATCTACATATATTGAAATATCTAATCTAACTTAAAATACATAATGGTTCTATACATTTAAAATCTTGAAATCATATCCATAATGAAACAAGCTAATTAATCAAATATTCTAGTAACATTTGCAATAAATTTAGGTATATCAATGTTGCAAATTCTACTATATCATAATCTAAATCAATCACAATCCATCACTATTATAATTATTTAATTTATTAGTGCATTAGAAATCCAATTTTTGACTTACAAAATGGAGAAAATTAAAACATGGAATCAGGGTAATCATAAAACATGAAAATAAAATATGTTCATATTATTCACATTTTGACTTGATTCTATAAAATCATGGTTAGATGATAACTTTCTACTCACCTAAACTTGGATTCTAGCTATTAAGCTCAATTCTGTGATAGCTAAGCCCAGATATGGGAGAAAATCCTTAAATTCGCCTCTTCTAGCAACTCATCCACTTCATGTTCTTGGTCGATGCCTATTGTGAATCAATGTGAAGAGGGGAAAGGGAAAAGAGAAGCTCAAATCATGTATTGAACAAGTTTTTCCCAAGAAAAACGTAGACAAGAAAGAATGAACCATTAGAAATGAGATGCCTTGTAGGGTCTACATGTAGGTTTTTTTAGTTTTATGTCTTTTCTTTGTGTTCTCCCTTTTCCCTAAAATATCATTATGGTTGTCTTAGCCATAATGTAGGGTTTGGAACATGTGTCTTCTAGTAATATGAATCTAATTTTCAAACAACATTAAATTTCATTTAGTATTTCTACATTTTCTTGATACTGGTGGTATGAATAGCAACCGCATCAATATCTAGTCCAAGCGCTATGCCAAGGTTGTGCTCATATGTGCTGAGTAAAACTGCATTCCACCCACCTTGCCTTAGTCGATGCAAGTGGTTTAATGCATGCAGGGACGACCGAAGCATTTCAATCAACGCATATTGGTCACTTTGAAACAGGCCTCACTTCGGTCATAGGACCTGGTTGAAGCACCCTTCTACGACTGATGCAGGTGGATGAAGAACCCCATTTTGAGTGGAGTAGCTCGGTCAAAGCAGTGCGACACCAGGATGAGGCCCAGCATCGGCTCTTCTTGCCATGGCAATGCATCCACTGGTCGGGGCCACTCATGCATCGGTGGATGGCAAGCTTCCATGTGTCCATCTAAACTGCGGATGGCTCAAATCACATATAGGTAGTCCTAAGAAATACACCTCTCAGTACCGAATCAGACCCCGTATCTTTGCTACTTTTTTTGTAAAAAAACGCTCGATATGTATCTTGCAACAGCTTAAACGCCACAACATTTACCTTAGTAAGCAATGCCCACATCTCACTTAAAAAACACGAAGCATCCAAACATCTAATAACATATAAGAACCACTAAGTCCAATAAAGCATATATACTTGCAGGAAAAAAAAATATATGCATCTTACGTAGTGTCCCTATTTGACCACTCGGGCCTCAGGACTTTGTGTTGTTGTTCAAGTACTCAAAGCAATAAATACCAGACCATTAATGTCCATGTGAACTGTACTTATTAATATTTTTTATATATGAAAGAGAAGCAAATTAGGAAACAGAGAAGGGGTAGAAAAAATAAAAGAGGGAAACAGAAAAAAGAGAGGACGAAAGTAGAAAAAAAATGGAGCAAAGTAGATAAAAGAGATGAGAGAAGTAGCAAAAAAGGAGGAAAGTAAGATCGAGGAGGGGAGTAACATTGGTACTATACTAAAAAGGATGAGGGAGGTAGAAACAGAGAGGTGGGATATAGATAAGAGATAAGAGAAGTAACATTGGTAGAGTACCAAACAAGTGGGAAGCAAACAAGAGAGAAGAGAGAAGTAACATTGGCATAGTACTAAAAAGAAAGGGAGGTAAAGTAGACAACATATAGGAGAAAAGTAACATTGGTATATTACCAAATAAGAGAGAAGTAAACAATATATGGGGAAGTCATATTGGTAAAATATAAAAAAGTATGAGGGAGGTAGAAAAGGAGAGGAGGGAAGTAAACTTGAGAAAGGAGAGAAGTAAGCATCGTTGTAGCGCCAAAAAGTAGTGTTACAGTAACAAATAAGAGGAGGGAGGTAGAAAAGGTAATGAGGGAAGTAGATAACAGAGAGCATAAAAGAAATATTAGTACAATACCAAAAAAATCATTAGTACAGTATTAGGAATAGTTCATCTTATGGCGGACGGGTCAGGCAGGACAAATGCAGAGGCGATTCCTGGGGTGATTCTCCACTGCCAACCACCTATTTGTAGTACACGCCAGATTTGGAGGAGAAAGGGGGAAGTTACATATCAATGACTTATGTATAATAGACTTCAACTTGATTCTTCTCAAGATCTAAGAAGTTGGTCTAAATTCTTTAAGACGGAGGATTATCTACTATTGCTAAAGATAATGGATGTAATAGTGCAGGGTGGTAAGATCGTATATCTAAAAGCCGAAGCCCTAGAGAATGCTAGCAGATGGAACAAATGTGCTATTGGATACATCATTGATTTCAAACCTCATCTTCTGACATTGGAGAACTATTTGGCATGGATTTGGAATATACATAGCACGTTGGAAGTCTTCAATAGAGGCAATGACATTTTTCTTCTAAGATTTTCTAAGGTTCAGGATCTAAATCCCGCCTTGTCAAGGAACTGGTATGATAAGAACAGACCGATGATCCTTGAAAAATGGAAGCAAGGGGATGTGTTTTCCAAAGCCAAACTAGAAGAGGTTCACGTGTGGTTACAAATTTATACTGTGCCACTAGATCTATGGGATGTAAAGATGTTTGAGAGGATTGGATCTCGCTTGGGAACTCCGTTGAGAAAGGATGAGGCCACTAAGTATTGCTCAAGAATGGAGTTTGCCATTATTCAAGTGTTGTTCTCCTATGATGCAGATTTGCCCGATTCGGTTACTTTATCTAATGACGATGAAGCAGAGTATGTGATTAATATTGCCTATGATTGGATACCGTTCAAATGTTCTTCCTTTGGGTCATATGGTTACGATGAATGCTATCTGACTGATAAGGTCTTTTCTAAGAAGAAGGTTTGGATTGAAAAGAGCTCTGTTGTTCAGAATCAACTATTACTTGAAGATGAACCTAGTGATGAAATGCCTTTTGTCCTAAATAGGGTGGGAATTGAACATTATGCTAATTTGATAGATATTCATAAAGCTAATCAATATGTTCCATCGACACCTATTCATGGCTTTCTTTACAGTTCACTGGATAGATCGGAAGGTGCTGATAAAGTAGATAAGAAGGAAGATCCTAATCTGAATGAAAGGAGAGCTAGTAAATCCCCCCAAAGTGTATTGTTAAAGCATCAGTGGGAATCTTTCATAGAATGAACAACTCGATATTTTTTCCTATGCAGAACAAGTTAGGAGTTTTGAAAACTATCTCTAAAAGCATTGAGGCTGTCAGCTCAACAACCTGGGTTAACAAATGAATCTATCTTTAAGTATATCTTCTTGGAATGTCAGAGGGATTTCTAATAAGGTTGTTAGTGTCCAAGGAGAAGTCAGAAGGGCAAATAGTAATATCTTCTTGATTAATGAATCTAAACTGCGTAAAGGGGGAATTGATGTGTTTATGAGAAAGTATTTTCCTGAGTTTAGATGGCTCTCGAACCATGATTCCCATGTCGTTGGGAGGGTGATTATTTTATGGAAAGATGACTATTGTCAGGTTCAGAAAATGGATGAATTTGATCAGGCTATTCACTTCAAAGTGATTATAGAAAACTCTTCCTTTTTTGTTATTGCAGTTTATTGTCATAATGAAGATTCTAATAGAACTGTTCTTTGGGATTTTCTGTCAAACATTTCTTCAGTGCTGCTTGGATCTTCGGTCATTCTATGGGACTTCAACTCAGTGAGAAAAGATTGTGAAAAGATTGGAAAATAATGCCCTACTAAGAAATCTATGGAAGATTTTAATGGGTTTATGCTTGATAATGGGTTGTATGAAATGGGTATGGGAGGTCCATTTTTTACATGGGACAATCATCAATATGGAGAAGGGTTTGTCACGTCCAAAATAGATAAAATTATTTATAATATTTAGTTCATGTCTATGTTTGATGTGTATAATGGTGCATGCACTTCTAATACCATTAGTGATCATAGGAGGATCAATCTTTCTATTGGCAATACTATAAAAATTTGTTCTCCATTTAGATTCGTCAATGCTTGGACTTTTGTTGATGGTTTCTATGATGTCTTGGAGAGTTCTTGGAGGATTGAAGTGAAAGGCTTCACAATGTTCAAACTATATAGGAAATTATGGGACTTAAAGCAAAAAATAAAATAATGGAACAAAAAGGTTGTTGGGAATCTAGTTGAAATGCTAATGTTGCTAGATTAAAAGCTCTAGAAGCTCATAAATTACCTGATTTGGCCCCTCTAGATGTGAATGCTAAATTGGTTGCAAAAAAGAACAAGATGGAAGCTAAGTTTGCAAGTGATATTGAAGAATCTCTCATTAGGCAAAAATCGAGGGTGCAATGGCTTAAAGAGGGGAACACTAATACAAAGCTCTTTTATTCGTTTCTAAAGACCAGGGGAAATAGAAATAGTATCAATTGTCTTTCAGTTTATGGGGTTCAAATTCATATGCAAGAGGATATTAAAGATGATGCCCATATATTTTATCATGAACTCTTTTGTAAACATAATGATCCTACTAGAGTTTAGAGGGGTGTGTGGAAGGGTCATGTTCTTTCTATCTCTAAAAAGAACTGCCTTATTGCCAAGGTTATTAGAAAAGAGATTGAAGAGGTGGTCAATAACCTTAATGATGACAAAGCCCCTGGACCAGATGGGTTCAATGGGCATTTCTATAAAAGAACTTTGAAGGTTATAGGGATGATGTCATTGAAGTTGTGTTGGAGTTTTTTTCTAATGATACTCTTTTGAAAGAATCAAATAAGACCTACATTACTTGGTTCCCAAAAGTCTTGATAAATCTTGTTTATTCAATTGGAGACTGATCTCTCTTTGTAATATTTTTTATAAAATTATTTTGAAAATTCTGTCTAATAGACTTCAGTTAGTGTTGCCATATGTTATTGACACTAACCAATGTGCCTTTTTTAAGAATAGAAGCATTATCTATGCTATTCTATTGTCAAATGAAATCTTAAGTGAGTTCAGGAAAGATCGTGTTCTTATATGTGTATCCAAGCTAATATCACCAAAGCGTATGATTTTGTGAGTTGGTCGTATCTTTATTCTATTTTGCATCACATGGTATTTCCTTCTACTTGGATTCCCTGGATTGAAACTATTTTTAGTATGACTTCCTATCAAGTCTTGGTGAATGGTGAGCCAACAAATTCGATTTGGCCTGAAAATGGGGTTAGGCAAGGAGATCCCATTGCTCCCTACCTATTTGTTATTGTTATGCAAGGGCTTATTGAATTGATTAAATTAAATGTTGCTAAAAATAATCTTCATCTTATTCGTGCTTCAAAGGATTTATGTTGTTCTCATCTCATCTTTGCTAACAATTTGATGGTTTTCTCCAAGGCTGATGAAAGTAGTGTTCTTTGTTTAAAAAAGATATTTGATGAGTTTGGTCATATTTCTGGGATGAAGGTTAATCTTTTGAAGAGCTCTATTATAGTCAGTAAAAATGGGGATGGGGGGAAATGCCTAATATCTTGGGCATCGGTATTGGTTCTATTGATAAATCAAGGTATCTAGTTATCCCTTTATTTAACGGGAAAATCTCGAAAAAGCATTGCACTTCACTAGTGGATAAAATCAAGAATCGTCTGGAAAGTTGGAAAGCTAATATTTCTCTCTTGTTGGGAGGATTGAACTTATAAAACCCGCTCTATCTTCCATGTATCTTCATTGGGTCTTCTCCTTCCCTATTCATTGTTCTACACTTGAAGAAATTGATCGCATTTGTAGAGATTTTTTATGGGGACAAACAAAAAGTAAGAGAAATTTACATTTGGTTAAATGGGATACAGTTACCCTCCCCAAGAAAGAAGGGGTTCTTGGATTGAGGAAGAGCAAGGATATTGCTAAATATTGCCTTATCTTGAATGCATGGAATATTGCTAGTAAGAAGGATACTATCAGGAACAGTTTGTTACCCAAATCCTCATCCTAATGTCTAGAAAGACAAAGGCAAGAGGACCCGAGCATCCTTCTATAGGATAGATCACATAATATAAGCATGAATAAAACCACACACAACTATGGTATGAGACAAGAAAGTAGAAAAGAATGGTAAACTAATACTTGACAAGATCTTAGGTCCTATATATCAACCATGTGTATTCCATTTGCATGTCATTATATATCATCAGAGTATGAGCACATTATCATAAGTGCAGAAGCATTTATCATCATTAGAGATTCATAGTGTACATTTTACCTAAAATCATGAAATGGGTACACATCAACACAACTGTGCTGAGTACACTAGCAAACATATAAAACTACAGGTTTAAGAACATATATTTCTTGTCAAAGGCATAAAGTAGATAACAAGAATGAAGCAACAACATTTAAAGACTTTTTTATTATCACGCAAGCATGTTTTATGTTCATTCCCATTATACCAACAATATCATAAAGCCTTCAACTAGCTTCTCAAAGGAAGGGGTCTGTGAGGGTGCTCAAGATTAGCTACCCTATTTCAACATGAGGGACTACAAGACTAAACATCAAGAGTTAACCATGTTCGTAAGGGACTCAAGGCCATTTCCAAGTGATAACCCTTGTATCAACATGGTCTTCCCTATCATGAAAACTCAAGTGGGACACCCAGCCTTGTATCCTTACCCTGAGAATACATGCAGGTACACAGGGTTGTATAATGGACATATATTATTATGTTTTCAAGTTTGTTCAACATATGTAATCAAGACCAAAACATAGCAGTCACAGCAAAAATGTAGATCAAATAAGCATATTAAGCCAAGCATCTTATATTTCATACATACAAGCAATTTCAATACCACTAGTCTGGCTAATAGGACGATAAAGCGTACCTTGATATGAGTAAACAAGCATTATACAACTTAGATCTTTGAAAAGAATCCACCAAGATATCCTGGCATTACAAGAAAGTGTGACTAGATTAACATCACAAGACATAGGTCATCTTAAACGTATCATGAAGGATGGATGTTTCACTTAATCTAGTTCCATATTTCTCAATAATTGATTTCAACATTTCCAATGTTCATCCAATATCATTATCAAGCTACACTGTACATAATATATCATTTAGACTTAGGGTGAAAAAGATCATGGATTTCCAACTTAGGTTTCATGGATCTTAATAGGGAAAATATAATATTTGAATAAGGTTAAAGGACTTATTCATCGTATCATCAATTTAAGTCATATTTAGTCATTTCCATGCAAGATTGTCAACTGTAGAGTACATACGAGATCAAGCTTGATCTAGTATCAACATGTTATTGATTTGAAGTCATCAAATAGAAAATGTGACCATTAGGGTGACATTTGTACAAGATTAGATCTCAAATATAGCAACATGCACATTAAGTCACATTACATGTCATGTTTAGGTCACTTAGTCATAATTGGCAAACAAGAGTATTTCACATGATATTTCAAGTTATAATGCATAAAGTTACTAATATTTAGGGTCAATATAGAGTTTTGGTCACTATTTATCCATTTTGTACATATATTAAGGATCCAACAAGATAAGTCCATAAATATCACATTTAATGGCACTTTTCATAACATCAAGTTGCGATAGAGTTCAAGTATGGAACATTTAGAATCTTGGTACATCAAGTACAAAAAATTACTAATCTAGATCGAACATGATGATTTGGAATGCATATAATCAAGTTGAGCATCAAGATAAGGATCATTAGCATCAAACTCCATATGATACATATTTCATTGTCCATTTCATAAATTAGGGATGTTAATAGGGATATTATGATAAAATTCGATTCAAAGGTCACAAGATAGCATATTTGACTAATTAGGGTCATCCAAATTAGAAAGGGTCATCATATGATCATGGTTGAAGATCAAACATCACTAATCATGTAAAAGAGATGTATTTGATGTCATTTTCAACATTTTAGGATCTACTAAAGTAATTAGGCTCTTAAACAAGGTTCGTTGGATAGATATCATTTAGTAGATCAATTTTCGTTTATAACGTCTTGTTTTGACTTAAGAATGAATTTATATGAATTTTGCAAGATCAAGACATATATGTATCAAAGAGAGGGATTTACACCAAAGGGTGATTGACGTGACGCTTTGTGATTCGTTGGAGCCTGGTTCACGCACCAGCATGTGGGTCCACATTTGACCAATCAGTGATTGCAAGAGACAGAGAGAGGGATAGTCCCGCCTGTGATTTGAGCCATTAGATTTGGGATCACCCTGGCCCCCATCGCGATTGGCGGTCTAGGTGAAAACCCACTTTCAGCATGGTCCTGACTCACACACAGATGTGCACACCACAGTCGTTGTTCTATGAGCTCGTTGGATCCCCCAATGGTGGCGGGTAGGAGGCCTCAACCATAACAGCATGGTAAGTCTGAAGGAGGTGGAAGAAGTCTGAGAGGTGGTATAGGGGTGAGACACCCAAAAATGACCCCAAGGCGGCACCGCCAGACCAAGGAGGAAGAAGGGAGGTGAGGGAGGTGCTAGGATGCACAAATGAGGGAATAAAGAGAGGGAAATCAAAGATTTATGTGTTGCAAACTCAAAGTGATTAAATAGGAGGTCGTGAGGAGGGTTGGATGCACCCTGCCATCATGGGTACGGCCATGGTTGTCATTCAAGGATGGAGGGGTCTCCCATGCCCCTCCCATAGCCCATTTCACTAGAAAAAAGTAGGGGTGAGGTTGGGAGGATGATTGGAAGACTGTTGTGACTTCCAAAAATGTCAAGAATTGATGTGGCACCATGACCTTACGTTGGCCGACCCTCGGGTCACTTTGGTGTCCCGTTCCAAGGAACAAGATGACCCACAGCCGTTCGATAAGGTGTAGAGGATCCATGTACCTTGGATCAATGATCCAGGCACACAGCCATACAAGGCTATCTAGGCACGCCCAAGTGGTCGGCCCAAGAGTAAAGCAAAGGGTCGAGGCCCATCAAGGAGAAAAAAGAGTGAAAAAGACTAGAAAAGAGGCAAGAGTAGAAAGGCGATATCTTACTCCTGGATCATTGGATTTGGGTGAAATCTTCACCATTGGATCACATATTTCATCCTATCTCTTATGGTCAAGGATTGAAATCAAGATCATCATATTAAGTGATCTCAAAACTTTCACAATGTATATTAAGTCACTCAACCTAATATAATCGAGTTTAAAATTGCAACTCAACGATTGAGCAACATATGGTTCCAAAACATCTAATTAGTGGTGAGAGTGGTCGTTGAATATAATGAGTACATTATGAGTCAAGATGTGGATAATCAAAGGAGAGAGAAAAATATAGGATGTTACATCCTTCCCACCTTAAAAGGAATTTTATCCCCAAAATTAAAACAAATCCTCAAACAAAGTTGGGACTCCAAATTCCATATCATGTTCATAATAATACTCAACATATAGAATCATCACCCTTCTATCATCAACATTATTCCAATATCAAGAAACCAAACATAAAAGACCAAGCATAACCACGCTTCCATTGCACCACTCGGATATAAAATATCATCAAAAGATCACAAATTTGGAGAGATCACCAGTTAAGTCAAAAGAATAGGGATCTTTGATTCAAGAGTAAAGCGTGACTTTCAATCCCAACATTTAAGGTTTTAGCTTCTACATTGGCCCTATGTGGGGTTATACATCCTTGATTGAGATTTCATGTTTCAACATTCGATACAAACATCATATTCAAATATCATGGTTTCGTATCAAAATCAATGGAAGGTCCCACCCTAGTCCACATGAGAGCTCATCCCTAAGTCATAAATTGATCGAATCAAGATATTCATCATTTCAAAAAATTTGAGATTTGGAAGCATGAAAGTCATCAATCATATATTGAGGGTGATCTCAAGATCCAAAGAGGGTGATCATAGGAGTTGAATCAATATTGAAATGAATTATCATAGTCAATATTTTGTAAATCAATATTGAGAGTCATGATTTTGGACAAAAAAATGATATGTCCAAAAATTTTGAAGCTAGGGTACAAGATTCGTAATTAGACAATAGGTGGGATAATTCATCCATAATCAACAATCAAGCAACATTTTGTGATATCAACGTCAATTTTATTATCATGTTATTCAAGGTGATGAATGATCTAGACCTAGGTCTTTATAGGAACTTAACCACAAGCTACAGTCAACATCATTGTATTTCAAGATCATCGTCAAATTGAGATCCAGTATTGAGTTTCAATATCATCATAAGATCTGATCTATTAGAGACTTAGGTCAAGAGATCAAAATTGTATGGAAGGGGTCACCTTTCCAAACTCTAAATAATCAACAAGATGAAAATTTAGGGGCAATCATAATAGGTATGGGTATTATATTAGGGGATTTATGAAACAAACTACCACCCTAAGATAGCACATTTGTCCTCATTAGTCATGAAGTGTCAAGTCCATCAAATAGGAATATCATCATTCATCGATTTGTATTTCAAAAGGTCGTGAGATCAAAGATCGTTCATCATAATAAAGAAAGCATAATTCGAGATTCCATATATTTAAGGTCATAATATCATTCCCTTCTCTTCATGATTAAGAGTGAGGGGGTATACTTGAAAATAGAGAAGTCAATATAGGATCTTTCAACAATTTGATCATTTTAAAGCATGATCAAGATATCATATTTGTCGAATTATTCAAAATCAAGTTTAACAATGAGGCATTATTATAAATAGGGGATTTTGTCTCTTGTGTCAAAATTCTCATCATGATTCTGAGAGTCCAAAGTCATAGTCATTTCAAGGCATGATCATGATACATATCATAACAGGGGGAAATGATTTGCTTAATCATGTTAGAGGTTTAATCAAAAATAGGGAGACATATGCTTAATCAATAGGGACCTCATCAACAATGAGGAAGAAAGCATGAGTTCTCCTTATTTCATCATATTAAGAATTATTCTCATTTACCTCAAGCATGGGAAGTATATGAGTCATATTTGGTAAAATTGAGTTTGCATGATCAGAGATATTACACATGAGTACTTAGCTTCAAAAGTAATTTCATTATTCATAATAAAATTTTCAAATTAAGGTCAGATCATGGCATCATTATAATCTTAATCAACTTTTACCAATTCATTCAAAATTTATTTTCCCCATGTATAAGATACCCAAAATCGAGAGATCGTGTGATTAATTGTCATGAGAGATCACATGATGAGATTAGAAACTAACTAATCATCATCTAATGAGTGGTTTAGGGTAGTTCTTAAAGAAGAGATGAGATGCTAGAAGACTCTCTAAGCTTTTTAGGGAAAAATCCTTAATCGAGTTTTGGATTCACTTCGGCCATGTAGGTATACAAGGGAGACCTCAGCCACCATAGTTAGGTGGATAGGAGGTGCATCATCCCCCATGTAGTGACCTGCCTAGACACCTCAGCTTCACCATTATGGACTTAGGTTTTCCCAAGGTTCATACGAGTTGGGTTATTAAACACACATAGAGGATATGTGACTGCTCTGATACCATCTGTCACAGAACCGTTTGTTACCCAAATCCTCACTCCTAATGGCTAGAAATCTAAAGGTGAAAGGACCCGAGCATCCATCCATATGATATATCACATAACATATGCATGAATAAAATCACAAACAACAACTATGGTATGAGACAAGAAAGCATAAAAGAATGCTAAACTAATATTTGACAAGATCTTAGGTTCCATATATCAACCATGTGTATTACATTTGCATGTCATTATATATCATCAGAGTATGAGAAGATTATCATAAGTGTGGAAGCATTGATCGTCAATAGATATTCATAGTGTACCTGTTACCTAAAATAATGAAATGGGTACACATCAGCACAACTATGTTGAGTACGCTAGCAAACATATAAAATTGCAAGTTTAAGAACATATATTGCTTTGAAAAGGCATAAAGTAGATAACAAGAATGAAGAAACAACATTTAAATACTTTCTTATTATCATGCAAGTGTTTTTTATGTTTATTTCCATTATACCAACAATATCATAAGGCATTTGACTAACTTCTCAAAGGAATGGGTCTGTGAGGGTGCTCAAGATTAGCTACCCTATTTCAACATGAGGGACTATAAGACTAAACGTCAAGAGTTAACCCTATTTGTAAGGGACCTCAAGGACATCTCCAAGAGATAACCCTTGTGTCAACATGGTATGCCCTATCATGGCAACTCAAGTAGGACACCCAGCCTTGTGTCCTTACCTCGAGAATACAAGAAGATGCACAAGGTTGTATAATGGACATATATCATTATGTTTTCAAGTTTGTTCAACATATGTAATCAAGACCAAAACATAGTAGTCATAGGGAACATGTATCTCAAAAAATTATATTAATCCAAGCATCTAATATTTCATACATACAAGCAAAATCAATACCACTAGTCTGGCCAATAGGAGGACAAAACGTACCTTGATACAAGCAAACTAGCATTATACAACTTAGATCTTTGAAAAAGTCCATCAAGATATCATGTCATTACAAGAAAGTGTGACTAGATTAACATCAAAATACATAGGTCATCTCAAACATATCATCAAGGGTGGATGTTTCACTTAATCTAGTTCCACATTTCTCAATGATCGATTCAACATTTCTATTGTTCACCCAATATCATCATCAAGCTACATTGTACATAATATATCATTTAGACTTAGGGTGAAACATCCTTACAATATCAAATATTTCCAACTTAGGTTTCATGGATCTTAATAGGGAAAACATAAGATTTGAATTAGGATATAGGACTTATTCATCATATCATCAATTTGAGTCATATTTAGTCATTTCCATGCAAGATTATCAACCCTAGAGTACATACGAGATCAAGCTTGATTTAGTATCAACATGTTACTGATTTGAAGTCATCAAATAGCATAGGTGACCATTAGGGTGACATTTGTACAAGATTAGATCTCAAATATAGCAACATGCACATTAAGTCACATTACATGTCATGTTTAGGTCACTTAGTCATAATTGGCGAATAAGAGTATTTCACATGATACTTCGAGTTATAATGCATAAATAATGCATAAAGTTACTGATATTGAGGGTCAATATAGAGTTTTGGTCACTATTTATCCATTTTTCACATATATTAAGGATCCAACAAGATAAGTCCATAAATATCAAATTTAATGGAACTTTTCATAACATCAAGTTGCAATAGAGTTCAAGTATGGAACATTTAGAATCTTAGCACATCAAGTACAAAACATTACTGATCTCGAACATGATGATTTGGAGTGCATATAATCAAGTTGAGCATCAAGATAAGGATCATTGGAATCAAAGTCCATATGATACATATTCCATGGTCCATTTCATAAATTAGGGACATTAATAGGGATAATCATGATAAAGTTCGATTAAAAGGTCACAAGATAGCATATTTGACTAATTAGGGTCATCCAAATCAGAAATGGCCATCATATGATCATGGTTGAAGATGAAACATCACTAATCATGCTGAAGAGATGTATTTGATGTCATTTTCAACATTGCAGGAGCTACAAAAGGAATTAGGCTCTGAAAATAGGTTATTGGATATCTCTCATTGATCAGATAAATTTTCATATATAATATGTCTTGTTTTGACTTAAGAATGAATTTATACGAATTTTGCAATATCAAGACATATATGTATAAAAGAGAGGGATTTATACCAAAGGGTGATTGACATGGCACTCTATGATTTGTTGGAGTCAGGTCCACGCACCAGCATGTGGGTCCGCATTTTGCTGGTCAGCGACTGCAAGAGATAGAGAGGGCCCGCCTGTGATTTGAGCCGTCAGATCTAGGCTCACCCTGGCCTCCATCGCGATCGGCGGTCCAGGTAAAAACCCAATTTTAGCGTGGCCCTGACTCACACACAGACTCCCGCACGGCGGTCGTTGTGTTGTGAGCTCGCCGGATCCCCCAAGGGTGTTGGGTAGGAGGACTCAAAGGGACTCAAAAGTGTGTCATTTGCAATCATAACAGCACATCAAGACCGAAGGAGGTGGAAGAAGTTTGAGAGGTGGTACTGGGGCGAGACACCCCAAAATGACCCCACGGAGGCACCACTGGACCTAGGAGGAAGATGGGAGGTGAGGGAGGTTCTAGGATACACAAATGAGGGAATAGAGAGAGGAAATCAAAGCGAAGGCATTGCAAACTCAAAGGAATTAAATAAGAGGTCGCGATGAGGGTTGGATGCGCCCTACCATCATGGGTGCGGCCATGGATGCCATTTAAGGATGGAGGGGTATCCCATGCCCCTCCCATAGCCCATTTTGCTAGAACAAAGTAGGGGTGAGGTCAGGAGGATGATAGGAAGACTTTTGTGACTTCAAAAGTTGTCAAGAATCGATGTGGCGCCATGACCTTACGTTGGTCGGCCCTCACGTCACTTTGGTGTCATGTTCCAAGGAACAAGACGACCCACAGCCGTTTGAAGTGTGGAGGATCCATGTCCCTTCGATCAATGATCTGAGCACACAGATGCATAAGTCTAGTTGGGCGGGCCAAGTGGTCGGCCCAAGAGCAAAGCAAAGGGTCGAGGCCCATCATGGAGAAAAAAAGAGTTAAAAAGACTAGAAAAGAGGCAAGAGAAAAAGGGACATATCTTACTCCTCGATCATTGAATTTGAGTGAAATCTTCACCATTGGATCACATATTTCATCCTATCTCTTATGGTCAAGGATTAAAATCAATATCATCACGTTTAGTGGTCTCAAAACTTCAAAACTTTCACAATGTATATTAAGTCATTCAACCTTATATAATCGAGTTTAAATTGCAATTTATTATTCATATCTCAATGATTGAGCAGCAAATGGTTCCAAAACATCTAGTCTGTGGTGATAGTAGTCATTGAATATAATGAGTGCATTATAATTTAAGGTGTGCATAATCAAAGGAGAGAGAAAAATCCAAGTTGTTATAGATATGTTATGGGTGAAGTGGGTTAATGAGAAATATCTGAAGAAAGATTCTTTCTGGATTGTTGTTGAGTCCACTAATCATTCTTGGTTATTCAATAATATCTTGAGAGTGAGAGGGACCTTGCTCCCATTAATTACTTTTAGTGTTGGACCCAGTGATTGTTTCAAACTATGGTTAGACCCTTGGTGTTCTTTGAAATTTCTAGTTGACATCATTGGGAAAGAGATGATCATTTGACTGGGTCTTCCTACTGATTCCTTTCTTAATGCTATTATAGAGAATAAAAGATGGAAGCTTCCTTTTGGTAGATGGACCAGTGTGTTATCAAATGCCATTGAAAACTATCTACCTGGTCTCCATGATCACGATTTTCTATCTATTGATGGGAGAAAAGATGTTAACCTCATAGTTATTTGGGATAATATTATATGCAAAGGGGTTGAGGAACTAGCATATGATTGGATCTAGAATTGTAGAAGTCATTTGAATAACATTGTCCATTTGTGGAAAGTAAAGCACAACAAGCTTCCTACTTCGGATTACTCAAGAAGGAGGGGTTTTCCTATGGCATCTATTTGCTTTTATGCATGAATGGATATGAAGAAACTCATCATATATCTTTTGAATGCTCTTTCACCAACATTCTGTGGAACCAAGCTAAATTTGAGGGGAAGATTGACATCATTCCATCATCTTGAGGGGATCTCATTTCTATGAACAGTCTGTCTGCAAAGATCATTTACCCTCTCATTTTATGTCACAGTTGGTTGGAAAGAAATAGTCGTGTTCATCTAGGGAGGTATGTGGATGGTGAAGCATTATGGTAGTTAATTCTGAAGCATTTTGAGGCATTTTGGTGATCTTAATGGTAGTGTGATATTTTTGCTCTTCTAAATTTCTTTTGTGGGTGTGAGATGGATGATGTGATGCCCTTCTTTTCTGATTCTCTTTGAGAAGGGCCGTTTTTTAGTTGTACTGATGAGATGGTCAGTTCAGCAGTCATGTTTTTTTGTCTGATGGTATGCCAGTGTCGCTATGCTTTGGTGTTTTAGTTCTAAAGTCTAGCCTCTTGTTCTTTGTTCTAATAATATTTCTATTCTTGGAGAGCTTTTTGGTTGATTTGATATATACGGTTTGTGATATATATATTCTGAAGTTTTAAGACTTGGGGAGATCATAGTTCAGATGCTTTTGTTATATACTCCTTGATACCTAGTATCATATGGTTGATCTATTCTTTGGTATTTTAGTCTTCGAAGAGATTGATGAATGTGGTTGGATTGTGGTATCTAGTGTTATTAAACCTTCCATTCCTTACTCATACTTGTACAGGACATAATTTCTTTTTTTGGTCATTTCTTTGCTAAGGAATGACAATCATTGTACATATCATATTTTCAGAAAATGAAAAAAAAAGCAACAGGAGTTTTAAGCAATCAAGAATAACATCTTTACAATACTAAAATTGAAGGAGTAAGCAAAAAAATGATGGAAAGTAGTTAAGAGAGTAGACATAAGAGAGAAATAAACATTGCTACAGAATTAAAAAAAAACTTCAATGTCGAAAAATTCCATATTGTTACAGTATGATAAACAACTAGTAGTTGACTTTTTACCAAAATCAGCCCAATGAGTTGATGGTGCGGTCTCACCAATCTTTTTTTTGGTTGGCTAAAAATCTTGTTGCTATATTAAACCAAAAACTTTGGGCTTATGTATAGTGGACAAACCCCTAAAAGCAAAACTTATTTTATGAGTGCAAAACCACGCAGGGCTTGCATCGTACTAACTAAACCTAGGAGCAAAGAAGATTTAGGGGCCATAACATCTTACCAAGGATAGACACAAAACAACCATCCTCAAAAACTCTAGATACAACAGCAAGAAAAAAAACACTAACAATAAACCCATCACAGAAAATGTGCCTCCTTGGCAGCTGATTTAGAGCCCCTAAGATCATCGTTTGATAATTGTTCTAGTGAGAGACGCTAGGTCTTCAATATCCCATGCTCGAATCAGAAGGTCACATGAATACTAGATCCTTTCGTAAGGAATGGTAAGAACCCAGTTGCAAGGAAGACGTATGTCCTGGCTTTGGCAGACTGAAGCTTGCAGGAAGACAGAGGTTTGACTCCCAGCTTTTGGGCAATAATCATCCATCCACTCCCTTCCAGCCAACTGACAATAAGATCACTGCTGAAATTGTAGCAGAAAAAGAGCGACAGCCAAACATATCCCTTGGGGTTGGAAGCGGTTCTGCCCTCAAGTAACTTACAATCAGCCAAAAATGAAACAAGACACCTCAAGGCAACTAGTTGCTCAGACTAAGAACTATTGTAGGAAAAACGTTAGAGGGTTAGACAGAATCATCGATCCATGGTATCTCATCGTTTCTAACCCTCCTTATCTTCTTCTTTTTCTTTCTTAGCTTCGGGCTTTCACTGAGCTTGAACTCAAGGAACTCTGGGTTCGGTTCATATGAACTCGTGGACTCATCATATGTCGTGGGTTCACAAGCCTTGCGATATTCAATCGAGATTCCTAATACCTAAAGAATCTTGTTACTTTCTGGAGTTAGATTTAGATTAGAGAGGGTGAGCTCCCATTCTAAATCTAAACCAACTGTTGGGGGCAGACTAGATCGCAATGCATATTCGGCTCTTCAATTGGTATATGACTCTTTCTTGGATTTTCTGGTTTATCGATGGTTCTACCAGGATGACCCTTGGCAGCATTGTGTTGAACAGGTTGGGTGCCTCCTGTTTTCCATGAGCGATTTGCATATCGCTGCCAAGCATCTTCCGCCTGGGCTCCATGGAACACTACGTGAACATATATCCAAAGCGCTTACACTTGGAGCATAGAAGAGGTTTGGAGATGAATTCAATGCCAAGTTTCTTAGGAATCTCATCTACCTCGATCAAGACTTCCTTGGGAAAACCAGCGCTGGACTCAATCTCCACGCATACCACAGCATCTTTGAGGCAATTTGCTGACAACACCGTCTCGTCAAAGTCAACAGGACGCCCAAGGAGGCTAGTCATTCCTTCTAGTCAATCCATCGTCCAGGGAACACCTGGATTGGCGATCTTGGTCCACACTGGAAGCTTCATGAACGAAAGGGGCTAAAGAGACTCGTTGGGTTCCCAGGGATGTACGATGACGAGGGTGCCATCAAGCATCTAGGGAGCTTCATTCATAATTCTCTCTCTCTCTCTCTGTATCGTTTGGGAGCTTGATGACAAATCCCTCTGGCTCCTCTGCCACGATTTGGAACTCACCACTCGGCCTCCATCTCCGCTTTATCATTCCAAGGTCTTGGCCTCTGAAGGGCTTTCTCCCCGTGAAATGGAGTGAGACATACTCCATCCAACTGGGATCGGGGTCCTTTCGACTCGAGAACGAGAAGAGTTTCTTGCCTTCCTTGACGTTTGGCTCCACAATCTTGAGGATAGGGGAGTCATCGCACGCTCGCCCCAACGTACTGGATTGCATCCAGTCAGGATCGGGTGGAGGTGATGAGGAATCACCGCTCCTCTCTGGCGGAGGTGTTGAAGAGGAGGGGGAAGGGGAACAAGTGGTTGCAGATGTCGACCCTTTTGGATCCGCGCGATTCTGAGAGGAAGGGGACATGCTCGTTCCATTAGCCTTCCTTGAGCCAACCGGAGGAGTCGAATTCGACTCTGGAACGCCCTCTCTCCCAGCTTTGGCGCCGCCACTAGGGTGTTGCCCTCCACCTCGCTCGCATTCTCCTCACCCTCTTGATTGAGATTATTCTATAATAAAAGTCATACATTGGTGTTTGAAAAAGCATGCAACATGAAAACCTTATGTTGAAGAATATGATGGTGCTTGTTGTTGCAGCAAAGGTTGTGCTTTAGGTATCTGCTAGACTTTGACTAATTGTTTGGCCTATGTGGACGTGAGGAGAAAAACATTGATACATTAACATATAGAGGGGGTAAGTAGAACAAAAAGAAAGGGTAGCTGACAAGAGAGGAGATAAGTAAATATCAGTATAGTATCAAAATAATATTGCTACACGCTAAAAAGATGATAAAAGTAAAAATTATAAAGTGGGGAAGTAGATAAAAGAGAGGAGATAAATAAACATTGTTATAATATTAAAAAAAACATGATGTCAAAACATCAGATATTAATTACAATATGATGCTCGGAGAACTAATACTTAATTTTGTACCAGAATCAACCCAACGAGCTAGGTGTAGTATAATCGATCTTGATTGAGATAATTCTATGATAATAAGTCCTACATGTGTGCTTGGAAAAGCATGCAACATGACAACCTAGAGTCAAAGAATATAGTAATGCTTGTTGTTGCAGTGAAGGTTGTGCTTTAGGTAGTTGTTGAAGTTTGGCTAGTTGTTTGGCCTCAGAGGACGTGAAACTTTGTATTTTTTGCGTTCGAAAAGTTTGGACATTACTGAAATATATATTATTGATGATGATTTTAGAGGAACCATTAGAGCCATGGAATAATTTTTTATTTCGTTCCCGCCAAATATTTCATAAGATAATGATTGGCAGAAAATTCTAAGAAATAACACTATGTAATGTTGTGAAGAGTTGCAAAGATAGTCCTTTTCAAATCCTCAGAATCTTGTATTCTATTATCAAAATGTCACCATCAAAACATGGAAAAGTGGCACCACAAGAAAGGTTAATCAACATCGTCAAAGAGAGTTGAGAAGAAAAGACAAATAGGTGGATTACAAAGGTCTCTTTTGTTTCAATTTTTTTCACTTGGCAGTGGTTATGATCGATAAGGTGGACTTTTGTTGGGCACTTGATATTTCCAACAAAAAGTTCACCAAGCATAATGACCAACCCCGAGAAGGTTAAAAAAATTGTAAGCTCAAGAAACCTGAACATGTTGCCCCAAATCCATCTCGTAGTTGTTGAACTGACAAATGGGAAAGAACCCTAATAATAAGGTCATGATATCAGTCATTAGCATAACCCCATTCAGACATATACCTATTAAGATGGTCGTTTCTACGAGATACATGTAAATTTAAAGCCTTAATATCTAAACCTTTACGATTGTCTGGTATAGAAGGGTCTAAGTCAATTTAAACGATCAAGTCTAAATAAAATCCTTGTTTGGTCATTAGACCCCGAGGGGAATTAAATCTTAACCTCAATAATGTAGTGGGAGGCTCCATTAAGTATGGCCAAAGTGTTTGGTCATTAGACCCCGAGGGGAATTAAATCTTAACCTCAATAATGTAGTGGGAGGCCCCATTAAGTATGACCAAAGATGAGATGTGAATCGAGATATTTGGGGCAATAGTCATTTGCTTTGTAGTGAATCAAATGAAAAAATTGATCCAAATCCATTTTGGCAACATTTGTCCCCATGCAAGAAAGACTTATGGAAATTTATCCTTAAAATAGAGATGTGTTGAAGCGTGCCTAAGACATTTATAGGCTTTGATTGTTAGGTTTAATAAATATAATAGTATCATAGACAAACTAAATGACATTGTGATCATTAACTAAAGATTAAGAACAAGGTCTTCCACCAATATCTATTTAACCTTTTTAAGTAACCAGAGACCAAGCCATTGGTGTGGATTGAGAAGTCACAAGAATTAATACAACTATGCATTTTACCAATCTATTGTGTAGACAAATTTATATATAAAGATAGCCAAAAAAAATCAGTTGTCAAACACTTTCTTAAAATTTGATTCGAGAGTATTATAATGACTAAATATTTAATTGGATATGATGTGGGCATGCCGTATACATCCACCTACCAATACTATAAAGGCAGAATGTCGTAAATCATTAAGGTTATCCAAGTTTTGCTTTAGCCTAGAGCTTAAGATTTGGCTATGATTTTATGAGTTGCTAATCAGGCCGATAATTTGTAGTAGTTGATTTTGTTAGCAGTCGTTTCATTAATTTAAATTAATGTGAGCAATTAAGACATGTTGTAGTGTTGTATGAGCTCAAAATCTTGCAAATGATGATGCCTTCGGTAATATCCACACATTGCCATATTCCGCAAAAAAAATCACATCCAGGAGCATTATTTTAAAGAAAGAACAAAATCCCAACAGAAAGCAACATTCTCTTCTCCTGACGTTAAACAGTTACTCCTTTTAGAGTCAAACATGGTAAAATCCCCCTGCTCTGCTCTTGGATTTGTAAAAAAATTGGATCTTCTTTGATGACAAAACCACAAATTGGGCTTAATTAGCACTCGTTTGCCCTTGAGTCCTAGATTGGCCACCGGTGGGACCAACACGCGCCCTTGAATTTGTTGGGAGCAACCCCAACTCTTCTTGAGCAATATCCGCCTTCTTGTACCTATAGTTAGCGTCTAATCTTACCGAACCTATGCTTGTTGCTTGCTTGCCGGGAAGGTGGTCTTCCCACCTCCCACCTTCCCTAGTTTTTCCCCGGCACCAAGGTCAATTCTAAAGTTCCAATGCCACAACCACAATCTTTACAATCATTCAGAGGTTTTCAGAATGCAACTCCAGGTATACTAATCAGAAATATCACCAAGCAACCCTGTTTTATTACAAGGGTGATAACGCCTTTCGGATGCCTTTACAACAATAATGGACCATTTGTATAAAACAACAGTCCAGAATGAGTTTCATTCAAATAATGAATTTTGTACATCAGCGAACGCAAAATGTGGATGCTGCTTATAACTTACGAAAAAAACTGAGGACAACTTATTGACTAATCAAAATTTGATAGTTGGCATCCCATTAGGAATTGAACCCGTAGAGATTTGCTGCATTATGATACAACACAGATACAGACGAAGCCACCTTAGAAGTTCATAAGGATCTTGTCCCTGGAAACGCCATCAGTCTCAAGGGCAGAGATAACAGCCTGCAATTATACAAATGGGTCTTGTTAAACTTCCACAAGATAATATACAAAATCATTTGACATTTGTTAGGCGACTTCTCATAAAAGATAAAAGAGCACCTATCCGCTGGTCCACGTGCACCTATTTCCAAACAAATAGTCTCTAATACAGTAAAACGTTAATGTTCAGAATCAAATAACGTATCCCTTGCAGTCACTTGATTATATTAACTCATTAATAAGACATGCTTGTTCAAAAAAGCAGATTTAATCCATCTATCCATATCCTTGATTCTGCACTCTTATTATCAATCAGATGATGATTTTATGAAGATATATCGAGATCGTTCCACATTATAATGACTTCTCATAAAAGAAAAAAAAATATCTATCAGCCGGTCTTAAGCGCACCTATTTCCACACTGATAGCCACTAAAACAGTAAAAATATTAATGTTCAGATAACCAATCACTTGCTGCCACTTGAATATATTAATTCATTAATAAGACAAGAAGTTCAATAAGCAGAAAATAAAAGCAGACTAAATCCGTTTATCCATGTCCTTGATTTTGCATGCTGGAGATCAATCGGAAAATAATTTCACAAAGACACGAGGGTGGAGTAAATTTTCCATCTAAAATTTGAAAACTATACCAACAACTCAGTTTTGCTGGAAAGTCCACAACTATAATATCCAAAACGATGGACCGATATAAGAATCACATACTGCCATAATTCAGGCTCTGCCAGTTTCCTTTCTTGAACAGGACCTAAATATATCACTCATCCAAGCCATGCAGGTATAATAAACCATGATATATACAAATCTTTTGCGAGGCAGTAGAATAATATATTAGTTAAAATTCAGATAATTTTAGCTGCAAACTATTATTCAATATGATAAAAGTATAATTATTTGAAAAGTCAGAAATTGTGGAAGAAGACAAAACTATTTGCACAACAACTGTTCAATAGCCATATTGCTGATGCACTCTTAAGCAGCATACAATACCTCATTCATTTTCCCTCTTTGACCAGTTTCGAACCTATATAGGCAAGACTGAATATGATTGGAGCTAGGGATTAGGTTTTAATTTGAGTTTATTAGCATCTGAACACAATTGGTAAAGCTAAACTGACACACTGCTTCAAGGCCGTCTCATGATGTAAGTATTCATGAGCTGAACTAGATAATAGGGAAAGTATTGTGATATATGACACACCAACTACATGTTACAAACCCTAGGCAAATTAATCGATCATTTCCATTGAGCTAGATGTGCTAAAAAGTTATACACAATTAAATAAGTAGAACGGTTCTCAGATTTATCTTCAGACCTGCAATCCCAGCTACCCCTATGACAGGCAACGCCACCATCACTTCTAGCTTTTCATCCTCAACCTCGTCCGCTCGAATACTTCCTCTACCTCTCCCTCACCTCCTTCACCTCCACTTGGATGCATTGTGACAAGGTACAAAGGCTGGGTATTTTCTTGATGCCTAGGCATTGCCTTGGCATCTTAACAAAAATCAGATACCCGTTTATATGCATGTCTTTATTATTTTTATACTCATTTCCTCCTCATATACTATGCTTCATAAGTACATCTAGATGTGCACATATATTTATGGTTCATTCCCTCATTTACATGTATTTCATCGTATGAAAGCATAATTAAATTACATCCTAACAATTTGAATTAATATTAATGCTAAAAATCAGAAGAGAGTAATAGTAAACGACATGAGAGCAAGCAGCAAGATTTTGCCAAAATTGACGAAATTTCCTCAAGATTACAATTTCAACAGCATCAAATACGAAATTGAGTGTGTTTCATCATCCCATCCCCACAGCGTGCATATGGGGGACATGATAACTACGCCTTTTATATTTATCCCACTATTGTGAATGAGCCGTGGTGGAATTCACTACATGTGTATCAAATTTAAGATCAAGTGGTAAACTAAAAATTGATAGCAGAGAAACATGGTGTCACGTTAGAGATGTTGCCCAACTTCACAATCACAAAGTCAAGTGCCAAAGTCACAAATTACCTTTGAAGAAGAGCAAGAGAGTCCTTTTGTCTTTCAAAATTCTGGTATAATGCATATAGATAGAAGTTCCATGCGGTGAAAACAATATGTCAATCACATCAACCAGCTCATAAAACAGCCAGAAGGGGAGGTCAACGACTACATCCGTACATCCACAATGCTGTTTGGACTTTTTTCTCCATTACAATCAGCTAGCATCTAATAAACTAATGCACACAGTGACTTGAATCTAGCAGACTCTAAATATATAATAATAGAACTATTTGCTCTCTGCCTTCCTTCAGACTTGATAGTCTCTTTACTCAAAGATAATACTTGAAGGAACCACCCCCACCCCCTGTTTGCATATTCAATATATGCTATTATTGAATAACTATGGTATTTAAATTTATAGATTGCGCTAGCAAAATGTAAAGACTTAGTTTCTACATTTCGTCGTAAAATCTTCACTGAAGTCTGCAGGTAACATCGAAGTTTCCTTACCTCCCACAGAAAGGACCCCCTCAATACACACAGACACACATATCCTTCACTAATGTCTCTCAACCACGTAGCGGGAACGAAAAACCATGTATAGTATAAAGTCACTGATTCAGCATGACAAGGATGGCGGCGTGCCAATTTTCCAAACAACTGGACAAAGACACAGCCAGGACATAGTGAATGATCATGTTTGAACTTTTATGCAGCAAACAAAGCACCCACAGAGATAGCATAGTTCCTAAGAAAAATAACCAGATTCAAGACACAGACCAAGACAGACCTGAAACTGGACTTCGAAAGTACCACTCCCTAATAACTAGGGTATTTTGCACCTATACAATACGAACATTTTGATACCAGGGTCCTAAAAAAGGAAACAATACTCATCTATAGGCGTAATGATCTTAAAAAAGGACTTCAGACACATTCCATGTGTGCTCCATGACACCTACGTGGCTAGACAGGTCAACTGCATGCTTTGACAACTGTAGTTCATCCAAAATACATGATTAATGGTGCTTATCATATCATCGCAACATAATTTTTTATCTACATTGTTATAGTTGAACTGCAATGTATTGTGAACAGCCATGTTCTTTACAATAAATGCTATTCGGCTAGATTTTTGCCTTTTGATTGTTCGTACATAGTTACCTACTTAGATTTCAAATCATCAAATAAAGAGAAAAAAGATCCAGACTTTAAAAATAATTTTAATGAATGAGTAACAAGGAACCAACTGGAAGTGCCCACATGCCAGACTATCATTCTTTTCTAAAAGTAACAACAATAATTTTGTGTTTGGCACTTGTTAGAGAAGTGTACACAAAGTGCCCCCTCCCCCCTTATTTACCTCGAACTAGGGCTGGCAAAACAAGAAGCAATCCGAAGGACCCAACCCGACCCGAACAGAATTTTTGAAGCGGTTTAGGGTCTAAGGTTTTTTCAAGTAGACCTGAAATTGACCCGAACCCGAATAACCCAAAATTAATTTAGGATCGGGTCCGGTGTGAACATCAGACCGAAATTGACCCGATTGATCTGAAATTCACAATTATATATTCAAAATATAATAAAAATACTGAAACTGAAGACACCTAATAGCCTACTAAATTACTATTCCATCACTCATGGAGTTTGTTTTAGCAATTCTATAGAGGGTTTGTATTCGCTTGTATGATTTATTATGCCAATTATTTCATGAATTTGTGTTTAAAACTCTCGAACAAACTAGAATAAGCTTTATATGTGTTTTTCAATCACAGTGTAAGTTTGTTTACATTGAAATCTGTTGATTATACTTGATAATTATCAATAATTAAACAAACCATAATTTTGATTTAAATTGTTGTTTTGGTATTTGGATTTATGGGTCAAACCCGATAGACCCAAATATTTGTGGGTCGGGTTAGGGTCAAGGATTTTGACCTGAAAAATCAACCTTTTGTAAGTTTATGGTCTAGCCAAAAAGTGTTGACCCGAAATGACCCAAAATAAAACTCAGTCAACCTGAACCTAGTTGCCACCCCAACCTCGAACATAGACCCAAATATTGTATAAACATATCTATGTTTCTGTCATAGGCAACTTCTTGAGTGCACGAAGAATATTCAGAAGAGTTGATCTTCTTCCCCATGTCGACGTCAATGTGGTAGTTTGGCAGGCAATTAGGCATTTACGACAAGATACAATGTGATTTTGTAGGATTTTAAGAAGGTTCAAAAGGAGCAGCAAATTCTAGTGACAACAATATCAGCATGTGGGGGCAGGAGTGATATCACATCTCAAATTCTAAGAAAGGGGGCTTGGCTCAAATTTTGGTTAAAATATCCACTTGAATGAAAAGGTTATGAACATATGGATTTTTTATGCAAAATTTCCATACAATAGAATTTGTATCATTAAAAATATCAAACCAAGAGATGCCTTAGTCTTGTTATGATATGATGAGACACTGAATCGATTTTTAAGAGATTTGAATTTATTTTGCTATTAAAAACAATGGGAGATCATTTATGATTAGTGTTATCAAAATCTGGTTGGACCATCCAGACCGACTAGTCAGACCGTGAACTGACAGCCCTACCAATTTGTTTACTGTATAAACCCGATAATCAGATGGCTAGTCCAACTAGTCAGACATGACGGTCCACCAATTGTGCTGGTTTGATTAATCAAGACTTATGTTTCAGCCAAAGAGTGGGTGACTATAATTTCCTCCCCACCTCTCAACATGTGACCCATTTTTTGGCATAGACAAACAACTCTCACCCCTAATTTTCCCAACCCCAACTCTTACGAAAACTATTGCTCCACCTAAAGGTGTATAATTATGTTTAGGATTGTATAATGTCAATGAAATTTGGATTTTGAAGTATCATTTTGTATGAGACATTAATATTTGGAGAAAAAAATCAGTTTAGAACACTTTTGTAAAAATATTTACCAATATAGCACACTTAGCAAAATATTTCCAAAAATAGTACACTTTGGTCTGAAAACGCCACTTTGTGTGGAGCTTTCTGTAATTAGGACTGAAAAGTGCCATAATGATTGGCGTGTCTATTTTTAAATAAAAAAATATTTCCAAAAATAGCACACTTTGGTCTGAAAACGCCACTTTGTGTGGAGCTTTCTGTAATTAGGACTGAAAAGCGCCATAATGATTGGCATGTTTATTTTTAAATTAAAAAATTTAAAAAAAAATAAAAAATTTTGAAAAAAGGCACATGAAGTGGCGCTTTCAATTTGCACTCAATATTGTGCAAATTGAAAGCGCCACTTCATGTGGCGTTTTCCAATTTTTTTTATTTTTTTTCAAATTTTTTTATTTAAAAGTAGACACCAATTATTATGAAGCTTTTCAAGCTCGCATATACAAACGCCACTAAAAGTGACGGGTTCCACACAAAGTGTGCTATTTTGGAAAATATTTTACAAAATGTGCTATGTTGGTAAATATTTTTATAAAAGCGTGCTAAATTGGTTTTTTTTCCTTAATATTTTGTGGTGTATAAGGCTATGACTTTATTGAGGGTTCTAAAAATTCTACTTATACCTTCATGGTTTTATCATAGTTGTATTTGTTCATATTTTGCCTATATTGTATATATTTTCAACTATTAATATTATTTTTATTCATTGCTTATGTCACCAGTTCAACCACAAGTCAACCAGTTAACCGGGAACCAATAGCCTCACCGATTCGATCATCGATCCGATACTAATTACATTGTTTGTAATATTAAGAATATTAAATTAAGGTTAGTTTTAAGGAAATCTGAAGATCTAGAGGTTTAATTTATCTCAATTTTGGAAGGTTCACGTATAATGAAAAGTAATGCTTAGTTGCCAAGTTTAGCAAATAAATGAGATTCCTAGGGTTTTTTACGATATACAGAATCTTAATAAATTAGTTTCAGAGTTTCTAATAATCAAATCGACAATTTAGGATCATGATAATAATCTAAATATTAAATGACAACAACGGTTACATTTTGATCTTTGGGAAGACGTTTGAGTGTAGAAATGAATTAAGCAAGATAATGGGAAATAGAAAAGGGAAAGGAAAAAAAAGAAAAAAAAGGTAAAGATCAAGGAAGGGTGACTCCCAATTCATCGCAAGCTGGATGGAGAGTGCCTCTGCCTCGCTGGGAGTAGGGTTGTCAATGGGTAAGGATAAACTACCCTTTACGCATACCCTGTAGGAGAAGGGTAAGGACAAAAGGATTTTTTCTTACCCTTTACCCACCTACCCTCTAACCTGCTACCTTAGTAAGGATAAGGGTAAGCCATTACCCATACCCTCTAACTCACTACCCGCCAAGATTTATGTATAATATATTAAATATATAGTCATTGTGTTGTTTAAGTCTATGGAGTATTCAATAATATGTGATCATCATATAATACAATACATGATATTCTTATCTACTTATGTAGCTAATTTTGTCATGTTCAAACACCATTTTGGAGGTGTAAGACACACTTGTATGAAATAATAAGATTTACTATTTATGCAGAATTTATATTTTTTGTGTGATTTTTCTACTTCCACTGGTACTTATTGGTCTAGTATGCTGCAAAACTTGAATTTGTAAGACACACGAGTAGACAATAATAAGATTTAATTGTTAATGTACCATTTGATACATGTTTGTGTGTGTTATCTAATTCATTTGTGCTTAATTTATTTTGTATACAATAACATTTTAGAGAGTATAAGATATACATATTTGCATCAATAACTTTTAGTGTGAAGTGTTGTTATTTGATATCACTTTAGTGTAGCGGTCCTTTTATATTTGGGGAGAATTATTTGTTCATACACCGATGTGAGAAGTACTAATAATGGTATATGCAACACTATTTTCTTGATAATATATTCTTAATACAAGAAAAATCATATATATAATGTTGTAAAAGATCTCTTGGAATCATTTTTAGTTAATATCCATTTTGGAGCATCTTGATATTTCAGTTGAATACATAAATGTCTTAGATTTGCAATTATTATTATACTAATACTAGTATAGATTTTTAGATGGCATAAACTCCCTGCTTTATCCTTACCCTCCCCGTTTATCCTGTGAGTAAAAGGGTAAGGGTACCGGGAGGGTAAGGATATTGGTGGAGTGGGGAATTACCCATACCCTTACCCGCCACACTTAGTGGGTAAGGATAAGGGTAGCCCTTACCCTCACCATACCCTCCCCATTGACAGGCTTAGTTGGGAGAGGACTCTCTCGATGCCTAAGAGATATGAGGCTATATAACGCCTCAGCTTCCATGGGAATCAAGGTGTTCATGCTCGAATTTCGAGCAAAGGAGAGGGAGAAGAGAAGAACGAAGAGGAGGGAGTGGTGGAGGCCTGGTGGCGACGCAGAGAGTGACTACTATGGCGATCTTCGATCCTAAGTCCTGACCTCTCTTTGCTGCGCTGCCCTGGCTAACGAGGCCCAACTGTAGCTTTGGAAGGTCTCAAAACGAGCAATGGTGGCTTGGGCGACGGCATGTAGGTCGTTGGAGAAGAGCCATGCGGTCGGCCACAAACCAAGTTGTGCAGACGGGGGAGACAGTTGTTGCGTGCCTACGGGCAAAGGAGGGGGAAGATCCCAGGGGGATCCGCAACCAAGGAAGAAAAGGCGCTCAGATCACCATCGTCAAATCTTAAATGAATGGTTGAGATTAGGCCAGATAAGGTAAGCTTCAAAAAATCATATCTCCTAAGTTGGTTAGCCAACAAGTGTCTATAAAAAGCTTATAATGTCTACTATCTTATAAAAATAGATTAGAATGGTGTTTAGATCTTTGGTAACTATTATAATTAGATTACTAAAAGATATGTGATTTCAATGTTTTGTGCATCAAAAATAGCAAGACTTCGGAAATTAATGAATATTTTACAGCAGGTGTATCTTGCCATGTTCAAAATTTCGACAAAATTGTCGAAATATCTGTTTATGTGGCAATCGGACATCGAAATTGACTAACCAAACTCTCAAAACAGGCAGATCATCGATTTTTTTTCTACGTTTTCATATACTATGTACTACCTAGAGCATATTTTTTTGCACAATTTTGTGTTTTTAAGTCCATATATTGTGCTTGTAAACTATAACGACTTAATTCCTTGATTTCACCATTGAAAATTAACATCAAAAATCCCCATCGAAATGCCCATCGAAACAGTTCAGGGTCATTCACTAAAAAATGATGAGACACCACCCCCCACATATCCAATATGAAATATTATTACATATTTGAGTAGATCTACACTAGTAGATCATTCTGGTAAAATTTCATAAATTAATTCGTTTATTTTGCCGTCGAAACGCCAGGAACGCATTTATCGAAATTTCTGTCGAAATTTCTGTTTGTGGCCACCGAAACGGCATCGAAAACGGACATTTTCTTCCTTGGTATCTTGATATGCTTCACATGATTTCAAAGCCCAATTGTTTTGATTTGATGATTTACTTGGGTTTTTAATGTAAACCCTAATAAGGATATTTTAGGTATTTCACACATAGTTTGACTATGGAATGATGTGATGTTTTTTAGATTGTTGGGGAAGTTTCATGCCTTTTTACATTAGTATGTGGTTGTCAGACCTAAGTGGTTATATGATGTATTTTAAGATTATTGGTGAGATTGTATTGCCTATATGTCTCAATCGGTATGAAATATAATTTTAGACGTTTCTCTCTGATTTTAACCAAATTACAGTAACTACATACACATGATTATGTTTTAGAGTTTTCTCTTAATTAAGGATCAATATATACACATTTTAGTACAATATTTGATTAATGTGATAAATTCCGTTACTTGGGTTCTATTATTCAAATAGGTGGGGATGTCCAAAATGACGTTTGTCAGAGGATCACTGTAGGATGGTTGAAATGGAGGAGTGCAACTAGAGTATTATGTGATCAGAAGATCCCTTTCAGCTTAAAAAGCAAGTTTTATAGAACCGCTATACGGCCAACCATGCTCTATGGGAGTGAATATTGGGCGGTGAAGAAACAAGGTCTCAACAAGATGAACGTGGTTGAAATGTGTATGTTGAGATGGATCTGTGGGAAAACAAGAAAAGATCACTAGATAAATGACTATATCAAGAATAAAGTGGGGTGGCGAGCATTGAGGACAAGTTGTGTGAGGGCCAACTTAGATGGTATGGACATGTGCAACGCAGACTGACGAATGTGCCTAAGAAGCAATGCGATTAAGTCAAGCGCAATTAATAGAAGAAGAGGAAGGCCTAAATTAACATAGGAAGAGCTTATAAAGAGAGATTTTGAATCTCTACATCTCAACCAGGATATGACCCGTGATAGAGCTGAATGGAAACGAAGGATCCATGTAGTCGACCCCAAGACAGTTGGTACTAAGGCTTAGATGATGATGATGATTGGAGTATGATAGTATATACTTATTATAATGTGAGTTTTGATAATACATTCAGCGCTAAGACTTTATCGTGGTTTTAAAATCATTGTTCTATTTAGTCTAAATAAAAACCCTAATTTATTTTATGAGGTTAAGACAATGGAATTTGGGATTTATAAATGGAAAGGGGAAAATACACATGAACTATAGACATTTTTGTGATCCTAGATATCCAAGTTGAATCAGTGACTTGGGACCACACTAGGAATCTCTACAATATAAGTGGGTCATGCCTTGAGTATTCGTTGTTATTTTACTTTTCATAAAGTTATATGTCACATTATATAAAGTAAGATTGTTTAAATTTTACATGATTATATGCTTTTATGCCTACATGTGATTAAGATTCTAAGTAAATATATGTTACTAAGATTTCTGTCATCATCATCATCATCTAAGCCTCAATCCCAACTATGTTGGGGTCGACTACATGGATCCTTCGTTTCCATTGAGCTCTATCATGGGCCATATTCTGATTGAGATGTAGAGATTCAAAATCTCTGAGATTTTGAATCTCTACATCTCAATCAGAATATGGCCCATGATATAGCTGAATGGAAACGAAGGATCCATGTAGTCGACCCCAACATAGTTGGGATTGAGGCTTAGATGATGATGATGATGACCTTAGTAACATATATTTACTTAGATTTCTGTGATGACCTGATTTTCAAGATTTCTAAAACCAATATAGTATTTAAGGTCCAAGGATATTCCTGGTTGGTTAATCCTAGGGCAGGGTGACTCTTATTCAAAAATGGTTTCGTTTGACCCACAAGTATGATCCAGATTGCATTAGAGGTTCAATAGTAGCTATCGAAGGCCTTTCATGTACACGGAGATGATTAATACTAATCATTAGTCGATTTGAGGACATTTGGAGTTAAGTACCAAATTAAGCACACCTGGATTTAAATGGCTGAATAAGGAACCTTGGGATGCATCACGATCAATTTAAGTGGATAGAACTTGTCTGATCAGTATAAAAATATTGGAAACTCGTTTAGGGACAGTTGAACCTAGGTTTGGCCTAAAGCCTAATTTGGACCTAAGATACCATTAATTATGGTGAACCTTCTATTAATGATATTTAATTGTTATGAATCAGGTGATGACCAGTGATGTAGATGGTCTAGGAAAAATTAGAAATCTCTGAACTCAGGTACGTGGGTTTTATTAAGTATAAGACTAGTTTTCATGAATGCATAATGATATGATGTACTTTGGATGCTTGTGTTTGCATATGAATTCTTGGATGTGTATTATTAGTATATTCTCCGCAAAACATTAAAAAACATAAAAAAGAATATAGATGGTTTGTAGCTACTGAGTGGATATATACTCTCTCTCTCCCTCCCTCAATCCTCTCTCTTTTCCTCTAAATATAAGGTCGGCACTCGGTCCCCATAGCCCAAGGGGCATGGAAAAATGAAGTGCGACATCTCTCTCTCTCCCTTCTAAATATAAGGTCGGCACTCGGTCCCCATAGCCCAAGGGGCGGGGAAAAATGAAGTGCGACACCACTTAGTAGTACAAACGCATCAAAAGACATCTACAAATATGTGTTTACCTGATTATCGCTTTAAACAATGTTTTCTTTTACTCTTACTTTCTCAAGATTATTTCAATTATGCAAGCATATTAGTATGTATCCTTCTACCCACGTGCACAACACCTTGTGTGTTGATTCGTTGTTTCACGTATGTTTTAGGTTCAGAGATAGCGTGGGATAAAAGATGTGAAGTGAGCACTGTTCAGGTTGTACCTATTGTGTAGATCCTAGTTTAGCATACATGTTTAGACTGTGTAATTTTCTATTTTTTTTCAATATGTAAATGTAATCCAAGTTGTAATAATTCATGTTGTAAATATACATGTTATTGTTGAGAAATGTTATGGTTGTATGTTCATGTATGTGTATTATGCTTCCGCATCGCTCTCTGATATAATTGCTAACGTTTTCGGATTTTGTCTTCTCATCTCCATGGGGTTTTGAGAAGGTGAAAATCCGGGGACGTTACAATTTCTCATAATGATTAAGATTCAAAATGTAAGCTCATGCTAAAAATTAAATATCACATTTCTTTAAGATTCATTGTTAGATTTGCAGAAAAAGATCCTATTAAAATTCATGTATTCAGATTCATGTTAAGATAAGATTTAAGAGTGTCATCAGATCATGGAGTTGACCCAAGCAACAGAGCACTGGTCAACTCAAGAGACATGATCCAAGTCCCAAAGTGCAGGTCATGGGGCCTAGGCACTAGAGTGCAGGCTGACTCAAAACATGACCGAGGCACCAAAGTGCACGTCATGAAACCTAGGTGTCAAAATATAGGTCTTCGACAGAAGACAAGATATGAACTCAGCTTAAAGAAAGAATAGTGGTTAATGTTCAAGATTTTCTATTGGTTTTAATGTTTAGTTCGACATACATAATGTTGAAAAAGAATTCATAATCTTTTATTACTTCAGTAATAGAATATTCATGTCACTTACTGAAGTTTATTTTTCCAACACATGGCTGGGGACGAGATGTCCGCAGACGAGGAGCAGGAACATAGGTGGGAGACTTCAGTACAAGACCCAGAAAGACTCGATCTGGTGGGGTGCCAACTATAAGCAGATCCTACGTGTTATTGATTCAGCTTTTATTATAGTGAATATTTCAGAATAGAGACTGTCTCAAGATATTCGAATTACATTTCCTTTCATGACATGTAATAATCTTTTCCGATCCTTCTATAGGAACTTTTATGAGAATTAATCATAGTTAAGTTTGTGTTGATTAGCATAAATGCTCCTAACTAGAAATTTTGAAAATATTTTTTGCTATATTCTGGTCATGGCATCACCAGTTTTTTCTACTGTGTCGCACTTTATTCAGGCAGGACACTGATAGAAAGCCAACAGGCTTGTTCTATCATTAGTTATATAGTCACTCCCTTCAGATTTGAACCTAGCTAAAACGGATAAAGCCGTGAATGGCACGTTTCTCAAGATTTACTGTGCTTTTCTCTGCTGCTTCAATCCATCTTTTGCTTTTCCATTAATTATTTCTCTTAATTCTATTTGTTAATGGTACATTGTACCAGTAGTTGTTTAACTGAACTTTGTAATACATTTCAACTCCAGTGATTTAGCAATAGATAAAAAATCAAACAAAAAAAATTATATGTAGAATGCACACCATAATTTTCTACTGTGCTTCATATATTGTATCTTATATGCTCGTTACAAATCTATTTTAAAAGAATGATGGTCAGATTGTCATTGAAAGGTATTATTTCAAAAGTCCTGCCGTCTGAAAAAAATCACGAACAATCAAGTGTATAAACAAGCAGAAAAAAAAACGACAAGATATAACTTTTTATCAGGGCTAAGGCCAAGCAATTTAAGCTATATCATGCTAATTCAAGATATTCTTTGTGAAGATTATTTGCAAAACAAGTCGTGTCAACCCAATGGCACCAATTAACATTTCAACTGGTTTGGAAAATCTCATTGTTTGTAATCCTTCTCAGTTAAATGAGCACCAAGCATGGCTGGAATACAGCATAAGATTAAAAAAAATCGCACTGTCTCCTCGTTGTCTCTTTCCACAAAGTGGAACGTTACCCTGTCAGCATTTATAGAGTTAAATAAATGGGTGGATTAAAAGGGTTCTTAAACCCATGTCGGTAAACATGGTAGTGCTCATTACTTATTAAATGCAGGTGTGGATCTGTAATGAAATATGAAGTTATAAACACACTGACACTGTACTGCCTGGATAGATTGATGAAGTCAAGAAGGATATCACACACGCTTTAAGTCATTCATGGATTATGCTTTGTTATCTTGTAATTCAAGGATAGTCAACAAAGGTGTAAAATTCGCTAAATTGAGGATATTTCCTTGACAGTATTACCGTTAACTGGCATTGGACCAATGATTCAAAATATTTGAAACTAACTTTTTCAGAGTTTCAATAATAACTTTGCAATGTTATCACTAGTAGAATAAGAGCTAGGTGTCAAAATTGGTAAAGATAAATTAATATAATACGGTTAATGAAACACAAGATGCTTCAATGAAAGAACAAATGCCCACAGCGGATGTTAACACGGAGGAGAAATTAGGGTGTTTGTTGGGATTGTGCACAAAACTGATCCATTTCCCCTCTCAAAGTGAATTTTTTCCCCTACAACTAAACCAAACAATTGACAATTGGGAGACAATGATAAGATCTTCCAAGCAACATCAATGAAGAACCTAAGTATTAATTAGTCACTTTATAAAAAAAATAAATGTGCTTTATGTAATGGCCATTGGCCGATCAAATTCAGTTGACTCTGTCATCAAGAAAGTTCAGCCACAAATAGCATCACTTTTTGGACTTATTTCCAATATTACAAATATACACACCCAAAGAAACAGAAAAAGATAAGAGATGAACTGACATCGAAAACTTCAGACGGGATAGAAACAAATGGAGAACTTGATATAAACACTCAAAGAATACATTATGGGTTCTCACTATACTTTCTTTTTTGAATTTTAGACCAAAACATTATTCTGACTGGTGTTTGGAATATTGTTATGAAAAGTGAAAAGGATGCAAAACAAAGGGTCGTGATAGGATAGGAATAAAAAGAGAACTTAGTACAAACTATATCGGGTTCTCAATGTGCTGTGTTTAAAATTAGACCCAAAAATTTTTTCTATTTGATGCTTTGAATATTGCTATAAAAAGTGAAAAAGAAGCTAAACAAAGGGCTCATGCACATTTTTTAATATAATTTCAAACTTTTGATTTGTCTTCAGTGTACATGTGATTTTTTTTATTTTGTGAAAGACTTGATATTTTATAGATATGCTGAATAATATATCAAACTATTTTATATGCTATGATGATGTAAAATTTGAAGTAACAAATGCACACTTTAAAAGATGGAAATGACATATCACCATCGTCGTCGTGATCTCAGCCTCAGCCCCGACCATATCAGGGTCGCTACGTCGATCCTACTTCTACATTCAGCTCTACAAAGGTTCATATTCATCAAGTTGTACAGGTTCTAAATCTCTCCTTGTAAGCTCTCACGATCTAACTCAAACATGCCTCTTCCCTTTTAGTTATACTTGACTCAATAGTAGTACTTCAAGTAACTGCACTTGCCAATCTACATTGCACCTGCCAGGACCATTTATCTCAAGTGATACTCATGCAATCTTCTCTTGTCCTTGATACTCGCTACTCCCACCTTAATATCTTATATAGTTATTTCCCAATCGATCTTTTCTTTTCTTCTCACACAGCCAGTTTAGCATACACATTTCATAGAAACGAGTAGATAGGACATTTACATAGTATAGGAGGTCTGCAACAGCCATGAATATATGTAGTTTTGGATTTTTTTTTAATATACCATAGAATCAAACCTCCGATCTCAGCGTCATTTCAGACCGGCAGAAAAAGAAATTTACAAAAATGTCAACATTTACGCTACTGACGATTCCTAAGCAAAAATGCACAAACTCAATCATAAAACTTACCAAGATGATCTAAGCGCCAAGATACACATTTACGCAATGATATTACATAATGGATACGTGGGGAGTCCCCCACATGTGTGAGTGAAGATGGTTGAAATGTTTTGATGGGGATTTTATGTCAATTCGATGGTAAAATTAAGGAATTAAGTTATGAAATTTTGTAATCACGATGTATAAACATATGTACACTAGATTAGACAATACATTTATAGTTGAGAGGTCAGGGTGAGTCGCCATGTCTTGATTTGTGAGTGCACAAATGAACTAAACTGTATAGTCTGTAAGACAGTTGCAAACTTAAAAACCTACAAGTTACAACTTAGAGCATAAAACTTACAGTTTCAAGCTACAAACTCACAAATTACAACTTATATATATCACCTACGTTACTAGCTAGTTACTATTAATTTAGTACTATGTAAAAATTAGTAAGTACTAAGTAGTATTAACTAGAAACATGTGTTAAACTTCAAAAAAAAAAAAAACTAGTAACGTGTTAAATTTCGATCAGAATTTCAATTTGGACAAGTATCGAACATTGAAATGCACCTGCCGAGGATCATTTCGAAATTTTTAACAAAATTTTGCCAAGACGGCTAAGTCACCAAAACACATCAACTTTGGTGAGAAAAAACCCAGTTTGGACCTTCATTACACAAAAGACACCCGAAATGGGTACACCATTTTGGGAAACAACTGCCAATGCCAGTTGCTCTTTTGAGGGTCTCCTCTTTGGCAATTTTCTTTCATTCCCTTGCTCTTAGGGGCTATCTTATGCGAATCTAAGGTTGTTGGCTAAATGGACATCTATAAATCCCTTTGTTTTGATTATGACAAACATTTCATTCTTATTGATCTAACAAGCTACTTGAGTGTGCAGGATTAAGGTGGATGACAAAAGCAATTAGGGAAATCCATATGCTTATATGTTTATATTTCCATGAAATGTAATCGCCTTGTAAAAACTTGTACAAATATATAATGTACAAGTACTTAGATTTCATGTAAATCAAGCGTTAGATTCTCCCTAGCTAAACACCACATTTAGATAGGTCATCCCCTTCAAATAGGATCACATATGCACACTCATACATATAATTAGTGCCTAAATTGAAACATTGAAACAGGATCAATCTCGGTCGACAAACTGAAAGATCCAAAGTAGCCGTTAGACACAACTGACAAGGTAGTTGGCAGTTGGAGATAGACGTTGCAAATCACTTGTTCCAGAGAGCCTGTCGGTCGACAAAAGTTCGACCGAGTAGGTGTCTCGGTCGACCATTCCTCGACCGAGATGGTCTCTGACAGCAACTGCAGAATTAATTAATTAGCCGTTGTTAAAGCAACAAACTTGTACCTAACGGCTAGTTAAGCACTTAGAAACCCCTAGAAGTTATCTAGAACGTCCTTAAGCATCTTTAGGCCATTCCTATAAATAGGACAAGCCATAGGACACTAAAACTTACTTGTTACACTTGAGAAACCCTTGAGCATACTTTGAGCAATCTGTTTGTGAGAAATTTGAGCATTGTGACAATTGGCCATTTCCTTCCTTAGCTCAAAATTCGTGTCCTATAGGCTAGTATCTCCTACCCACTGCAATCACAAGTCCATACACTTGGTTAGGAGATCTATACGATTGATCTAGGCAAATCAAGCCTTGGGCTACAAAGGATAAGCTGTAATTTCCTTTTTCCTTTCTTGTTCTCTATTACCGTTTGTACTCTCCTTGCTACTCCTAGGTTGGAGGCTGCTGATTGGAGAGGGTGGAGGTCTTCTTGGTGAAGAATGTGACTTTGAGCTACTTCAGAAGGCTGGTGCAACGGGAGGTTACTTCTAGAGAGGAAGGCTACTTCAAGGGGGAGCTTGGAGTTACTTCAAGAAGGCTACCTCAAAGTTGGTGCACCTACTTCAAGTGAAGGCTGTTCAAAGGGTGTAAAGGAAAGTATTATATTTTGTATAAATCCTTGAGAAGGTAATAAAATAAATACTTTCAAAATCCCGGTTGGGTAAGCAACCGGGTAGTGGACTGACAACTTTAGTATTTGCTAAAGTTGGAACCACTCTAAACACCTGTCTCCTTCTTCCAATTTTCAATTGTGATCGTTTGAGTTTAATAAATTGTTAAAATTATTTAAAAACTCTATTCACCCCCCCTCTAGTGTTTTTCACTTGGTATCAGAGCAAGGCTTCAAGGAACCCTAACCAGGTCTTGAAGAATGGAGGGTAATGGTGATTACAATCACAACAAAAGGTGTTGCTTGGACAAAACTACAACATGTTGCAATTGGTGCTTAGGAACAAGCCACACAACAACTAGATGCCCATGGAGATCAAAGAAGGAAGATGAGAACAAAGATTGTCTCATTGCTACAACTAGCGAGGAAGAAGAAGAAGAGGTAAGTCTTTTTGATTTATCGAAAGAAGAACTAGTTGCTAGCCTTGAAGAAACACATATTAAATATGTTGAATGCAAGAAGAAATTAAAGAAATCTAATAAAGCAAATGATGAATTACATGCTAAGCTTCTTGCTATTACATCTGAAAACGAAGATCTTAAAAAGATCATTGAAGATCATGATATTGAGACAAAATCTATAGAGGCAAATTGTAATCTACTTTCCTTAGAGAAGAATAATTTGCAAAGTCAAGTGAATGATCTTCAAAAACAACCCATTTTATGCAACCATCTAGATTATGATTCTATTGTCAAAGAAAGAAATTCATTGTCATCTAATCTAGATCAAGCAAAACTAGATATCAAGAAGAGAATGGAAGAGATTGCCAAGTTATAACAAAAAGTTAGTAATTTGAATAATAATGGCATTCTTGATCAAATCTTAGATAATTCCTATCAACAAATTGGGAGAAGAGGACTAGGTTACAAGCCTAAAGGGAAATCCTATCAACAACCTAGTTGGAGAAAGTCACAAACCCATCAATCTATATATGTACCTAAAGGAACATCTTCACCCAAGGACAACACAGAACACAACCATAGAAAAAGATATGAGGTTGACTCGATATGCTGTCATTATTGTTTGCGCCTTGGTCACTATTCTTTTTCATGCCCTTACAAGAGAAAAGATGTCGAGTTAGTTTGGGTTCCAAAACCTCCAAACTAAATGAACAGAATCAAGTTGAGATATGACCAAGGACCTTAGTTGCATATTTCTACGTCTATCTCAACTCAACATAATGGGATAACAAATAAATTTAAGTATCTAAATATTTAACTTGCATAGTTATGTTTTATTTGGAAGCAATTAACAGTTTCAGAAATATTGTCAGTCGAGAGACTGTCGACCGAGACACTGTCGGTCGAGAAATTGTCGACCGAGCATGTCACTGTTTTCCAGTCTGTTGCAAAATTGCTGAAATTTTTTTTAATTGATGAAATTGCTATCTATTTGTGATTGATGAATGGATATATATTTTGAAAATCATCCCTACAAATTTAAATGATTTAAGTTTAAACTGAAATTATGCTTAGCTCAAATAAAAAGAAAATTTCTATTTCCACATGATCATGTGATGGAATTATGTGCTGTTACATCATGGATATGCTTTCAATATTTGGTACGCATAGATAATGATAAATTGTATGCATGGATCCGTGATGATATTCGGCAAGCAAAATGATTTATTGGCTGATATTTTTACAAAACCGCTTCCACTAGATCAATTTAACAAAATTAGGAAGCAACTGCTTATCACTCCTTTGGAAGATGTTTTCTTTGATATTTGTGCTACTTAAACAAACACTTTTACTTGCATCATGATATTTTGGCTTTTAATGGACATTTTTTTCATTAAATTTGATGGGACATCTAATTAAGGGGGAGTTTTTATTTCTAACGGATATCTTTTTGAAATGACAAAGGGGGAGAAATAAATATAAAACTAAAACTTAGTAATTATGAAAAACTCAATCAATGAGTTTCATAAATAAACTCTTGGCTTTACATTGAAAGTTGCTATATTCCCTAGTGAATTGGATTTCATGTTCCATAATTCAAGGGGAATAATAAGCACACATTTTATAAACAAGAGGAAAAGCTACAAAAGGTAATCTAAAGGTATGAAACTCATATGTTTTATATTTCCTTCATTTATATTTTGGAAATGTTTGTCATCTTCAAAAAGGGGGAGATTGTTGGCTAAATGGACATCTATAAATCCCTTTGTTTTGATTATGACAAACATTTCATTCTTATTGATCTAACAAGCTACTTGAGTGTGCAGGATTAAGGTGGATGACAAAAGCAATTAGGGAAATCCATATGCTTATATGTTTATATTTCCATAAAATGTAATCGCCTTGTAAAAACTTGTACAAATATATAATGTACAAGTACTTAGATTTCATGTAAATCAAGCGTTAGATTCTCCCTAGCTAAACACCACATTTAGATAGGTCATCCCCTTCAAATAGGATCACATATGCACACTCATACATATAATTAGTGCCTAAATTGAAACATTGAAACAGGATCAATCTCGGTCGACAAACTGAAAGATCCAAAGTAGCTGTTAGACACAACTGACAAGGTAGTTGGCAGTTGGAGATAGACGTTGCAAATCACTTGTTCCAGAGAGCCTGTCGGTCGACAAAAGTTTGACCGAGTAGGTGTCTCGGTCGACCATTCCTCGACCGAGATGGTCTCTGACAGCAACTGCAGAATTAATTAATTAGCCGTTGTTAAAGCAACAAACTTGTACCTAACGGCTAGTTAAGCACTTAGAAACCCCTAGAAGTTATCTAGAACGTCCTTAAGCATCTTTAGGCCATTCCTATAAATAGGACAAGCCATAGGACACTAAAACTTACTTGTTACACTTGAGAAATCCTTGAGCATACTTTGAGCAATCTGTTTGTGGGAAATTTGAGCATTGTGACAATTGGCCATTTCCTTCCTTAGCTCAAAATTCGTGTCCTATAGGCTAGTATCTCCTACCCACTGCAATCACAAGTCCATACACTTGGTTAGGAGATCTATACGCTTGATCTAGGCAAATCAAGCCTTGGGCTACAAAGGATAAGCTATAATTTCCTTTTTCCTTTCTTGTTCTCTATTACCGTTTGTACTCTCCTTGCTACTCCTAGGTTGGAGGCTGCTGATTGGAGAGGGTGGAGGTCTTCTTGGTGAAGAAGGTGACTTTGAGCTACTTCAGAAGGCTGGTGCAACGGGAGGTTACTTCTAGAGAGGAAGGCTACTTCAAGGGGGAGCTTGGAGTTACTTCAAGAAGGCTACCTCAAAGTCGGTGCACCTACTTCAAGTGAAGGCTGTTCAAAGGGTGTAAAGGAAAATATTGTATTTTGTATAAATCCTTGAGAAGGTAATAAAATAAATACTTTCAAAATCCCGGTTGGGTAAGCAACCGGGTAGTGGACTGACAACTTTAGTATTTGCTAAAGTTGGAACCACTCTAAACACCTGTCTCCTTCTTCCAATTTTCAATTGTGGTCGTTTGAGTTTAATAAATTGTTAAAATTATTTAAAAAACTCTATTCACCCCCCCTCTAGTGTTTTTCAAAGGTAGGTTTACTCTCTCTCCTTCTATCCCTATCTAAAAGATTTACACTGATAATTGCAATTTGTAAGCGATAGCTCTTCCCCAAATCTTATGATAAACAACCTCATTTTATGATTTATCATCTACAACCCAAACTTGTAGATTTAAAAAATCATACTATAGTATAAAGTACACAGATCTACAATTGAAAACTCAAAATGTATCATATTTCTTAAGATAATGGATTAAAATCCAAAAATGAATTAGTTCTGAATTTTTTTAAAATATATCAATATACATTATGTACCACTTAGAAGATGTTAAAATTATATTCAAAGAATTTATACGATACGGTTTATGTAAACATAATGTATAAATATATAATATCTATAATTTTAACTATTTAGTATATAATTTCAAACCTTAAAAATGAAAATATAAAAACCTGAAATAGGTATTATGTATGTGCTTTAAATTAGACATAAAATTTCAACTACTAATGGGAACAATATATCATTAAATGTATTTGATTGATAATAGGGGTGGCAATCGTGTGTGTGTGTGTGTGTGTGTGTGTGTGTGTGTATATATATATATATATATATATATATATATACGGGTTGAGCAGGTTTTATTTCGGGTCATTTCGGGTCAACACTTTTTGGCTAGACCCTAAACTTGCAAAAGACGGATTTTGGTGTCGAAATCCTTGACCCTAGAACCCGACCCGCAAATCATGGTTTCAAAAAGCGGTATGCGTTATGCGTTCAGAGCGGTCACCTTGTAGAGTATATGCGGTATACGAGAGTATATGCGTTTTTGGTATTTTATATTTATTAATTATTATGCCTATATATATATATATATATATATATATATATATATATCATGGATATACATATTTAATTCGTACAATTGAGTATCTAAATAGTAGAATTACAAGAATAATGGACGCAATCATGCAAATATGCAATCATCACAACTTAAATAAATGCAAACCTGCACTATGATCTAAATCTAAACAAACATATATGAATCTAAATGTAAAAAAGAAGAAATGGAAACATGTCTATCTGAAAATCGGGGATTAAGTGGCCTTTTATGCGGCTGTGTGACCGATTATGCGGCCTGGTTCGCTTTTGGGGAGGGATTTGCAGTATGCGTTCAGAAGGTGATCCGCACCTTGTATGCGGCCGCTTATGCGGCCGCACAGAGCGTTTTTTAAAACACTACCGCAAATAATTTCGGGTTTATCTGGTCTGGCCTGCAAATCCAAATACCGAGAGAACAATCTTAAAGAAATGCTATGATTTGTCTAATCATTGATAATTTCCAAGTATAATCAACAAATTTCATTGTGACAAACTTTTAATGTGATTGAGAAACACATATAAAGCTTATCGTAGTTTGCTTGAGTGTTTTAAATACGAATTCATACAACAATTAACATAATAAATCATACAAACCAATACAAAACCATGTAGAATTGTAAAACAAATTTTGTGACCAACGGATTAGTAATTGGATTGGCCACCAGGTGTCTTACAATTTAATCTCTAATTTTTTTTAACATATAATTGTGAATTTTGGGTCAATCAGGTCAATTTGGGTCTAAAGTCCAAACCCAGACCCGACCCTAAATCAATTTTGGGTTCTTTGGGTTCGGGTCAATTTCGGGTCGGGTCGAAAAACCTTAAACCCTAACCCGCTTAAAAATTTCAAGTTCAGACCAGATCATTTCGGGTCGGGTCTTGTTTTACCAGTCCTAATTGATATAATCAATATATTAGACAATTAGTATCAATTAAGTTAAGCAATTTTATCTCATTGTATGAGTGATTACAGACCTAAATCAAAAAAATCGTATTTCCACTATTTGATGATCTATGACAAAAGTTGTCAAGTATTAATTGAAATTGATTATTGACAGGGTGATAACTGTTAGTTATTTGAAAAAATTTCAAGAGATGGCATCTTCAGGTGATAGTGATGGAGCTTCTAGAGTTGGTAGGAGGAAGGGTGTCCAATATAAACTAAGTTAATTACATGGTTTTTTTATTTGTATATATTAATTCCTTCATTATACTATCAAATTGTCAGCAAAATCGCCATGGAAACAGCTTGGTTTCTTTTCACTCACACATGTACCGGCCCACCCCATTATGTCATCATGCATAGTTTGTGGTATACTCATTCTATGAAACTAACTTTTTAATCTGAGTGGGATCTTCATGTTAACATGCAAACTCTAGTTGCACTCCTTCATTTCAATCATCATGTTGTGATCATGTGACAAACATCATCTTAAACATTGGCATCCATTTTAATAATAGAACTCCAAGTAAAGAAATTTGTCACATTTTGGTCTATCCACTCCATCCAACTTGGTACCACTAGTCAAAATTCTTGAATGGTTGAAATTCCAATGCATAAACTCTTTTTTCTTCTGCTGATTTTATATCATTAGATTGCAATCCATTTTTACAAAGTATACAACCATTCAAAATTCTTGACTAGTTGAAAAGTGCCACGCATAAACTCTTTTTCTTCGGTTGATCTTATATCATTAGATTCCAACATATTTTTACAAAGTGCTACTTTATCATTCAGTTTTTCTTTAGTTTCATCAATTCACAAATATCGTCAACAAATAAATACACTAAAAATACCATCATGAAGATGCTTTGGCAACTCATCCATAATATATATGGGCCCAACATCAATACTTAATGCACCCCAACTATAATAGAAAATATCAATCTCTCCCCTAGGAGTCCTAACACTTGTGGTGTGAAACGCATCGAGAAGAAGGGGACCGAATAAGAAAACCAAAAATTATATTTCTTAAATCATATTTAATTGCCTAGGACAAGCCCCCAACACCAATACTTGTAGCATAAGACTTGAAACCCTAATCCTAATGCAACTAATAGTATTGCTAATTAAAACATGAAACGAGATTTTAAAATAAAGTAAAAGAATTGTGACTAAGTACAAACTATACTTAAGTCCCTATATATCACAAAAGAAATCTAAATAAGTTGTCTTCATCCTACATCACCTCCCCTGATGTACGAAAGACAAGCCACAGTTGAGTCAAGTAATGACCCCAAAAGGCACGCCACATGTCTGCTGGAGGAATTTCTTTGAAGTTTGAACACGTGCTCAAGGTGGGACAGCGTGCCAAGAATCATCTGAAGGAATATCTTGACACACAAAATGTGTAGATGTTGCAGAATTCATCATGATTAACATGTTTCTCTTTCTACAAAGGGTGTCGAGTATGATATGAGCCACTTGGGGGACGACGTCATAGTACACAACATCATCCTTAAAGACACTGTGATACGAAAAAGTGGACCATGCAACCACGTGTGGCATGCCGCACGATATTTTCAAACCATCGTAGGTGGTAATGTCGATGAAGCGGCTCGGTCTGCAGACTGAGTGCATACACTAGATTTGTCAAGACTACGTTGGTTGTGCAACCACAATCAATAGTGAGAGAGCACATATGAAGCACTGGCACTCGACATAAGACTAAAAACTAAGACAAGCGATGTGGATCAAGCTCCAAACCCCCATCTGCGAGTAGGGAGGTTTACTTAGGCTTATTGTCATCATCATTTGGGTCATTGACGGGGAGAACATCCTCATACTCGTACTCGTTCTTATTGGTCCATGAGATGGTTGTCATGATGTGGTTGAGATACTGCAAGGAAGGGTGATCAACCCAGGCATGTAAAGCATTGTAGTGTCTTTCGTATCATGGGATGCTAAATTGATGATGCTAATGTCGTGGTAGAGTTCGTGGAACCCGATTGTGGTGGTGGAAAAAGAGCATGATGAGCTAGTGTAGTCATCACTCAAAGTCATGGTAGCTCATCCTCTATATTGCAACGTGTATAGCATCTTGAAGTCTGTTAAAGATGGGCAATGCCAACTTCTTTGCGATTTTGTCATTAAGCCCTCCACGAAAGTTGTGGTCATGATTGCTTTATCATCGAGGACACCAGAACGGTGAAACAGCTCATAGAACCTTTGTGTGTACTCAGATACTGAGTTATTGCCTTTCTTTGGCTCAGGAATTGGATGTAGAAGCGTTTGCGGTAGACATGCGGCCAAAAATGCTCCCTGAAGGCGTATTGCATAATGGCCCACGTCTCCATTAAGGTGTGGTGGAGATTTTCACCACACAAGGGCTCCACCCTTTAGCTTAGCTGACGCAAAGATTAGCCTTTGCGTTTCTGCTAGTTGATGATGCAGCCAAAAATACTTCTGGATGCTTTGGAACCAGTCAAGGAGTACCTCAGAATGGCAATCTCTAGTTTATTCAGGTATGTCCAACTGATGATACGCTAGCCTTATTGTAGGGGTTGGCATGCAATTGGTGTTGCGGTGACATTTCGGTCCTGGAGATGTTGGTCTTGCATTTGTCCCGCAGTTTGTAGGTGTGCGTCAAGAGTTGCATGGCCTTGCACCAAAACATTAAGACGTTGGATTAGTAGTGTTAAATGAGCCTTCACAGAGGTCTTGAAATTGTTAAAACTTTCATCGTCGACCATGTTGGTGTAGATGCGTCGAGATGATATGTATCGAACGTTGGCATGGAATAATAATGTACCAACAATGGCCCCAGAAACTTCAAACACGGGTGCAATAGTCGATAATGGAACACAGACCACCAAAAATGGGATTGCCTCTTGGAAGAAAAAATTAAAAGAAAAGAACGGCTTGCAGTGGTAGACGGGAGTAGGTAGGAAGGCAAAAGCGGTAGTTGGGTTGAAAGGAAAAAAACAGAATAGGAATAGAGATCCTGAAAAGGGAGAAGAAGTTTGTAGGTGATGGAGAGGGAACGCGACTTGTATGTGGGGGAAGCACTAGAGTGGTGGAGGGAGAGGCGGGTGCATGGAAAAAAAACACAAGGCAGAAGGACTGTGTAGGAGGTTTTGCATACATTAACTGCAGAGTGCAGTGCCATCACGGTCAAGGACATTAGCGGTTGGCTGGGAAGATGGCTGGACAAGAAGAGAGGGAGGGCGGTTGGATAGGGGGGAAGTTGTGGTTGGTGGGAGGGCGAGGCTGGAAGGGGTTGCTCAATAATGCTCTCTGAAAGCTTCACAATGTAACTCCTCAACTTGATATGTAGTGTGTGCAACTTTGAATATCTCCCTTGTTCTTGTAGATGGGGATTATGGTTCTTTATCTAGCACTCAGTATTTTCTTGATCTTCTTAATCTTATTGAAGAAAGTTGTTAACTACAAACTCCTTCATCCCCGTACTCTTCCATACATTAATAGAGATACCGTATGGCCTGCATGCCTTTCCTATATTCATCTTTTATAAAGCATTCTTGACTTTTGGTTGTGTAATTAATCGTGTGTAAGTGATATCTCTTGTATTAATGTGACAGAAGTCTTTTATGTTATTAAAAGCTCATAGAAGTACAGATTTTCAATTGGTTTGTGATTTCATTGTCATCATCCTTTACCAACCCTGTCATCTTCATTTTTGATGGATTTTACTTGGCCCGAGTTTTTTCCTTTATTATCTCTTTACTTGTTAAAGATCTTGCACTCAACTAAAAATGTTTGCTACTGCATCATTTTGGTAATGTTTAAAAATTAAACCTCTGGTAAAGAATAAAAACAAACCTCAGCCATTTGCTTGTGACCACAGAGAACAGCACCAGTCGATGATGGATTTAGGAGTTGCTTGGTTTTCAAGAAAGCAGCCTGTGATGTGTTGCTGTTATCATTAGATGCTTAAAAAATAGATGCTTCGAAGAAAACAAAAGTGGCAGTAAAAGGAGTTCACAGCTACCTGCACATAGCCCTGTTCACCTTCCCACTGTTCATCAGGTTGTGACAGCACAGGTACAATTTTTACACCAGAGGCTTCCCAATCACTGAACCTATCCTACAAAAGCAACATCAGAATTAAAACTAGAGTTTAGACACAGCAAAATATAGATAATATGATTTGACAAAGAAAAAAGAAGATTAAAGAAGTCAGCTATGCCGAAAATGCACCTGATAAGCCATTCTCTCTAGATTCCTAGCTCCGTAAAAGAGCCTTACATCTGATCTCTTTTCGGCAATGAAGCCTGACTCAATAAGAGATCGAATGGGGCTGCAAAAATAGAGAGACAAGAATAAATGCCAATTGGAATTTCAAACATACTTCCACACCGAGGAGATAACTTTCGAAGCCATTGTTACGTATAATAATGAGGAATTCATCTAAGGTTAGTAATTGTTTGGGCACTAGGCTAGTCTTAGCACTACTATGTTTCTCATAGAAGAGGCGACAATGTAAGGAAGCAAAAGAATATCTTATATCAGTTGTGCCCGTGCAGAGAAAATTAGCTCAGTGATTTCCAACCAAGTCCAAACACGGACATAAAGTACGAACATTTCAATCCAATTGGTCATCTTACCTAATTCCAGATCCCGTGGCGAAAATGAGGACAGTCTGCGCAACATCTGGGGGAGAGATCCTCTCCAATGGGAAGCCCTTCCCCATAACCGCGCTGAGCTCGACCACCTCCCCCTTCCTCATATCGCACAAGAGCTCCGCCGTCGAGCCCGGTACCGTCTTGACCAAAAACTCGAACTCCCCCTTCGAGGAAGCAACCGACGGAGCGGAAGCAATCGCCAGGAACGAGGGCTTCGCAGAAGGGACCGTGGGGAGACGGAGCTGGAGATACTGCCCCGGGACGGTGTGGGAAGTGGCAAGGTCGACGTTGTCCGACACGTCAATGGTGATATGGAAGAGGGTTCCGTCGGCAGAGGCGGGGTCGAGGATCCTCAGCGGGGCCCGCGTCCAGGTGGCGGTGTCGGGGCGGACCGATGCGACGGCCGCGAGCGAAGAGAAGGAGCGTCTGAGCTGGCGGCGGTGAATTGGGCGTGCGAGCGTGAGAGCGCGGCGGGAGAGGAGGGGCATGAGGGAGGATGTGGGAGAGGAGCTGGTGGAGGCATGAGACACACGGAAGAAGGGAGACGAGAGCGCGGCCGAGGTGGCGCTGTTAGGGAGGGTTATGACAGTGTTCGAAGCCATATTGATGCGTGGCAAAGTGGCAGGTCAGCCCTTCTCAGCAGCCGCCGCCGCCGCCTCCGAGCCCGTCGTCAGCCAGTCGGTTCGAATGCGATGCAGGATTAACCCGGGGCTCGCTATGACATAACGCTGGTTTTCGGGATATCGAGGAAAATTTCCAATGATTGAGAAATGTTAACGCAAACGATAACATCGCAAATGTGTGGTATAGGAATTTTAGGACTGCGGAACTGTAGCGACCAAGCTACTGTCCTTTTTCCATGATCAAAATACTTGATTGAAGCTGGTAGCAGTGGACTGGTTAGCTAAGTAACCTTAGCTTTTGTAGGATCTATGATCGGAGAAGGATTGTACAAAGTTTTTGTGCATAGATGAATAAGAACTAGCCAGATTTTCACAGCTGTATAATGCTACTAGGTATATTATGTATATTAAACGAATTTGAGAATATCCCTGATACTTTGAATACCATGAATGTGGTGTCGTGTCAATTTATTTACCTAGAAAATAAGATTAGAGTTAATAGGAAATTACATTATTGATGTGCTAGGCAAAATTTAGAAGGCATGTGTTATAACGCGTTTAGACTGATGCCGTGCCATATATAGTGTTAAGGGAAAAGATGGCCAGAAACAATGACAAAGTAACAATAAATGTTTCCCGGATGTCAGTAAAGCCACTACATGGATCCTTTGTAGTGTCACGTCAGAGCAACTTCTTTTGACTTTAGTTGTGCCACAATTCCAACCCTATACACCTTAAAAAGATGAGAATTGTTAAGACTTAGCTCTCCTTTTTGGCGGTATATACAACTTTATTAAAATACACAAAGCCCAATTAGTAATATAAAAAAACTAAAGACATGTAATCCTTTCCATAACCTTCCATATTTAATAAGACAATGGCCAACTCTCATTTAAAAATCGAAGTTAAAAGTTACAATCATCCCCTACTATAACCTCATATATAGTCTTACTAGAATATACAAAGACTAATTATAATTTAGAGAAAAAAACTAAATAAAAAAGTGTATGCAAACCTTTATACTTCTTCATGGCTGTCTTATTGAAATAAAAGACTAATTTTAATTAAAAGTATAAGAAAATATACAATACCTCCTACACTCTTTCCTAAATAATATAGATTAGAATAGAACGACTATTTTACAATTTAGAGTACAATGTAGTCGTTGTATTTTGTTCAATATTATGTAGGAGAAAATGTGATAGGTAATGTATGTAACTTTTTGTATATTTTTTGTTACAATTTAGTCATTTGTTCTAATAAGTTAGCGTCGCAAGACGTAGAAAGGTTTGGATGTAAATATTTTCTTTATCGTTTAAAATTACAAAGTGTTCCTTATGTATTCTAACGGGGTTATATGGAAACCCGTAGGAGGGATGCATGTAACTATTTCCTTTAATTTTTTATTACAAATCAACCATTGTCTTACTATATATGAAAGGTCATGGGAAGTGTTGCATGTAATTTTTTACTTTTAGTATTGTGAATTACTCACTAGGACTTGTATATTCTAACAAAGTTGTATGTATAGTTGTACTGGGAGTTGGCTCCTACCAGTCTCTACATGTGTGCCATCTTTTTGGGCTTGCTAGAATTGGAAGTGTGTGAAATCAAGGTAGGTAAAGAATGTGTGGTTGTTGTGACATGAGGATCGGAATAGTAACATTGCGGACTACCATGAAGAATTTATCATTCCTTTCATCCCTGGATTCTCTTTTTGGTGACTTTCTTTTTCTTTCTTAACATCATGTTTGTTACCACATTAGTCAAAACATGTTTTACCAAATTCCTTTTCTCTACATCCTATCATACTCATATTGTAACATACTCGATTCCAGACACATAGGCTGGTCCTCCGTTCTTCTAGGCCCCTATTTGATTATGTGGATAACCAATCTGCTTTCCCCTTTTTCAGTTGACTACCTTTGAATATCTAAATTTCACTGTGTTAGTGTCAATGAAACCATAATTTGATCTTCAAATCCTAGATTGACTCATTTAGGGATCCTTAGAGATGAAGTCATATGATATTGCTACCTTAGTACCTGAATTGGGAAACTTAATAACAATAATGATAATCTAGAATCCTTCACCCTAGATTTGTGAATTAGGATTGACTTGAGTATCATACAGGACAAGAATCAAGTCTAGATGGAAGGTTTGACCATTTTTTACCTTTAGACTTAGTTCATCACATTAACTGAATGATTAATGCACAAAGGTTAAATTATAGATAAAGTAACCTCAAAACCCAAATCTAAGCCCATAATCGAGTTCCTCATAGCTTAATTAGTCAACCCTCAAAATTTGAGGTCATTTGGACATCAAATGCACCCTTGATTAGACCCTAATAGACTATGTGTGCATTAACCAAAGTTTTGGATCGATTTACTCAATTGCAATTGTCACGGTCTGGACTTTGGTCTAAGGACTGGTTCTATTCTTGTGAGCAGCTCAAGCCGGGTAGTGGGACTCAGCCGTCCCCTACCTCTGTCTTTTGTGCGGTTCTGATGGCAGCAGTGTGCGCCTATCACCTAGTCGTCCCCTGATCAAACCAATCACTGATTCATTATGATTCCTTCGCCAAAAACTTCCCCATTCTCTGCCCTTTCCAATGAGACCTAACACGAGCCTCGGGATCGAGCATTGGTGAAACACCTCATTTAGGCCGTCTGCAGCCACCACTTCTCCTCCCCCAGTCCATCGACTTCCCATTTTGGAGCCATTGCTCCTTCTCTTTTGATCCAGAATCAGTCCTCGACGCACCCTCCTCAGTTTTGTTCGCTCAACTATTCGCGTGGGCGCTATGAAGCTGCTGTCAGTGTTGGCCTCCTTCTCCAGCGAGAACGAGGGGCAACTGTTGTGCCTTTCACCTCAGTTCAATCGGCGTTGAGGTAACCATCTTGGCCACCCTTACTTCCTTCCCGTGCACTCATTTTGCCTTGGCGTCGTCTGGTTTGCTTGGTCGACAAACGCACCCATCCTTCTCTATTTTGGTCCACCGTCCCAATGATCTCCGATCTTGTTTTTGGCCTTCCTCGTGTTTGCTTCCTCGCGAACCTCTCTTTGAGGTGGCTTCCTACTAAGTCCTAGCATCATAGGCTAGTTCTCGTTGTGTTCCCCTCACAGTTGTCTTTGCCAGGCCCATCCATGGTTGTCTCCACAATAGGACTCGACTCCCAGCTACCTCGGGATCAAAGTAGTAGCCCTACAGGTCCAGGGTGAAGAGGTGGAGCCAGTGAGCTTTGTGCTCACTCGCCTAGAGTCTTGGATCAGAGGTTACCTTGACCCCGAGCTCTGTGGAGCAGCCATGGCACTGAACGCAGGGGTTTCAATCCCTGGGACGAAAGTCCAGTTCAGCCCATGGTGGCCAATATATCAATGTCACGCCCATGGGGGCATATTGGTAATTTAGCCTCATTTGACTTGATTGACCGAAACATAATTTCCCTTTTTATTTCTCTATAGTTCGCGTGATAGTGAACCCTGATGATTCCTATAATCACTCAGGGGTAAATTTGTCATTTCACAATTCAATTTTTGTATTTAGCCAGAAATGATTTAAACATGTAAAATTCATAAGAAATTATTTTTTTTATCCAAATAGGGCATATATATATTTTTTTGAAATCAGAAAAATACAAATGATTTATTGGGACAAGTTTCACGCCCAGATTTGCAACCTACTGTAGGGTTGATTTCTAAGCAAAAGATTTAATGCATTTTATATTAATTGAATGCACATGTATTATGACTAGGTTGAGACAACCCTGACCCTATAATTAGGAGGTGTTATCGAATATCTAGGTCTGATCATAAGGTATGTATATCCTCTATTTTATTTTGGGCATCATTTGACTAAAACCTACTTCTTTTAATGAGACATCTTTTGAACTGTTATTCCTAATGAAAATCCAATTTCTTGGACATTTATATTTCTTGATGTTGACTCATTATATCCATGCAATTCATGAACTATCTTGTTTATATGGGTTCTTGAACACCCTTGCTATGATTTCCCTTTTATAAAAATTGACTGAAATGCTAGTCTTGCCTCTCTATTTTATGCATGCTACATGTTTGACTAGAATATCTAGAATAGTGGTACTTATGTGCAACCATACTTATATAGGGCGTGCGTTTCTGCCTAGTGTGTGCGTTTCCACCCTTATTTATTTTTAGGCCATGATCCTATGGTGTTATGGCCCTATTTTAGGTATATTTAGTCTACATTGTTATGCATGCAAATATTTGTTGTTTTAATATGAATCTGTGGATGAGTGTTATGGCAAGACACTCTTTTATTATCATGCTTGTAATCTGAAATTTAATATGCCTCATTTATTTTGTTACTTTTCTCTTGAACATACCTAATTGCTAATAGCTCCCTTTTTCTTATGGGATCATCTCTTTTATACTCGTAACACATTATATGCCCAAAGTAATTTTTATATATGTACATACTCAACCTTTGCTGACCTTTTTGTTGTTTCCTATATTTCTGGGTGATGTTCCCTTCCACCCAGGTTTAGGTACTTTAGAAACAAAGATGCTAAAAGATTGAATATATATGGACGTGGATATTGAGGATAGCTTGGGATAGTTGGTTGCCCTCTGCAACCGGCCTTATGTGTTCTTAGGTGTATACTTTTTATTTTATTTTTCACCCCACCTTATATGGTGAGGAATTATTGTACAAAGAAAATTTTGTAACTGTGTAATAGTTTTGTTTCCGCTGCTTATTCATTATCATGCTCTGTAATATGTACCATTTGAGAAATGAATGAAATTCCTCCTTTCCTGCTTACCTTTTGGTATTTTTGGATTGGATGGACTTATTCTTCAGTTTAGTGAAGAGTGGATCCCCTATTGGGTCTCACTTTTTACGCATAACTTAGTGTTTATTCACTCTAATCTTATCTTCTTTTTTCTTTAGATAGATAAGACAAACAAGTTGTTGCAACATCGGGTTTATGGTCCTTAGCTAATCTAGTTTTCTCAAACTCATGCATTACATGGTATATGTGTAGTGATGACAAACGCTTGTGAAATTCTTAATGTACTTAGTAAATGTTACACGATAAAAAAAGAGTTAGATATAGGTATTTACATAAGATGTGGGGATCTTACTTAAGAATTTTATGAGTGGGGTCTAGAGAGGAGGTAAATAAATTTCATTAGATAATAATACAGATTTAGACAACAAGGTTGTAAGATGACAATGAACTCACTAGATAATGTGGTTTAAATCTGAAAAGAAGCCCTAGTTCCAATCATGGATGGCTTTACAAACCACCAGTAATGGTACACAATATTTATCTAAATAAAAGTATTGTGTGGCACAATTATAAATCCTTTACTTGAAAAAAACTAATTGCATGTTGGTTCTAATTCTGGTAGATCACCAATTAATCCCTTTGGTTATGGATAGGGGAAACACCACACCTTGTTTTCTTAGGGATAACAAAATGGCATCATGTATCTTCTTTCTCACATTAGATCACCACATATGAGGACACCTTCCTCAAACACTCATTGTCGGTTGTTACTTTCTTGCTTTGAAGCACACTAATTACATTCTCACAAACATGATGAAAGAGATAGGAAGGAGTATAATTGAACACAAGGACAATGTTGTTAAGGTTCTCTAAAGATATAAAAATCTAGTAGAATTATAATCTCAATTTGAGAACTAAATGGAAATCTAATCACAATATTACAATCTATAAAGACATGGTGGTGACAACATAGAAGTCATAGTTTACCCCCCACCCCAGTTCATGGGGTACGCCAAATGGAACTAATAATAGATGCAATCCCATATAAAGGAAAAATGGCAATGTCCTCAAAAGTATGGAAATAAAGTTTCAAGTCAATTTTATCTTACGGGTAACATGATCATTCCAAGCCGTTTGGAAAATTGCAAGATATTCGATAAAAGATAGCAAAGAGGTCACTTTGCACAATATATTTTGCAAACTATCACAAGAAGAAACACAAAGATGTGAACTAAAAATGTAATAGTTAAAAAAGTGATATCAGTACTCCATCAAATACTAAAATTATACGAATGCATAAACGTCAATTTGGGCCAAATTCAAATATTTATTGTATTGAAAAAATGGCCTCATAAAAAATAGAGCATGGAAAGTTTACATGATTTACTTTAAAAATGTAAGACCCCTAACCTAGTTTTCTAGCTAATCTTGTTTTTTTTGATCAAATAAGATTCTTAAACCTTAATCTAATCTTTTATGCACCTTAATAACATGTGATATGCCTGTGTTTTCAGTTTGGTCATGTTTGGTTGGTGTTTAAGCTAGTTATGCTTGTTTTGGACCAAGTTGCAATTTATCCATGTTGAGGGTTAGTCTTGCAATTTGTCACATGTAGGTTGTGCCTTTTGTGCCTTAGCATCATGAGAGAGAATGATGCTTAGGGGCACCTTGTTGGACCTTGGTTGATGATGTGGCATCATGAGTTGATGCTAGGGTTTGCTAGGGTTTCTTGGATGCTTGTGTTATATGGTGTCGGCCATGTGGGATTTGATCTTTGTGGTGATCGGAGTTCTTCATGTTTGGTTTGTGTTTCAATCAAAGCATCGTCCTTGGGTGTGTTTTTAGCGACCTAGGTGTCTTACCCTTAGTTTTGGTTGCTAGGGTTTAGCTTGTGTTTTGATGTAGCGACCAGTTGTGAAACACCCGCTATCATTAGGATAAAAAACCAGAGAAGTAGGGGTGAGGGATGATATTATTGTCATGGTGAGGCGTAAAGTTGCTTATTAAAAAGTTATGAAGAGTTTGGGTGAATTTAAAAGCAAGATTAGAAAAATAGGTCAAACTCCATCACTAAAGTCCAAAACAGACACAAGCATTAGGGACATTGAGGGCTAATGAGAGGTGATTAGTACCTTCCATTATGTCCAAACATGTATGAAAGTTGGTGTTTTTATGATTAGGAGGCTATAGGGGAATTAAATTATCATGATTTAACATGATCATGCAATAACTATAATCAAAACAATGAAAGTTTGAGATCTTGGGAAAAATGGGGAACAACAAGATGATCCAGAGCCTAAAACTTATGTCATTGTGTAGTTCTTTTAAAGTTGATCAAAATCATATGTTGTTCTCATATTTTTAGAAAGGGTATTAGGAGCTATGAAATTTAGAACATTCACGTCAAAACCTAAAGGATAAGCATTGAGTGTTAGCCAAAATTATGTGTCTGATTAGGGGCATAAATTGGCAATGTGGCATTTAGGTCTGTGACAAGACCTCCCTCTTCACCTGCCCACCTAAGCCCCTTAGACGTGTGGTTCATAGCCCTTGGCCATGCCTGATCTATCCTTTAACCCATGCAAGGAAGAGAGATAGAGGGTGGATATGGCCCTGATAGTGGGATGCCTCTCTCCATGATCTGAAAATTGGTGCTGACTTATTATGTTGTGTTGCCAACTCAAAATGCAGAGAGATGAACTTCATGTTGCATCCATGGTGTCAGTCACCATGAGACGAGATAAGAATGAAGAGGAGAAAAATAAGGGATAAGGACTTGCATAGGTGCAACAAGAGTAGGTAAATAGAAGGAGAAGAAAAGAAGAAAGGACAATTGAGTTGGTTCTGGATCCACATATTGAGTACACATACAATAGCAGGTTGGTGAAATGAAGGAGAAGGAGGTGTAGCCCTTGGATCCATGATTGGATCTGTGGTCAGAAAATCCTATAGACCATAATAACTAAAAAAGGGAAGAAACATATCACTGTAATCATTGAGAAGGGGGGAGACACGACCATGCATGGGTCGCACATCTTGTTGGGCTAAAGAATGTGGTACAAATAAAAAATTCATTTAATCAGTAATATATCAAGGTGAAAAAACTATCTTTAGGAGAGTGTAACCCTGGCATCGAGAGTCCAGATGAGGTGACTTTTGAAACTTTGTATTCATTAATAAATTAATTGGATCTGGGGTACTAGAGGGAGGTGAATAGAGCTTCAAAATTCCCATAAGAAAAGTTAGACCTTCAAATTATATCAATTGAAATCCAAAGTTTAAGAACAATTTGAAGTCCTATCTAAGAAAGCATAGCAAGGATGGGAGAGACTGAAACATACACTTAGACAAGGTGGTTAGAGTGGTTCCAATCTCCAATCCAAGAGATAGCCAATCCACTACCTAGAGAGGTCAACCTCTAGGACTTTGCAACCCATGCATACTTATATTCCATCATAAGAGATACAAGGAGACCATCATACATCCAAGGACTTACCTACTCAAGACAAGAGTCATTCACCTACACAATGACTTACCCACTTGATCAATATGTCCTCATCCTTCAACAAGGACTTACCCACACTTGCATCAAGTCTTTGGCCTTGAAGGAATTACCCACTCTTCTTGAATCTTCGCCTTGCCCTTCTCCTTCACCTAGAGAAGATCCTCACACCTTCTTCAACCTTGAAGAAGAAAAACAACTTCATCTTCACTTAGAGAATCTCACTTCAACCTTTCCTCTTTGAGAAAGGGGATTGGGAAGATGGAAGGAATGAGAGATTTACAAGATAGCATGGAGGTATCTCTCTTACAACATGACTAACTCACTCATAATCACAAAATGCTTTGTAAATGAGAGAGATAAAGGGGCTCAGAGGGTTGCATCACACTCAACTATAGAAAGGACCAAGGATAACATGAATGATCAAACTTGGAATGAACTCCAAGGGATCCTATTTATAGCTGGGGTTGTTACTTTGAGTGTGGGATCACTTAATATAAAAATAGCCATTTTTCAAAATGCAATGGGTCCATTATTATTTTTAACAACTCTCCAACAGTTGGGATCTATTTATGCATTTGTCATACATTACATTCATTCGAGTTTCAATAAAGGTAACTCGACAGATCTACTAACCGACAAAGTTAATTTTCAAACTATCAGTCAAGTTTGTTCTGGGAAACTTGACCGATGAGTCAAAATCAGTTTCGATCAGTGAGTCGGTCGGTCGAGTTCTGTGAGTGTACAACTAGACCAATTGATCATTTTAGAAAATCCATCAATCGATCGGTCGAGATTCAAACTCGACCGATAGAATTGTTGTGAAAAACTTTCCAAAATGACTTTTTAGTGACCAAACATTGTAATTAAGTGTCCCTGGTTTTTTCTCATCTTAGTTATAATTCATATCATCAATACAAGTGATTAGAAAATTAATCTAAGGTGATTTGGAGTGATTTCCCAAATTGCACACTTCCATTGCTTTTGACTTGAACTTGGAAAGGCTAGGGCTTGTATAGTTTGATCCTCTTCATGTACCTAAAGCTTGAAATCAATCTTGAACAAACATATTAGTTACATAGGAATGGAATTCTTAAGTCATTATCAAAACACAGAAAATGTATAACTGTCAAGTCAAAAAAATCCTCTACAACTTGATATAAATTTGAGATCTAGGAGAGGATAAGGATGCGTAAAAATTTCAATTGGAAGAGTATGATACATTAAGGCATGGAACTTAGGTATACCATGCAAATCAATGTCACTTTTTGAAACATAAGCACAATGTCACCAAAATGGAGTGCCACAATAGTCAAACTATAGAATTAATATAAAGTTTTAGTATAAAGGTCACTAGAAGGAGAGTGTATGGGTACACTAGAGGAGAGAAAAAGCCAGATTGTCATAGACTGTTCCACTTGATTCCTTTAAACTTGAAAATGATAATTAATCATGTTGTATAATCATGTCTTGCCTTATATGATGATTATAAGATATGTATTGGATAATGGCCTATATTTTGTGATACAATTTTCATAGTGGAAACAAAATAGTAGAGGAAGAAATATCCCTTATTAGGACTTGATTAAGGATGATGTGCCATGACTTCATATTTTGTGCCATGTTGTGGCTGAGATTGATATGTTGGGCCTTCTTATGGTCAAATATGATTACTTGCACCCCTGATCTAGTGGTTTGATTATGTGAATGTGTTTTATATAATCTTAAGTTATTAGAATTGATGTGTTAATTATATCTCTTTACATTGTTTGAAACGTTTTACACAGTTTAAATATGAGTCATTAGCTTAGTTTATCAAGTATAAACCTAATCATGTAGAGACTTGAATCTGTAGATCTGTTCCCCTAGTTCATTTTTGAAATAGTTAAATGAGTTGATCCTATAGTAACACGAAGTTGTGAGAATATGATTGAGCCATATATTAGTGAGTGCATGGGGAGGCTTAGGATTTTTATATCTTATCATCTTTAAATTATGCTCAGGACTAGGTAAAGTATGATGGTCCTATAAACATATGAGAAAGGGGACGATGAAACGAACTATTATTTGGAGGGTTTTACCATGTGTTTGGTGCAAGGACCTCTGTTCCAGGGTAAGCCTGATATTTCTCTATCTATTTTTGAGAAATTCCATGCTAGACTGACATGTGAGAAATATAACTTTTGTTACCCTTGGTGTAATACAAGGTGTGCAGAGGGGTATAATGGAGTCCAACAATCCTTAGAGCTTATAGGGGGGTAGTCTTGGCTTCACATCCACTAGCTAGTAGCTTGAGTGGTACACCTCAAACTACTCATGGCATAATAATTTTTCTAACTCAGTCATTTAGTATATATGTGTTTCCTACTCTTGACATGTAAGCGTGTGGATCATGTATGTCTATATAATAACTCTTTTCTACTTGCTAATTATACATACATATGTAGAGTATAAGTACTTAATGCATATATATTGTGTAAAATATTTAACTATTGACTAATCAAAATTTTTAATATAATGATCATATGCATGTAAACAATGAGTATTCTAATTTTCTATATCATATCATTGTGACTTGGGTCTTGAAGCATGTATTTTTAGTCATTATTTCAGACACATTTTTCCTTAATTTCATGTGTAAATTAGTCATTTATTTGATTTATTATGCATGAAATGACATAGACGGCCTATTTCTATTAAATGCATCAAATTATATGATTTTACTGTTTTATCTAATATTTAATGCATCCCAAGTGCTTATGACATTTTTGTGCATTTTCAGGTGCAAGGAAGAGCCACAGACTTGGTGCTACCAACCTGGAAACAGTCAGTGGTACCGACTTGATGGCAGTCGCATGCCTGAAAATAGGCCCAGACTCGATGCTACCGACAACTGAAGTCGGTGGTATCAAATTAGCATCAGTAAGATCCAGTAAGAATCGAGAAAATTTAGTACTACCAAGTTGACGTCAGAGACCTAGCTCGAAAACCACAAAACTCAGTGCTATCGAGTTCAGTCGATAGTACTGGTAGGATCAGTATTGTGCGAATAAACCTAAGTATCTCAGTATTATCAACTCACCTAATTAGTACTACCGAGTCTTCCTGATCATGCTAGTCGTAGATTTCACTCTAATCCAATGGTGGACATTATTTCGTACCCTAAGTGCCTTCTATGACTTAGGGGGATGATGGCCAGAGAAGGGGAGGAAGTCATTTTCATTACACAACAACAAAAGAGAGAGAAAAGAAGAATCGATGACCTAAATCTTCAACTAAGGAGATCCGAGCACCTCTAAAGGACAATTCTGCAGTTGGAAAACAGCAGAATGCACGCACAACAAAGGAGATCTTCCGGACAGAAAGAGATTCAGGGGTTACCTTAGTTTCTTCATTTTTACCACATCTTTCTTCTTCCTTTCCATGTATTCATCGATGAAAACCATGCAAGGCTAAAAATCTTTATTCTTTAGGATCCAGAAGTAGCCCAGATATACATTGTGATTGATTTCCATGCTTTAATATTAGTTTTATCTCTTTCTACTGGATATAAATATGTGAAATCTTTTTGCTCTACTTGTGCTTGATCACCATGAGTGGATTGATAGACGCTTTGTCATCTTGGGAGAGAGGTTGAAGGTTAGAGAGCATAGATTTACCCATGTGTTGTGCCCTTTGGGAAAAGTGGAGTGTAAAAGGGAGGAGAAACCCAGAGAATAATCATAAAACATCTAACTAATCAACCAATAACTATGGAAGTGGGATTGGCATTAGATTAGGTAGTGAATTACACTGCAAAAGTAGGTAATTCTAGCTACATACTCCTTATCCAGGAATTGAGATAATAAATGTTAGTGTATGTGAGGTCAATTATTAGTGTTATCCGTGGTCAAACCATTGTCCTAAGGAATTCACCCCATCTCTGATTAACTCAACCTCTAATTCATTTTATTTCTGCCTTTGTTCTTTTGCTCAACCCAATTTAGCCATTTACAACTGGCTTAGCTTATTTGACTACAGTTAGTAGTAGTCTACTGGAGAAACGCTTCTCCATGTTTGACTTGGGTCTCATAAGGCCTTTTTAATTTGATATGTTCACTTGCCTACTACGCACGGTAAGCTCGTGTCAAGTTTTTGGCGCCGTTGTCGGGGAAGCGGCAACATCCAACACTACGAGTGTTGTGATCGACCACTCTAAGCCAATTTTTCTTTTTATTTTCTTTTATTTTATCATTTTTAAATTTATTCGAGTTGAACCATAAGATCTTTGTGATACATCATAAATTTCTTGTGCTAATACCTACTTTCTAATGTTTTAGGAAAACTTGTGCATGGTGTGTACCAAAGCCATAGAATACAAAGAACCATCCTCACCTGGCTTTGGACAAGCAGAGCTTTTACAAGGAGAAAGGGGGTCCGACAGATCTATCGACAAGTTTAACCGAACCCTTCCACCGACACCTCGGCTTGAGAGACCGGCAACACCAGAAGAACCAAAGACAATAGAAATACAAAGAGCAGAAGAAATGACAGTATGCGAAAGGATAAAGGCTTTGTCAGCTACGGCCCAGAAAGGGCCCATCAAAAGGCAAGCCATCAATGTGGGCAACTACAAAATAGATCCTGGACTTGTTGCCTTAGTCAAATCTCTAGCGTTCCATTACCATCCTTCTAAAGATCCAATGATACATATCAGTAATTTCTTGCACTAATACCTATTTTCTAATGTTTCAGGAAAACTAGTGCATGGTGCGTACCAAATCCATAGAATACAAAGAACCATCCTCACCTGGCTTTGGACAAGCAGAACTTTTACAAGGAGAAAGGAGGTTCGACAGATCTATTGCTTTAACCGAACCCCTCCATCGACACCTCGGCTTGAGAGACCGGCAACACCAGAAGAACCAAATACAATAGAAATGTAGGGAGCAGAAGAAATGACAGTATGCAAAAGGATAAAGGCTTCGTCAGCTACAGCCCAGAAAGGGCCCATCAAAAGGCAAGCCATCAATGTGGGCAGCTACAAACAAGATCCTAGACTTGTTGCCTTAGTCAAATCTCTAGCGTTCCATTACCATCCTCCAAGAATAATCATTTTTCATGTATTTCCCCTGATGCACATACTTACACTCTTCTTCTTCTTCCTCAGTAGGAACTCTATCTATAGCAACATGCATTAACGCATGGATAACAAGTTTTCTCTATTTCTAGGGAAGTTGTTCCAGGATATGGCCCATGTTATGACTAAAGTAGAAAGAGGTACTCTAGCAGTGGACATCTTGGAAACTACAAATGTGACCTCACTGACCCAAGAAATGCACTATTCGGATGATGAGGGAGAGGACTATGGCACTGCTACTGAAGAAGAAGTTGTTGCTGATTCTGTGATACAATCATCACCCAAGCTAACCTTAGAAATGTGCTTGACAAACAGAATGGAGAATAGCATTTGCAACAACCATCTAGAGGAGTGCATTTTAATGCTAAAGGCAGTACCTTGCTACTATGCAAGGCGCTTTGAAGACCTTGGACCACCTCTGTTAAAACCAATGGGCTTGGAGCTGAAGCCATTACCGTTGCACCTAAAATATGTCTTCTTAGATATAGAGGAAAATCTCCCAGTGATCCTATCATCCTCTTTGAGTGGTGAAGAGGAAGGAAAGTTACTCACCGTGCTAAAAAACCACCAAGCTGCATTCGGGTGGTCCATAGATGACATTAAGGGGATCTCTCCAACCTTGTGCCAACACAAGATCCGACTCGAAGAAGGAGCCAAGGCAATTGTCCAACCTCAGAGGTGTCTCAATCTGATTATGACTGAGGTGGTGAAGAAGGAAGTTGTAAAGCTACTATCAGCAGGTATAATCTACACAATCTCTGATTCAATGTGGGTTAGTCCTACCCAGGTAGTTCCTAAAAAGGGGGGATCACAGTCACTACTAATGTGACCAATGAATTGATTTCCACTAGACTAGTGACAGGATGGAGAGTGTGCATACATTATCGCTGTTTAAATGTAGCCACTCTCAAAGATCATTTCTCTTTACCTTTTATTGAACATATATTGGAATGATTAGCTGGTTGTTTGCACTTTTTCTTTCTTGACGGGTGTTCCAGGTATAATCAAATTTCCATAGAGTCTAAGGATCATGAGAAATCCAATTTCACCTACCCATATGGAATGTCCGCATACTGATAGATGCCTTTTGATCTTTGTAAAGCCCCTGCTATGTTTCAACGTTGTATGCTTGCCATTTTTTCTGACACGGTAGGGCGGTGCTTAGAGGTTTTTATGGATGATTTTTCTGTGTTTGGGGAATCTTTCAATGATTGTCTACATAGCCTTGATAGGGTGCTGCAGAGATGTGAGGACACTCACCTAATTCTAAACTGGGAGAAGTGTCACATGATGGTAAGTGAAGGGATCATTCTTGCACACAAGGTGTCTGGCAAAGACATGGAAGTGGATCTAGTAAAGATTGATGTCATCTCCACACTACCTCTACCAGCATTGGTGAAAGGAGTGAGGAGATTTTTAGGACATATTCGATTCTACTTCCGTTTTATCAAAGATTTCTTGAAAATTGCCAAACCATTGTATGAACTTTTAGAGAAAGACATCGAGTTTTCCTTTGATGAGTGTTGTTTAAAAGCTTTTGAAATCCTTAAAGAAAAACTAAACTCCATACCTATTGTGCAGGCTCCTTGTGGGCTCCGATCTCCAAAACCATGATATAAACTTAGCGGAAGCATTCGATTAACAGCGGAATACAAAAAATCACCGAAAATTTAAAACTTTTTGAGACAAGATCTTGAAATCCATAAAACATCTTTCATAGAAAGGAGATAAACTGTTTACATCTCTGTCAAATTACTTCTTGAGTAATTATACACAACATAATACAAAATCTCAAGACTCGGACCAAAATTCTCAGACCAACTAACTCCAAGGACCTGAAAGTACAGAGACGACATAGGACTATCTAACTACAACTCAGCAGTCAATATCTCCATCTGAGATTCAGTGCTGCTCCTGGTGTTGCTGCTGTTGGTATTGATCACCTGTAGGCTGATTCCTTCATCCTCGACGACCACCTAAAAAGTTGAAATCTACGGAGTGAGACAATTTTAAATAATTGTCCCAGCGAGAGTTATAACTCTCAACTAGAAGCTTTAGCAATCAAAGAGTATTATAAGCAATAAAAGCTTTCAAGGTAATCAACAGCAGATTGACATTAAGTAGAACAACAATATTTAGGAAATATGAACAATATATGTGCTAAGCAGTGTACATCATTCATGTATCTCGTAGTTCAACCTAAGCAGATATACTACACGGTTGATTATGTTTTACAAACAACATTATGCCTTACGGAGATGAGGTATATCGCTCATACTCCAACCGATCACTGTTAAGTTGCATCGATATCATACCTAGGTCATCAAAAGAGCTGGATTCTTATGACCTCATCTTCCTCAGTCAGAATGAGGATAACTTGCAGGACATCTTGTGTCTCTGCTACTATAGCTCACCAGAGTACTCTGGTACTTTGCTATTAGAGTCACAGTGGCATTCTGTACTCTCTTCATCATCGAAAGATTTCTTGTTTATCTCTCATCGATGCGGTATAAGGATTTCCTCGAGAGAATTGTATTACAACATAAACATATAGTGAAGGGTTGATGGATTAAGATACATCTACATCAATTCCTACACTAGGATGTAAAGATTTACACATCCATATTCCCCCACATACTCAAAAGTATGTGATCCAGGAATTCCCTTAGGAAAACCTGTTTCACCATCATATAGCATATGACAATGATGGATCTATGATCAGGGCTCTACTTGGTATGATTATACTTGATTATTTAGGTACATTTTAGTATTCTTTTAATATCATGCATGTTCTCAAACATTAAACATTAGCATAGCAGCTATAAAAGTAGAATACTAAATGTAACAAGTCTAACTCACATCAATTATCATTTCTCAATCATCTCATCACAAGTCATCTAATAAGCATGACCTTGATGATACACATGGCTCTCACAGCCTATCATCTCATGTGATGTCACATATCAGGCATCAAGGCATTTCACTATTCATAAGGCTAAAATCATGCTTTCAATGAATAAGGTATCATAATCCTTACCTGGATATGATCATCATCATATAAGAATTTGCATAGTTAATTCAACTGATAACAATAAACAATTCATATTAAGAGTTGTACCTTCTTACTCTTACAAGAATTAGGTTCCCTGATTTCTCATAAATTAGGGTTCACTATTCATTTCATGGTGAATTGAACTCATAACATCATCATGTATGATAAACATCACCATTGATGCCCTCAAATTAGATTAAGATTAATCAATTATCATAATTAGGGTTTCCATGATCTCACATAGGTGGATCATACCTTAATCATGCACATTCATATGTATTGAAGGTACTTTATTTGAATTTCAACCATAAAAGGTACTTTCTCTCTCCTCTTACTAGTAGATGGTGATTACACCACTCTAGATTAGGTTGGTTCAAGTCCTCATTGACTATCATAAGCCAAATCATCATTATCATGTGATTAGGGTTTGATTAAAACAAGGTATCCTTCAATTGAACCCTTTAGGGGTATTTTGGTAAATTTCACCATTGATCACCTTCATGGGTCAATTCATTAGTCACTTAGTCCCTTAATGTCCTAGGTTACCATTAGGGTTTATATTAGACCATCATTGAACCAAAAACTCCTTCAAACGATTAAGCATAAACAACCTTGAAAACCTCCAAACGATTTCAACCTTCAACCTCCAAACGGTCTTGAGACCGTTTGGGGGCATTGACCGCTTGGATGGTTTGACCTTCAAGACCGCATGGATCACCAAGACCGCATGGGTGTGAAGAACGTTTGAAAAATTTGACCTCCAAACCGTTTGAAGCTATGCGGTTTGAAACCGTTTGATCTTAAACGATCTTGAGATCGATTGGTCCAAACGACCTTGAGATCGATTGGTCCAAACGACCTTGAGATCGTTTGAGCCCAAACGGTCTTGAGACCGTTTGACCCCAAATGGTCTTTGAGACCGTTTGGCCTCAAACGATCTTGAGACCATTTGGATCCAAACGGTCTTGAGACCGTTTGGTCCAAATGGGCTCAAACCGTTTGAACCTCAAAAGTGACTCCAAGGTTACAATCGATTATGGTTAACTATGTTGAAGCCTCTAATTGGTCAAATCTTTGTTAACCACTTATAAATTGAGTTAATTAGGATTAGCCTTAATCAATTTTACACCAAATTGACCCTCAATTGAAAGCCAATTAGGGTTGAATCCATCTCAATTAGGGTTTCCATTCGGATAATCATCAATTTTCAACAATGCGAATCAACTTGAGGTTGAACCCATCAATTGACCTCCAATTGGGCCCAAACTTGGCCCAAACGGTCTTGAGATCATTTGGACATCCTCCAAACTGTCTTGAGACAGTTTTCCCAAAGTTTTATCAAAAACCAAGTCGATTGGATAAGGGTTGAACCCTAATTAGGTCTAAAATCAGCACTTTTATCAATTCTTCAACTTATTGAAATTGGACCCTCAAACCATCAAATTTCCTTAACCCTAGACCTCCAGACGGTCTTGGGTTGTCACCAAACGGTCTTAAGACCATTTGGATGAACCCCCAAACGGTCTTGAGACCGTTTGGGTCCTTCAACCCAAAGCTCACCAAGATCTATCCTTGAAATCAGCAAATCAACCCGATTATGGTTTAGGAGGTTGAAGTGCCTTCAACTCTTGATTGGTTTGGAATTAGGTTATGATTCTTTGTAGGAATTAAATTCAATATGTTTACAACAGACCCTTAAATGGTCTTCTCTTGGTCAACCCTATCAAATGGTCTTGAGACCGTTTGATTCTAAACGGTCTTGCAAGATCGTTTGAGATCAAACGGTTCGAGACCGTTTGATTTCAAACGGTTTGCAAACCGTTTAGACCAAAAGGTCCAAGGTCGTTTGATAAAGTTGCCTAGGAATTCACGCCCATCATCTTCAACCTCTGTTCAGGTCGGTTATACCACGGATTTTCTTGCAAAAGTGCAAGGAAGAAAGGAGGTAGAAGAAGAACTAAGCATAATTGCAAGAACATAGATATGCATAATAAAGCAAGGAGTTTAGAGTTATAAAACCCGCCTCAAACGTTGTTCCTAGAGCTCCAAGCTTCCAAGATTCAAGCCTTTAATGGCGTCTTGAGCTCCACAGGTTTGCCAAAGGTGATTTACCAAGGAAAAGATGGGGATGGTCGGCTAGAACAAGAAACCTAAATAAATTAACCATGAAACCAACCTTATACAAGGATTTCATCCAAGAATCCGAGCTAGAAGATGGTTTTCTTCTTACCTTAGAACTAGTTGGTCATCTCCTTGAGTTCCAGAGCTCTGCCTTGGTTGTTTTGATAAAGATGAGAAATGAAGAGGATGAAGGATACATTTAGTTGGTTTGCAAGGGAACTAGGCTTATATAGTTTAGGCTATTTTTCACCTTAAGGACCTTTAAAACATAGATTTCTCATCTAAGTCCTTCCTTCTCTCTAAGGCACGTCCAAACTATCATAACTTAAGCAAATATCAACAAAACTCAAGATATAAGGGTAAAGAAAACCAGCATACAACCTAAGGTGCATATATGAAGAGTCCCCATACTCATACTTGGTGAAACTACTACAAAGGTCATTCTTTTTATCTGATTACTTCATTGATGTGCCCCTTTCATCATTTCTACTCTAAGTGATGTCAAGAGTCATAAAAGATATTCTAGAAGGTGTATTTTACAAGTTGCACTCAACATTTTGGGTAAATTGCACTTTACTCCAAATTAGGGTTTTTAAGCACAAGGATCATTCCACAGGCTGCATCTTGATGCCCAAGCTTGGGAAATCCATCATACCTCATCATATTCTCTCATATGATGACTCATTATCAGAAGAACATCTTAACCTATGAAATTTGCAAGTTAATCCACTTAACTGGGTAATTTGCACATAGGTCCCTGCATTACAAAACAATACTACAACTTTGTTTAACAAGGGAAAAATTGAAAGTATATGTTCCTGAGGAACTTAGTTACATGCCAGGAAGTAATCACAAGTATTTAATTACATATTTAGGCAAAACATCTAGGGTTATCTTATAACCCAGGTCAGGGATGTTACAAATTATCCACCCCTTACAAGGATTTCGTCCCCGAAATCGATAAAACATATTAGGAGAAAAGAGCAGGGTACTTCCTTCTCATCTCATCCTCTAGTTCCCATGTGGCTTCTTCGACACCACGGTGGTTCCAGAGGACTTTCACAAGACTTATGTCTTTCTTCTTTAGCTTTTTAATTCTGTTATCAAGGATTGACACTGGTCCTTCCTCATAAGTTATGTCTTCATTCAATTCTACTTCCATAGGTTGTAGAACTGACTCGGTGTCTGGGTGACATTTCCTCAGCATGGAAATGTGAAACACAGGGTGTAACTTCTGCATCTCTGGAGGTAACTCTGGTCTATAGGCTACCTTCCCAACTCGTTCAATGATTGGATAAGGTCCCATAAATCTAGGAGCTAACTTCCCCTTCCTTCCAAAACGAAGGACTCCTTTCCAAGGTGAGACTTTAAGGTACACTCTGTCTCCAACCTGAAACTCTAAGGGTTTACGACGTCTATCAGCATAAGACTTCTGTCTATCCTGTGCAGTCTTAAGTTGTTGTATAACTTTGATCTTCTCTGTAGTTTGCTGCACAAGATCAGGACCTAAAAACTGATGCTCACCAGTCTCATACCAACATAAGGGTGATCTACAACGTCTACCATACAAGGCTTTATAAGGTGCCATATCAATACTATGTTGATAGCTATTGTTATAGGCAAACTCTATCAAGCTCAGGTGTAGATCCCAACTTCCGGTAAACTGGAGAACACGTGCTCTCAACAAATCTTCCAAGGTCTGTATAGTCCTTTCTGACTGTCCATCAGTCTGTGGATGAAAGGTTGTACTAAACCTTAATTTGGTGCCTAAAGCTCTGTGTAACTGCTCCCAAAAATGACTTGTAAACCGAGGACCTCTGTCAGAAACTATAGTGACAGGAACTCCGTGCAAACACACTATCTCTTGAACATACAACTATGATAACCTTTCAGCAGAATAGGTTGTTTTGACAGGTAAGAAATGTGCTGTCTTTGTCAACCTATCAACAATCACCCAAATGGAATCATGTCCTTTGTTTGTCCTGGGTAGGCCAACAACAAAGTCCATGGTCACATGATCCCACTTCCACTGTGGTATGGGTAAAGGTTGCATTGTTCCTGCAGGCTTCTGGTGTTCAGCCTTAACTTGCTGACACACTGGATACCTCAGAACAAACTCGGCCACATCCTTCTTTATCCCAGGCCACCAATACATATCTTTCAAGTTTCGATACATCTTGGTGTTCCCTGGATGCATAGCATACATCGAAGAATGAGCTTCATCCATGACTAACTTCCTCAGGTTATCCACATCCGGTACTATCATCCTCCCATGATAGCATGCCACTTGATCATCTGAATCATGAAAACCTTCTCACTTCTCTTCACCGTACTCAGATCTAATCTGCTGAACTGCAACATCAACTTGTTGTGCCTCCTTTATCTGTTCTCTTAGGGTAGGTTTAATGTGCATCTCAGCTAACAAACCTGTTATCAATGACACTTTCAACTGCACATTGTCTTGCCTTAAAGAGATAAGCATATCTCTTCTAGAGCATACTAAGGAACTTAGTTGTGCTCTATCCATGGTTGATGTTGCTGATTTCCTACTCAAGGCATCTGCAACCACATTGGCCTTGCCCGGATAGTAATCAATTGTACAGTCGTAGTCCTTGATTAACTCCATCTAGCGACGTTGCCTCATGTTAAGCTCATGTTGAGAGAAGATATACTTAAGATTCTTGTGGTCTGTGAAAATCTGGAATGTCTCTCCGTAGAGATAATGTCTCCAGATCTTAAAGGCATGAACCACAGCAGCCAACTCTAGATCGTGTGTTGGATAATTTTCCTTGTGTTTCTTAAGCTGTCGGGAAGCGAAAGAAATCACTTGCTTATCCTGCATCAACACACATCCAAGTCCATTCTTGGAGGCATCACTGAAGACTACATATCCTTTACCTTGTTCAGGTAGCACAAGCACAAGTGCACTTGTCAACCTCTCCTTCAACAGCTGAAAAGACTGTTGACATTTATCACTCCAGGAAAAAGGAACATCTTTCTGGGTTAACTTGGTTAAGGGTAAGGATATAGAACTAAAGTTCTTAATAAACCTTCAGTAGTAGCCAACTAACCCTAAGAAACTTCGAATCTCCGTTGGTGTCTTTAGTTGTTCCCATTGTAGAACAGATTCTACCTTTTTAGGGTCAACACAAATACCCGAGGCAGATACCACGTGTCCAAGAAAAGATACTTCTGGCAACCAGAACTCACACTTGCTAAACTTAGCGTATAGCTTGTGTTCTCTTAGCAAGGTCAAAGCTTGGCGTAGATGTTGTTCGTGCTGCTGAGCATCTCTACTATAGATCAGAATGTCATCTATGAAGACGACAACACACTGATCGAGGAAAGGTCGGAAGATTCTATTCATGAGTTCCATGAATGCAGCCGGTGCATTAGTTAGTCCAAATGAAATAATTGTGAACTCATAGTGACCATATCTTGTCCTAAAGGTAGACTTGGATATGTCACTGTCCTTAATACGAAGTTGATGATATCCAGACCTCAAGTCTATCTTTAAAAAGACTGTTGCACAACGCAACTGGTCAATAAGATCATCAATCCTCGACAGAGGGTACTTATTCTTTATTGTTACTTTATTGAGTTGTCTGTAATCAATGCACAACCGCATTGACCCGTCTTTCTTTTTAACAAACAAAACCGGAGCACCCCAAGGTGAAGTACTCGGTCGGATGAAACCTTTCTCAAGTAACTCTTGAAGCTGTTTCTTGAGTTCTGCCATCTCGGAAGGCGCCATCCTATACAGTGTCTGGGCTATGGGTTGTGTATCTGGGACTAAATTGATTTCAAAATCAATTTCCCGATGTGGTGGTATACCAAGAAGTTCTTCAGGAAACACGTCCTTGAATTCCCTGACTACAAGAACTTCAACAGGGTTGGGACTCTCCATGGTAGTATCTACCACATGGGCCAAGAATGCATAACATCCTTGCCTCATCAGCTTATCAGCAACCATAGCTGACACAAGACAGGTGGGTAGAATCTTTCTTTCTCCTCGAAAGATCCATGTGTTTCTTCCATCAGCAAACATAGCCAACTGGGATTCACAATCCAAAACAACTCTATACCTTTCCAAGGTATCCATCCCAAGGATTACATCAAATCCTTGCATATCAAGTGGTATAAGATCCACTTGAATGCGATGATCAGAAAAGAAGAGGATGCAGGGAGAGCATACCTCCTGCAAAACAGCAGACCCACTCAATAGAGTCTCCAGAAACAAACTATCTGCCCTATGACTGACTGTCATATTGCAGTTACGAATCACTCTTTGAGTGATAAAGGAGTGCGTAGCACCCGGGTCAATCAAAACATATATAACACATGATTTAGACATATCAGAATATAGAAGATCCATCTGACCTGCCACAACCCGTGGATTGACCACTGCATCTGGTGGGTTCATAGCATAGAACCTCGCTGTCGCCTGGTGTTGAGGTGGTGCTGATGATCCTACTTGAGACGCTTGTCCACATCCTCGAGCTGCTCCTTGAGATTGCCTTCTCTGTGATCCCTGTTGACTTTGTCTCGGAGGCAGTGTCACACTGACAGGCCAAGATCGGCAGTCCTTCATCAAATGTCCCATCTTCCCACAGTTGTAGTAGCTTCTTTCCAGTTGTTGTGGTCTTGGTGGTCCAGTAACTGACATTGATGCATAACTGTGAGTCTCTTGAGGTGGTAGACCTTGTCCTCTACCTCTACTTGGAGACCACTGAGTCTGAGAACTAGATCTAGGTGGTGGAGGGTTAGGTGTAGAGGATCTAGGCTTCTTAAAGTCCCTAGATGAAGAACCCTGGAACTGTGGATATCTCTTTTGGGTTTGCCTTTTCTCAACCACAGATCTCTCTATCCTTTGAACTGACTCAACGAAGGTAGAGAATCTCTCCCGGTTTTCTAGAGCAAACACGGGAGTAGTCATGTCATCATTCAAACCCTTTTCAAACCTTCTGATTCTTTCTTCTTCTGTGGCAGCCATGTGCGGACAGAACCGCAACAACTCCATGAACTTAGCCTCATAATCGCTAATGTTCATCATGCCCTGCCTCAATCTCTCAAACTGAGAGATCTTCTTGTCCAGGAAGGTCTTCGGGAAATATATGTGGACAAATTCCCGTCGAAAGTCTTCCCATGAGATCTCTATTCCAGGCCTCTTCTGCTCTTCCACGGTCCACCAGTGACCAACACTTCCTTTGAGAAGATAGACAGCATGTCTAACTTTCTCAGCTTCAGGGATGTTCAAGATTCTGAAGGCTTTCTCCAACTCGGTTAACCACAGATCGACATCTGCGGGGTCGGCTGTCCCAAAGTACTCGATAGCTCTAACACGACGAAGTCGCTCAAATGTCTTACCGATACCTTGTCCTTCAGGCTGGACAGGTGCCCTAGGTGCAGGCATGGGCATCCTGTTGGTTATATGTGTCATGGCAGTCATAAACTACCCGAACATCGTTTGCACAGCTGGGTTACCCATGTCAGCTGGGTCAAACTGAGGTGGCTCCCTGGGTTGCTCAGGTACAAGTTGTTCTATTTCTGGGACCCTTGCACCACCTTGTGGTGCAGCTACGCTACTGTCCACCACGTACTCCTCATGTGGCTCAGACATCCTTATATATCTTCTTCTCCTGAGGAGCGGAAGATTCTATTAGATAAGGAAGAAACACTAAGGATATACTCGACATCCTAAATCCTATGTCTCTGTAGACTCAGCGAACCTAGAGCTCTGATACCACTTAATTGTGGGCTCCGATCTCCAAAGCCACGATATAAACTTAGCGGAAGCATTCGATTAACAGCGGAATACAAAAAATCACCGAAAATTTAAAACTTTTTGAGACAAGATCTTGAAATCCATAAAACTTATTTCATAGAAAGGAGATAAACTGTTTACATCTCTGTCAAATTACTTCTTGAGTAATTATACACAACATAATACAAAATCTCAAGACTCGGACCAAAATTCTCAGACCAACTAACTCCAAGGACCTGAGAGTACAGAGACGACATAGGACTATCTAACTACAACTCAGAAGTCAATATCTCCATCTGAGATTCACTGCTGCTCCTGGTGCTGCTGCTGTTGGTATTGATCACCTGTAGGCTGATTCCTTCGTCCTCGACGACCATCTAAAAAGTTGAAATCTACGGAGTGAGACAATTTTAAATAATTGTCCCAGTGAGAGTTATAACTCTCAACTAGAAGCTTTATTATAGCAATCAAAGAGTATTATAAGCAATAAAAGCTTTCAAGGTAATCAACAGCAGATTGACATTAAGTAGAACAACAATATTTAGGAAATATGAACAATATATGTGCTAAGAAGTGTACATCATTCATGTATCTCGTAGTTCAACCTAAGCAGATATACTACACGGTTGATTATGTTTTACAAACAACATTATGCCCTGCGGAGATGAGGTATACCGCTCATACTCCAACCGATCACTGTTAAGTCGCATCGGTATCATACCTAGGTCATCAAAAGAGTCGGATTCTTATGACCTCATCTTCCTCAGTCAGAATGAGGATAACTTGCAAAACATCTTGTGTCTCTGCTACTATAGCTCACCAGGGTACTCTGGTACTTTGCTATTAGAGTCACAGTGGCATTATGTACTCTCTTCATCATGTGAAAGATTTCTTATTTATCTCTCATCGATGCGGTATAAGGATTTCCTCGAGAGAATTGTATTACAACATAAAAATATAGTGAAGGGTTGATGGATTAAGATACATCTACATCAATTCCTACACTAGGATGTAAGGATTTACACATCCATATTCCCCCACATACTCAAAAGTATGTGATCTGGGAATTCCCTTAGGAAAACCTATTTCACCATCATATAACATCTGACAATGATGGATCTATGATCAGGGCTCTACATGGTATGATTATACTTGATTAGTTAGGTACATTTCAATATTCTTTTAATACCATGTATGTTCTCAAACATTAAACATTAGCATAGCAGCTATAAAAGTAGAATACTAAATGTAACAAGTCTAACTCACATCAATTATCATTTCTCAATCATCTCATCACAAGTCATCTAATAAGCATGACCTTGATGATACACATGGCTCTCACAGCATATCATCTCATGTGATGTCACATATCAGGCATCAAGGCATTTCACTATTCATAAGGCTAAAATCATGCTTTCAATGAATAAGGTATCATAATCCTTACCTGGATATGATCATCATCATATAAGAATCTGCATAGTTAATTCAACTGATAACAGTAAACAATTCATATTAAGAGTTGTACCTTCTTACTCTTACAAGAGTTAGGTTCCCTGATTTCTCATCAAGTAGGGTTTACTATTCATTTCATGGTGAATTGAACTCATAACATCATCATGTATGAGAAACATCACCATTGATGCCCTCAAATTAGATTAAGATTCATCAATTATCATAATTAGGGTTTCCATGATCTCACATAGGTGGATCATACCTTAATCATGCACATTCATATGTATTGAAGGTACTTTATTTGAATTTCAACCATAAAAGGTACTTTCTCTCTCCTCTTACTAGTAGATGGTGATTACACCACTCTAGATTAGGTTGGTTCAAGTCCTCATTGACTATCATAATCCAAATCATCATTATCATGTGATTAGGGTTTTATTAAAACAAGGTATCCTTCAATTGAACCCTTTAGGGGTATTTTGGTAAATTTCACCATTGATCACCTTCATGGGTCAATTCATTAGTTACTTAGTCCCTTAATGTCCTAGGTTACCATTAGGGTTTAGATTAGACCATCATTGAACCAAAAACTCCTTCAAACGATTAAGCATAAACAACCTTGAAAACCTCCAAACGGTTTCAACCTTCAACCTCCAAACGGTCTTGAGACCGTTTGGAGGCGTTGACCATTTGGATGGTTTGACCTTCAAGACCACATGGATCACCAAGACCGCATGGGTGTGAAGACCGTTTGAAAAAGTTGACCTCTAAACCGTTTGAAGCTATGCGGTTTGAAACCGTTTGATCTTAAACGATCTTGAGATCGATTGGTCCAAACGACCTTGAGATCGTTTGAGCCCAAACGGTCTTGAGACCGTTTGACCCCAAAAGGTCTTGAGACCATTTGGCCTCAAACGGTCTTGAGACCATTTGGATACAAATGGTCTTGAGACCGTTTGGTCCAAATGGGCTCAAACCGTTTGAACCTCAAAAGTGACTCCAAGGTTACAATCGATTATGGTTAACTATGTTGAAGCCTCTAATTGGTCAAATTTTTGTTAACCACTTATAAATTGAGTTAATTAGGATTAGACTTAATCAATTGGACACCAAATTGACCCTCAATTGAAAGCCAATTAGGGTTGAATCCATCTCAATTAGGGTTTCCAATCGGATAATCATCAATTTTCAACAATGTGAATCAACTTGAGGTTGAACCCATCAATTGACCTCCAATTGGGCCCAAACATGGCCCAAACGGTCTCGAGATCATTTGGACATCCTCCAAATGGTCTTGAGACCGTTTTCCCAAAGTTTCATCAAAAACCAAGTCGATTGGATAAGGGTTGAACCCTAATTAGGTCTAAAATCAGCACTTTTATCAATTCTTCAACTTATTGAAATTGGACCCTCAAACCATCAAATTTCCTTAAACCTAGACCTCCAAACGGTCTTGGGTTGTCACCAAACGGTCTTAAGACCGTTTGGATGAACCCCCAAACTGTCTTGAGACCGTTTGGGTCCTTCAACCCAAAACTCACCAAGATCTATCCTTGAAATCAGCAAATCAACCCGATTAGGGTTTAGGAGGTACAAGTGCCTTCAACTCTTGATTGGTTTGGAATTAGGTTATGATTCTTTGTAGGAATTAAATTCAATATGTTTACAACATACCCTTAAAAGGTCTTCCCTTGGTCAACCCTATCAAATGGTATTGAGACCGTTTGATTCTAAACGATCTTGCAAGATCGTTTGAGATCAAACGGTTTGAGACCGTTTGATTTCAAACGGTTTGAGACCGTTTGATTTCAAACGGTTTGCAAACCGTTTGGACCAAAAGGTCCAAGGTCGTTTGATAAAGTTGCCTAGGAATTCACGCCCATCATCTTCAATCTATGTTCAGATCGGTTATACCACGGATTTGCTTGCAAAAGTGCAAGGAAGAAAGGAGGTAGAAGAATAACTAAGCATAATTGCAAGAACATAGATATGCATAATAAAGCAAGGAGTTTAGAGTTATAAAACCCGCCTCAAACGTTGTTCCTAGAGCTCCAAGCTTCCAAGCTTCAAGCCTTTAATGGTGTCTTGAGCTCCACAGGTTGGCCATAGGTGATTCACCAAGGAAAAGATGGGGATGGTCGGCTAGAACAAGAAACCTAAATAAATTAACCATGAAACCAACCTTATACAAGGATTTCATCCAAGAATCCGAGCCATAAGATGGTTTTCTTCTTACCTTAGAACTAGTTGGTCGTCTCCTTGAGTTCCAGAGCTCTGCCTTGGTCGTTTTGAGAAAGATGAGAAATGAAGAGGATAAAGGATACGTTTAGTTGGTTTGCAAGGGAACTAGGCTTATATAGTTTAGGCTATTTTTCACCTTAAGGACCTTTAAAACATAGATTTCTCATCTAAGTCCTTCCTTCTCTCTAAGGCACGTCCAAACTATCATAACTTAAGCAAAGCTCAACAAAACTCAAGATCTAAGGGTAAAGAAAACCAACATACAACCTAAGGTACATATATGAAGAGTCCCCATACTCATACTTGGTGAAACTACTACAAAGGTCATTCTTTTTATCTGATTACTTCATTGATGTGCCCCTTTCATCATTTCTACTCTAAGTGATGTCAAGAGTCATAAAAGATATTCTAGAAGGTGTATTTTACAAGTTGCACCCCACATTTAGGGTAAATTGCACTTTACTCCAAATTAGGGTTTTTAAGCACAAGGATCATTCCACAAGCTGCATCTTGATGCCCAAGCTTGGGAAATCCATCATACCTCATCATATTCGCTCATATGATGACTCATTATCAGAAGAACATCTTAACCTGTGAAATTTGCAAGTTAATCCCCTTAACTGGGTAATTTGCACATAGGTCCCTGCATTACAAAACAATACTACAACTTTGTTTAACAAGGGCAAAATTGAAAGTATATGTTCATGAGGAACTTAATTACATGCCATGAAGTAATCACAAGTATTTAATTACATATTTAGGCAAAACATCTAGGGTTAGCTTATAACCCAGGTCAGGGATGTTACACTCCTGATTGGAGCCTTTCCTTTGAGATTATGTGTGAGGCATCAGATTATGCAATAGGAGTTGTGTTGGGTCAACACAGAGACAAGACTCCAACTGTCATTTATTATGCGTCAAGGACTTAGAATGATGCATAGTTGAATTACACTACTACTGAAAAAGAATTATAGGCAGTAGTGTTTGCTTTTTAAAATTTCTACCAATACCTAGTTGGGGCTAAAGTGATAGTTTGGACTGACCATACTGCCATCAAATACTTGTTACAAAAGAAAGACGCCAAACCCAGATTGATTAGGTGGATTCTTTTGCGTTAGGAATTTGACATTGATATTAGAGACAAGGTAGGGTTTGAGAATGTTGTAGCCGATCATTTGTCTAGGTTGGAAAGGGCAGACGAAAAAAGATATATCCATCCCCATTATTGAGGAATTCCCAGATGAGAAATTATTTGCAATTAAAACTGAAGATCCTTAGTTTACAGATATTGTTAATTACGTAACTTGTAAGGAATTGTCTGCGGATTGGGGGTACCAAGAGAAAAAATGATTTTTCCACTTATTGAAGTTCTATATTTGGGATGACCCTATTCTTCTTAAACAATGTAGGGATGGGTTGTTAAGACGATGTGTACCCGAATGTGAGGTAGAGAGCATCTTGTCACACTATCATTCTCTACCCATGGGTGGACACCATGCTAGCTCTAGGACTGCGGCTAAAATCATATAGAGTGGATTTTATTGGCCTACCTTGTTTAAGGATGCTCACAACTTTGTTTGTCTTGTGACTCATGTCAACGTGCAGGTAATATATCTAAGCAACATGAAATGCCCTTGAATGTGTTTCAGGAAGTTGAAGTTTTTGATCTTTGGGGTATTGATTTTATGGGCCCATTTGCGTTGTCTAATTCCAATCTATATATTACTTGTAGTTGATTATGTTTCTAAGTTGGTGGAAGCAATCCCAACCCACACCAATGATGTGCAGGTAGTATGCAAGTTTGTGAAGGACTACATTTTCTATAGGTTTGGTGTCCCCCGCCTAATTATTAGTGATGGTGGATCACACTTCACTAATAGGTAGTTTGGGCTTTAATGAGAAAATATGGGGTGAGGCACTGAGTGGGCACTCCATATCATCCACAGACTCAAGGATAGGTTGAGGTGTCTAATAGAGAGGTGAAGAAAATCTTAGAAAGGACGGTCTCAACCAATAGGACAAACTAGAGTTATGTGCTAGGTGATGCTCATTGGGCTTATAGAACAGCCTACAAAACCCTAATAGGAACAACACCTTTTTGGATGGTTTATGGCCGTGCATGCCATCTTCCCATAGAGCTTGAGCATAAGGCTAAGTGGGCCATGAAGAAGCTAAATTTCAACATAGATGAAGCAGATAGAAAGAGGCTTTTGGAGCTTAATGAATTAGATGATCTTAGGATGGATGCTTATGAAAGCTCTAGGGTCTTATAAGGAAAGGACTAAAAAAATTCATGACAGATACATTCTAAATAGGGTGTTTCTCCCAGGTCAGAAAGTTCACCTTTTCAATTATAGGCTTAGGATGCATCCAGGTAAGCTAAGGTCCAAGTGGAGTGGACCGTTTGTGATTGAAAAAGTCTTTCCCCATGGTTCTATGAACATTGTAGATGGGAACAGGTCGTTCCTTGTAAATAGAAAAAGATTAAAACACTATTTTAGAGGAGAGGTAGAGCCATAGATAGAGGAGGTGTAACTTTGCACCATTCCATAGATTCTTTCAATATAGACTGTCTAGTCTAGGATGTTAAACAATGACGCTTGTTGGGAGGCGACTCAATCTTTATGTATTTGTTTTTATGTTCAATTTCCATTTTTAGTTGTCACTTTAATTCAATTTCTATAGAAATGGTACCTTGACTCATTTTTGGAGTGTGTAGAGCTTTAAAGTCGGTACCACCTAGTTTAGCAGTCGGTGGCACCAAAATGAGGTCAGCATTTTATCCGCAACAGTAGCACAAACTTGGTACCACTGACTTCATTGGTTGGTACCACTGAGTCTCTGAGGATCATTTAATCGCTCACTGATAAGGACTCGATACCACCAACTTTTTCGATCGTTACTATCAACTTTTGTATGTGCCCATGTTTGGTATATAGAGTCCACAAATTAAAAAGCACTAACAAATTCCACCACTTGGTACTACCAACTCTGAATTCGATACTACTGACTCACCACGGTAACAATCTGGGTGGTCTCGATCCAACATCCATGACGTGCTGCATCGAGCAGTCGGTGGTACTGATCCGTGACACAAGTCAGTACTACTGATGTGTTTTCGGTACCACCGACTCAAGGCGATCCACACCATCTACATCAGCCAATCGTAAGTTGTCGATGCAACCGACTATGAATTGTGCTAGCCAACCTGGTACCACCGACTCTGCCATGTTTGTCTATATAAGGAGGGGTGGTGGAGCCATTTTCTTCACACCCTCAACATCCACTCCTCCAACATTCCAGAGCAAGGTTGTACCAAGTGTTGACAATCTTCCTCGAGCTTCCATTCTCTTAACCTCCTTCTCGCATCAACAACATGGCTCCTAGGAGAGGAGTTGTTCCTCTGTAGGGTGAGTTGGTCCCCCGACCAACCCACATTCAACACCCATCCTCGGAGATAAGGAAGCTCTATGAGGAGTTGCAGGCAAGGCAGATCATCCCAAGGTGATATGTCAATCTTACATTGATCGAAAGGGCGAGCTTTACTAACAACATGTGTTGGGTATGTCAGAAGTAAGAAATGGAGGGAGATAATCCTTTCTTCAGCAACTAGCAGACCTACTTGGATCTCGTCCTGGAGTTCTTGGCATCGCCTGATGTTCTCATCGCCCCTGAGCAAAAGATAGGAGGTGAATGGCGGGAAGGCAAGGTCAACTTCCACCTCTTCAACAAAAACTATTCTCTCATGCTGAGGGCCTTCAACCATATCTTCAACTGGGCTAACGTCTCAGAATGCTCAGCCCCATCTGACTTCAATGACGACTTGGCCTGGGAGCAGTTGACTGAGGTGCCGACATGATTTTATATAAGCTGGCATATCAGTTATGTTACTGATATTGAGCAACCTTTTTCTCGTATGCTTCACTGCCTCTGCACCAATACTATTTTTACTCAATAATGTCAAGCTCAAGGCTGGAGGGGGATACTGTTAACTTTGGAGCTTTCCTTATGTACCATGTGATTTTTGTGAGGCACAATGTGACCATAAAGGCATCAATTTTATTTGGGGGGTCTCATCACCCCTATTTCTCTCCATTTTCACCTTGATTTATCCACCCTCAAGCCATTGAAGGATACGACAAAGTTGGACCTCCTTCACTTTCGCAAGGCACATATTCTCCAATACCACCACAATGTGCTCTATATGAGGAATATTTTGAGAGCGGAGCCTCCCTGACCTTATCTTCAACCTACGCGGGGTGAATCATCTCTGGTGGCCATTAAAGGAGGGGAAAGAAGAAGATCTTCCTAGGGCGGTAGCTTAGGGCAACGACGGGGAGCACAATGGTGACAATGGTGATGACATTGTGGAGGTGGAGCCCACCGTCACCAGGAGAGTGGTCACATGCAAATGGACCCGCCCATACGCTGCCTCAACTTCCTCGACCCCACCACCCTCCTAAGAGGAGCATGACCCATACAACATGACCATTATGTATACCATGTTGTAGGAGATCCAGACGGGACAACAACTGTAAGGACCCTGACCTTCGTTTAGGGTTTACCCTGTTTGCTTTGCTTAACCTTGGTGCTTTGTTGCTTGCTAATCACCTTTGGTGGTGATTAGGGTTTGGTTGTTCTTTGTTGAGAGTTGGAGGTGCTACTTGCAAATAACCCAAGTCTAAGGTTTGTGGGCAAGTTTTCCACCTTGTGAGGTGTTCCTCTCTCTCTTTGCTTACTCTAGTGTAGAGAGGAAGGTTTGGGCTCGTTGCTTGAGTTCTTTTCGGCCTGGTTGAGCTTGTTGGGCCTTGTTGAGTGTTGCCTTTGTTTCTTTGTGCCTTGTGTTGGGCAAGGACATGGGTGTGTTGCCCAGGCTGTGTCGCCCAGGGCTGTGTCGCCCATGGTGAGGGTGTGTCGCCCAGTTGTGTCGCCCATGATATTTCACCTAGCTTTGACCTCGTTTGTGTCACCAATAGTGGACACTTGGTGCATGATGTTTGCATGTGGCAATGACCTTAGACATGTGTTTAGGGCATGCTAGAGTGGTGGATCGTGCACTAGGACAAGTGTCCCTAGCTAGGCGACACCTTGCTTGGCTCTACCTTGTTTTCTCCTCCCTTTCCTTCTATATAGGTGGTTCTTTTCCTTTGCTTAGAGTCCCTTTGGTTCCTTTGTTCCTCCTCCACCTTGGTGTGCACGACACACCCTTCTCTTTTGCAAGTTGGTGGCCGATACCCCTTGGAGGAGCAAGCTTGGTGGCCGATATCCTTGGAGTCTCCTTCTTCCTTGCTTGGTGGTGCTTGGAGCTAGGAGCTTGGAGCTTGCTTAAGGTAGGTTACATAACTCCTAACCCTAACTACACTACTCTCTTTCCATGTTCTTATATGTTGCTATGATCTTGTCGGCTATGTTGTAGTTAGTTTGGTTTTCTTGCTTAAGTATCCATGTAGTCCGAACCTAAGATCTAGGGTTTCTTGGTGAGCAATACTCCTTTCTCTCCTTGGTGTAGAGGACTGAGTTTAAGCTTCTAGTATCATGAGAAACACCCCTCTTTCTCTTAGTCGATTGAGGTGAGCTTGTGTTCTAGTTGTTTGAGCAACACTCTCCTCTCACCGTGGACTTGAAGGGTGAGCTTGGTGGTTGTTGTGGACCTTGTTTAGGGTTGGTTTTTGTGTTGCCCGATGGGTGATAGGTGGTGTGCAAGACCCCTCTTTCTTAGTTGATTGAGGTGAGCCATCTCCTTGACCCTCTAGGGTTTGGTGCCTTGTGAAGATCTTGTGAGTTAACACCTTGGTCGATATGAGCATGGGGAGGTGCTGCCCGATAGCCCTCTTGACCTAGCACCTTGCACGATACATGTGGAGAGAGTGTTGGACGATACCCCTGATCTTGTGACGGGCGTCACACCCCTTTTTGCCCTGTGACGGCCGTTAGGCCCTGGTTTGCTTAGTGCACGGTAGTTCCCTGTTGGTTGGTTGAGCAACACCCTGGATGATATCTTTTGTAGAACATCATGCTCGTTGCATATCTATTTTAAATTGGGGATCGTTGTGCGTTGTTAGTTGTGGCGGGCGTCGTGCTGACTCTGTGTCGGCAGACAGCCCTATCGGACATTGCGCGACACCATGTCGCCCGTCATGCCCAGCTACCCGGTAGGCCTTTGGTTGTTTACCTTGGGCCGATGCTGTGTCGCCCGACATATGAAGTGTGCGACATCTGACGCGGCATTGCTTAGCTACACGCTTGGGTGTGATTGTCCCTGGGTGGTAGAGCAACGTTGCGGGTTGCCCTTGTGACAGCCGTTCTATGATGAGCGTCATGAGATAGACTTTAGATGAGGGCAGGTTGCCCGATACAACCTTTAGTGAGGGTTCTTGGTATCTCTAGTGAGGGTTCTACATATCACAGAAGGACGATATGATGAATATGTTCTTGTTTAAAACGATGGTGACATTTGTGCATGCTTAATAGTATTCCTTATGGTAAAGATTGTTCATCTAAACTTAACATGGCTATACACACGAATGTGATCACCTTGGTTATCTTGTATAATGCTAAGCAAATGGTAAGTAGGTAATATGATTGGCTTAGTGATGTTCCATATGCATGTGATCATAAGTTGAGGCTTATTTGATAAAGTACATAATCTTTAATGTCACCCTATATTGATAAGCCTGGTCTTTCTGTTAAGCCTATGATTATTGTGTACTAACCATGCAGGTAAGGCATAGCCAAGAAAAGGGCTATGAGATGTGTATGATGAGTAACACTGTTTTGATAGTTACTCTTGATACTGAGATAATAGGTATAATGTGATTCTTATTCTATGATGAGGATGATGTAAGACTTAAGAGGTAGTGGCACTATGTGATGAGGGATTGAGATCCCATGGTATGTGGTGATCCCTGAGATGGATCTGGATGGTTGGCAAGAGGCCAAGTGATAACATGTGATGAATCAAGTATGATTTAAATTGTAGTAGAAGCACAATGTTGGGTTTTACATTGTTTACTTTTGTTATAATTGCATGTTATATAACTTGGTTGAATCTTGCAATCCATATAAAAGATACTAATTAATCACAGTGGAATATATCATGTAGTTTCCCTGGCCATAGATCCATCATCGTCAGGAATTGGTGATGGTGAAACGGGTTCTCTTACGGGTTAACTCGGAGCGCATATTGTTGAATATGCGAGGTTGCTCCTAGCCTAAAGTGAGGAGGTAAGAGTGCAACTTCGGTTGTAGACTCCAGGGTGCGGATTCAGGCCTGTAGCCCAAGTGTGATAAGAGCATGGTGAACAGGACCATGGCTCAGGATATGTGATATGAGGAGCATGAATGCGTTCATGGCTCAGAGCACGGTGAACAGGCCCGTGGCTCAGTTTTACTAGCGTCGAGACCTGTACCAAGGTGGGCTAGGCAGAGGGTAGCCTGACCCTATGGCTAAGACCACTTCAGCATGAGACTACAGTCCTGCTTGTGTTGTACTCGTGCACTGACCACAAGGTGGGAGGTCGTGGAGTCTGGCTCTTCCATTGACCTTGTATGGCACCGACTCCGGGTTTCGCAGTCGTCGGTTGGATTTGAACGGTACGGTTCACTTCCTCAGGGCATAATAATACGTAATCTAGCCGAATAGTATTTACTACTTAAGGTAAAACACGAAACATTAGTTGAGGTCTCGCTTGCGTAGTTAATCTTGTTATATCTTGCAGTTGCTTATATGTTCCTCCTGTTATGTGGCACTATATCTTATCTTGTTAATCATGTTCCATAGACAGATTGGTTATATGCCTTGAGTACACCTGGTAAGCTTAATAGTATGAACAGCTTTATTTTATAACTACTTTTGTTACATTTCTCATCAGTTAGCTGCTGTATATATATCTGAGGTCTTGTAGTTTCGGCGGAGAGTTATGTTTCTCGCTGGGACAACGTTCAATTGTCTCACTCCGCTGGTTTACACCCTTTTTAGGTGGTCGAGCTAGACGTGGTGGTTGTCGCGGAGTTGCGGCGGAGCAGCAAGACGAGCAGTAGAAGGCAAGATGGATATGTTGCTGTTTTAGATGTTTTGTAGTAGAGTCTTAGAGTCATCCCTGTACTCTCAGGTCCTTGGAGATGTTTGACGTTGTTTCACGATGTATAACCGTCGATGTTTTGTATATCCTGTTGCTGGACGGATGTGGGCCTTTACGTATGTATCAACAGGTGATGAACTCCTATGATGACAAGATAGCTGTTGCTCTAAGCTGTGGACAAGTTTCAAGGCTTGTATATGTTTATATAACATGTTTTCTTGCAGGATGTGGAGACTGGAATGTAATAGTTTCTCAGTTTATCAGTTTTCCGCAATCGGTTTTAATTAACCTGTGTTTTGGTAATCTGTGGTTATGGTGATTTCCGCACATTTTTGCATAACACCTCGTTGTCTGGGTGATAGTGGGATGTGTTGCCACAAGTTTTTGGTATCAGAGCTTTAGGTTCACTGAGTCTACAGGGATTTAGGACTAGGTTGTGTTTGTTCTTGTGCATTTTCCAGATTTCCTCACAATTAACTTCTGCTCTCAGCGGAAGAAAAGCCAAGATGTCTGGAAACCATGAAGAACATGTTGATGAGCACAGTGATGTTGCATCAGTGGATGGAGCTTTAGGGCAGGCACATGAAGATTGGGTGCATGAGGTCCCCCAACCTGACCCAACCATTCTTGAACACCCTGCCTACCAACAGCTTATGGGGCAGATGATGGCTACGATGGATCTCATGGTTGAGCGATTTCCAGTACCTCCTCTGAGAGCACAGGCTCCCCATGGAGAAGCATCGGGTATTGGGAAGACCTTCGAGCGGCTTTGCCGAGTCAGAGCTTCAGATTATGCTGGAACGGCTGATCCAGTGGATGCAGATCTGTGGTTGACAAGTCTTGAGAAGGCTTTTCGGATCCTCGACATCCCTGAAGCAGACAAAGTAAAGCACGCCGTCTACCTCCTGAAAGGTAGTGCTGGTCACTAGTGGACCATCGAGGAAGAGAAGCGACCTAGTGAGGTGATCAGTTGGGAATTTTTCCGGCACGAGTTCGTCAGCAGATACTTTCTGAAGATGTATATGGATGAGAAGATCAGTCAGTTTGAGAGCCTGCGACAAGGAACGATGAACATCACCGAGTATGAAGCCAAGTTCATGGATCTGTTGAGGTTTTATCCTCACATGGCAGCGACAGATGAAGAACGTATCAGACGTTTCGAGAAAGGTTTGAGTTCCAAGCTAACAACACCTGTATCTGCTTTAGAGAACAGAGATCAATTTGCTACGTTTGTGGAATCCGTCCGGAGGATCGAACGATCAGTAAGGGAGAAGAGAGAATCTATGGCTAAGAAGAGACATGCTCAGTTCCAGGGATAGAGGTTTGGTGGCTTCAAGAAGCCAAGGTTTATGGCACCGTCAGTGATGAGAGGTTCTGGTGGACCGTCTCAGTGGTCTCCGAGTAGGGGAAGAGGTTATGTTTCTTCGCCGTCTAAGGCACACAGTACAACCTCTGTGGCAGTGACAGGGCCATCTAGGCCACGGTTTGAGGACAGGTCATGCCATCTTTGTGGACAAGTCGGGCATTTCAAGCTTAATTGCCCGAATAGAGATGTTGAGGTGACACAACAGCCGAGGCAAAATCATCAAGGGTCAGATCGACAGCAGCCCAGTGGTAGCAGAGGACGAGGACGCGGTCAAGCGTCTCAAGCAGGTTTGTCTTCTCAAGGAAGCAAAGGCCATGGACAATAAGCAACAGCTCGATTCTATGCTATGAATCAGCCGGAGGCGATAGTCAACCTGCGAGTAGTGATAGGTCATATGGAGTTATTTCATTATGATATGTCTTCTTCTTGCTTTATATCTGTACTGGTTGAACCGGGTGCTACACACTCTTTTATCACCTATAGTATGCTTGAGAACTGTCGTTTACCTGTCTGCTGTAACAAAGATAGTTCGTTGTTAGAAACCCCTCTTGATGGTTCTTCGATGCTTCGAGAAGAGTGTCCATCTTGTGTCTTGTCTTTCTCATGACACAACATTCAAGTGGATCTCATACCACTTGATATGCATGGCTTTGATGTTATCCTTGGGATGGATACCTTAGAGAAGTATAAGGTTGTTTTGGACTGTGGTTCCAAGCAGGCAGTGTTTGATGATGCTGGAGAGAAGTGGATCTTCCAGGGAGATAGGAAGATTCTTCCGACGTGTCTGGTATCAGCTATGGTGGCAGAAAAGTTGTTATGAGAAGGATGCGAGGCGTTCTTAGCTCATGTTGTGGATACCAAGGCGAAAGGTCTTAGCCTTGAAGAGGTGACAGTTGTCCGAGAGTTTGCTGATGTGTTTCCAGATGAGTTTCCTGGTGTTCCTCCACCCCGAGAGATTGATTTCGAGATCAATCTGGTACCAGGAACGCAATTAGTTGCACAAACACCGTATAGGATGGCTCCAGTAGAGATGCAGAGCTTAAGAAGCAGTTGCAAGAGTTGCTGGAAAAAGGTTTCATCCGACCGAGTACGTCGCCTTGGGGTGCTCCAGTGTTGTTCGTCAAGAAGAAGGATGGTTTGATGTGGTTGTGTATAGACTACCGACATTTAAACAAAGTCACGATCAAGAACAAGTACCCGTTACCGAGGATAGATGATCTGTTCGATCAGTTGTGTGGTACTACAGTGTTTTCGAAGATCGATCTACGATCTGGGTATCATCAATTGAGGATTAAGGCGGATGACATACCAAAGTCAGCTTTCAGGACGAGGTATGGTCACTTCGAGTTCGTGGTTATGCCGTTCGGGCTAACCAATGCACCTGCTGCTTTCATGGACTTGATGAACAGAGTGTTCTGTCCGTTCCTAGATCAGTTTGTTGTAGTCTTTATAGATGACATCTTGATCTACAGTCGGGACAGGCAAGTGCATGAGCAACATCTTCAACGAGCGTTGACTCTTCTTCGTCAACATCAGCTATATGCCAAGTTCAGTAAGTGTGAGTTCTAGTTGGAAGAAGTGACTTTCTTAGGTCATGTGATATCTACTGAAGGAGTTAAGGTGGACCCGAAGAAGATGGAATCCGTTGCAGATTGGGAACAGCCGAAGACGCCGACAGAAGTTCGTAGTTTTTTGGGTTTAGCCGGATACTACCGGAGGTTTATCAAGGACTTCAGTGCGATTGCGTTGCCGATGACAAAGTTGACGAGAAAGGATGTACCTTTTGTCTGGGATGACCATTGTCAACAAGCTTTCCAGAGTCTAAAGGAGAAGCTGACCAGTGCTCCAGTGTTGATCTTACCAGAGTCTGGGAAGGGCTATGTTGTGTTCTGTGATGCTTCTAAGAAAGGTTTAGGTTGTGTGCTGATGCAGGAAGATCATGTGGTTTCTTTTGCTTCGCGACATCTTAAGAGACACGAGGAGAACTATCCAACCCATGACCTAGAGTTGGCAGCAGTGGTTCATGCGTTAAAGATTTGGAGACACTATCTATATGGGGAAGTGTGTCAGATCTTTACGGATCATAAGAATCTGAAGTACATCTTTTCACAGCACGAGTTGAATATGCGACAGCGCCGATGGATGGAGTTGATCAATGATTATGACTACACTATCGAGTATCATCCTAGTAAGGAAAATGTGGTAGCTGATGCGATTATCAGAAAGTATTCTTCTCTTTCTTCAAAGAAGGAATGGTTGAGCTCTCTGGTATGCCATAGGCGGGATATGTTTGTTTCCTTGTGGCAGATGAATGTGCAGATGGAAGTTTCCTTGCTAGCTGGACTTTTAGCACAGATGCAAGTCAAGCCTACGTTGAGACAGCAGATCAAAGATGCACATCAGACGGATGATGCGGTACAGTTGATCAGATCAGAGTTCGGCAGTGGAAAGCGTGATGGGTTCCATGAGTCCAAGGATGGACTAGTCTGTTACCGTGATAGGATGGTGGTTCTCGATGTTGATGATCTGAGGAAGTTAGTGCTCGAGGAAGCACACACGTCGACGTATGCTATGCATCCAGGTGTCACCAAGATGTATCATAGTCTGAAGGACTTGTATTGGTGGCCCGGTTTGAAGAAAGATGTAGCAGAGTTCGTAGCTAGATGTGCGGTCTGTCAACAAGTCAAGGCTGAGCATCAGAATTCGGAAGGTACGTTGCAACCCTTGCCAATACCGCAGTGGAAATGGGATCATATAACCATGGATTTTGTAGTTGGTCTACCCAGGACAACTAGGAATCATGATTCCATTTGGGTGATAGTGGACAGATTGACGAAGTCTTCCCATTTCATACCTGTGAAGACGACGTATACAGCTGAGAAGCTTGCTCGAGTGTATGTGGATGAGATAGTACGTTTGCACGGTGTGCCAGCGATGATAGTTTCTGACAGAGGTCCTAAGTTCACAAGTCGTTTCTGGGAACAGTTGCACAGAGCGTTGGGAACACAACTAAGGTTCAGTACTGCCTTCCACCCACAGAAAGATGGTCAGTCTGAGAGGACTATTCAGACTTTGGAAGACCTCCTTCGAGCTTGTGTTTTGCATTTCCTAGGCAACTGGGATGTACATCTTAGTTTGATAGAGTTTGCCTACAGCAACAGTTATCAATGGAGCATTGATATGGCTCCTTATGAGGCCTTGTATGGAAGGAAGTGCAGATCTCCTTTGTGTTGGTATGAGTCTGGTGAGTATCAACTTTTGGGTCCTGAGTTAGTACATCAGATGACAGAAAAGATCAAGGTGATACAGCAACAGTTGAAAGTGGTACAGGACGGGCATAAGTCTTATGCAGACAATCGTCGACGACCTTTGGAGTTCCAGGTAGGAGACAAAGTGTATCTCAAAGTCTCACCGTGGAAAGGTGTGTTGAGGTTTGGCCAGAAGGGTAAGCTTGAACCTAGATATATGGGGCCATACCCGATCATAGCACGTGTTGGCAAGGTAGCATACGAGTTAGAGTTGCCTCCAGAGTTGCACAGGTTACATCCAGTGTTCCATGTCAGTATGTTGAAGAAAAGCCATCCAGATTCAGGAACAGTAATACATCCAATTGAGGTTGAGCTTGATGAAGATGTGACCTATGAGGAAGGTCCTATGACAATCCTTGATACAAGAGTTAAGAAGCTGAAGATGAAGGACCTGGTTCTTGTGAAGGTTCTTTGGCATCATCGTGGCGTTGAGGAAGCTACCTGAGAGCTTGAGGAAGAGATAAGGAGGAAGTATTCCTCGCTTTTCTCTTCGGATTTCGGGGACGAAATCCCTTTGTAGGGGGTTAGTCTGTAAGGACCCTGGCCTTCGTTTAGGGTTTACCCTGTATGCTTTGCTTAACCTTGGTGCTTTGTTGCTTGCTAATCACCTTTGGTGGTGATTAGGGTTTGGTTGTGCTTTGTTAAGAGTTGGAGGTGCTACTTACAAATAACCCAAGTCTAGGGTTTGTGGGCACGTTTGACACCTTGTGAGGTGTTCCTCTCTCTCTTTGCTTCCTCTAGTGTAGAGAGGAAGGTTTGGGCTCGTTGCTTTAGTTCTTTTGGGCCTGGTTGAGCTTGTTGGGCCTTGTTGAGTGTTGCCTTTGCTTCTTTGTGCCTTGTGTCGGGCAAGGACATGGGTGTGTCACCCAGGCTGTGTCGCCCAGGGTTGTGTCGCCCATGGTGAGGGTGTGTCGCCCAGTTGTGTCGCCCATGATCTTTGACCTAGCTTTGACCTCATTTGTGTCACCACTAGTGGACACTTGGTGCATGATGTTTGCATGTGGCAATGACCTTGGACATGTGTTTAGGGCATGCTAGAGTGGTGGATCGTGCACTAGGACAAGTGTCCCTAGCTAGGTGACACCTTGCTTGGCTCTACCTTGTTTTCTCCTCCCTTTCCTTCTATATAGGCGGTTCTTTTCCTTTGCTTAGAGTCCCTTTGGTTCCTTTGTTCCTCCTCCACCTTGGTGTGCACGACACACCCTTCTCCTTTGCAAGTTGGTGGCTGATACCCCTTGGAGGAGCAAGCTTGGTGGCCGATATCCTTGGAGTCTCCTTCTTCCTTGCTTGGTGGTGCTTGGAGCTACGAGCTTGGAGCTTGCTTAAGGCGGGTTACATAACTCCTAACCCTAACTACACTACTCTCTTTCCATGTTCTTATATGTTGCTATGATCTTGTCGGCTATGTTGTAGTTAGTTTGGTTTTCTTGCTTAAGTATCCATGTAGGCCGAACCTAAGATCTAGGGTTTCTTGGTGAGAAATACTCCTTTCTCTCCTTGGTCTAGAGGAGTGAGTTTAAGCTTCTAGTATCATGAGAAACACCCCTCTTTCTCTTAGTCGATTGAGGTGAGCTTGTATTCTAGTTGTTTGAGCAACACTCTCCTCTCACCGTGGACTTGAAGGGTGAGCTTGGTGGTTGTTGTGGACCTTGTTTAGGGTTGGTTTTTGTGTTGCCCGATGGGTGATAGGTGGTGTGCAAGACCCCTCTTTCTTAGTTGATTGAGGTGAGACATCTCCTTGACCCTCTAGGGTTTGGTGCCTTGTGAAGATCTTGTGAGTTAACACCTTGGTCGATATGAGCATGGGGAGGTGCTGCCCGATAGCCCTCTTGACCTAGCACCTTGCACAATACATGTGGAGAGAGTGTTGGACGATACCCCTGATCTTGTGATGGGCGTCACACCCCTTTTTGCCCTGTGATGGCCGTTAGGCCCTGGTTTGCTTAGTGCACGGTAGTTCCCTGTTGGTTGGTTGAGCAACACCCTGGATGATATCTTTTGTAGAACATCCTATTCATTGCATATCAGTTTTAGATTGGGGATCGTTGTGCGTTGCTAGTTGTGGCGGGCGTCGTGTTGACTCTGTGTTGGCAGACAGCCCTATCGGGCGTTGCGCGAAACCCTGTCGCCCGTGATGCCTAGCTACCCGGTAGGCCTTTGGTTGTTTCCCTTGGGCCGACGCCGTGTCGCTCGACATATGAAGTGTGAGACATCTGACACGGCATTACTTAGCTACACGCTTGGGTGTGATTGTCCCTGGGTGGTAGCGCAGCGTTGCGGGTTGCCCTTGTGACAGCCGTTCTATGATGAGCGTCATGAGATAGACTTTAGACGAGGGCAGGTTGCCCGATACAACCTTTAGTGAGGGTTCTTGGTATCTGTAGTGAGGGTTCTACATATCCCGGAAGGCCGATATGATGAATATGTTCTTGTTTAAAATGATGGTGACATTTGTGCATGCTTAATAATATTCCTTATGGTAAAGATTGTTCATCTAAACTTAACATGGCTATACACACGAATGTGATCACCTTGGTTATCTTGTATAATGCTAAGCAAATGGTAAGTAGGTAATATGATTTGCTTAGTGATGTGCCATATGCATGTGATCATAAGTTGAGGCTTATTTGATAAAGTACATAATCTTTAATGTCACCCTATATTGATAAGTCTGGTCTTTCTGTTAAGCCTATGATTATTGTGTACTAACCATGCAGGTAAGGCATAGCCAAGAAAAAGGGCTATGAGATATGTATGATGAGTAACACTGTTTTGATAGTTACTCTTGATACTGAGATAACATGTATAATGTGATTCTTATTCTATGATGAGGATGATGTAAGCCTTAAGAGGCAGTGGCACTATGTGATGATGGATTGAGATCCCATGGTATGTGGTGATCCCTGAGATGGATCTGGATGATTGGCAAGAGGCCAAGTGATAACATGTGATGAATCAAGTATGATGTGAATTGTAGTAGAAGCACAATGTTGGGTTTTACATTGTTTACTTTTGTTATAATTGCATGTTATATAACTTGGTTGAATCTTGCAATGCATATAAAAGATACTAATTAATTACAGTGGAATATATCATGTAGTTGCCCTGGCCGTAGATCCATCATCGTCATGAATTGGTGATGGTGAAACGGGTTCTCCTACGGGTTAACCCGGAGCGCATATTGTTGAATATGAGAGGTTGATCCTAGCCTAAAGTGAGGAGGTAAGAGTGCAACTTCTGTTGTAGACTCCAGGGTGCGGATTTAGGCCTGTAGCCCAAGTGTGATAAGAGCATGCTGAACAGGCCCATGGCTCAGGATATGTGATATGAGGAGCATGAATGCGTTCATGGCTCAGAGCACGGTGAACAAGCCCGTGGCTCAGTTTCACTAGCGCCGAGACCTGTATCGAGGCAGGCTAGGCAGAGGGTAGCCTGACCCTGTGGCTAAGACCACTTCAGCATGAGACTACAGTCCTGCTTGTGTTGTACTCGTGCACTGACCACGAGGTGGGAGGTCATGGAGTCTGGCTCTTCCATTGACCTTGTATGGCACCGACTCTGGGTTTCACAGCCGTCAGTTGGATTTGAACGGTACGGTTCACTTCCTCAGGGCATAATAATACGTAATCCAGCCGAATAGTATTTACTACTTAAGGTAAAATACGAAACATTGGTTGAGGCCTCGCTTGCGTAGTTAATCTTGTTATATCTTGCAGTTGCTTAAATGTTCCTCCTATTATGTGGCACTATATCTTATCTTGTTAATCATGTTCCATAGACAGATTGGTTATATGCCTTGAGTACACCTGGTAAGCTTAATAGTATGAACAGCTTTATTTTATAACTGCTCTTGTTACATTTCTCATCAGTTAGCTGCTGTATATATATCTGAGGTCTTGTAGTTTCGGCGGGGAGTTATGTTTCTCGCTGGGACAATGTTCAATTGTCTCACTCCGCTGGTTTACACCCTATACTCTAAGGTCCGTGGAGATGTTTGACATTGTTTCACGATGTATAACCGTAGATGTTTTGTATATCCTGCTGTTGGCCAGATGTGGGCTTTTACGTATGTATCAACAAGTGATGAACTCCTGTGATGACAAGACAGCTGTTGCTCTAAGCTATGGACAAGTTTCAAGGCTTGTACATGTTTATATATCCTGTTTTCTTGCAGGATGTGGACTGGAATGTAATAGTTTCTCAGTTTATCAGTTTTCCGCAATCGGTTTTAATTAACCCGTGTTTTGGTAATCTATGGTTATGGTGATTTTCACACGTTTTTGCATAACACCTCGCTGTCTGGGTGATAGTGGGATGTGTTTCCACAACAACAACATCAGGCAACACTGGCTGGCGTGTAGGATATTCAAGGAAGGTTGTACCTGAACCAGCAAGTGATTTATGAGAATGAATGCCTTCCCTTGGCCAACTAAGAGAATGGTCACATGCACCTACAGCGGATGGAGAAATACCAAAAACCTTTTTTCGAAAACTACTGGAACCGCGGATACTTCGGGGAGTACCCACATCCGCTTCCTATGTCGCCTACAGACCTCTCATTCCAGGGGATGTTCCCTCCACACGACCCCGACATGACACCTTGGTCATTCTCAGCCCTGGTACCACTGTTCCACCTCTTGGGTGTGAGTATTGACTATGTGTACATAGTCATATTCAACCTTGGGGGGGTACTGGAACAAAATTCTATCTTTATTTTTATTATTTTTATTATTTTTATCTTTAGTTGTTTGTTTTATATTTAGTTGTGCAAGTGTAGGATCCATGTCTATCTAGTATAATTGTGGAGTAGTAAATGCATGGTTTTGTTTTCAAATAGATTTTACTCTATGTGTTATTGCATGAAAATGGTTATATCCTTAAAAGCTTAAACTGCAAAATCTTTCTGTAACACCACTTGAGGAAGTGTTGGGACTAGTCAGCATTAGGGCTTAGAACATACATGAAAGTCTGAATCAACTCGAGAATGTGAATGATGAAGATATTATAAATCTAAGTGCAGGGATATACCTCCAAGAAAAAATAAAAAAAGAAGAAGAATTATAATTGCAAGAAGCAAAAAACTTAGCCTTTTGAAGAAAAAAAGAGAAAAAAATATTTTTGTTCGAAAGAAATAAGGAGAAAGTATATCCCACATGTTTGTTTTAGTGATGATTTAATCCACATGTGCATTCTTCTGAGTTGTCAAACAATCTCTAATCATTCATACATGCCTCATTTTATTAAAAGGCAAAAATCTAGGATTAGGATTCATGCATGGCATTCTTTTCACCCATCTAGGTTCATTATTCTCTATGCATAAATAGGTTAGATGTACTTATGAATTTTCATTTGCCACCCATCTTGCTTTTATTAATTTCTCTTATTGGTAGGCCACTCTAATGATTTATCTCCTCATTCATGATCAAGGACGAGCAACACTTAAGCTTATGGGAGTTTGATGCATGTGTTTTTTGTTACGACCCATATCAGGGTTAGTCAATAAATACCTCGAATTACGTGAAACACTTTGATTAGTGCTAAGCACTTTGTTAAACATCATGGAAAACTTAAGATAAGACAACATGTGAATCAATAGTCAAGATTTAATCACCTGAGGCAATTAATGATAATTACAGTGTTAATAATTAAGTTAATTAAGTTGAAGTACACAAGTTGCAATTAGAGCTTTGATCCAGTGAAACAATCCATTTAGCATGTTTTGTGCTTTGAGGTTATAGAGAATCCCATGCTTGAAATGTTGCAAGAAGAATCGTCCAAATCGGACCTACGAGGCGCAAGCTGTGACCATTTCAGTATCTAGGGTTTAAGTTGCGATTTTTCCAATTATTCTTTTTAGTGGGTCGGTTGCTTTCTTTCCCTTATCTTCTTCCTTCTCAGCTGATACTCAATAGAATAGGGCACCGCAAGCGGTGCCCAACCAGCCCGATAGAGCAGCAGCAGAGGGCGATTTGAGGCGGGTGATTTTGGGGCTCCCTCAACTCCGACCAGCAGCTGACCTCTGCCCACTCCTCTTCTTCTCGTCTTCCTCGCCCTAGGTGCACGCGCAGCACCTCAGCTAGCTGGGCATCCGACCTGCTGCACAGAGTAGCAGCCGCAGCTATGGCCGGAGCTAGGGCCAGCGGTTGGGAGCCCTCCTGGGTGCAGCCAACATTCCAGAAACGATCACCTCGAGCCCGGCCACCTTGCCTCCACCCACCTTCCATCTCCTCCCTCCGTAGCATGCAGCTGAGCTTCATGGCCAAGCGGCCGATTTGCAGCCAGCCAGCTACTGCAGCAGCAGCCAGCTAGATCGCCTAGGACATGCCTTGCAGCAGTAAAAGCTGCTCTCGAGCTCGACTATAAGGTTAGGATACAAATCCTTGGCCATTAGTTCGATTTAGCATTCGATTGAAGCTCAGTTAGATTTACAGCTAGGTCAGTTATCAATCGGCCGAGTTATACAGTGATCAGCTGAGTTTCTTTATTAAGTATATCGATCAGTGTTTTGATCGGCCAAATTGGGAGTGATTCGGCCGAGTTTTCTTTATAGGTTATTGAGCAGGGTTCTGATCGGCCGAGTTGCAGGCGAATCGGCCGAGTTTCCAGCCAATCGGCCGAGTTCCCAGATTGGTCGGCCGAGTTTCAGTACTGTGAGTAGTAGTTCATTTAGAAATCATTATTTAACTCAATTTAAATGCTTAATTACTTCTGTATCAGTTAGTATAACTTTTAAACAGTGTAGTACATACAATAGAGCATGTTAGATTCATTGGAACTTGAAATACTTGATATGCTTAATGAAAATGATGAAATTTCCTGTATTATAGTTGCAATGTATTTGCTGATTTAAAAGTAGATGTTTAGCATTGAAACTGGATAAATGATACTGAATCATGTTTAAGGATGACAAAGGATATACATGTGTTTCAAGTGAATATTCAGAATGTGCAATATGCATGAAATGTGATATTCCTGTTTATATGGTTATATGTTAATCAGTTAATAGACTTAGGTGCCCTAACACCGTAGAACCCCTTTGACAGATCTGCTTCTTAGGGGTGAAACTCGTGTTGCAACATTATCCGTGCTTGTGTCATGGAGACACGAGGACAGAGAGGCAGTGTCCAACAACAACGCGTGCTTGTGTCACGGTGGCACTGGAGAAAATGGGGGTTATTGCAACATTATCCGTGCTTCTGTCATGGAGGTAACCCCGTGAGACTCTCCGCCTGTGTACTCAGGTTAGAGGAGGAGTCTAGAGCACTCAGAGTAGTGCATTGAGGCCGTAGAGCCTATGAGTCAGGCCGGAGAGCCTGGGGTCCTGTGGCAGAGCAGGGCTGGCGTCAGACTTAGCATTTCCCGGGTGTGTCGCTAAGTCTTGTACGGTGGGATCATAGTTCTCTACGGATCTTCATATGCAGGGTACACTGCATATGATTAGGGCATAACAATAATATAAATATGTAATCATATAGGATCACAGTAAATTAATATATTTGAACTTTTGTGCCAATTCTATATATATCTGTTTATTTGTTTAAATATCTGTTGTTGCATAGAAATGTGATTATTATCTGCAAATCTGCTATGTCATTAGAACTGCCCTGCTTGTACTGCACTTATGTTTTATTTAAATTTTGTAAACCTGATGAGTTGTTTAGTGATATCTAAGTGAAATTCTATTCACTGAGCGAGTAGGCTCATACCTCTACTCAAAACATTTTCAGGTCATCAACATCACAGGAATCTGGAGGATCCTTTCATCCTAACGCTCAGTCTGTAGAAGGTTTATGTAGTTAGTAGTTAGAGGTCTCTTAGTCCTTTCCCCTCGATCTTTGGGACAAGGTGTGGGTGAGAGAGAATGTGTATAAAGATGTAAATTAACTGTTATGCTTTATTTTATGTCGAGCAATGTAATATGCTGTAGTCTCTGTTTATATTGCTAGTCAGTTTTAAATAAAAATGCTTCCGCAGTTTATTTAGATTTAGTTTACAGCATAAATCAGATTATCCTATTAATGTCTTTAAAATGTTTTTAAAAGTCATGAGTGGTTTGGCTAGTGTGTAATCCCTCCGTCGCGCCCTAATCTCGTGATTAGTGGGTAATGCGAGATCGGAGTGTGACAGCTTGGTATCAGAGCATAGGTTGAGTAAATGGTTACTCTAAGTCAAGGTCAGGGGACGATAAGAGACCAATAGGATTAAGGTTTAAGAGTTTTTTCTTCTGTCTGTAATTTTCTAACAGGAAGTGTTCTGTTATACTATTACAGAGCGCAGGAAGAGGATGTGGTCACGAGAATCAAGTAATGAGCTTAAGTTGAGTCGTTAAGAATCATTAAGGTTAAAAGATAAAGTTATAAGTAAGGCGAATAATAAATGATGTGTTTTAGCTCTGGAAGGTCTGAGTGTTTAGATACCCTGGCCAGGTGTCTGAATACTTAGATTGACCAGTATCAAGCTACTATGTCTGTTCTTCTCTGGATGCCCTGGCCATGTATGCAGAGGAAGGATAGGCTAGAGAGAAACCCTAGAAATCTTAGGGTTGTGAGATAAGAAATTAATGTAGAAATAAGAGATTACATATAAGATGCAATTCAACTCTTGTCTATTATTGCTTATTTGATTTAAAGATCACTAGAAATGCTTTTATATGCATGAAATTAGATTTTTCAATTTGTAAAGTAAATATGATTCTTTTATATTGTTGTGTCATGAAGTGAATTGTTTAATGTTTGTTTTCTTTGTATTAAAGTAGACCCGAAATTATGTATAAATGAGTTTGCCCTAAGTGGATATTCTTTCCACATGTTTAAGATTAATAGGGGTTGATTAATCTCGAGTAGCTCTTGGCTTCAGGACTACAGGTTCGGCCTGGTCCGGCTGGCAGGATGCGTTACTGGGATCTAATGACTCCTTTTAACAGTAAAATAAGAATAGACTCTGGATGATTTAGACCCGTAACATAGTGAGAATGTATATACACTAGGATGTTTTAATTATGATAAGAAGTCTAAGTGTTCTTTTGTCTTGAGAATTAGGGTTTGAGAAGCATAGACCCTAAATGGCCCAAATTAGGGTTTTAATGACATATGAATACAGAATTTGATAAATAGAATGTCTCACTAAATGATTTTTTAGTATTTTATGTGTAACTCTGATTTGGCTAAAATTGAGATATGATTTGGATATATATAAATGTGAACAACATTGGAAAATATCAGAATTTTTGAAGAATGTTCTGACCTGCTCATCGGCCGAGTTTCAAACTCGACCGATCACATTTTCAGATTGATATAGCAGTGTGGTAATTGAATTTTATCTTTTTATTTGTATATCCAATTGATCTCAAATTTTAACTGTGCTTGAAAAACACAATTTTAGACACTTTGTTAAATTGGCGTAATTTTTGGATGACTTTTGATCTCTACAGTGAGGGTGTCGGCCGAGTTTACAACTCGACCGAATCTGCTGTAGACTGCAATATAGCAGTGCACTGTTTGATTTTTAATTATTTATTGGTAATTAGAAATGATCTCAAATTTTTTACTGGAAGTCTGAAACTTCATTAGGTATAACATATAAAAATTCCAGAAATTTTGGAGCTTCTGTTAGCTATTTAATAAACGAATTACAGAAACTATTGTGAAAACTGAATTTTCAGCCAGTATAATTAAAGTTGAGTGTTGGGTTAATATGCTATTGACCCAAGCAGCTCAAATTGATCTATATGATCGACCACACACACACACAATAATGCTATGATACTGATATGGACCAAAACCCTATAATGATTAAAGTTGTAGTAGTTTAAGGGATATCACTAGTGATGTAACCTTGAATACTAGTATCTTTGTAAAATAAGACCTTGAGATTTGTTCTATGGAAAGTAAACTGGCTTTGATAGTGATCTAGGGTTTTCAGGTAGATAATCTGAATGGTACATGAGCAACATGTAATGACTTAGAGAAAAGAGTAAGACATAAACTTGAAATGTAACTATAAGAAAGTAGCATAGAAATCGGAGTATTACCCGATATATGATCTGTAGATAGCTGATGTAGTTCATGTTTTTAAGACATGGTGTCACTATCTTTATGATGTGACAATAGATTATCACCCTAGTAAGGAGAATATGGTGGCTGATGCTTTCAGCAGAAAGTCAAGTTCAACAACTAATGCATTCTCTATGACAGGTTTCAATAGAGACCTGCTAGTAGAAATGTGGAAGTTGAACTTAGACTTAGGGGTGACAACACAAAGTGGTTTGATTGTACAGATGCAGGTTCAAGCCTACTTCTTATGATCAGATTAAGGAACTACAATAGGGTGATAGTGAGTTAAACCAGACCATGCATGACATGATAGGAGGAATAGAGACTAGAGTTTAAGTTTTTAGATGATAAGGTGTTGTATTAGCATGACATGTTGTGTGTACCTCGAGATAGTGATTTGAAAGAAAAGATTCTTATGGAAGTGCATGTATCGATGTATGCTATGTTCTCAGGAAACACTAAGATGTATATGAATCTCAAGGAGTTGAAACAGATGGTCAGATAGGTAGAAGGATGTAGCTGAGTACGTGGTTAGAAGTAGTGTGTGCCAGTATGTTAAGGGTGAACCCTAGAAATCTACAGCTACCTTGTAATCTTTTTTTTTTCTATACCTGAATGGGAATGGGAACATATCACAATGGATTTTGTGACAGGGTTTCCCAAGACACCTAGAGGTTATGATTTGATATGAATGATTGTGGATAGACTAATTTAGTCTGCTTACTTTCTTCATATTAAGTTAACCTTTGATGTTTCGAAACTTGACTAAGATATACATGGATGAAATAATTAGGTTGCTTGGTAATCCAGTTTCAATCATGTCATTTTGAGAACCTAAGTTCACATCTAGGATTGTAGAAACAGTTGCATCGTACTTCGGGTACAAAGTTAAGATTCAGTACAATCTTTTCACCTGCAGATGGATGGTCAGTCTGAGAGAACCATTCAAACTCTTGAGGACATGCTGAGAGCATGTGTTTTGCTTTTCGGTGGAAGTAAGAATGAATATTTAAGTCTTATAGAGTTTGCCTAATGTGAATGTTGAGATTAGAAATACACAACTGATAATGGTACGGTTTGATTATAAACCCAGGCAATACAAATTTGGTAAACCATTAGGTGCATGATTTCAAGAAAGTACGATAGCATTAAAATATGCAAATAAAACTAGTTGCATGCTTCTTGTTATGTAAATGTGTGTGACCTAACATTTACATGAATTGGCACATTTCTCTGAGGTATTATTAGAATTCTCAAGTACTTTTAAATATTTGTGTTATGATACGAAAATAACTCTTAATTGAGTTATGTGATGCACAAACCAGGATTTGGGTTAATGTACACGTTCTTTGAGAAATTTCAGATAATTGATAAATATTACATATGGTTTCTTATAGGTGAAGTAAATTACTCTTATTGGTGTAATAAGATGTTCAATTACATGAATTCAGTATGTATGTGCCAAAATTGATTTGAGTTTGGGATATTTATGAATTTTAAATCTGCCTGCATGCATGATATAAAGATTACTCAGTAATTACAATGATTTTGAATATACTGCTCTGCTAGTTCTAGAATGATACCGTATTGTGATTTGAATTGCAATCAAACATATGAGATAACAGAAACCCTAAGAATAGGGTGTTGCCATGTGACAAGTGAATGAGATAACCCTAAGAATAGGGTGTTGGCATGTGCTGAATGAATAAGGCAAATGAAACCCTAAGGATAGGGTGTACGATGAATCAAGTATTTTGATATCAATTCTCAGTATGAGATGTAGTGATGTTTAACAGTTAATTACATGATTTTATTTTAGTACCAGATTGACATGCATTCTATTTATTTAAGAATTTTTAGTTTGTCTGCATGTATAATATAATAATTTCTCGGTAATTACCATAAATTGAGATACTGTTATAACAGTTTTACAAAGACAATGTTTTGTGGTTTGATCTGGAATCAGATCAGATGTGTCCTAGGTTGAAAGACCAATGCAGATAGTTGATCAGAGGATCAAGAAAACTCAAAATCGTGAGAAACCTTTAGAGAAGGTTTTGTCGAGAAACCACAACCTAGAGGAAGCCACATGAGAGTTTTAGGATAGATATGCGTAACACGTTTTCTTTTCTCTTTTAGGAATTTCGGGACGAAATTCTTATAAGGGAGGGAGATTGTTACGACCCATATCAGGGTTAGTCAATAAATACCTCGAATTACGTGAAACACTTTGATTAGTGCTAAGCACTTTGTTAAACATCATGGAAAACTTAAGATAAGACAACATGTGAATCAATAGTCAAGATTTAATCACCTGAGGCAATTAATGATAATTACAGTGTTAATAATTAAGTTAATTAAGTTGAAGTACACAAGTTGCAATTAGAGCTTTGATCCAGTGAAACAATCCATTTAGCATGTTTTGTGCTTTGAGGTTATAGAGAATCCCATGCTTGAAATGTTGCAAGAAGAATCGTCCAAATCGGACCTACGAGGCACAAGCTGTGACCATTTCAATATCTAGGGTTTAAGTTGCAATTTTTCCAATTATTCTTTTTAGTGGGTCGGTTGCTTTCTTTCCCTTATCTTCTTCCTTCTCAGCCGATACTCAATAGAATAGGACACCGCAAGCGGTGCCCAACCAGCCCGATAGAGCAGCAGCAGAGGGCGATTTGAGGTGGGCGATTTTGGGGCTCCCTCAACTCCGACCAACAGCTGACCTCCGCCCACTCCTCTTCTTCTCGTCTTCCTCGCCCTAGGTGCACGTGCAACACCTCAGCTAGCTGGGCATCCGACCTGCTGCACAGAGCAGCAGCCACAGCTATGGCCGGAGCTAGGGCCAGCGGTTGGGAGCCCTCCTGGGTGCAGCCAACATTCCAGAAACGATCACCTCGAGCCCGGCCACCTTGCCTCCGCCCACCTTCCATCTCCTCCCTCCGTAGCCTGCAGCTGAGCTTCATGGCCAAGCGGCCAATTTGCAGCCAGCCAGCTACTACAGCAGCAGCCAGCTAGGTCGCCTAGGACATGCCTTGCAGCAGTAAAAGCTGCTCTCGAGCTCGACTATAAGGTTAGGATACAAATCCTTGGCCATTAGTTCGATTTAGCATTCGATTGAAGCTCAGTTAGATTTACAACTAGGTCAGTTATCAATCGGCCGAGTTATACAGTGATCAGCCGAGTTTCTTTATTAAGTATATCGATCAGTGTTTTGATCGGCCGAATTGGGAGTGATTCGGCCGAGTTTTCTTTATAGGTTATCAAGCAGGGTTCTGATCGGTCGAGTTGCAGGCGGATCGGCCGAGTTTCCAGCCAATCGGCTGAGTTCCCAGATTGGTCGGCCGAGTTTCAGTACTGTGAGTAGTAGTTCATTTAGAAATCATTATTTAACTCAATTTAAATGCTTAATTACTTCTGTATCAGTTAGTATAACTTTTAAACAGTGTAGTACATACAATAGAGTATGTTAGATTCATTGGAACTTGAAATACTTGATATGCTTAATGAAAATGATGAAATTTCCTGTATTATAGTTGCAATGTATTTGCTGATTTAAAAGTAGATGTTTAGCATTGAAACTGGATAAATGATACTAAATCATGTTTAAGGATGACAAAGGATATACATGTGTTTCAAGTGAATATTCAGAATGTGCAATATGCATGAAATGTGATATTCCTATTTATATGGTTATATGTTAATCAGTTAATAGACTTAGGTGCCCTAACACCGTAGAACCCCTTTGACAGATCTGCTTCTTAGGGGTGAAACTCGTGTTGCAACATTATCCGTGCTTGTGTCATGGAGACACGAGGACAAAGAGGCAGTGTCCAACAACAACGCGTGCTTGTGTCACGGTGGCACTGGAGAAAATGGGGGTTATTGCAACATTATCCGTGCTTCTGTCATGGAGGTAACCCCGTGAGACTCTCCGCCTGTGTACTCAGGTTAGAGGAGGAGTCTAGAGCACTCAGAGTAGTACATTGAGGCCGCAGAGCCTATGAGTCAGGCCGGAGAGCCTGGGGTCCTGTGGTAGAGCAGGGCTGGCGTCAGACTTAGCATTTCCTGGGTGTGTCGCTAAGTCTTGTACGGTGGGATCGTAGTTCGCTACGGATCTTCATATGCAGGGTACACTACATATGATTAGGGCATAACAATAATATAAATATGTAATCATATAGGATCACATTAAATTAATATATTCGAACTTTTGTGCCAATTCTATATATATCTGTTTATTTGTTTAAATATCTGTTGTTGCATAGAAATGTGATTATTATCTGCAAATCTGCTATGTCATTAGAACTGCCCTGCTTGTACTGCACTTATGTTTTATTTAAATTTTGTAAACCTGATGAGTTGTTTAGTGATAGCTAAGTGAAATGCTATTCACTGAGTGAGTAGGCTCATACCTCTACTCAAAACATTTTCAGGTCATCAACATCACAGGAATCTGGAGGATCCTTTCATCCTAACGTTTAGTCTGTAGAAGGTTTATGTAGTTAGTAGTTAGAGGTCTCTTAGTCCTTTCCCCTCGATCTTTGGGACAAGGTGTGGGTGAGAGAGAATGTGTATAAAGATGTAAATTAACTGTTATGCTTTATTTTATGTCGAGCAATGTAATATGCTGTAGTCTCTGTTTATATTGCTAGTCAGTTTTAAATAAAAATGCTTCCGCAGTTTGTTTAGATTTAGTTTACATCATAAATCAGATTATCCTATTAATGTCTTTAAAATGTTTTAAAAGTCATGAGTGGTTTGGCTAGTGTGTAATCCCTCCGTCGCGCCCTAATATCGTGATTAGTGGGTAATGCGAGATCGGGGTGTGACATTTTTAGTCGTTATTTTAGGCACATTTTCCTTGATTTCATGTGTACATTAGTCATTTATTTGATTTATTATGCATGAAATGACACAGATTTTCTGTTTCTATTAAATGAATCAAATGATATGACTTTTACTATTTTATGTAATATTTTACACATCCCAAGTGCTTATGACATTTTTGTGTGCTTTGAGGTGCAAGAAAGAGCCACAGACTCGGTGCTATCGACCTGGAAACAGTCAGTGTTACCGACTTGACATCAGTGATGAACCCAGAAACTTGCCCAGAGTTGGTGCTATCGACAACTAAAGTCGGTGGTACCAAATTAGCATCAGTAAGCCCCAGCATGAATCGAGAAAACTCAGTGCTCTGAGTTGGCGTAAGAGAGGCAGATCGAAAACCACAAAACTCAGTGTAACCGAGTCCAGTCATTAGTACTGATATGATCGGGATCGCACGACCAAACCTAAGTAACTCGGTACTACTGACTCACCTAGTCGGTACTACAAAGTCTGCCCGATCAGGCCAGCTGCATATTTCACTCTAATCCAACGGTGGACATTATTTCATACCCTAAGTACCTTCTATGACTTAGGGGGACGTCTGCTAGAGAAGGAGAGGTAGCCGTTTTCATTGCATGACAAAGGGAGAGAGAGAAAAGAAGAACCGAGGACTGAAACTTCAACTGAGGAGATTTGGGCACCTCCAGATGATGATTCTACAGCCGTAAGATACCAGAACGCACGTACAACGGAGGGGATCTTCTGAACAGGTAGAGATTCAGAGGTTGCCTTAGTTTCTTTATGTTTCCCACATTTGTCTTCTTCCTTTTCATGTATTCATCGATGAAAACCATGCAAGGCTAAAAACCTTTATTCCTTAGGATTCGGGAGTAGCCCGGATATACATTATGATTGATTTCCATGCATTAATCTCAGTTTTATCTCTTTCTACTAGATATAAATCTACAAAAGCTTTGTGTTCTACTTGTGCTTGAGCACCATGAGTGGATTGATAGATACTTAGTCATCTCAGGAGAGAGGTTGAGAGTCAGAGAGAATAAATTTACCTGTGTACTATGCCCTTTGGGAAAAGTGGAGTGTAAACAGGAGGAGAAACCTAGAGAATAATCATAAATCAACTAAATCAATCAATAACTGCGGAAGTGGGATTGGCGTTAGATTAGGTAGTGAATTACACTACAGAAGTAGGTAATTCTGGCTACAGGCTCATTATCCAGGAATTGAGATAATAAATATTAGTGTATAGTATTGTCTGTGGTGAAACCACTGTCCTAAGGAATTCACCCCATTTCTGGTTAATTCAACCTTTCATCTATTTTATTTCTACCTTTGTTCTTTCACTCAACCCAATTCAACCATTTACAACCGACTTAGTTGATTTTACTGCAGTTAGTAGTAGTGTACTAGAGAAGCGCTTCCCCGTGTTTGACTTGGGCCTCATAAGGCCTTATTACTTTGATACGTTCACTTGTGTACTATGCACGATAAACTCATGTCAGGTCTCACTCCTGTGGTTATCCACATATTTTAGGTATGTTAGTAGAGAAAGGACATGTTGACCAAGATGTAATAAGAAATAATATATTAACATCTAGAGTGTCCCTATAGTCTCACTTTGTTTAGTGATGGGTGGATAGTTGATGATGGATATGTTAGATTATTCATGTTGGTGTTTCATTATGATCATGAGTTGTAAACAGAATCGTCCATATTATGTTGTTGTAATTCACAATCTCAAATAATTGTGCATTCCTTTTGATGAAATAAATAAAGAAAGGCTACAGTTGATTGTCTGTCACTTCTACAAGTGGAATGATTTAGATGTGTAGTGATACACTTCCATATATCATTTATAAGATTTTTTATGGCATTTTTTCTTAATCAGGTGTTTGTGTGAATCATTCTTTTTGAATCTTTTCAACTTATTTTTGACAATTGTTAGTTTTCCTAGAATTTTGTATAGTGATCTTTCCTAATGATCCTTTACAGTGGATCAATGGGGTGGGTCCTTAAAAAAATGATGTTGACATACATGTCAACTTGATAAACAAGAAATATTATACGTCAACACACATGCCAACATTTTCTAGGACATGTATCTCTAAACATAAGACTCAATTAGCTTATATATAAGGAGTACTTTCTTCTTATATAATCTTTTTTTAATAAGGACTGACATATAATGAACCTCAAATCAGTGCCAATGATAACACCCTAGGAAATGTAGTTCGATATAAATGACTCAATCAGGCAATGCAGTTCTATGTAGATGACTCAATTAGGCAATGCAATAGTTTTTGTTAGTGGACCAATGTCAAGTAATAGATGGAGTTCTAAATAGAAGGCTTGACTAGGTTAAGTAAAATTCAACATACTCACAAAGATCTACACGAGTACTAATGGTTGTTGACAAAAATATTTGATTGGCTTATAGGTGCTTGAATGGTTGGAGTTGTGACTCAAAGAAGTAGGCAAGTTGAAATAGAGCACAATAGATTACGACTTAATTACCGGATTGATTGAAGAATTTGCAACTAGAAACTAAAGACACTTCAGATATAGGTTAATACGGGAGACATTATACATCAAAGTCTAGATTCTACAACTAAATGGTTACTTCAAGCTTTCTCAAGATTCACCCTAACCTGATATCTAGCTGCCTCCCTTGGGTATCTGCACATGAACAGTTGGAATGAGTTACTAACCAAGCAACCCACTAGTGTAGATAGAAAAATAGTCAAAGAAAGTAGCTAGGAAACCTTAATTTTAGTATAAGAAATTGAAAGGATGCGACAGAAACAAATTCTAGTTTTACACTCTAAAAAATACAAAATTCACCTATGGCCAATAACAACATTCACTAATTCTATTATCCAATATAACATCTCAACAAGAACAATGGTAAATGTAAACGGACTATATGCAATGTAAAGAGATCAGGGAAGAAACAAATGATGGGATTAACATGCTTAAGCATTACTGTGTCCCCTATTGCCTCTTTCATTCCACACACTTGCTCTTGTTCATAGAGGTAAACATACAAGGATACGAAGTGTAATGTGAAGTGATTAGGGAAACAGTTCATTAGATTAACAAACTCTAAGATTTTGATGTCTCCTCCTTCTCCCATCCCCTTCTTCTTCATGAACTGGCTACAAAGAATTTGAAGTGGGAGGTGTTGCTTCACTTTCCATCACACAACAAGTGCCATGGTGGAGTGAGGAATGAACCACTTCTCGAGTTGTATCTAGCTCTTGAGTGGTAGCTTCCATGAGTATGTGGTATACCCCCTCCCAACATATAGGGCGGCAAGTGAAGATGGGTCACAAGAATTAGAGGCGATGAGGTCCTAAGACAACATGTAGGGCTTAGAGAGGAGAAAGGGGAAAACTAAGGATTTGTAGGGGGGACATTCAAGCATGAACAAGGATGAAGAAGAGCAAGGAAGAAGCATAAGGCATGGTGGAAGATATATCTCCTTCTCAAAGTGGAACATGTAGATGTTTTGTTATCGAATCACAAAATCACCGTAAACCACCAAGGACCATCGTTGAATCATGAGTGTTGCAAGCATGAACACCCCAATGCCTAAAACTATAAGCACACATAACTTGAAGCATTGTTGGTGAAGGAGGAGATGGAGGGGAAAAGAGATGATAGCCAAGGAGTAGATGTTGGGGTTAAAACTCTACAAGAATGTTGTGAAATAATAAGGAATTATATAAGACAAAACTAGTTCCTTTTCAATCACATCATGGTCATCCGCATGAAGACAAACATAAAGAAAAATCGGAAATCTTTTGTATAAGAATAAAACCTAAAGCAATGATTATAGATAAGGAAGAAATGATATAATCCATTACCAACCACATACCTATATAGAACGAGATCAAAGGTAATAGATGGTTTTGTCATTCACAAAATGTTCTGATAGTTCTTGGAAGTTGTTTTGGTCCTCAAACTTAGTCTTTCAGTTACCTTTTAGGTATAGGATCTTCTTTCCTACTCAAAGTTCTATATCTGCAAATAAGATTACTAAAATATTTTTATAGTAGAGAGGTCATTATATTCCCAGAAAATGGGTCCATGCACGTAAGGACCATATCCAAAAAAGATCGTGTAAGCATTTGTCAATCCTTACTTCCTCTTAAGAACACTAGCAATCATGAACAAAGTATTTAAATCAACAACACAATGGTTGAATGACTTGAGTACTCTCATACCTCAGGATGTGATCGGTATGGACAACCAAGTAGTGGTTAAAACCATCAGGTCTTAGGCATCATTGCTAACACAGAGTCAAAAGGTCATTGGATGATCCTACCAAATATGTTTGAATAGACTAGGATAAGGTTTATCTAAGACACATATAACATTGGACTCAAGAATAACAATCAAACATTTATTAATAGACTAGGATAGATCCTCCCTAAGATACAAATAATGTTATACTTAAAAAAATCATCATCTTGCATTAAATGGGATGTGAACAAGATGAGAACTCTTAATCCTTCTATGGTAGAACCCTTGATTACATGAAATCTAGAGTCCATATGAGGACCCTCAGGCCGTCCAATTATGTCAGTCAAATTAGCCCCAAGTTGGTTGTCCTTTTGTTGGTAACTATTTACAATCCATATTCATACTATACAATCAGGGTATCATGATATTCTCTCATTCTTTAGCGATTCATTTAAATCCCAGATCATTTCTCTTTTTTTCATGATTAGGTTATGTACTAATAAAAGGGTTTCCAAAGTATATAAAAAAGATATTACATTAGTGCCCATAGACCAGATCTTCATCGGGAATAGGATAACTCTTACAAATGATCAAGGAACAAAAAAGATAGGCTTTATCACATATTGTCTTTTGTTATGAGCTATGGAAATATCCACACCTCTACTCAATCTAAGCATTATATCTCAAATTAGTCTTGGAGACTGTCTTAGTTGTTAACTTGAAGATTAATTATTTGCTATAAATCCACATACACTGCTCCTTATTACTATTACTAAGATTTATGATGATTGATTGATTGTGGGGTTTACATTTTTATATATCTACCAATGAACTTGATGTTGTAAAACACACCCAACTATGTGACAAATTATTTGTACACCTTGTGAGTGGACAATCGAGGTTCCTGCTTATATTTTAAGCCTTATAAGTGATCTTCATTTTGCAGTTGTGGATATAATAGCGGATACAGAATATCATTGGGTCGAATACCTAACCAAAAAATGAACTCGAACTAAACTAAACCAATCTGACCTGTTTAGTTTGATTTTTGTGTAGTGAATGGCTTGAATTCGCTTGACAACTTTCCAACCCATTATAAATGGTTCGATACGTTTTATTGGTATTGTATAACAAAATAAGATGGAACCAATCAACCAATACATATAATATGTATTTTTTGGTTATGTGTCTGTATTATGTAAGTACACTTTTCAAATTCTCTAGATGCATCGTACGTATTATGTGCTTTGTTGCCTCTTTCATCAGTCTAGGTGTATAGTATTTTTGTCAGATGGTATCCACCAACATGATTTTCTAATTTGTTGTTACACTATCCTTCATTATTTAAATCAAATTGTTTTGAATGGCTTAATAAAGATGACAGCGATTAGACCGCAGCGCATGATTTTGACACAAACACTTTGATGTTAAGCTCATTTATGGTATACAGATTACAGAGCTGTCTAGTGAAAGAAGGCGCCTTTTAGCTTAATAAATAGGTGATGGTGGACTTGGTGGGTGAAGTGCAGCACGTGCTAAATTATGACGTGCCATTTGTTACTGGAAACTGCCTCATCTGACTAGCCAACACGCATGTGTGTTGGAGGAGGATAGATGTGTGTGTAGCCGCAGGATAGCAGTGTCAGCTGGATTGGGTCCCTCTCGTAATGGGCTGGCGACGGGCGACGAGTTTGTGCTCGTGGATGATTCTTTCTCCACATTTTCCTTACCCTATCGTAATGCGGACTAGGAGTGAGCAAATAATGATCCAGATCGTAAAACCGGACCGGACTGCTCAATTCGGTCCGGTCCGGTCTATTTTGAGTTCGGTCCGGTCCGCGGTCCGGAAATTTCGATGAGTTCGGTCTTCGGTCCGGACCGTAGACCGACTTTTATATAAAATTCATGTATATTTGAAGGTGTATTCTATAATAACTACAAATAAAGTATATATATAAGCACTACTAGTATAAATATTTGATACGAAAGTTATATAATTGTTAGAAGTGACTAAGATTATTGTACAATTAAATAAGTTGTAAAACACGTAAAAAAGGCTGATTACGGTACAAACGGTTCGGTCCGGTCCTAGCACAAAACGGTCCGGTCCCGGTCTGGTCCTACATCAAAACGGTCTCGTCTGCGGTCCATATATTTGTCAAAATTCGATCCGCGGTCCGGTCCGGTTCGGTCCGGTCCGGTTCTGGACCGATGCTCATCCCTACTGCGGACCATGCCGGCTGCCGACGTCCAGGAAGCGTGTACTACATATATCCTGATTGAGGAACCCAACCAATTGTCCTTTGGCCAAAAAACCCAAATAGAATGTTTGGACATTTTAATTACCAAAATGGCATGATTCAAAATTTAATTTCTAAAATGACACGATTATGAGACAATACGTCCCCAAAATAGACACATTGCTTCTGGTAGGGCCAATATATCCCCTCGGAAGATGCATTGCTACTTCAAAAAGCAACGCGTCACCAATGGGGACGTATTGTCTCCCAATGCGTCCCCAGTTTAATTATATACAATTAGCCATATATTTAAAATAATATCTGAAGATAATAAAATAATAGCATAATATTATATTTATTAAAACATAATATTTATAAATGTAGATAAAATATTTAAAATTAATGGATATAATACTAAAATTATATAATAAAGTTTAAAACTATAGAAATAAAGAAAATATATACATGTATTTATTTGTAAACTTAGAAAAAAAAACTAATATAGAAATAAAAATAAGAAAATACTAAAATAAAAACTAATATGTTACTATATAAGACACGCTGGTGCACATAAAATACACACACACACGCACACGCACACACACACACACACACACACACACACACACACACACACACACACACACATATATATATATATATATATATATATATATATATATATATATATATATATATATATATATATATTAAAGATATGATACATAATATCAAAAAAATAAAAATAAAATGCCATCTACATAAAGTAAATATACATGATCAATAACAATAGATAATCAAAATAAAATATATGATACATATGATCATAAATGCAACACATAAAAAATTGTAATATATTATGAAGCAAACTTTTTTATTATGTTTTAAAAAATAATATATTAACATAAATCATAATAACATAATAATATTTGTAACTTTTATCCAGTTCAGTGACAAATATAATATGATAAAATAAAAATTATAATGATTTTTATTTAATTTAAAATTATATGTATCATATATTTTAATTTGATTGTTCATGTTGTTGTTCTAGTATATTTTAATTTGCAATATTGACATGTTTATATTTTTTGATATTATATTTTGTGGCTTTGATATATATATATATATATATCTTATATTTATATATATTGTGCATATCAACGTGTGCTATATTAGTTTTTATTTTTATTTTTTCTAAGTTTACAAATAAATATATATACATGTATATGTATATATGTATATTTTTTATGTCTATAGTTTTGAACGTTACTATATGATTTTAGTATTGTATCCATTAATTTTAAATACTTCTATCTACATTTATAAATATTATGTATTAATGAAATATAATATTCTGTTATTATTTTATTATGTTCATGTATTATTTAAAATATATGGTTAATTGTATATATACGTTAATGTAGATTATATTCATTTAGTAATTTAACATATATATGTATTTATATAACGTACATGATATCATAATAAAAAAAAGTAAGAAAATAAATAAAAAACAATGTGTCCTCATTGGGGCCGCATTGCTCTGCTAGAGGCAATGCGTCTCCACTGGGGACGTATTGTTTTTTAAAGTAGCAATACGTCTCCCGAGGGGACATATTGGTCCCACCAGGAGCAATGCATCCTCTTTGGAGACGTATTGTCTCAAAAACGTGCCATTTTAAAAATTAAACTCAGAATTGTGCCATTTTGATAATTAAAATATCCAAACATGCCATTTTGACTTTTTGGCATTGTCCTTTTATCTATCTATACAAGTACCATTGTCTTTTTATCTTTTTATCTATCCCGCGGTGCCTTCCTCGCTCTCCGTCTTCATACTGTTGCCGACATGACCCAGCTGGGACAAACACGCCCCTCCGGCTGTGACCCGACCGACACCGACGTTTGCCTGCACCCGCCCGACCTGTGCCCAGAGGAAGCCAGTCGTTCGACGTCGACGTCAGAGAGCTCGTGGTCGCTCCAATCGCAAACGGCCACTTCTGCAACCGTGACACAGATGCAAGCCCGGATAATCCTCAACGCCGCCCGTTGGGATGCAGAGCGGCTGGTGGCGAGCCTGGCTGACCCCTACTGGGAAGACCGGGGCGAGCTGGAGACCGCGAAGTCGCCAGCCAAACGGAGAAGCACCGGGAGTTGCTTCACAGCCAACACCAGTCCGCGGCAGGCCGTCACGTTGTCCACGAAGAGGTCGTTGAGGCAGTTTCTCCAGAAGAGGGAGTGCAGGTTGAGGGAGAAGTCCGCTGCAGTCTGCGGTTGGTCCATCACCAGATAACGATGGTGAAGCATACACATGTAGAGATGGCAAATGGGCGGGTTTGACCAACCCATACCCACTATACCCATTCAGATTTTGGGCCAACCCATACTCGCCCCATCAAGATTTTTTTTAGACTATGTCATACTCATACCCACCCCAATAGGCGGTGGGGACCCATAATAACCCATTTGGAGTAATATCATGGAATGGATGAGAATGAATGGATTTAATTTTACTCTGAAGTACAAACATAATAAAAAAACTTTGAAAATTATAAAAATATCTTTTTATAACTTTTTCTACATAGTACAAATGATTCTCACTCCAAGTACATGCATATTCACGCTACATGTAGCCGTGCAACGTTTATCAAAAGTAAACTAGAATCTCCTTAAATCCATTTACGAATCAGTTTGAGATCAACTCTTGCGCTAGCATCTTTTGCAGGAAGCTGGTTCACGCTTTGCACGTTGTCATGGGAATAGTATCAAACACCTTCCACGCGACAGGCTACGAGGGTGCATGTAGAACAGATGCAATGGTGAAAATAAATGAAATCTCGGGAAGTCTGTGATAGTAGGCATGCAACAGAGTGATAGGGGTAAGCGGGGTAAGCGATCTGGGCAGAAATTTTCGATGGGGAAGCCCCTTATTGACATAGGTGAAGTATACAAGCTCGTACTACAACATCAACTTGTGGAGCTTGGATCACGGCAATGAGCGGTGGGAAAGGTCTGCAACCGAGTTGGGATCGTGACAGCGGAGAGGCAAGAAGACATGATGGGCCGCCAGTCATAGCCATCGGAGCTGAGCCATTGGTACAGGCGCGAATTTTGGGATCTCGGAAGCATCACTGGTTCGTTCATCGGCGGCGGCGGTGGCAGGGTCCCCATTCCGCCTCACTGCCGTGAAGATCCCCGCCGTCAAACAGTGCATCACCTATCCCGCGAAAGGTAGACCATCATCCCCTTCGTCGACGTCCACACACTGGCGTCGCTTCCACTGCCACGAACGCCGCAGCCGGACTCCGAGCCGCTACTTTCATCCCGCAACTCCTCTTGGTCGTCAGAAGCAGCTCGAAGCACTGCTCCTCTGCCGCCATAGCCGCCTTCGAGGCGGTGGAGAATCTGTAGAAGCTGGAGCCCCTGGCGATTAGTTGACGGCTCCGCGGACAGGCTTGACAGCAATGACTAGGTGGAACATCAACTATGATTCGTGATTCACTAGATCAAGAAGAGGAAAGGGGGCACGGCGACTACAATGCAACGATCGTACCTCGCAACCGAAGGCAACCCATACGAAAAATGGGTCAGTCGCTCTTATCCCATTGATACCCAATCGCTACTTAAAACCCATTTAACCCCAAAATAATTGGGCCGAAGCATAGTGGGTCGCAGTGGGACGGGGATTTCTGCCATCCCTAGTGCTACTTGTTGACTAATGGCATTCTCGACCCATTTTAGTCTGCCTCTGTTTTGCTGTGAACACTGCCGCTGCTGTGCCACCCCAACGGAATACTTCTCGTTGATTGCAGCTATACCATTATCGACCTTTTCCTTCCTTCGCTTTTGCGAAACACCCGGTCTGTTGCGAGCCTCCTTCCCTCTCCACCACGGGTCGTCGTCAACTTCGGGCTCACCTCGACTCTCCCCGACCGCCGGCGGGTACCACAGCACCAGCTTGCTACCTGCTAGCTAAGTAAGAAAAAGCTTGGCCTTTCATGATTATGCATTTGTCGGACATGGTACTCATTGTATACCGCCTATGTTCAGGGATGCGAGGAATTAACTATCGAAGGCGCCTTCGTAGTATCTCTCAGGAGCGCCGCTTTGCTTCAACAGATGCCTCAAAAAGCGCAAGAAATCGAAGTAACCTCTCAGTGTCATTTGGATCACCGTCACAACAGATGGATAAGCGGTCCTCTTGGAATTCTAGGGTTTCCAAAGTGACAGAATGCAAAGACAATGATTCCAGTATCTCGGAACATCTGAGCACGAACATGTCTGGTACTTTACCGTCTTTCTCAACTCTGCTGTCTTCGATGAATTCTTTCACACGCACCAACAAGCACGACGCGGCTCTAGGGGCCATGGCAGCTATGCAAAAGCTTGGATTCAGAGTAGACGCCTCAGTCATGAACACCCTGTGGCCAGGACTGCCCAAGAGCAGGCAACACATGGAAAAACTATCTGTAACTCCTCACTTTACCAGCTACAATCTTGCTATCCTTGGCCTTTGTCGGGAGGGGGAATTGCTTGCAGCAATGGATTTGCTCAAGGAGATGGTAAACAACGGTTTTGGAGCCAATATATTAACCTATGGCAATCTAATGAACCGTCTTTGTAAGAGTGGAAAAGTGAAAGAGGCAATGGTTTTGATGAAGCTAATGGAGGAGAAAGATATAAATGCTGGCATCATTATATACAATAGTCTTATGGATGGATTGTTTCGTATTGGTAGCATTGATGGAGGTTTCATGTTATTGACAAAGATGCACAAGGAGGGTATCTGCCCTAATGTGGTGACCTACAACACTCTTATTAATGGCTTGATTCGTTCTGGTAACATTGATGAAGGGTTAAAGCTGTTTGATAGCATGCATGGCATTTCCCCAAATGTGGTTACCTACACTTGTGTAATCGATGGTCTTCTAAAAGTTGGTAGGTGGAGCAAAGCTATAGAGTTGTGGAATGACATGGAAGAACATGGTATTCATCCATCTGTTGTTACTTATAGTAGTCTAATCAATGCCCTATATAAAGATGAAAGGAAGCAAGAAGCTATGGCCTTAATAAATAAAATGAGAAAACAGGGTATTAATCTTCAGATTCATACATATACTAGTCTAATTGATGCATTTAGCAAAGATAAGAAGTGGAAGGAAGTCACAGAGCTACTGAATGAGATGGAAGAACATGGTATTCATCCCAACGTTGTTACTTTCACTTGTCTAATTGATGCCCTATGAAAAGATGGGAAGCACAACGAAGCCACAGACTTCATATATGAGATGAGAGAAAGTGGTATCTGTCCTAATGTGGTGACCTACAGCACTCTTATTAATGGCCTGATTCGTTCTGGTAACATTGATGAAGGGTTAAAGCTGTTTGATAGCATGCATGGCATTTCCCCGGATGTGGTTACCTACACTTGTGTAATCGATGGTCTTCTAAAAGTTGGTAGGTGGAGCAAAGCTATAGAGTTGTGGAATGACATGGAAGAACATGGTATTCATCCTTCTGTTGTCACTTATACTAGTCTAATCAATGCCCTATATAAAGTTGAAAGGAAGCAAGAAACTATGGCATTAATAAATAAAATGAGAAAACAAGGTATTAATCTTCAGATTCATACATATACTAGTCTAATTGATGCATTTAGCAAAGATAAGAAGTGGAAGGAAGTCACAGAGCTACTGAATGAGATGGAAGAACATGGTATTCATCCCAACGTTGTTACTTTCACTTGTCTAATTGATGCCCTCTGCAAAGATGGGAAGCACAACGAAGCCGCAGACTTCATATATGAGATGAGTGAAAGAGGTATCTGTCCTAATGTGGTGACCTACAACACTCTTATTAATGGCCTGATTCGTTCTGGTAACATTGATGAAGGGTTAAAGCTATTTGATAGCATGCATGGCATTTCCCCAGATGTGGTTACCTACACTTGTGTAATCGATGGTCTTCTAAAAGTTGGTAGGTGGAGCAAAGCTATAGAGTTGTGGAATGACATGGAAGAACATGGTATTCATCCTTCTGTTGTTACTTATAATAGTCTAATCAATGCCCTATGTAAAGATGAAAGGAAGCAAGAAGCTATGACCTTAATAAATAAAATGAGAAAACAGGGTATTAATCTTCAGATTCATACATATACTAGTCTAATTGATGCATTTAGCAAAGATAAGAAGTGGAAGGAAGTCACATAGCTACTGAATGAGATGGAAGAACATGGTATTCATCCCAACATTGTTACTTTCACTTGTCTAATTGATGCCCTCTGCAAAGATGGGAAGCACAACGAAGCTGTTTTCAAGCATTTAGTTGGTTAATTAGTACAGTTGGTTTCTCCTCTTTATATGCAATTAAATAGATGCTTCCATGAGGTGCTAGTTCTACCATGGAAATGGATGTTGATATCTCAAAACAATCAATTCAATGTAAATTTAATTGCTCCCGTTTTAAGTATTAAATATCTTATATATAAAAGCTCCTCTTTATATGCAATGAAATAGTACGGTTGGTTAATTAGTGCAGTTGATTTCTCCTCTTTATATGCAATTAAATAGCTGCTTCCATGTGGTGCTAATTCTACCATGGAAATGGATGTTGATATCTCAAAACAATCAAGTCAACTGTAAATTTAATTGCTCCCGTTTTGAGTATCAAATATATTATATACAAAAGCTCCTATAAAAGTCTATATCCCTCACATTGGCATGCTAGCACATGCTACTGAGTAAAGCACATAGTGAGAAACTAAGAACCCTGCATTTCAACAGCAATTTCATATTTTCCTTTTAATTCTATGAAAAATCTGGAGTCAACAAAAACCAAGGCTTCATAAAATCAACATGGATCCAGAAAAATATTATACAAGTAGAACTCAGAAGGATGATGAAGGAAATATTATCACGATGGGGCTCATATCATATACAACGGAAGAATCAAGTACTGGGATGAAGCTTGACTTACTACAAGCCATCCTTGTAATGGAGTGGTGATAGGTTGAAGACTAACAAGTAAATGCTTGATACGTTATTGCATTGGATACACTGATATCTAGATAAGTGAATTCATATCTCCACTCTGCTTGGAGGATGATGTTATCTATTTCTCTGCATTATTTATATGGTGGTTCCATAGAACCGACAACTAATAAAACCTGAACCATGATTTTTATCACGGTGTATTGTTTTTATTATCGTCGGATTTGATCATTGCGTTTCATTTGGCCGGATGATTAACATTTTACATGAGAGTTTACCCCTCAGTCTAAGTACATGCATTTCAATTTTGTTTGTAGGGTTTTATTTTTCTTGCAGACATCATGTTTGTAAACTTCCTACGTCTGTGCAATTGAAAGAGAAAATATGAAGGAAGGGTAACATTGTTGCCTTCTAAAATCACACAATTTTCTGTTATTATGAAGAACTAAAGAGCTAAATGCAACTTATCAAAATGCTACTCATATGCTGATTGTCATTCCATTAACACATTAAAGTTTTATGTTTAATTTCTCCAAAAAAAAAGTTTTATGTTTAATAGGTACCACTTAGAGTTTATCATCTAGAAGTTATTTATCCTCTAATAGAAATTTCTCTATAAGGTTATTTGAAATCTGTTTTGTGGTTCCTTCATTGGACCAGTTTTTAAAGTCTTGCATGATTACTAACATATTTGCACCTGAAACTTTGCTTAATGTGATCAATAAAAGCAGATATCCTGTATAAATTCAAGACTAGATTGGAGTTAGTTGATTTTGCTTAATCTTTGGTCATGTATATTGGGTTGAATGCTTCATGTTTAGATAAAGATAAGGCTAAGTCTTCATGTACCCCAAATAATAAGGGATACGTTTCGCTATTTGTTTAGTTTTTGTATCTTTATTTGTGTTTATATATTTTAGTTTTTTTGTTATTTATTTTGTGCTTTTAGTATTTTGTCTTTTATCCCATATTGGTGAACTCTATATCTGCTGACCTGTCTCATACCATATAAAGAGAGGGTCTATCTTGTTTTAGACATCTCAACAATAAAACACTTCATTACTCACACGGTATCTGAGTGGTTTGATCCCCCCAAGCCAACCCTAATGCTTCCATTCCCTCTCTCCTGCTGCCACCTTCTTCTTCCCTATCCTCGCCACCTCTCTTGTTCTTCTCCACCCGCCACTGTAACCTCCACCCATTGCATGTAACCCTTCACCCCGTCCCTTCTTCCCGCTGCTCTTCACTTGCCCACCGTCACCATATGCCGCCCATCACCCCTCCACCACTTATCCCCCTTGCCGTAGATCACTACTCGCTGCTCCTGACCACCCACCGCCTCTGACCCATCCCCACCGCCTATCACTAATCCACCTTCCTAACTCCGTTTCTCCCTTTGCACTTGCTTTTGATCTACCCTTCCAGACTGTTCCTGATATAGCACACCTCTTACTTGGTTTGGATTTACATTTTAAGGAGGGACTTGCTCCCTCTCTTCCACCTTGGTCACATGCCAATCTAATTGATGGCGTGGCGTTGGTTCCTTATTTCTTTTTGTACACATTTATTGAGTTTATGAGATCTACTGTTGTTATTTGGGGTGATGCTTCACGCCGCCTTTTCTATCTGAGATGCTACTCTTCTATATCTTTCTGGTGACTTGTGTGGACTGAGCACATACTAGATTCCATCATGGCCTCCATTGATAACTTAAGAACACTTTGTATGACCACAATAAAACTATATGGTTCTAACTACCATACGATGTCTGCATCATTTGAGTTGCACGTCAATGCTTAAAGCCAATACTCTCATCGTAATACCATTGCACCACCTATCCTGTCGAGACCGGTGATGAGAAAACCAAGCATTCTTTAAGGACGACTCAGGAGTAATGACCTGGATGATAAACAATGTACAACCTAAAATAAGTCAATTATTGCTTCAACTTCAAACTACCAAGGTCATGTGGGATCAATTATCTTATGTTCACGTTAATAAAACCCTAAAAAGGTCTTTGAAAATTTTAAGAATTTGGCAAAGAAAGAATTCTCTAATGATAACTCAGTTGAAGATTATTCTAACCAACACTTTTCACTTTGGGATACATTTGAGGTTTACCATCCCCAGTCATATGACATTACTGAAATCCAAAGGCAGGGAAATGACTACAACTTAATACAATTTTTTGCTGGATTGTCGACTTCCTTTGGGGGAGTTGTTGATAAGATCTTATCCAATGATCCTCCACCTAAATTGCACAATATTATGAAGAGAGTCGAACGCCTTCCGTCTGTTTCTTCTTCACCGTCTGCTTCCTCCGAGACGTAGACTCTCGCTGTCCTTTCTGGTGACTCTAGCTTTGACATAGGCCATGGCCATGGTGGAGGCCGTGGTCATTTTGAGCCATCTGGACCTGGATGTGGTCGGCCCCCTTCTAGACCTGAACGTAGCCAGCCCTCTACTGGACCTAGCAATGAGGTCCACCCTTGGCTCAAGACACTGTAACTTTTGTGATCGGAATAACTGAGTGTTGTTAGGTGAAACATGGATATCCCAAGACACGGGCTAATCATGCCTTTACTGACTATACCGAGGAAGAACCTGCCAAACCTCTACTGCTTTTGCAGATTGGATCCACACTGAATTTGACAAACTACTCCAAGCATAGTCACAAATTCGGTATTCGGCATACGTACGACCAAGTTGAAAAATTCGGGAATAAGGAATTATGCGGAAAATTCGGATAAAAATCGGTCAATGTACGATAAAAGTTTGGTTAACTATTCGGAAAAAAATTCGGCAAAAAAATAGATTATATATATACACACACACACATACACATACACACACACATATATACAAATATATATATACACATACATATAATGATTGAAAATGACCAAACATCGAACTAATTACCCTAATATTGGAAGAAGGGGAAGAAGTGGGAGCAGTAGGCACAAATCAGGGAAGAAAGGGCGAGAATGGAGGAGAAAGATGGAGCGTACATGTAGAATGTCGAGGGTTACTCCTCCTGGTGTGTCGGGGGATAGAGGAGGAAGGTTGGGCGATTTAGTGGAACCCCACTACAAGTAAAAAAGGACGTGGAAAAAACAAATGTGAAGCAAAAGTACATAACTGTTTAAAACGACAAAAAAATGTATTAAACACGTTTAAAATGCAATACGCGTATAAAACGCGAAATGAAACGCGTTTAAAACGTATTATTTGGTTTGGAGTTTAAAACGCCCGTCATATACGACACATGAATAATAGGCGTTTTAAATGCTTTAAAAAACAGAGTATATTGTGACTATGACTCCAAGAGAGACTCCCTACTCCGACTAAGGCTGCATGCCCTAATGATGATTCTACTTTTCTAAATTCCTAGACTCCCTATGGTAAAAAACAAATGGGTCACTGACTCTGGTTCTTCTACTCATATTTTTGGCAATTCTACACTCTTTTGTGATATGACTGCTTCATCTATTCCCTTTGTCACCATAGCAGATGGCACTCAATCCCCAGTACATGGGGTTGGAAATATTCGAACATCGAATAATTTTTTACTCAGACTGGCCTCATATGTTCCTCGATCACCTCTGAATCTACTTTCTATTAGTAAAACTATCAAAAAATTTCAGTGCTCTATTACGTTTGACCCTAATGGACGTGTCTTTCAGGATCCGCATATGAGGATAATGATTGGTTTGGGCCATCAGGGACCAGACAAATTATACGATCTTGACGCTCTACAAGCTACTCCACTACTATCTTCATCAGTTCTTGGTCTTCAGTGGCACTATCGCCTGGGTCACCCTTCTACCTCAAAGCTCGGACACTTAATTCCATCTATGCATGCCAATTAGGCAAACAAACTAGATGTGTTTTTAATATTTTGCATGCTGATAAAGACCATGTTTAGTAATGAGTGTGACATTATTTCGCTATTTTATGACCTTTATTGATGATTACTCTCTGCTACTTGTTTGTTTTTACTTAAGGAAATGACACATTTTCTTGACATGAATAGTGCTTTTTTGTTGAAATTAAAACTCAATTTAATAAGCCCATAAAAATCTTTAGGATAGACTATGCCCTAAAATTCATGCAATACTCGGTCAATACTTTATGTAAAAAAGTTGGCACCACGCCACCGTTCGACAAACATCATGTTCCTGCACTCAACAGAATGGTCTTGTAGAGAGAAAGAACGATCATCTTCTAGAAGTTGTTTTGACCAAGGTTGTCAGACTCTAACCGCCCAACGAATCAGTGAGGCCTCTGGTTCCCAATTCACTGGTTCAACTAGTGGTCTGTCCGGTTCAAACTGTGACGCCAACATGATGTCACTAGTAATTTAAAAATATATAAATGTCTTTGATACTCATGGAAAATATCCTTGCAAAAGTTATGAAACACAAATAATAGCACACCTGCTCACAATAACTTGATAAGCAGAGCAAATAACAAATATATTCTATTCATTGACATTTATATACCAACATTTATATAGTATTTAAAATTTATTAACAAAAATAGCAACAACAGTACATTTACTTGCTAAGTGAGAGAACTGACCGGTTGGGATAAAATCGGGCCGGTTCACTGGTTCAACCGGTCGGTTCAGTGGTTTGATGCCGGTCAGACTTCATTTCCGACTTTGGGAGGGGACCGAACCGGTAGAGTGACCGGTTCGCAGTTCAACCGGACAGTTAGGTTCGGTTTTGATAACCATGGTTTGGACAATTATGTTTGACTATCACGTCACTAAGATGTTTTGGGTAGTTACCTTCCCACTTCATGTTTGATAAACCGAACCTCTCTTCTATTTTAAACAATCAAATCCCATTTAGTATTCTATACCCCGAGGCTCCTTTTTTTGGGCCCCTTAGAAATTTCAGAAGTACATGTTTTGTGCACTATGTTCAAACTAGATTAACCAAACTTGACTCGAGGTCTACAATTGTATCTTCTTTAAGTACTCCAAAATTTGAAAGGGTACAAATGCTATGACCCGACAATTAAGAAATGGTTCGTTAGTGCAGATATAGTGTTTTTGAAGATACACTATACTTTCTGAGATGGTATCAACTCTATGTATTTTACCTGTTGCGCCATATTCTGCAGAGCCTGTTGTTGTTCCTCTCAAGTTTACCAAAGACGCCGCAAGAATACAACTCCCTCTATGGCTCCTCCATCAACCAATCCTCCATCCTCATCGACAGATCATGACAACAACTAGGTACCTTCTGACTTGGATATTTTGATTGGCTTATGGAATGGGGTGCACACTTGTACTTGACATCCTCTAAGCAATTATGTTGTGATACTAATCTTGGTTCAAGTTTGCCAATTTGAGTACCGCTATTTCCAATGTCTTTGTGCCTAGGACTACGGCTGAAGCCCTGACACATCCTGCTTGGCGTCGTGTCGTGGAGATGGAAATAGGAGCTCTTCATACACAACATACATGAGACTTGGTAGATGCCCTTGCTCATGTCTCTCCTATGGGTTGTAGATGGATCTTTACTTTAAATATCAACCTGATGGTACAGTTGAATGCCTTATGGCTTGCCTTGTTGCTAAAGGCTATACACAGACTTATGGTGTAGATTACTTTGAGACTTTTTTTGGCCTGTATCTCGTCTTAACTCGTCCATTTACTTATATCTGCGGCTGTCAATAAAGGCTGGCCTCTATTCCAATTAGATGTCAAAAACACCTTCTTGTATGACGATCTGCACGAGGATGTGTATACGGAGCACTCTCCTGGATTTGTTGCTCAGGGAGAGTGTTCTAAAGTTTGCTGCCTAGGAAAAGCCATTTATGGCCTAAACTACCCAAGAGCTTGGTTTGATAAATTAAGTCAAATTCTTGCTAAGTGTTAAAGAGTCTATATTAGCCTATTTAGTCAATAGGTTAATTAGTTAGTGGGCCTTTAGTGTCTCAGCCCATTTAGATTACTTGGGACACAAGTCTCAGGGTTTCTCCCTTGCTCCTGTATATAGGACAGGGTTGTCCAGTCTTGTATTCATCTTATCCCATTATATTCAATACAATCTTATTTTTCACATGGTATCAGAGCAATGCTCCTAACCTAACCCAACCCAGCGCAGCCGCTGGTTGCCCGCGTGAACAATGTTTCCGGCGGTGAACAGTACGCGTGAACAGTAACTCCGACGTGAACAGTACGACAGAGTGAACAATAATTTCTGCATGAACAAAGCGTGTTCGCTCCCGAGGGAAACCTAGCTGCCGCCCCTCGTCTTTTCCAGAGAGCAACTGAGGGGAAGAACCCCAGCCTGCGGGCAGCCGCCGTAGCCATGGCTTAGGCCAGCCGCCCGCTAGGCACATCCCGGCCTCCATGGCTTCTCCTCCTTCTTAAGATCTGATTTTATTTCCGTACGCCGACGCTATCCATCCCGCCGCCGCATCAAGCCGCAATATCAAGCCGCCGTCAAGCCACCATCAAGCCGCCATCAACAGCAGTAGTCAACATCACCATCACGCCGCCGCCACATCCTCTTGCATCCAGTGCAAGTGTCGCGACCAGCAACAGAGCCGTTGGTTCCCAACAGTAATACTGCTGCCGCCGTTGGCCACAACCATCAGCGGAGTCGCAGCCGCCGTCGGCCAGGACAGCAGCAGCTGCTGCCTGCCAATGCGCCTCCCATGCCCACCGATCGTACGCCTGACGCTGTCAGCGCACATCAGCATTGCCACCGCCGCCAATCAGCAGCGACAACCGCAACCAGTTCAACCATCCTGTTGCTGCCGATCACGTCGCCACCAGCCGCATGTTCCATTTTTTAGATGTTCATTCTAGATGCACTCCAAAGACCTTCCAAGCTCGAGAATCTCCAGTCTGCAGAATACAATTTCAAAGAACAGAGGCGCCATCATATGATTTAGGGGGAGTATCAATTAAAGGGGAGTATCAAATTTTGTATGGGGAATTATATTTATCTTTTATAATTTTTATCTTTTCTTTTATTGAGTCTTGTAACCTCCAAGCTTTGGACATGTGTTTCACCCATGCTCCAGCTTGAGGGGGAGTGTTAAAGAGTCTATATTAGCCTATTTAGTTAATATGTTAATTAGTTAGTGGGCCTTTAGTGTCTCGGCCCGTTTAGATTACTTGGGACACAAGTCTCAGGGTTTCTCCCTTGCTCCTATATATAGGACAGGGGTGTCCAGTCTTGTATTCATCTTATCTCATTATGTTCAATACAATCTTATATTCTTCACACTAAGTTTAACTTTAATTGCTCACATTTTGATCATTTGGTGTTTGTCAAAACAACTTTGGGCTAGTTATTCTGATTGTATATGTAGATGATATCATCCATTTTGGAAGTGACGATCATGATATTCGAGCTTCCATGGAATATCTAAGCAAACACTTTATTACTAAAGATCAAGGAAAATTGCACCATTTTTTTGAAATTGAAGTATCCCATTCCTCTTCTGGAGCATGTCTATCTCAACGCAAGTATATCCTTGATCGATTACAAGAAATTGGTATCTTGAGAGCCAAGCCAGTAAGAACACCTCCGGATTGTCTATCTCAACGCAAGTATATCCTTGATTGATTACAATAAACTGGTACCTTGGGAGCCAAGCCAGTAAGCACACCTCGGGATCCCAACACTAATTGGGATGTTGATTCTTCTCCTTCCTATTAGTATAATAGACTTGCAATGCAGGAAAATAATATAATAACGATGGAAAATGTTTGTTGTAAATGTACCAAATTTCACTCGTTATAACTATTAATGACAAGAAAAGAAATTCGTCGCATGTTTTTGTTACTGGTCTTGCCGTAAATAAAATTTGTGGCGATTAATTTCAATTTGTAGTTATTGGTGTTAACGTCAACTTAGATATTTTGTTGTTGGTTATAACAATAAAAAAATGGTTAGTCGTTGATAATATTAGCGATTACATGATTTTGCCACGCATACCAATAACGGTAATATAAATTGTTAGTCATTAGTAGTATTAATGACCACATAAATATGTTGCATATACTAATAAGGACAAATTTTCCAGTTTGATGGCCACATATAGTAGAGACATCTTTTAGGGTCGTAAATACATATATTTCAAAAATAATTTTTAGAATAGTCCCATATCGCTGAGCTCTGGGGAGGTCCTGGAGCTTATAAGGTGTGTGGTCCCTTCACCCATTGCCAATTGGTTTTGGGTTGAATACCACACATTCTAATATGGTATCAGAGCGGACCCCACGAGATAAGTGTGAGGACCACACCCTACCTAAAAAAGAACAAGTGCAAGCCCACAAAAGTGGCTGCACTTGAGGGGGGATGTTAGAATAGTCCCATATCGCTGAGCTCTGGGGAGGTCTTGGAGCTTATAAGGTGTGTGGTCCCTTCACCCATTGCCAATTGGTTTTGGGTTGAATACCACCCATTCTAATAAGAATCATACATATTTTTTCTTAAAATATATAAAACAATCAAATGATTTTGTACATCTAAATTTGAAACCTTTCGTTGGAAGATGCTTCTTTAATAGAGAACCAACACACCTCAAAGGTGCCCTTGGTCTATTTGCAAAGGTCTCTTGAGGTCCCTAAATTGAAATCACCCAATTTTGAACTACACTGGGCACACGATCAATCACTTTTCATTGTATCGTCGAATAACCTTTATTTGGTGAAGTAGAATTCTGATCTATGGATTTCACTATGAAGCTTGAACAAATCTATATAGCCGACTATTCTTTTTGGGAGCTACTTGAATTATTTCCCCACTTATTCTCATATGTTTTAGTTTTTCTCATCAGTATCAGCTGCTTCAACAAATGACTCAAGAATACCATATGGACTTTCCCCATCAGCTGCTCCAGTAACTTTTATGCTCTCAGACCTATAAATAGAATTTGGATGGAAAGCCCACAAGAGGATAAAAGGAGATAGAGAGCACATACCACATGACTGGAACACTTGATATTGGCAAGTAAAGAAACATATAATGGCGCAATATCCAAATCAGATTTCATGCGAGCAATTATGAAATAGAGATATGCTACATGTTGGTGTTTGATAGCGAGTTAGCAGAAAGGTAACTCAAACTTAATATAACTACAAGCAGTGGTGGATCCTGAAAGTGACATTAGGGGGAGCCGAGTCACACTAGGGGGGCTGATTTCAAGTTGAAAAAAATATAGACCAGTCCAACTATAGAGCTTGTTTGTTCATACTTTGTCCATAAACTTATATGTAATGTGTTATATTTTACCATAATGTTAGAATATAGCCTATTTAGTTAATAGGTTATAAGTCTATTGCCTACTTGGGCCTGTTTCCCATGGCCCATTAGGGTTAGTCCGCTTCCTTTGTGCCTCCTTGTAATAGCCTCCTTTCCTATATATAGGATAGGGGTGTACATATCAATACAACAACACAACATTCCCGTATACACTTCTTCACATGGTATCAGAGCAGTAGCCCTGAGGAGAGAACCCTAGCCGCCGCCCCTTCTTCCCTCTTCTCTCTCCGGTGCCAGATCCAACCCTAGTAGCCACTGCCCCTTCCTCTCCTAAAGAGAGCACAAGGAGAGCGCCCCCGCCTGCGGGCGACCGCCGCCGCCTCTTCCATGGCATAGGTCGGCTGCCGCTATGCACTTCCGACCTCCATGGCTCTTTCTCCCACTTTCACATAGATTTGTACGTCGGCGCCAACCTTCCCGACATACAATCTATGTTTTTTGATCCAAAGCTATTTGCCGATGCCATCCTTCCCGACCATTATCTAGGAAGCCACTGAGTCTCTCTCGTGGCCGTCATCATAGTCATCATTGTCTTTACTTTTCCCAACATGTCAAGCAGCTCCATACCCAGCCGCCGCCATTGAAGCAACCACGCCAAAGCAGATCTGCCTTTCGCTCCAGCAACCACCGCCATTGTCTTCACCGCCTCGTTGCCTTGCCGTCTCTGTGTTGAGCCGCCGCACATCCATCATCTCTGCGTCCAACCGCTTCATTGTTACACCACATCTCGGGACCCTGGACGTCACTAATTTCCGTCTAGATCCGGCCGTGGTCAAGCAAGGAATCACCTCTGTTCATGATCAAAGGAGTACAAAAGACAACGCTAATTCCCATCGACCCATGATGCTATTTCTTGGGGTACTTATCTCCTTGATGGAGCGAATTCTCGTCGAGATTGTGCATCAGCCCCTGCCTACACGGCGTGTTTTCCAAACAACATGGCGTGTCGCGCTTCAGAAATCACCCTGACGGCGCGATGTTTCGTCCAGAAAGCAAAAGACACGGCGTGTCGCTCAAAACACACGCCGTGTTCGATTCCAAAACTTGTTCTGACGGTGCATATCACAACAAACACAATGTGTCGGTGAACATCTGAGTTATGCCTCAGCCACAGCGTGTCCACTTGGAACACTGCGTGTCCCCGGAGATCCAGTTCACGCCTCCGACATCCGACATGGCGTGTCTTGTTCCCACACGACGTGTTGTTGGGAGCCGTCAAAGCTACACGGCGTGTCAGCAACCCACACAACGTGTCATCAGGAGTCTGCGTCTTACCCCTGACAAGTCACACGACATGTCCGAAGCAGTCAGACCACTTCCAAATTCAGTAATGACGTCCTTCAAAGGTCCATCTCTCCTCCAATACTTGTGATAATCGGATCCTACTATTATTTTTTGACCCAACAATTTTTTTTTCCCGGGGGCTCCGCCCCCACACCCCCACATTTGTCGAACTAAGGGCAAATGTCCTTTTTAGGTTAAGATCCATTTATTTTCCCTATTCAGATCTTAATTTGGGTATTTTTGCATATTGATTCCGATTATCGATTTTCATGCCGAGAAACCATTCCTGCAGTGCCACTTCCTCCCTTGCTGAGCAAAATTCTGGTATTGTATCTCTTCTTTCTACCGATGCTTCCATTACGGTAGTCTTCTTTTTGCACCTCTCATTTGATCTTTTTCCTTTCCCACCCTCCCATCCCTCATGTGTGTGTCTTTCCATGTGCGGGGGGTCATATTTCCCTTTTTCCACACCATCTACTCACTCTCATCGTATTTGGTGTGCGGGGGGGGGGGGAATAGAGGAAAGAGAGAGATAGAGAGGAGGGTATGAAGAGAACATGAGAGAGAGGATATGAGGAGAGGATATGAGGAGACAGACATGAGATGAGATAAGATAAGATGATATATTCCAGGCTATCTTCATGGAGCTTCGTATTGTTCAGCACATCTGGTTCCTTGATGTCTTTGTGGCACGTCATTCCCACTTAGCATCACATTACTTTTCAGACAACATTGAAGCATCTCACAGTTGCAACATTGACACCAAGACTCCCGCGTTCATATTGCATTATGTATGCCAGGATAAGAGCTTGTTGCGCATATTCCGGCCTCTAGTCCCTTTGGTGTTGATGACGTTCCAGTTGATCATCCGTGCTGCGTTGATGGTGTTCCAGATGATTGCTTCTTCATCCTCGAAGCTCGTTTTCTTCAAGCCTGTGCCAAAATTGTATCTGCAAGGATTCATCCAGAGTGATCTTCACCGAGTTACTTCGTCACGTCTTCTCCGAGTTGCATATGCTACTACTGTGTTGAGACGCCACCTCAGCACCTCACCAGCATGTTCGTGACATGTTATGCATGTCAGTGGTCATCTGCGCTAATTCTAGTTGACTACACTTCTCAGACAATTCAAAGACATCTCCACTGCTACATCGACACTGTGCCTTTGCGTTCGTGCCATGTTATGTACGTGTCATGTGTTAAGTGTGCTTATTCCACTCCACATTCCTCTCCAGTGAAGACGACGTAGTCGTGGTATTTATGATTGTCTGCTTCAGATGTTTTTCATTCCAGATGCACTTCAAGAGAAAGACCCTTTTCAAAGCTCGAGCTTCTCCAACCTACAAAATACATCTCAAAGAGGCATCATCATATCTTTTCAGTTTGAAATTATTGTTTAAGGGGGAGTAATAATTTTGTATGGTGAGTGACATATCTATCTTTCATTTGTCATTTATTTCTTATCATTCAATTAAGTCATGTAACTCCAAGCTTGGACATGCGTTCACCCATGCTCCAGCTTGAGGGGGAGTGTTAGAGTATAGCCTATTTAGTTAATAGGTTATAAGTCTATTGTCTACATGGGCCTGTTGCCCATGGCCCATTAGGGTTAGTCCGCTTCCTTTGTGCTTCCTTGTAATAGCCTCCTTTCCTATATATAGGATAGGGCTGTACATGTCAATATAACAACACAACATTACCGTATACACTTCTTCACACATAAGTTTATAATTACATTTTGATTTTTGAATTTGGGAGGGCCCCCTACCCTCTCCCCTAGATTCGCCCCTGACTACGACTTTTTAAGCAACCTAGATAATAAATCATGAGCATGTCATTTCAAATTAATCGGATTTAACATTAAATGCAAGCATACACATCATGATCATAAGTATCATTCATACCAACATCTAGAGAGTGCATTTTGGAATAGCATTTGCAGAAACATGCCAAGTATAAGAAAAAGCATTCGCTACAGCTATGAGACCATCCTGGACGAGCTCACTTTACAGCAGATTTTATTACACATACAGAGGCAGTAAGGAACTAGGATTAAAAGGAGAAACTGAAGCTGAAGCTTACTTCCACGATTCTGTTTGCAGTTTCCTTGACAAACACTAAGCTTATAGTATTGGAGATAACATTGGAGTTGTCTGGTTCATTATGGGAAAGCCCAGACTCAGATAGAATCATTTAAGGAATTCACTTCTAGTTCTTGAATGGACAACAGCTTCGGTTTTCATAACATTCTCATGGGAGTCTTCAAGGAAAGCGCTTTGCAGTTCACTTTGGCGGCTGCTTTAGTTTTCAGCTGCTGAACATCATAAAATTTAAAGAAATGGGAAGCAGGTGCTGGTTGCGAACAGAAAGACGTGGATTGTTTAGAGTTTGATTCCTCTGAACCCGGAGTTAAATATATGAATGATGACGAGTTTTCACTATCTGCTGATTTTTCCGGCCAAATTACTAGCTTATGTTGTGGACTTGGCCTTAGGTCTAAATGGCAATAAAGGGATTCCTCCCGGGGAGCAATTGATGGGTCTAGTTCTCAAACTGGAACACTACCAGGAAGGCATGAAGGCCTCTTTAAGAGGACATATCTGGAATCTACTTCTCAAAATGAGAAGCACAGAGCTGAACTTACATCATGATCAATCATACATAAATAGATTCGAAGTATAATCTTTTCATTTAGTAGATGCATTCATTAAGACATTCATTAAGCACGGAGGTGCTGAGCTAATGCAGCAAAGCCGAACAATTACAATAGCCCTTGGAGGAAAATGTGGCCTTGATGGTGCATATTTTGATAGAGCTCCTGGACATTATAAAAAGTTAAAGAAATGGGAAGCAAATGTTGGTTGTGAAAAGAAAGATGAAGATCATTTAGAGTTTGATTCCTCTGAATCTAGAGTTCACAATATGAATGATGATGAGTCTTCACTAACTTCTGGTTTTTCTGGCAGATAAACAATCCTAGAGGCTAGAACTCAACAACAGATATTGCCCTCGTTGGCATGCCCAATTCTAGCAAAAGCACCCTATTAGGTGTCATCTCCAGGGCCAAGCCTATTGTGGGCAACTACACTTTCACAACTCTGAGGCCGAACTTAAGGAGATGAATCTGTACTGACTTCTTTAGTTCTTCATGACTGTTGTTGATATACAAAGAACCATCAAAGGTGCTCCCGCGAACTGCGGGTTGGGTCTTAGTTTCCTTTGCAATTTAGCAGAACAAAGTACTAGCTTATGTTGTGGACTTGGCCTCTAGCCTGGATGGCAATAAAAGATTCCTTCTTGGGAGCAGTCAGTTGATCTAGTTCTTAAATTGGAACACTACCAGGATGGCCTCTCTAAGCGCCCATCTCTAGAAGTGGAAAATAAGCAAGGAATGAGGTATGCATATTCCAATTTGAATGCCGTTTTGACGATGTGGAAACAGAAATTTTTGGAAATTTCGACGAAAATTTTGATAAATGCAACAGCTCCCATTTTGAAGACAAAATGAACGGATTAAGCCATGAAATTTTGCAGGTCTGATCTCTGTACTTTTAAAATTTTGCATGAGGTAGGTTGCGGATCAACATTGTAACAAACCGATTCAGATTTGTATATAGTATAAAAAATGCACAAGCATACATTTGGAAAAAACATTGAGTATAATGTCTCATTTACAAATGTAACTAGGAAATATTTCCTAGTGCGTGGAGCCGCAATGAGATAGTACATAAGCCATTGTAGATTCGTATCCCTCAGAGATAGTACATAAGCCATTCTAAATTCGTATCCCTCAGTATCTAGTGCAAGAATCATTGTTTAGACCACATGATTCTATGTTACCACCTGTTCAGTTCAGTTAGTGATGAGAGTGTTTGGATTTTTCGTTCTTCTCTAGTTTTCTATCCGATCACTTTTTTGAAGATCTTTCTACTGATTTACTAGCCTTTCCTTTCATCTATATATTACTTCTCTCCTTTGAGCATAAACATCCTTTTATGAAGGTTTTTGTTTTGCACATGATCGTCACATCATAGAGACCCTACCCACACACAACTTTTGTTTCCATATATTACTCTATAAAGTAGAAAATCAAAGAATATCTTACATAAAGCATTTATCTTCTTAAATAAGTTAGGATATCTGCTGAGAAAACTCATAACACATATGGGTTTGATTATTCAATGATTCATCACTTTGAAGCATGCCCGAACAACCAACCACAAACAGATCTTTCTAATCCTTTTGTACTACTAAAATTCTATTTTACAAAATACACTTCACTTATATTTCTTATATACACATAAAAGCTGAAAAATAAATCTAGCAACATGTACAGTAGTCCACACATTCCACTCAAGTAACTTGTAGAGCTCTTTCTAAGAGATAATTATCCCCTCAATCAAATTTGGTTCCAAAAACTTCTAACTACCTGTCCATATGCGTAATTTCCCAGTGTTCAACTCAGAAACCTAAATTGGATTTGCTGATATTCACCATCACACTCACATCAACCATAGCTCATTATAAAAGTCATTATTCAAATTGTAAAAGGTAAACGAGGGTAAGGAGTTAGGTTAAGATATTGTTTATGAACATTTCACTATATTTAGGACTCTTCAAACATATTTTACGTTAGTTAGGATGCTGATGAATGCATATTCATCACTTTGATCACATTGTTTAGGTCAATTATTTAGGACATTACGTTCCTTATTTTCTTTAATTTTGGGAACTAATTACAATTTTCTTATTTTTCTTTCTTTAATTACTAGATTTCTCATTATTTTTTCCCCATTTTGTAGGTATTATGTCCCTTGTCACTCGTTCAAATCCAAGATTGTAACTTCATTTCCTCAAGAAATTTGAAGATTAAGAGGCCGACTTCAGCCTCCTAGAAGCCCAATCGGTTGACTCGCCCCCTCCGATCGATTGACTCAATAGCAGACAGGGAGAAGCCGCAAATTTCCAACCGCTCGGCTGGCCATCCTAGTCGCTCGACTCAACCCTATTAAGGCGTGTTTTGCATGGTCAAACCAGTTGACTCGCCTCGAACCGGTCGACTAGAATTCTTGGCGCCGAAGCATCCAGTCAAACAGTTAAGCATCCCTTGCTTGAGAATAACACAACATTTAAGCTGGTTGACTGACTGGCCACCCATTCGATTGACTGGCACACCGACTCAAGGATTTTCCAGCCGCTGCCATGCCCTATTCTAGGGTTCCGAGGATGCTTTTTCCACTATAAAAAGGAGGGGGGAGTGCACAAACACATCATCAACCCCCCTATCATCTAGAACTTTGCCCGAGGGAACAAAGCAAGGAAAGGAGAGATGGAGTCCGCAACGTGTTGTTAGCAACATAATCTCTATTCTTCCTAGCTTTGTTCTTGTTTCTATGAGTGATATGGAGTAGTCCTTCCATTGCTGGGACATGGGGAGTAGCCCCATGAGCCCCATAACTTGTCTTAGCAAACTGTAATTCCTTTAAAATAATAAAAGATGAGTCTTTATTCATTTAACAACGTGAATTATGAACTGATCATTTGTACTTCATGACCGTTATTATTCATAACGATGAGACCTCAGACTTGTGAACCAGGACATCGAATAGAACTCACATGTTCCTTGATGAGACCTTGGACATGAACTTGTTGAATGATTGAACCAGGACCTGCAGAATGATGAGACCTCGAATCTACGGGTAGTTTAATCTATTGGATCTGTTTCCGAAAGGAACAAATCTACATGGTCCTAATCTAACTTTATCTAAAAAGGAATTAAAACTGGTTAAGATATTATGAAGGCCCATGGGGGTGAAACCCGTACTTCCAACATTTCCCATCAATTGAATTAAAACCCAATCAATTCTCCTTTCTGCAAGTTCACTTTCTTTTGTTCTAGTTCTTTTGATAAATTATTTTAATTATGCAATTTTACTTTCTTGTTTTAGTTTATTCAAACTCTTAAAATGGGAATTTACGTTTTTTTTCATCGCAATTTGTTTTTGATTGACGCTTAATAACGCCGTTCCTTGGGACCGATCCCTTCTATACTCAAATCAAACCGCTTGTTTACAAGTGGGTAGTTTGCCGTTAAAAGGGTAAACTCTAGGGATAATTTCCCTAGTAGATTTGGTGTGTTCGCGGCGACACATCAGATGCTTCATATGCTTCCAAAGAAAAAACATAGAAACGAGACAATTGTTGTCACATATTAGTAGTAGAATGCCTCATTCTAGACCCAACTAGCATGCATCTTTGGTAATTAGCTTAGCCACACATTGTTTATAAATAGTTTAGAGTACAATTCAAAGATAATTATATTTTATAATTGGAGCAAATAGTATAAAGCTATACAAAACTATTGTTGAAATCAATAATTCGTATAGAATGAAATGTCAAATTGTTTCTTCAATGCACTTGATTCTAATAACTGGTCAGATCATTACTTTTCCGAATTTTAGATTTTCTTTCTCCACATTATTTGCTCCTAGTTGCAAGATATGAACTTTCAAAGAGATATCTGTGCTTTTCTGCCATATTTTTGGCCTACTTGGCAATTTTATCTCAACCTGCGATCTATAGGCATTTACTATAAGGAATATACAAGGCAAAGGCCTACACATGAATTCTGAAAGAGAGGTGCAAGTTTCAGCAGTATGCAGTTATGAGTGCAAGAGAAAGAAAACAGAAAATGGCCGACCTTTTATAAAGAGACACTACGGAGAAACGATATAGAGCTCATTCATCAGATTCTGCCTCAAACTCTCACCGGATTATTTGTGCAAGCTCTTCTGTGTCTCATTGTGGTAGGTGATAATATTACCTTTGTTGTTGGCTCAGTTTGTAGATTACTAGACAAGGCAAAGCAATCTGGTATGAATGCCATTTATTGTAGTTATATACCTCAAATGCTCACCAGGATAGAGGCTCATGTATGGAAAACATAGACAGTACTCAATTTTCTTGATATGCTAAAGCTCGTGGCATTCATGGTGATAAGCAGTATACCTCTACATGTTATAGGTCTTGGAAACCAATCTTGTAATACTTTGAGGTCAGAAATATGTGGTCAAAGGGTGTAGTGCAAATATTGGTTTTAGGGCTATGGCTCATGCAACCTAGGAGTTGTGTGGGAGAAAGATCTTCTATAAGTATTTATCTAACCACTCCTCTACCTATATTGCACAAGAACAAGACAACTATCTCTTAGCTAGTAGCCTGGTCTTTCACAAAAGAAGCAAGCATAACGAGGTTGACAACCCTTTTGTTATGGAAGTTGATCACTTACCCCACTCACAAATTTGAGGACTAGGCCGCCGATCTAGCCCCGACTCAACCGTGGTGTATTTATGCTTCCTAGTTGACCTAGCCCTAACTCAACCTAAGGGGAGAGAGTGAGATATAAATGACCATTTATTACAGTGAACACATACTATGATTCATGCAATTTATTTAATGGAGAATTCATGGAAAGGATAAAAAAAAAGCTACTCAGGGCACATAGTAGGTAGCTCGTACCTCATTTGAATCAGAGTAGCAGCATAATATCAAGCATAAGACGCTAAAACAACCATGTTGGTCAGCGATTAATTTTCTGAACTGATAAAGTGGGTTCCTCATATGTTTACGTATATGAAATAGTGTGGATTGGTAATTGGAAAAGTAATACCCAGCTGGATGATAACTTCTTACGCACATGACTGTATGTCAAAAATATCAAAAGTGTTGTGATGTTAAGTCCAGATGCCCAACTGACTGATCACTTAGGAACGCGGTTAAAGGTAAGAAAAATATCAAAAGAGTTGCAATGTTAAGTCCAGGTTAGAACGAACTATTGAATATTACTTTCACTATCATGGGATTCATCCATGAGTTTTCTTATGTGGAGCTATCTGCGAACTACATGCCTTAAAAAATTTCCATGCCTACTCACCCATTTCCTGTCCCCGAGAAACCCCCTGATATTGACATTTTTTAGACCCACTCTTTACATCTTACTAGCTGGTTTATGTAATGTTATACCTGATGATTGAGGACTGCAAAAGTCTTGAGTGTTATCATTACAAAATGAGATATCTTCTCCTAGCCAGTACTTTACATTAAAGCCTGGAGGGGAGAATTTATATTATTTGTGAAACAAAAATTTGCAAGTTGGAATTTTATCACTTAAGTATCATGTGGCATAAAATGAGAAATGATAACAAGAATTTTCACAACATATTAGTTACTGTAATCATGTAGACATTACACACAAACTTAGTAAACTTTTATTATTCTATCTTTCTATTTTATAAAAAAGTCTTTATAAGAGAATAAATTCGCAGGCATATAACTATGAGTAAATCAAACAAATTTGAAAAGAATCTTGCAGCATACTCGATGTCCATTTTATCACTGATAGAAGCCAATTGTACATCCTCGTATCTGAATGCAATACTGTACCAACAAATTTGGTATCTCCCACCACTGCCTCAGTCACCGCTGCAAAGATCACGATATTCACAACCAAAAAATTAGAATGAATTTCAACAAACTGGAAGTAAAAAGGAGAGGAAATATATATTCTGAAGTTTCATTGCTACTTTAAGTATATAAACTTTTATGAAGGTCAACGAAGAAGTACGCCTACTGAATTTGTTATATTACAATTAGCTCTTCATGTCATTATACATGGGTTCTGAAAATTTAGGTTGTTATTTTATACACATCGATTGTGCAGGCAGCTATAGGCATGTAATACAATGATCATCTGAAAACATAACCATATGCAACCACTAATCGTCCATCTTTGTCTTTTATTTCATTTCACCTGACGTGACCACACGGAGGAGAAAAGCAGAAAAGTTTGACCACACTACACTCCAACTTGAATAAAAGAAGTCACTAATTCTACAAAAACAAAGAACAGTGTCCGCACTCAAGAGAAATGTATAATATATATGTAAACTAAACTTCACTATGAAACCGAGAGTCAACTTTCTTTCAGTCTGCTATCAGCAAAGCAAGTACGACAAATATACCATATATTAGAATTGATGAACCGATAGGTCTTGTCGGCCCTCCTCCACCTTTCCCCACTTGAGTGTAGAGTAGATTGTCTAGTGTGTATTAGTTCTGGTTTGACTGTTGTATGCCCATCTACATATATGCTAATAGTGAGCAGAACTGAATAACCACTGAAAGAAGCTTGCTAGGGATATGTAGAAGAATGTATCCAACTCTAAACAGTAGAAGAGTACGGTCCATCTGTCACCACCTCACTTGCGTTGATTGAGACAAAAAAAAAATATCCTATGTAGAAATGGATACCTTTCTTATTTAATTGATCAATTAAATAAATTTATTCTACTTGTTAAACCCATGGGAATACTCTCAAGACTTTTTCCCTCGTCAGCCTCTATTTCTGTACCTCCTTGGAAGAAGACAGTTCTAGCTAATTCTCTCTATACCTCTCTGCCTTTAATTTTCTGGTTACTTTCAGTTTGTGTTAGTTTTCACTATTCAGCTTTTCAGCAAAAAAAACTGTTACTCCATCAAATGGAGGCAATAACAACTGATTTTTTGTCTGCTTCACTCACTGATATCTGCTTTAGGAAAGAGCCCAAGCGTAGCTATAATCTATAGTCATGTTTGTTAGCAACATGTAAACTCATACTTAACTATTAGACACTCATTGTTCATGACATTGAGTTGTTCTAAATGAGACCATGTGCTCTGCCTACTATTGTCTAGCTACGCAGCTTCACTTCGATGGCCCTTATATAAAACAATACATAAAGAAAGCATGGGGATCGGATGAGAATATTTCCCTTATGTCACAACGCTGTTGTTGTTCCTCACTCTCCAAACTTTGGTGGTGGATCTTCATACCAGTGCTCTAGGTGCGAATACAATCCATGCGTTTTATACTTCAAAGTAAAACTTAAGAGTGGTGGAAGGTTCCGAGTATTCATGAGTGGTGAGTGGAGGTCCAAGATTCCATGAGTTCTTAGGCAGTGAAAAAAGGGAACCTATCGATAAAATCTAGGATGTGTGAGGGCGTTGGAGTTCATCCCCATTGCTCATCAAGAAAGGGGATTGCGTTTTCATTTGAGAATGCATTGCTCGATACAAAATACATGGATTTGCAGAAGCCATGAGTGGACCTTGGCAAGAGGCACCAACAACCCCAGATGATGCTGTTGGAGGCTGTGCTGATGATGGCTGAACTGAAACTGAAAAATATCCCCATGGCTGTTTCTACTTTACTGCAGAACTTGACTTTTGTAAGGAAAATTGCTGAGCTACTTGGCCATGAAAACTTGATTTTCGACTTTGAAATTCCTTTACTAGAAAATTTTATATACAGAGGACAATTAAATATCTCTAAGTCCAACTGACAAATAGAATATACTTGAGGACTATATTTGAAAACAACTAGATTAACCGACATAATATATGAAACTCTATATGGACACAAGGTGCCCCCTCACAAAAATTTGAATGGCTACTCTGATACTATCCTAACTAATGAAAGACTTGTAAACTAACATTTCCTAATGATTTTTTCACACCATTTTACATTACCCAATTAATTTTGGCTGTCCCTTATGGCCGCGTTTTCCACCCTCCAGGTTATTAACTTGGCAAGCGAAGCTGATAGCAAGGAAGGAAAGTTTAAGCCACAATACAAGGGTTTTTCAGGAGCAAAAGGATCAACAAAGTGAATCATGTTCAATAGTTGTTTATGACTACTTAAAGAAAGAATTGACAAGCAGAAACACAAACAAAAACAAGTTAATAGTTCTAAGAATGACGAGCCTCATATCTTGGATCCATACCATAATGTAGTCATTAAACAAGGCAGTCCTCCATTCACTGGTCTGAAAATACAGAAAACTCTATATTAAATAAAACATGTAGCAGTATCCAATAGCTTATGCAGGGGGGAGCCAGCAGATAAATGCTATATCACAAGTAGCATTGCTGAAAGCAGAATTCAGTGTACCACTTACAACTGATTTTCGAACCAAGCTAACAAAGTAAGGATGTTGCCTTTAGACTTAAAATGGTGTTTATTATCTTTCAAGTGGTAACACAAGCATACTCACCTTGGTAATAGCCTGAATATCAATTTTCCAAGAGGAACCAATTCTAACATTCTACCATGTTGGCTAGGGACGTCTTAGGCAAATAGTGCATGTCAATAATCTTCTATCGTTCAAACAATAACATTTTGTCCAAATAAAGTTATGATTCATGTTCAAAAGCTATAAAGTAGGTGTTTTTATAGTTCAAGGATAAGCTCAGACCAGATTAGATCAAATCACCTATTCATTTTATGAACCTGAATATTTGAGCCAAGGAAGCACAGACACTTCTAGACAGCCCCCGTGTCCGTGTCGGACACGTTTTGGACACAGACACTTTCCGGACACGGCCCAAAACGTTTTGGACATGACTGGGACGTGTCCAGTTCATTTTGATGTTTTTCTGCACCCCGGACACTTCTTGGACACGTCATTACAGCAGCAGCTGCTGTTATAGCCTATTTTACATTGCAAATGTTGAATATACAACTATTGTTATGTCCTATTATTGAGAAAATGTAACAGAGAGCTCATATCTGATCACAATTACAAGCAAATCTGTTGGAAAAAAACAATAGGTAAAGTCTAAGCTGAATCAGATATTATGAATCAAATTATGGTCTAATAAGTTGGCTAAATGAGTAATATGAACTCGTATATATAAAAAATCTGTAATATACTATATTTACAGAAATACATGTTTATTTTTCTTCTTCACATTGTCTCTACTACACACACAAAGACACACCTCTATATGCATATACACAAAGACACACCTCTATATGCATATACGATTATATATACATAGATACATTGATCTCGATAAATTTGAAAACATATTCTAGTTAATATATCATACACCCACATATATGTATATATTAAAAAAAATATTTTCCCTCATCTAGTGTCGTGTCCGTGTCCTATATTTTTGAAATTTGCCGTGTCCGTGTCATTGTCCGTGTCCGTGTCTAAAAACGTGTCTGTGCTTCCTTGATTTGAGCCCATGCTAGACGTGATTGGGAAAATCCATTTCTGAACCTAAATATGTAATTAAACAAAGGGGTAATTTAATTAATATTTTTTCAATATCGTGCTCTCTGAAGTTATCCTGAGAGGTTGTTAACACAAAGGTCTACCATATAGGAATATATAGAAAAAGAAGACTGCAAACAAATCCCTATCGGCAAAAAAACAGAAACAGACCTCAATGGAAACAAATCCAGAGTTCAAAAACATGTAAAACAAAAACGAATTAAGCTCAAGCAGTCTTCAATTCAATTCTACAGACTTAGATGGATGAATAAAAGAACATAATCAGAAAGAGGTCAAACCTTCAAATAGATTATATGCAGTGAAGGATTCACAGGTTAGGTACAACTACAATAAAAACAAACAAACTCCAAAACTCTCAAGAATTGCAGCTTAAGTCATTGAGTCCAAAGTCACAATGTAATTAGCTTACCATGGCATTATAAATGGGTTTTGAAAACACATGTTGTTCTTTCATTCAAACCAATTGTCCAAGCAGCAATAGGCCTATATATTGCAACTACCTAAAAAACTAACCACTCACAACCACTAATTGTCCCTTTTTTCATTTCAAGCGACGTGAACATGTGAAGAAGAAGAAAAGCAGAAAAGATTGGCCATACTACACTCTAACTTGAATAACATAAGTCACTAATTCTCCAGAAATAATGAGAACTATCTGCATTCAAGAGAAATGAATAGTGTATATGTAAAGTGAAGTTTACTACCAAAGCTACAATTGACTTTCTCTCAGTCTGCTATTGGCAAAGCACGCATGGACATATGTACCATATATTATAAATGATGTGCATAATGTCAATTTTTGTAAAACTCGTCAGCCCCCTCCACCTTGTCCATTTGAGTGTAGACTAGTGTGTATTAGTGTGGGGTTGACTGTTGTATGCCCATCTACATATGTGCTAAATGTGAATTGAACTGAATGACCACTGAGAGAAGCTTTCTAGGGATATGTAGAAGAATGTATTCAACTCTATATGGTTGAAGAATGTATCAGAATTGTCCCAATGATCTTTTCCCTAATGTGATAGCAACCATGATTAGTGATACTTCTACACTATTGATTCTCCTTACTGTTTGCCTGAGAAGAAGGGCATCTTTACAGTTAGATCATCTTATAAACTTCAAAACTTAGTAGCGAGACATTGATCTTTGACAAAAACCAGATTAACCACCTGATACCATTCCCACTAACGAAATCACATTTTCCCTCCTCGACTCCTCAACTGTGGTTGGGCCAAGAGATTCTGGGGTGAACTACCTTTAGTGGGCAGGGCCTTGCTAGCTTGTAACTGACTTTTGTAGCCAGTTTGGTAAATGGCGTAGCTGCTACTCAGATGATGATCTTTTGAATATCTATGCCTATCATTAGGCCATCGAGAAAGGGATAAATGATTCAGTGTTCAATCACAAGATCCCCAACCCACTCTCTCTGGTCATGGGGGTTGGTAATAAAGCTAAAACTCTACTTCTACAACGCTAAAGTCAGTTTTACAGCCATAATTACAGATCCAGATGACCACCCATCGCTGTGGCGGAAACCAACTAATGACTACCAGAAAATTAAAAATGATGATGGCTGGATTGCTAAAATAGCGCTCCTTTGGGATTAGTAATTAGAAATAAAAGTGGAGTGATTGTGGCTACTGTGCGATGAAGAAACCGGGTACCTAAAATTCTAGTCTAGTTCAGGAGGAAGTTGTTTTATTTGTCTCAAAGTTTCTACTGTTTTGAATGCCACAAAATTCCACCTACAATGTGATGACTAGAACATTTTTAGTTGGATTAAGAAAGCTAAGCCTAGATGCTACTATAGATCCTAGTCATCAAAGATATTGTCCAATTGCGACATGGTTTTCACTTTTCAATGTTTCAGAATATCCTTTGTTAGGAGAGAGGGTACTCACCTTAACTACCTAAAAGTTAACTAAGATGATGGTTGGACTACTGCTAATGGTGCTCGGATGAGAGTGGTTGATAGAAACTAAGATGGAGTGATTGTGGCTGCTGTACCAATGAAGAAACCGGGTGCCTAAATGTTGGTCTGATTGAGGCTGAAATTGCTCTATATGGTCTATATAGAAGTGAAAAGTCTTACTTTGATGTGTTATAACCGATACAATGCTCTCTTTTATAGGATAAGAGAGTAAGTAAGAAACAAAACTAGGCAATATGGGATACAAGAAAGGCTAAAGATAAGTTAGGTCTGAAGCACACAACACAACACATAACATATCATAATTCAAAGACATGTCTGAAGCACACAACACAACACATAACATATCATAATTCAATAAAGCATATATACTAATACTCCCTCTCAAGTTGGACCATAGGTATCAATCATCCCAGCTTGTCCACCATGGTAGTAAATCTGGCCTTGGGAAGAAGCTTTGTGAAAATATTTGCTACTCGATCAGAAGTATGTGTTGGATCGGGTGCTCTGGGGGGTGTGAATAGAGCTTTAAAAATTCTCACAAGATAGATTAGACCTTCAAATTATATCAAATTAAAATCAATAGCTTAAGTGCAATTTGAAATCCTAACTAACAAGCATAGCAAGGATGAGAGGAATTGATAGCAAGCACTTGACAAGGTCATGTAGAGTGGTTCCACTCTCCAAACTAGGAGAGAGTCAGTCCACTACCTAGAGAGGTCAACCTCTAGGACTTTGCAAGTGTTTTTCTCTACATATTCACCAATAAGAGTTACAACACAAGACCACCAAAGGATTTACCCATCCAAGCGCCAAGAGTCTTCCACCTTACCAAGGACTTACCCACTTTGCCAAGAGTCTTCAGCCTTCTCCAAGGTCTTACCCACTCTTGCACAAGTCATTCGCCTTCAAGGACTTTTCTACTCTTCTTGGATCTTCAACCTTTGCCTTCTCCTTCACCTAGAGAAGATCTTCACCTCTTCTTCAACCTTGAAGAACAACAACTAGGGATGAGCATTGGGTTGGGCCGGTCTGATTCGACCCGCGACCCAGCCCGCATAACTCGATCCAGACCCAAACCCGATTTATAATATGGGTGGGCCGGGCCTAAAATTTAAACTCATATTTTATTTGGGCCGGGTACGAGCGGAGGTAAACCCAGGCCCGAAAACCCGAATGCCCAGATGAAATTTTATGTACAATATATATGTATACATCTATCTTTGTCCTGAAAGAAAAACATACAAATTTCTTGATGTAATATGTAGTAAATACCTAACCAATGACAACATGGATACTATGTAATTAATCAACATGATTAGTGAATTCATACTAGTAAGATAACCATCATTGACATGAATAGACGTACTTGATTTCTTTGTTTTGATCTCATTGTGTCCACATGTAGTAGACAAATGATCTTTTGCTCAGTGCATAGTAGACTATGCTGATCTTTTTGTCATATGCCCACATGTAGGAGACAAATGATCTTTTGCCCTTCCAAAAACCATTTCATTGTATATACATATCGGATGAGGAAGCAAAAAGGTACAATATTGTGGACTCTATTGATTTTTTAAGTCTCATACATTCACATGTACGGGAAAATGATTTGTTACTCATTTAATATCCTTTTCGTTGCTATACGGGAACACACAACTAATGTATACATATTCCGGCTACATATCACAAAGTGTATATACATTCTTTTGAAGGTTTATCGCAAAATATATATCATACTAATTCAGTTTTAGTGTTAGCAAGTTAGATCTAGCAAAATTTGGTATGCTCATTCGATGTTATATGGGCAAACCCGAATCCGGCCCGAAACCCAACATTCTTATATGGGCTGGGTATGGGTTGATATTTTTCAATTTTATTCGGGCCCAAACCCGACCCATGGCCTGCTTTAAAATGTGGGTTTGGGTTTGGGACAGGCAAAACCCAGTATAACCCGATTCGATGCTCATCCCTAACAACAACAACAACTCCACCTTCACTCAAAGTAGCTTGCTTCACCTTTGCTTCATGGAGAAAAGGGTAGGGAAGATGGAGTGGATGAGAACTTTACAAGCACAAGGAAGTAGCTCTCTTACAACAGACCTATGTCACTCATAATCACGAAATGAAGTGTAAACTAGAGAGAGAAAGGGGCTCAAGGAGTTGCATCACACTCAATTATAGCAAGGACTTAGAATAACATGAATGAGCAAACTTGGAATGAACTCCAAGGCGTCCCATTTATAGCTGGGAGTGTTTCCTTGAGTGTGGGATCACTTAGGGTCAAAATATAGCTATTTTCCAAGATGTAATAGATCTAATTTCGCCAACGGTTATAATTGTTGGGTTTTAGGGGAGACAGAGAAGGCAGCGGAAACAAAAAATTTCTCCCCAACCCATACCGAGGAAACGCATCAACATCTATATAATAGGAAAGGATGGTTTGCAGAATCATACCTTGTCCCGAGGCTTGCTCGGTGACAATACCTCGCGCAATGCGCGGTCTTCAACTCCGGACTTCGACGGTGTCTGTGCAGCTCCTAGTTGCACCGGGACTGACAACTCCTGTTCGAACCGGACCGTCGGATGACAGTTGTCCTCCTAAGCGGCAGTGTCCTCCCGCCTCTGTAGTAGTCCACACGGACCACCTGGAACTCCACTCTCCTTGTCCCACAAGGAAGTGGAAGGATTCGCACCCTCCTGTTGACGTACTAGTCGCCAACACGCTCTCCTGCCTCCTGTTGCAATTGCAGTTGTCCTTCCCTTACTGCACCTCCCTTTTGTGGGAAGCACTTGCTCGGGCTCTCTCACGGTTACCAAAACCAGAGAGAACGACAACTTGCAGAGCAACTGGTTGCACTGAGCTGTGTATTGAGAAGCCCCCAATACCCCTATATATAGGAGAGTCATGGGACAGGGTTCTCCATCCCGGGCAATGTGGGACTAAAGTAGGAGTAGAAGGGTTCGAGAATTTTCCACAAAAAGCAACCGGTTCGCAACTTGAAATGATCAGTTCACAACTGAACCGATCGGTTAGGCCATTGAGCCGATCGGTTGGTCCTGAGTCGATCGTTTGGGGCACTCCAACCGATCGGTTGGTGCCCTGAACCGATCGGTTCATGGTCCTAATCCGGCTCAAAAAGACTTTCCTTGTTTCTTTCCCAATTGGTATCGAATACCAATATTATTCCCAATCGAATTGGGCAATTTGAAACCAAAGGAAAATTCTTGCCGACATGACTTTTCCCAACTGGTCGGTTGCACCAGTTGAGCCGATCGGTTCAACCCTTGAACCGGTCGTTTCAACCTGGGCATGAGCCGATCGGCCTGGACACTCCAGCCGACCGGTTCAGCAACCTCAGCCGACCGGTTCATCACATGAACCGATCGGTTGGGAGCACAGGTTGGGCAAAAATCAGTCAATTGCGATTTCAATCAATCCGATACTCCAATCAATGCGTCCAACACCTTGAACCATACGATATTGAGCTATCGACTGATTGAGTGTTTAATTGAACTACTAAACTCCTTTAGTAATCAATCTAAACATTGCTTTGTGGACAAAACTCCTCTTCCAGGTTAAATCCTATGTGTGTGACCCTGCAGGTCCATTTCACGTTGGCAGTGAAAGTCCATAACACTTATGACTTCACAAGCAAAGAGCGGTGCCTAGTCACACATCAGTGCTACCCAAGTGAAAGTAGAAAGTTGGAGAACAACTTTCATCCTACAATCCATGAATGGTGTTACAACGAATGTATAATTCCTTTGTCACTGATATCCCGAATGAACTCGAGGCATGGAACAGTCATCCTGTCAACGTTCATTCACTTCCTTGATCTCATAGTAGACTGGAAGAGATATGTATGACATCAGTATCATATACTGATTCACACATGCGTGCACGCCTTTCTCAATCCTACTCATCAAGTGGCCATGGATATCAAACTCCCTCAGGAGGGACAAATCCCATATCTATCACTCACCCCTCAAAAGCCCCATGTGTCAAAGCCACCCAATCATCACCTTTATAACAACCCATGTTTCAGGACTGCGTTTGATGATGTCAAAGTGTGCCCAACGACATGTGTTGAGTGCAGTGATTTCAGGTCTAAGAATCACACTCACCACCATCACTGTGAGTACTGACTGTGACTACCATCTCATGGTTCCATGTGTCAAACTCACGGTGGGTCTGTCCGGTACACTTGTTCTCTAACAAGTACCTATGTGTTTGGTTTGATATCTCTATATCATGACTAATGAGATTCTGTCATCAACCAACACCACAATCTAGTCTTGTGTGTCATTGCTGTCTATCTACCTTCCACAATGACATCCGACTAGGGACATAACAAGAATGTACAAACTCTTAGCATCCGTATGATCTCATCGTTCAGGTCATGAACCTGAAGGCATACGTCATTGAGTACTGTCATTCTCTAGACATTCAATCTGTTCTATCACTATCTCATATGACTGAACCAGAAAGAATTGGAAGCTCGCCTTTGATGTTTATCAAATCAATCTCAATGTATCCCACCAATCATCCCATGATTGGCTCTCAGGGCATACATACCAACAATAATCACTTCTTCTGCATTTTCTATACAATACATTCGATCGAGTTTCAATAAACGTAACTCGACCGATCCACTAAATGACAAAGCCAATTTTTCAAACTATCAGTCGAGTTTGTTCTGGGAAACTTGACCGATGAGCTAAAATTAGTTTTGCTCAGTGAGTTGGTCGGTCGATTTTTGTGAGTGTGCAACTCGACCGATGGGTCATCTTTAGAAAATCCATCATAGGATCGTCGAGTTTCGAACTCAACCGATGAACAACCTGTGACAAATTTTCCAAATTGACATTCGAGTGATTAAACCATGGAATTAAGTGTCCCTGATTTTTTCTCATCTTAGTTACAAGTCATATCATCAATACAAGTGATTACAAAAATCATCTAAGATCATTTGGAGTGATTTCCCAAATTACACACTTGCATTGCATTTGACTTGAACTTGAACAAGCTAGGGCTTGTGTAATTTGATCATTTTCATGTACCTAAAATCTGAAATCAATCTTGAACAAACATACTAGATACATAGGAATGAAATGGTTAAGTCATTATCAAAATATGGGAAATGTATAACTCTCATATCAACATTCTCCCCCTTTTTGACAATGGCAAACCATTCCTCAACTATATTGAAAATGATCTTGAAGTTATACCTTTGCCTTGTGAATTGTAAGGGGATTCAAGATTTGAACAATGTGAATTGCTCCCGTTCAATATATGCTTACTCGTACCTGCATAGTTAGTCTATCTACACAAAACAATATAACACATATGTACTATATGGTCCTTTAGAAAGTCACATGATAAAGCATATAATGAACAAGAAAAGGATCACATAGGCAATAAAAGCAATATGGTTGAGCTTCAAAACATTGAACTTTTCTCCCCCGTTTGACATTATCAAAAAGGAAGGGGGTAGAGGAGCATAGAAATAAGTCTTCTCCAAGCATAACCAAAGCATACATCCATAACATACAAACTCAAAGCATACATAAAATAGAGATGAGAGAAACAAACAATCTAAGGCATAATCAAAATATGGTAAAACATGGCACCAACTCATGAGATATAGTAAATCAAAGAGTAAGTTTGCATAAAATTAAGATTACAACCCAGAAAGCAAGTTCTCAGAAAGAAAAAAAAAATAGCTACAAGCCAAAACGATAAAAGCTAGATGATAAAATGGTACAACTCAGAACATGTGCCCAGATGTTTCTAATAAAATATACCCTTGAAAGATATATATGATCAACATATAGACTAAAAACTAAGACAACTAAACATCTAAGCTATCTATGTCCACAACATCATTATCCTCAACATCAGAAGCACCAGGCTTGTAGTCATCATCGCCTTCATCACCGGAGGCACCAACAAACCATCAGAGCCATCATCATTAGATGCCTCACCATCACTAGCAGCCCCTCATCAGCACCAGCCACCTCATCAGCCTAGTCTGGCATCTCCTCATCAGCAAGAGAACCAAAACCTCGACCGGGCCAATGTGCATTCTGCTCATCCCAAGACATACCAAGAGCATGGAGCTCATTGGCCAGTGGGAAGGAGCAGAACTATTGAGCCTGGAAAGCGGAGTGGCCAAGGGGCCAACAGTCAGAGGCAACACACTAGGGGTAGATCCACCAATAACATAGGGTGTAGTAGTGGAAGATGCAGGTGGAGGGGCAGGGTAAAAGTGATCATATGCATAGGATGCATAGTCACCTCCTGGGTAGGGCTGGTAGGATGGGTAGGGGTGTGCACATGACATGTTCATGTTAGACATGATGGAACAAAGGCCTGAGGTAGGTGCTCCTGAACCTAAAAGTTGTATGCATGTTGATGCATCATGTAGCCCATAAGGGTTTCATTGGATACATGGAACGAGGCACGAGCAGGTCAGGAAGGCTGAGGTGGCGGAGGTGCTCATGTAGAGGCAGAGGTAGAGGCTCTAGGTGTGGTAGAGGATAGGATAGGCACAAACTTTAGAAGAGTGGTCTCACTGATGCAAACTCCTTTCTGAGCATGTTTGTAATGAAGGTCATGGAAAAGAGATTTTCCAGTGGTAAGCTAGAACAGACCATAGATCAGGGATGGGTAGGGTGGGTGGGTGCCACGGGTGTTCTTGCATGAGTCAAAGTAGGTCATATGATGGAGAACATATCTTGACCACTTGACTCTGATGTTCTTCAAGAGACAAACATGATCACCGCAGTATTTTCTGCAATCTCAATTTAATTCTTCTTCAGGTGAATATTGTAGTTAACAACTAGGATGAGGATGCGTCTCTTGAGGTCTAAGGAAGAGGAGGGAAGGGTGCACTTATTCCTATACGGTAATTAAGGCTTCTTCAAGAACTTATGAATATCAGGGAGAGTAAGAGCATATAGCTTGTAGAAGACCTCAAACTCAACTAAGTCAAAGTACTCTGGGTAGTCCTTACGCCAAGTGTCAGTCACTTCGGTACCCGAAAAGAAGATGTTCAGAGTATCCTTAGAGATTTGAAATCTCTTCCTGGCTATCATGGATGTGAGGAGTACTTGATTATCATGCGGGGGTATGAGGGTGTCGTAATTCCAACACAAGTTAGCGTAGAATTCATGAACCACTTTTGTGCTAGTGATGGAATTGTTGTAGCACACACGTTCAACACCCAAGGCAGAGAGATGGTGAACATAAAATAACTATGCTACTTGATCTATGACCTCTTGTCTTCATGGTTTAGGCTCAAATAGGGCACAAAAAGGGAAAGGGTTGCGGGGAAGGAGCTCCTTATACCTATTTAGAGCCTCATTTGAGACAAAGAAAGTGTCTTCAAACGGAATCAAACGGGAGTTGGATGAAGATGAAGGTGCATTAACTAGGGTGGCCCTCTTCCTCCTATTGGATGCCATAGAGACCAAAAGGAGAGGAAGGAGAGAGCAAAATCTAAAGAATCACCACCAAAACTTGTCCACATACCTAGGTTAATAAGGGGGAAGGTCAAGGGAGGTCAAGGTAGGTCGAACTAGGGTGAGGGAGAGGAAGGTTAGGGCTAGGGTAGAGAGCTTAGGGGAGCTGGAGGTTAGATTGGTCAATTTTTCTCTAGTTGAGAGGGAGATTAGTCGGTGAAACCTATCTTAAATTTGCTCCGACCCGACTATCAGTTGAGTTCTGTGAACTCAAAAACTCGACCAATATGCTCTTTTAAAAAAGCTCTCGTCCTCCGATCGGTCGAGTTGGCAACTTGAACGATGGTCAACCTGACCTAAACTTACAAAACTAGTCGTTAGCGTGCTAATTAAATTTATTTTTCAAGTCCATCATGTATTTTGAACATACTTAGGCATATATCACTCATAATTGGGTACTATTTTGCGGTAAAACATGCGTTTGTAAGAAATACCCAAAAACAAGAGAAAAACAAGCCAAAATGAACATGAACAATTGATTTTAAGCATGTCAGTAAGCAATGGTGATCAAAATAGAGGCAAAACATATAGGATAAATGATAACTAGCTAGAAGGAAAATCGGATTCATTCAAAGCAGTTATGAGCAGTTTAGATCTAATAAAATTAAATTTCTCTCTAGCTAAGGATTTAGTGAAAATGTCCACCAACTGATTTTCTGTATCCACATACGTGATATAGATATCCTTCTTGGCAATGTAATCACAAAAGAAACAATGGCAAACCTCTATATGTTTAGCTCTACTATGCAAGATAAGGTTATATGACAAGTTAATTGCACTAGTATTATCACAATAGACAAGAGAAGCATCAAAATGAATGTTAAAGTCTTGGAGCATTTGCTTCATCCATAGGACCTAGGCACAACAACTTTCGGCTGCAATGTATTCAGCCTCGGTGGTTGATAATGCCACTGGGCTCTGTTTCTTGAAGAACCAAGACACAAAGCATGGTCCTAGGAGGAAACAAGTGCCACTTGTGCACTTTCTATCAATCAAGCACCATGTATAATCCACATCACTATAAGAAGTAAGAGTAAAGTCCTTGACTTGGGATACAATAGTCCAAAATTTTAGGTTTTGACTAAGTACCTTAAAATCCTCTTAACATCTATAAGATGCAATTTCTTAGGATTTGATTGAATGCGAGCACACAAGCCAATACTAAATATTATATCAAGTTTAGAGGCAGTTAAGTAAAATAAACTTCCAATCATACCTCTATATATAGAGCTTCTCATCTACCTTCTCACCTTATACATCTTTTTCAAGTTTGGTGGTGTTTAACATGGATGTGTCCATCAACTTGGTGTTCTCCATCCCAAAGCATTTGAGTAGTTCACTTGTATACTTGCCTTGGTTGATGAAGTTTCCATCTTTTGTTTGCTTGATTTGAAAGCCAAGGAAGATCGTGAGATCACCCATCATACTCATCTCGAATTTGCTTCGTATAGGATCACTAAATTCTTTGCAAAGATCAATGGTAGTTTCACCAAAAATGATATCATCAACATATATTTGTATGATAAGAAAATTGTTAGAAGCGTGCTTTAGAAATAAGGTAGAATCCATTTTGCCCATAATATACCCATGATCTAACAAAAAGTTCTTTAATTTCTCATACCAAGCTCTAGGTGCTTGTTTGATTCCATAGAGAGCTTTTTGCAAATCGTAGGAAAACTCTTTCAACAAGAGCCAATGTATTACATTTACATCCTGGTTCATAAGTACATATATTGTACCAATCCTTCTCGAGAGTTACAAACATCAACTGCCTTGTTAAACTATTCACAGGCATTATAAAAATCTCAAGGCATCAAGCCAAAATCTCAGATCAATTTTAAACTAACTACTGACTCCGAGGACCTGAGAGTACAGAGACGACACATAGGACTTCTATATACAAACACGACAGACATCACACTCCACTTAAGCTGTTTCTACTGTACCTGCTGCTGTTGAAGTTCTTCCCCTACAAGATGTTCTCAGTCTCCTTCGTACTCGTCCACCTAAAAAACATGTTGGTTCCCACGGGGGTGAGACATTTGAACATTGCCCCAGCGAGAGATATAACTATCCGCCAGAAACATCATTATTGCAGTTTAATTAATATAAAACTGAACAGAGGATAAGTAGTTTAGATCATTCTCATCTTTAAAGTATTGCAACTATCTATAATAGAGCAGTAAATCATCTATTCTCTTTATAAGGAATAGGAAGAACATGTATATCATTTGTCTATCATACATTTTCAACATCTCAAACTTTGCTTATGACACTCATCATTCTGATGGGTCACTCATGATTCATTCTTGTTTCCATCCATTGGCCTTAGCCAATCTGCTAAATAGATATTCAATTATGCCAGTCATGTGATTATATATCATCATGTCTTATTCATATATTGGACTACACCAATCCTTAGTTATAGACTCCATGCCTTTGCTAGGTATTGGACTTAACCAATCCTGTATAAACATTTCAGATTAAGTCATTATCAATCTCATACAACCATTCCAGGTATTAGACTATGCCATACCTGTGCATCTATTCCAGGTATTGGACTATGCCAAACCTATGCATACATTCCAGGTGTTGGACTATGCCAAACCTGTGCAATTATTCTAGGTATTGGGTTGCTACCAATCCTGTGCAGTTGATCCAGGTATTGGGTTGTTACCAATCCTGTACAATTATTCCAGGTATTGGGTTGTTACCAATACTGTGCAGTTATTCCAAGTATTGGGTTGTTACCACTCCTGTGCAGTTATTCCAGGTATTGGGTTGTTACCAATCCTGTGACATTATTCCAGGTATTGGGATTTAACCAATCCTGTGATATTATTCCAGGTATTGGGATTTAACCAATCCTGTGATATTATTCTAGGTATTGGGATTTAACCAATCCTGTGATATTATTCCAGGTATTAGGATTTAACCAATCCTGTGATATTATTCCAGGTATTGTGATTTAACCAATCCTGTGATATTATTCCAGGTATTGGGATTTAACCAATTCTGTGATATTATTCCAGGTATTGGGATTTAACCAATCCTGTGATATTATTCCTTGGGATTTAACCAATCCTGTGATATTATTCCAGGTATTGGGATTTAACCAATCCTGTGATATTATTCCAGGTATTGGGATTTAACCAATCCTGTGATTACATCCTATGTATGTTTACACAACACTGGGTACCTCATTCTTCTACTAACATTTAAACTTTGGCCATGCCATCATGCTCAATCACATTCTTTATGTAATGCAAGTATCCCTCTCTTCTCCACACTTGTATAATCAAGGTTCCATCATTATTATTGTATCCTTCTGTTATAATTAATATGTTACTAAATTTCCATTTTCTTGGTTTATTAAGAACGTTATCATCTCTTACATGGGACTTTTATAATTATCTTGGTACCTTTCACTAGGTATCAACTTAATCATGTGGTTCACAAGGCCTATTAAAATATCTTGTTACCTCACTAGGTAACAACTAATCTCATGGCCCATAAAGCACATTTAACATCCTGTTACCTTTCACTAGGCAACAACCATTCTCCTGGTTCATAAAACACATTACATATTTATGTAATGATTAGGATAACACTCTTTATATGTTACTCATCCAAGTACGTTGGATTTGAGATGCATCAAGGGATATCATTTTAAAGAGCTGGATGTGATATCTATGATGTCTTGATATATCACTTCCCTCAACACTTTAAACTTACTTGAGTTTATCAATTTATATTGTATTAAGGTATTTCCCCATCTTCATACTTCCATACACTAACCTATCATCCTTATTGTGAAGTACATAGGTAATAAAACGCACATAAGGATTGTCCAACTATCTTCAATGATAGGGTCTTATTTCAGATTAAGGCATTGCTTGCTAATAGGTTGCATAAAATCAACCACCTTAGGTATTTCCCTTATCAGGGTATTAGCCATTATTCCTTTATTAGGGTTAAGGCTTCACATACCATCACCCAAAATAAGGGTTAGAGTTTCCATATTAGGGTTTCTTATAGCCTTACAAAGCTTCACCCTAAATTAGAGTCTCACATCACATCATTGTATCAAGGTTTCACATGACTTCACCCTAGATTAGGGTTTCCATTCAATTACCCACAATTAGGGCTTACTATTCATCCCAATTAGGGTTTCACATTTCATTACCCACAATTAGGGTTTACTATTCACCCCAATTAGTTTTCAATTGATATGATCAGATTGAATTACTAAACGACCTTGACCCTTACTCTCTAAACGGTTTGAAACCTTTTGGGCAAATTGCCCTTGAAACCGTTGAGCAAGAAGTGCATTGAAACCGAATGGACTTGGATCTCCAAACGGTTTGAGATCATTTGGACCCAAACGATATTGAGACCGTTTGGACTCAAATGGTCTTAAGACTGTTTGATCCAAACCCTCACAAAACTGAATGGACCAAAAAGGTCTTTCAACACTTAATCAATTCAAGGTTTCAATCAATGAACCAACTATCAATTGAACTATTGAATCATCCTTCAATTGGACCATCAATTAGGGTTTTGAACCCAATTGAACTAGGATTTATAATCAAGAAACCTTCAATTAGGGTTTTGAAATCGAGGAACCTTCAATGATTAACATTGTGGAACTGATTCAATTGAAATCAATGAATCATCATCAAATTATGATATGACCTGACCTCAAACGGGCTTAAGGTCGTTTGGATGACCTCCAAATGGTCTTGGTTGACCTCCAAACGATCTTGGTTGACCTCCAAACGGTCTTGAGACCGTTTGGGTTAATCAACCCAAAATTTTAAATCAACCAAATGAAATTTCAGCACTTAACCCGATTAGGGTTTGATAATTGATTAACCTTGAACTGATGAACCCTTTGAAACTAATCAAATGAATTTAATGGGTCATCAACCATCAACATCAGCCTATGAGATCCAAATGGTCAACCATTGCAAATGGTCAACCACTCCAAACGGGTTGAAACCGTTTGGTTTCTAACGGTTTGTCGAAACCGTTTAACCAATTTCAATGAAACCGATTGGTTTCCAACTTTTGAAACCGTTTGCCTAGGATATTTTTGAGGTGTGTGCTTAGGATGATGTCATCATCATCAATCTACGATCCTTCATAATTTTCTGTAATTTTCATGGTGGTTCCATTGATTTGATCAAGTGAATTTCAAGAAGATTAAATGATCAACAATTGATAAGGAATTGAATGCAATAACAATATTAAGGGTTCAAGTTATAAAACACACCTCGAATTGAGCTTCAAAGCTTCAACCTCCACATATTTAATGGTGAAAGAAACACATTCAACTATCCCAAGCTCATCCTCAAGTTTTGAGTGAAAAGGAATGGCTAGAATTGAAGATCGAGTGAAGATAAGAAGAAATCAAGCATTGATTTGTGATTTCCACCATGGAATCAAGGTGAAAGAGGGCCATGGAGCTTACCTACAGGTTGGGAGTCGTCTTCCTGTTGCTCCTAAGCTCCCTTGGTCGTTTTTCAAGCAAGAAGTGAAAGTGGCTTCGAAATTACCCATTCAAGCTATGGATAACTGAGTATAAATGAATTTTATTGAAAATTCATTTAAGAGAGAGAAAGTATGAATTATCTCCTCCATTTCCTTGCCACTTTCCCCCTTCTATTCCTTAGATACGAGGCTATCTTCCTTGCCTATTATTCCTCTCAATTATCCACGATTTAGAGGAAAACAAATTAAGCACCTTAAATCATATAATAATAATATCCATAAATGAGTGGATATTTCTTTTTCTTATATTAATGTGAGTGGGCTCTCCACTCACTTGGATATTTTCGTGACCTTTGTAAGGCACATGGACGTCCACATATATAGATTTCAACCATTTCAATTTTGGTTGAAGGGCACTTCAATTAATATAATTATTTTTGTATTAAATTGAATTAGGGTTTCAATTATGCTTAAACCTTGATTATTTTAATATCAAGATTCTCTCTCCTCCAAAGTGATACAAATGAGACGCCCCTCTCATTTTATTTGCTCTACATGATTCCAAGAAACATTAGGGACTATTCTGAAGTGATAATTTGCATATTGAACCCTGGGTTTTGGGTAAATTGCACATTACACAAAAACTAGGTTTTAATGCATAAACATTGCTTTATCAGCTCTTTCTTGTTACTTAGGCTTTCCCAAACCATACCTCTGCATCATCTTCATTCTCATGATGCTTCAACACATGAGGAACATTTTATCATGTAACACTTGCAATTTAAACCCCTCAACTTGGGTAATTTGCACTTTAGTCCAAAACAGGCAAAACCTTATTTCAACATTGTTCAAAAAGGACTAAAATTGAAATATAAGTTCTTCTTGAACCTTAATTACTTTTCAAAAAAATGAGAGCAAGCATATAATTATCTTTCTTAAACAAAACACCTAGGGTTAAAGCATAACCCATGTCAGGGATGTTACAAGGTATAAACCCCTAACAAGGATTTTGTCCCTGAAATCCCAGATAAAGGGAGACATATATTATTCATATATCATCTCATCAAGTCTTCACATAACATCTCAATGTCATGTTTATGCAAAGCATAAACCCCTAACATATGATGTCCATGCTATATAATATAGCTAAACTGGTTTCACAGTTAACCCCTTCTAGGTAGTCAACATAAATTATCTGATACCAGAATTCCTTACCCTGGTATTCATCACATGTGCTGGAAACACATCACATTTTCATCTTTCATCCTGAGACATTAATTGTTATATATGTCTTTTTCTGGGAACCCAAGTCCAAGACAAACTGATACTTTTCTAAGTATCTATCAAATAAACATTTTTAATTGTGCACATCAAGTGTCTTAAAAACCCTCTTGATTGCCATGTCCCTAAAAGGAAAGAAAACAAAGGATCATATTCTTATTATCACCCCATCATTATTATCCAGGGTTGTTTATTCATGAGAAGAGATTATCATCTCCTCTAAACGTTACATGAACCTTCTACTGTTCATGAGTTATTTACTCTTATTTCTTTCTTGGTTTCTTGCCATCAACATAGGAATCATATCGATGATTACTTGTCATCATTTATTAATATCATTTTCACCATGATTACTAGATATAGGTATTCAAACCTTTAGTTCATCACTGATTATTTTTACCTTCCATCAGGTAACTATTACCTCTAAGTCTTCAGACCAGGGTATACATTATACTAAATATCTTCTTTTGTTTATAAATTGATTTACAATTAAATCAAATTCCTTCATATATCAATTAGAATGTGGTAGAAATATCCATGCCACATCTCCTACTTATTTCTTTAGATTGTTTCAGAATGATTACTTGATCAGAGTAATCTGAAAGATAACAATCAAGGTATGTCATACTTACATTGCCTTTAATAAATGAATACCTGGACAGGGTATTCAAGGACTAAAATTAGGTAGTATGCATTTATTTTATTTTATGTTTTTGTCCCTTTAAATTTGATATACTTAATATCTCATATTTTCTATGAGTTCCTTTTACATATCTTCCCTTTATTAATGAAGAGAGAGAAATTTCAACATATCAAAAGAATATTGAACTATATATATATATATCCATCCTTTTCATCTCTTCTTCTTGTCTTTAAAGAACTGACTGTAGAAAGTTTATTAATAATTACCTTACTCATAATTAGTAGGCAGAGAGAAGAAAAAGGAAAGATAATTTAGAATGAAAGTTTTATTCGACATGTTACCTTTATAGGTTATCTATTGTCTTTGTCCTCTACTAACAGAAGTATATGGACCAAACTATGACACTTGTCTTCGTCCTGCACCTTCTGCTCCACTGGACTGAGGTCCTTGTGGGTTTTGCAAATTATGCCTTTATTGTTGGGTCACCTCACTATTTCTCCTTGGACATTGTTGTCTAAAATGTCCTGATTGTCCACATTTATGACAAGCTCGACCCCAACTTTATGACCCCTGCATAGATGCACTATATTGTGGTTGAACTGGTGAAGATTTTGGTTGTTTGCTGCCACTACTCCACTATTCCCGTGACTGTGTAGACTTCCTTTTAAGGTTTGACTCATGTTTCTTCATCGTAGACCTTTCTATCCTCCGTATAGAGTCCACAAATGTGGCAAACCTCTCTCTACTTTCTAGGGCAGATGCCAGGATGGACATCTCAACATTCAATCCCTTCTCAAAACGTCGGATTTTCTCCTCCTCAGTAGCTGCCATTTGAGGACAAAATTGCAAAAGTTCCATAAACTTAACCTCATATTCATTTATCGACATGGCTCCCTGTCGAATCTTCTCAAACTGTGAGATCTTTTCATCTAAGTATGTCATTGGAAAATACTTATTGATGAATTCTCGACGAAATTCCTCCCATTCAACCTCTTCATCATTCCTTTTTGTTTCTTCTATAGCCCACCAGTGTCCAGCACTACCCTTCAAAAGGTACACCACATGTTTAACTTTGTCAGCCTCTGGGATACTAAGGATCTTAAAGGGTTTTTCTAATTCAGTGAGCCAGAGATCAACATCTGCTGGGTCAGATGTTCCAGCATATTCTATGGCTCCTACACGACGTAGTCGTTCAAAGGTCTTACCAGACCCATATCCCTCATTGGAAACTGGTGCCCTAGGTGCCAGTACTGGCATTCGGTCTGCCATATATCTCAGTGTGGTCATGAGTTGCCCAAAAATATTATGAACATATGGGTTTCCTCTCATGACTTCATCAACATGGGGATTTTCAGGCACTGGTTCCTCCCTTGCCTGATCCCTTGCACCTCCCACTAGTGCAACAACATTGCTCTCAGCAACGGGTCCCTCTTGTTCTTCAGACATCTTTGAGTTATATATCTTCTTCTACATAAGCATAAGGCACTATAAGATACACTGGAGTACACTTAGAACAGACTTAACACCTTAGTCCTATGTCTCTGTAGACTCAGCAAACCTAGAGCTCTGATACCACTAAATTAAAACACCCACTATCATTAGGATAACAAGTGAACAATAAAACATGCGGAAGCGATCATTAACAGCGGATTACTGAAAATCACTAAAAATTAAATCCTTTTTCAGAGAGATCCAATCGTAGGAAAACTCTTTCAACAAGAAAAAATGTATTACATTTACATCCTGGTTCATCAATACATATCTGGTACCAATCCCTCTTGAGAGTTACGAACATCAACTGCCTTATTAAATAGTTCACAGGCATTATAAAAATCTCAAGAAATCAAGCCAAAATCTCAGATCAATTTTAAACTAACTACTGACTCTGAGGACCTGAGAGTACAAAGACGACACATGGGACTTCTATCTACAAACACGACAGACAACACACTCCACTTGAGTTGTTGCCGACGTACCTACTGCTGCTGAAGTTCTTCCCCTACAAGATGTTCTCAGTCTCCTTCGTACTCATCCACCTAAAAAAATGTTGGTTCCCATGGGGGTGAGAAAATTGAACATTGCCCCAACGAGAGATATAACGCTCCGCCATAAACATCATTATTGCAGTTTAATTAATATAAAAATGAGCAGAGGATAAGAAGTTTAGATCATTCTCATCTTTAAAGTATTGCAACTATCTATAATAGAGCAGTAAATCATCTATTCTCTTTATAAGGAATAGGAAGAACATGTATATCATTTGTCTATCATACATTTTCAACATCTCAAACTTTGCTTATGACACTCATCATTCTGATGGGTCACTCATGATTCATTCTTGTTTCCATCCGTTGGCCTTAGCCAATCTGCTAAATAGATATTCAATTATGCCAGTCATGTGATTATATATCATCATGTCTTATTCAGGTATTGGACTATGCCAATCCTTAGTTATAGACTCCATGCCGTTACTAGGTATTGGACTTAACCAATCCTATATAAACATTTTAGATTAAGTCATTATCAATCTCATACAACCATTCCAGGTATTAGACTATGCCATACCTGTGCATCTATTCTAGGTATTGGACTATGCCAAACCTATGCATACATTCCAGGTGTTGGACTATGCCAAACCTATGCAATTATTCCAGGTATTGGGTTGTTACCAATCCTGTTCAGTTATTCCAGGTATTGGGTTGTTACCAATCTTGTGCAATTATTCCAGGTATTGGGTTGTTACCAATCCTATGCAGTTATTCCAAGTATTGGGTTGTTACCAATCCTGTACAGTTATTCCAGGTATTGGGTTGTTACCAATCCTGTGACCTTATTCCAGGTATTGGGATTTAACCAATCCTGTGATATTATTCCAGGTATTGGGATTTAACCAATCCTGTGATATTATTCTAGGTATTGGGATTTAACCAATCCTGTGATATTAATCCAGGTATTAGGATTTAACAAATCCTGTGATATTATTCCAGGTATTGGGATTTAACCAATCCCGTGATATTATTCCAGGTATTGGGATTTAACCAATCTTGTGATATTATTCCAGGTATTGGGATTTAACCAATCCTGTGATATTATTCCAGGTATTCAGATTTAACCAATCCTACGATATTATTCCAGGTATTGGGATTTAACCAATCCTGTGATTACGTCCTATGTCTGTTTACACAACATTGGGTACCTCATTCTTCTACTAACATTTAAACTTTGGCCATGCCATCATGCTCAATCACATTCTTTATGTAACGCAAGTGTCCCTCTCTTCTCCACACTTGTATAATCAAGGTTCCATCATTATTATTGTATCCTTTTTTTATAATTATTATGTTACTAAGTTTCCATTTTCTTGGTTTATTAAGAACATTATCATCTCTTATAGGGGACTTTTATAATTATCTTGGTACCTTTAACTAGGTATCAACTTACTCATGTGGTTCACAAGGCCTATTAAAATATCTTGTTACCTCTCACTAGGTAACAACTAATCTCATGGATCCTAAATCACATTTAACATCCTGTCACATTTCACTAGGCAACAACCATTCTCATGGTTCATAAAACACATTACATCTTGATGTAATGATTAGGATAACACTCTTTATATGTTACTCATCCAAGTACGTTGGATTTGATATGCATCAAGGGATATCATTCTTAAAGAGCTGGATGTGATATCTATGATGTCTTGATATATCACTTCCCTCAACACTTTAAACTTACTTGAGTTTATCAATTTATATTGTATTAAGGTATTTCCCCATCTTAATACTTCCATACACTAACCTGTCACCCTTATTGTGAAGTACATAGGTCATAAAACACACATAAGGATTGTCCAACTATCTTCAATGATAGGGACTTATCTCAGATTAAGGCATTGCTTGCTATAAGGTTGCATAAAACCAACCACCTTAGGTATTTCCCTTATCAGGGTATTAGCCACTATTCCTTTATTAGGTTAGGGCTTCACATACCATCACCCAAAATAAGTGTTAGAGTTTCCATATTAGGGTTTCTTATAGCCTTACAAAGCTTCACCCTAAATTGGAGTCTCACATCACATCATTGTATCAAGGTTTCACATGACTTCACCCTAGATTAGGGTTTCCATTCAATTACCCACAATTAGGGTTTACTATTAATCCCAATTAGGGTTTCACATTTCATTACCCATAATTAGGGTTTTCTATTCATCCCAATTAGTTTTCAATTGATATGATCACATTGAATTACTAAACAACCTTGACCCTTACTCTCTAAATGGTTTGAAACCGTTTGGGCAAATTGCCCTTGAAACCGTTGAGCAAGAAGTGCATTGAAACCGAATGGACTTGGGTCTCAAAATAGTTTGGGATCGTTTGGACCCAAACGGTCTTGAGACCGTTTGGAATCAAACGGTCTTAAGACCGTTTGGTTCAAACCCTCTCAAAACCAAATGGACCAAAAAGGTCTTTCAACACTTAATCAATTCAAGGTTTCAATCAATGAACCGACTATCACTTGAATCCTTGATTCATTCATCAATTGAACTATTGAATCATCCTTCAATTGGACCATCAATTAGGGTTTTGAACCCAATTGAACTAGGATTTATAATCAAGAAACCTTCAATTAGGGTTTTGAAATTGAGGAACCTTCAATGATTAACATTGTGGAACTGACTCAATTGAAATCAATGAATCATCATCAAATTATGATATGACCTGACCTCAAACGGGATTAAGGTCGTTTTGATGACATCCAAATGGTCTTGGTTGACCTACAAATGGTCTTGAGACCGTTTGGGTTAATCAACCCAAAATTTTAAATCAACCAAATGAAATTTCAACACTTAACCCGATTAGGGTTTGATAATTGATTAACCTTCAACCGATGAACCCTTTGAAACTAATCAATTGAATTTAATGGGTCATCAACTATAAACATCATATTATGAGCTCCAAATAGTCAGCCACTGCAAATGGTCAACCACTCCGAACGGTTTGAAACTATTTGGTTTCTAACGGTTTGTTGAAACCGTTTAATCAATTTCAATGAAACTGATTGGTTTCCAACTTTTGAAACCGTTTGCCTAGGATATTTTTTAGGTGTGTGGTTAGGATGATTTCATCATCATCAAGATACGATCCTTCATATTTTTCTATAATTTTCATGGTGGTTCCATTGATTTGATCAAGTGAATTTCAAGAAGAACAAATGATCAACAATTGATAAGGAATTGAATGCAATAACAATATTAAGGGTTCAAGTTATAAAACCCACCTCAAATTGAGCTTCAAAGCTTCAACCTCCACGTCTTTGATGGTGAAAGAAACACCTTCAACTATCCCAAGCTCGTCCTCAAGCTTTGAGTGAAAAGGAATGGCTAGAATTGAAGATCGAGTGAAGATAAGAAGAAATCAAGCATTGATTTGTGATTTCCCCCATCGAATCAAGGTGAAAGAGGGCCATGGATCTTACCTACAGGTTGGGAGTCGTCCTCCTGTTGCTCCTAAGCTCCCTTGGACGTTTTGCAAGCAAAAAGTGAAAATGGCTTCGAAATTACCCATTCAAGCTATGGATATATAACTGAGTATAAATGAATTTTATTGAAAATTCATTTAAGAGAGAGAAAGTAGAAATTATCTACTCCATTTCCTTGCCACTTGCCCCCTTCTCTTCCTTAGATACGAGGATATCTTCCTTGCCTCTTATTCCTCTCAATTTTCCACGATTTGGAGGAAAACAAATTAAGCACCTTAAATCATATAATAATAATATCCATAAATGAGTGGATATTTCTTTTTCTTATATTAATGTGAGTGGGCTCTCCACTCACTTGGATATTTTTGTGAACTTTGCAAGGAACAAGGACGTACACATATATGGATTTCAACCATTTCAATTTTGGTTGAAGGGCACTTCAATTAATATGATTATTTTTGTATTAAATTGAATTAGGGTTTCAATTATGCTTAAATCTTGATTATTTTAATATCAAGATTCTCTCTCCTCCAAAATGATACAAATGAGACGCCCCTCTCATTTTCTTTGATCTACATGATGCCAAGAAACATTAGGGACTATTCTGAAGTGATAATTTGCATATTGAACCCTGGGGTTTGGGTAAATTGCACATTACACCAAAACTAGATTTTAATGCATAAACATTGCTTTATCAGCTCTTTCTTGTTACTTAGGCTTTCCCAAGCCATACCTCTACATCATCTTCATTCTCATGATGCTTCAACACATGAGGAACATTTTATCATGTAACATTTGCAATTTAAACCCCTCAACTTGGGTAATTTGCACTTTACTCCGAAATAGGCAAAACATTATTTCAACATTGTTCAAAAAGGACTAAAATTGAAATATAAGTTCCTCTTGAACCTTAATTACTTTTCAAAAAAATAAGAGCAAGCATATAATTATCTTTCTTAAACAAAACACCTTGGGTTAAAGCGTAACCCAGGTTAGGGATGTTACAAGTTGCCTTGGTTGGTATGGTGTTGCGGTCGCTACATGGTGATCTCCTTGTTTTGCTTTGACCAAAGGGTGTAGTGCACCTAAGTGGTCACTACACTACCTTGTTCTTATCTTAATTTGTTAAATTCTTGTTGTGAGTGCTTGCATGGCCGACCTTTGGAGGGAAAAATGTCATGAGAGGCTCTAATATCTTCACACCTCATGATCTTTACCTCCCCCTACCCTTGAGTATATATGTTCCTTCTTTCACATACAAGTATCCTCTTTAGCACTCTTCTTCCTCTCTTCTCCCTTGTGTTTAGCCTTGAGATTGGTGGTGCTTGAGGAGATGTTGATCTTCGGGCTTGGTGGCTTATCACCTTTGCATGTGGTGATCTAGGGCTTGATCATCACCTTTATGGTGGTTCCTGGCGATCTTCCTTCTTGGTAAGTGGTTCTATCTCACTGATCTCATTTTTCCTTTGGAACCCTGTCTCTTTCTTCTTCTCTTAGCCATAGACTATGGTTCTTCCATGGTGGCTATCTTGAGTAACTTTCTCTCCATATGGTTTTCCATGAGAGTACCTAAGTGAGATAAAGTTTTCCTCTTTCTTCTTCCTTGTTCGGTCTAGGGTTTGTGCTTCCTTCTTCTTGAGATTTCCTTTGATCTTGGTGTGTTCTTCTCTTCTTGAGATGACCTTGTTGGCCATGGAGTTGATCCAAGTTTGGAGTTCCTTCTCTCTCTTGGAGCTCGTGACTTTGGAGCTTGATCTTCTGATCAAGGCGGGTTATATAACTTTCCCCTCTTCTATTGTTTCAGTTTTATCATGCTTACATGCTACTTTTCCTCTCTAAACCATGATTATAATTTATTGAAGGACTCTATCTTGTTTTAGAATTTATGTTGTGAAGTATTCTTGATTAGATTGCTCTTTCTCTTAACCCTAATTCATGTGCCTAAAATCTAAGTGACGATGGAGTTGTTGTTCCTTGCATGCAACTTGATTGTGGGTTTATCACTAGTGTTTTGGTTCAGACATCATGTTTTAGAAAGAGGTTTAGTTCTTCTGCATGTGTTGGACGTTGGTTTTCTCTCTATTAGCATGGTATCCTTGATGGTTTTTGGTGATGATCATTTCTAGGGTTTTGATGCTCATGCTTTCATGGGTTATGATTTTAGTGATGCTTGAGCTTCTTGATGTAAGTTTCTATTTTGGACGACATGTTTCTTAGAGTTGTCACATGTTTTGAAGGTTTCTACCAGTGGTGGTGTTGGTGTGTTGTAGTCACAACATGGTGTTAACCACCTATGGTCTCTACATCCAGTTCTCTTATGGTTGAAACACCATGTTCAGTAGGTTTGGTCGATACCTTGGTTGGTTCTTGGATGGTCACGACAAGTGGTCGCTACACATGTGAGCCATGCTAGTCTACACATGTGAGACATGTTGGTCACTACACATGTGAGACATGTTGGTTTCTACACATGTGATCCATGTGGTCGTTATACATGTGAGCCATGAGGTTGTTACACCTGTGAGTCTTGTGGTCACTTTTTAGTTTGATCGTTACTTAATGTTTTTTGGAAGGTTTGGTTCATCATAATAATAATGCCTAATTCTAACGTGCTCCAAGAATGTGGGAGGTGATGAACCTAAGGTCTAGGGCTGAATATGGTTATGGAAACCCTAATTTATTAAGCTTGTAAAACCCCAACCCTAATTTGGACATATGATGTAATTGTTTATCTTGCTTGAAGTGATTAGTATGTAATGATGTATTCTCTCTCCTACTTGTGTAACCCTAACTATAAGACCCCTGACCTGAGATTTGGGGTAACCCTAATTGTTTGGCTTGCTTATGGTGCTTATAATCTTGCTCTAATCTTTTGAGATGTAATTAGGGCTTGTGGAAAGCTTAAGTTTCAAGTTTGAGCTTGTTTGGATGATGTTTGTGTTTTGTGGGCTAGTTTTGGTGCAAATTACAGTTTACCCAAAGTAGGGGGTTGATGTGCAATTTGTTACTTATAGAATGTGTATTTCATCCTTTAACGTCATCTAGAGGAAAGAGAAATAATTGGGCGCATTGTTTGAACCTTAGTTGAGGAGTGACATCCTTAGTAGTGATCAGGGTTTCTAAGGCTTGTTGTGTCTCGACCATGTGTACATGGATGGGTATAACGACCCATGTTGCGACCTATGTTGTGACCTAGGTGGTTTTTGGGTGTGTCTCGACCGAGACACTTCTCTTGATAATGTTGGAAGTAAATATATATGTTCATCATATTCCTTCTGAACCGTTACATGATAATAACTGCCTTGATGATACATTAGCTGAATCTGCTTATCATAGTTGTAGCTTTACCTATGTCCTTTAATTATCTTATATGTGTTAATAATAGCGTTGACAGAGAGTTATATCTCCTACTGAGATTTAGATCTCACCATGTGGGTTTCTCCACATCTTTTAGGTGGACGTGCACGAGGAGGTAGAGATCGTGCAACTGAGGCAGAGCAGCAACAAGAAGGACAATAGTTGATAAGGTTGGATGTGCTTCTAGTCCTTTGGTGTAGAGTCCTAGAGTCGTCCATGTACACTCAGGTCATGAGGTTGGTTTTTGGGTGTGTTTTGGTAGACATTCTATCGATATGTGGTTTTGGCGTGTGTCCCCTTTTGGTGTAAAGATATGACAGATGTTCATGTACATGTATATATGTGTGGAACATGCTCTTGATGAGACAGGAATGTTTGAGATCAATGATGTAAGAAGCTTATGTTATGTGCTATGTGATCTAGCTATCCTGTGAGGACTTATATGTAAAGTTTTTTGCAGCTTTGGTGCTTAATGAAATTGGTTTCAATTTTCATGTTTTCTGGTAATCCACTTGTTTAGTTTAGTTTCTGTATTTAACTTGGAGTGATTTCGTTGGTTTGTGGTGTGCGGCATCACAGTTTGGTCAATATCAGAGCTTTAGGTTTGCTGAGTCTATAGGGACCTAGGACTAGGGTCTGTGTCTATTCTTGTGTCCTCCAGTCTATCTTATAGTGACTTCTGCTTATGTAGAAGGAGTAGAAAAGCTTAAAGATGTTTGGAGAACATGAAGAACATGTTGTTGAAAGCAGTGTTGTTGCACCAGGTGGTGGTGCAGGGAACCAGGTGCAAGAAGATCAGGTGCCTGAGGTCCCCTAATTTGACCCAGCCATGCTTGAGAATCTTGCCTTTTAGTCTCTTTTTGGGTAGTTCATGGCTACAGTGACGCATATGGCAGACAAGATTCCCGCACCTCAGCCTAGGGCACCAGTTCCCAATGCAGAATCTTTGCTTACTGGGAAGACTTTCGAGTAGCTTTGCCATGTTGGGGGTAGTGGAGTATGTTGGGACGACTGATCGTTCAGATGCGGATCTATGGCTAATCGAGCTTGAGAAAGCCTTCAAGATCATTAGGATCCCAGAGACTGATAAGGTGAAGCATGTAGTGTACCTTCTGAAAGGGAGTGTTGGTCACTGGTGTGCCATAGAAGAGGAGAAGAGGACTTGTGCTGAGGTAGGTTGGGAGGAGTTCTGATACAAGTTCATTAGTCGGTACTTCCCACAGACATATCTTGACGAGAAGATATCCCAGTTTGAGCAGATCAGTCAAGGATCCATGACGATAAACGAGTACGGGGCTAAGGTTATGGAACTTATATGGTTTTATCCTCACATGGCTGCTACAGATGATGAGAGGATTCAACATTTTTAGAAGGGCTTGAATGATAAATTGTCTACCCAGTAGCTTCCTTAGAGAATCAAGAAAGGTTTGCCATGTTTGTGGAGTCTGTACGGAGGATAGAGATATATGTCATAAAGAAGCCAGAGGTGAGTTCTAGGAAGAGGCATGTACAGTTCCAAGGACAAATGTCGGGAGGCTTTAAAAAGTCGAGGCTTTCTGCACAGCCAACACCACAAAGGTTTAGTGCACAAACATAGTAGCCACCTAGTAAAGGCAGAGGCCATAGCCTTTCACCTATTAGAATTCACAACACAACATTAGTGTCAGTGACGGGATCGCCTAGGCCAAAATCTAAGACCAAGACTTGCCATAAGTGTGGGTAGGTAGGACATCTGAGGTGGAAGTGCCTGTGAGAGACGATGAGGTGACCCTGCAACCGAGGCAGAGCTAGTAGGGCTTGTAGATACATCAACAGTTTAAGGGTGCAGGAGGATGAGTATGTGGACAAGTGTCACAGACCGTATCGTCTATTCAGGGAAGCAGTGGATGGGGATGAAAATAGGCAACAACTAGATTCTACGCCATGAGCCTACCGGAGGCGGTGGTCAACCCATGAGTGGTGACAAGTCAGATGGAGTTATTTCATTCTAATTTGTCTTCTTCTCGCTGCATATCTGTTTTGGTCGACCCAGGTGCAACACACTCTTTTATCACTTGTGAAGTGATCGACAATTTTCTTTTGCCTATTAATCATAGGAGAGCTAGTTTGTTGTTAGAAACCTTGTTAGTTGGTTCTGTAGTATTTTGGGAGGTGTGTCCTTCATGTGTCCTTTTTTTTCAGGGTACAACATTCAAGTGGATCTCATACCGCTTGATATGCAAAGATTTGATGTAATTCTTGGAATGGACACCTTGGAGAGGTATAGAGTGGTCTTGGATTGTGGTTCCAAGCATGAGACATTTTTAGATGGTGATAAGACGTGGATCTTCAAAGGAGATAGGAAAATCCTTTTAACATGTCTATTGTCAACGATGGTGGCGGAGAAGTTATTGAGGCACGTTTGTGAGGAGTTCTTGGCACATGTGGATAATGAGGTGAGGAGTCCTAGTATTCAGGATGTGCCAATTGTCAGAGAGTTTGTGAATGTGTTCCCTGAATAGTTTCTAGGTGTTATGTTGCCCCGATAGATTAATTTTGAGATCAATCTAGTCCCAGGCACATAGCTGATAGCTCAAACACCGTACAGGATGGCTCCAGATGAGATGGCAGAGTTGAAGAGGCAGTTACAAGAGCTGATTGACAAAGATTTTATCAGGTCGAGTATGTTGTTGTGTGGTGCTCCAGTGCTATTTGTGAAGAAGAAAAATGGGTCTATGAGGATGTGTATAGACTACATATAGTTGAACAAGATGACAATAAAGAACAAGTATCCCTTGCCAAGGATAGATGATCTCTCTGATCAATTGCATGGTATGACAATGTTCTCAAAGATAGACTTGAGATTAGGGTATCACCAATTGAGGATCAAGGAGGATGACATACCTAAGTCAGATTTTAGGATGATGTATGGTCATCATGAGTTTGTGGTTATGCCGTTTGGGCTAACCAATGCACCGACAACATTCATGGACTTGATGAACATAGTGTTCCAGTCGTTTCTCGATCAGTTATGGTGGTCTTCATAGATGACATCCTGATATACAGTCATGATAGCCACTGACATGAACAACATCTCTAGTAAGTGTTTACCTTGTTGAGGGAACATCAACTTTACGCCAAGTTCAGCAAGTGCAAGTTCTGGCTGAAGGAGGTGGCTAATTTGGGGCATTTTATCTCTATAGAGGGTGTTTGTTTGGAACCTAAGAAGGTTGAATCTGTGACAGTGGGAGCAGCCAAAGACAACGACAGAAGTGTGCAGCTTTCTGGGGTTGGTAGGATATTACAGGTTGTTCATTAAGAACTTCAACTCTATATCTCTACTCCTGACTAAGTTGATGAGGAAGGATGTGCCATTTGTCTAGGATGACATATGTCAGTGTGCCTTTTAGACATTCAAGGAGAAGTTGACAAGTGCACCAATATTGATCTTACCTACGCAAGGGAAGGGATACATAGTCTTCTGTGATGCGTCCAGGAATGGCTTGGGTTGTGTGCTGATGCAGGACAAGAATGTAGTTTCTTTTGCTTCTCGATAGCTTAAGAAACATGAGGAGAACTACCCAACCCATGGCCTAGAGTTATCTATTGTGGTTCATGCCTTCAAGATATGGAGGCACTACCTTTATGGCGAGAAGTGTTAGATATTCACGGATCACAAGAACATGAAGTATATCTTTTCGCAACATGAGTTGAATATGAGGCAATAGTACTGGATGGAGCTAATCAAGGACTATGACTGCACGATTGATTACCATCTAGGGAAGGATAATGTTGTGGCAGATGCACTGAGTAGGAAGTCCTCTTCATTGTCATTTATAGAGAAGGCACAATTGTGTTCCTTGGTATTCCACAAGCGAGACATGTTGGTCTCCCTACGTCAGATACCGTGATAAGCTAGAGGTTTGCTTTCTAGCATAGTTGCAGGTGAAGCCCACGATGAGACAGCAGATCAGAGAGGCACAATGGGTTGATACCATGATACATCAGATTAGATTAGAGTTTGGCAGTGAGAAGCGTGATAGCTTCCATGAAACAGATGACATGATAGTTTGTTACCATGGTAGATTTGTGGCTCCTGATGTTGAAGATCTGAGGAAGATGGTTCTGGAGGAGGCTCACTCGTCTATGTACTCTATGCATCCAGGAAGCACCAAAATGTATCATAATATGAAGGACATGTATTGGTGGCTTGGCTTGAAATGGGATGTAGATGAGCTTGTTGCTAGATCTCTAGTGTGTCAGCATGTTAAGGTTGAGCACCAGAAGCCTATAGGGACGTTGCAATCGTTGCCTATACCACAGTGGAAATGGGATCATGTGACCATGGACTTTATTTTTGGCCTACCTAGGATAGCCAAAGGTCATGATTCCATATGGGTGATCATTTATAGGTTGACCAAGTCAACACATTTCCTTCTTATGAAGACAACATATACAGTTGAGAAGCTTTCCCAGATCTATGTTGATGAGATAGTGTGTTTGCATAGTGTTCCAACAACTATCATGTCTGATAGAGGTCCTCAATTCATGAATCACTTTTGGGAACGTTTGCACACAACTTTGGGTACACAGTTGAGGTTCAACACTGATTTCCACCCATTAATAGATGGTCAATCTGAGAGGACCATTCAGACCTTGGAGGATCTACTGAGAGATTTTGTTCTTTATTTTTTGGGCAGTTGGGACATCCACCTCAGTTTTATAGATTTTGCCTACAACAACAATTATCAACAGAGCATCAACATGGCACCATATGAGGCATTGTATGGGAGACATTGTAGATCTCCGTTGTGTCAGTATGAGACCAGTGAGTATCAACTTCTTGGTCCTGAGGTTGTGCAACAGATGATAGAAAAGATCAAGGTAATTCAACAATAGTTGAAGGCAGTACAAGTCAGGCAGAAGTCATATGCGGACATCCAACATAGACCCTTGGAGTTCCAAGTGAGAGACATAGTGTACCTCAAGATCTCTCCTTGGAAATGTGTTTTGATCTTTGGGAAGAAGGGTAAGTTGGCTTTCATGTTTATGGGACCTTACCATGTGGTGGCTCGTGTCAGGAAGTTGGCCTATAAGTTGGATTTTCCACCTGAGTTGTAGAGGTTGCATCCTATCTTTTGTGTGAGCATGTTTAGGAAGTGTCATCCCGATATAGAGTTAGTGTTACAACCTGTGGAGGTGGAGCTTGATGAGGATATGTCCTATGTAGGAGGTCTAGTGTTGATTCTTGATAGAAGAGTGAAGAAGCTAAAGAAGAAAGACATAGTTCTTGTGAAGCATCTGTGTCATCACCGTAGTTTTGAGGAAGCTATGTGGGAACTTGAGGAAGAGATGAGGAGGAAGTACCCCTCTCTTTTCTCTTAGGATTTCGAGGGCAAAATCCTTGTTAAGGGCCTATGGCTTGTAAGACCCCTGACCTGAGTTTTGGGGCAACCCTATTTGTTTGTCTTACTTATGGTTCTTATAACCTTTCTCTAATCGTTTGAGACATTATTAGGTATTGTGGAGAGCTTAAGTTTCAAGTTTGATTTTGTTTAGATGATGTGTGTGCTTTGTGCACTAGTTTTGGTGCAAACTGCAATTTACCCAAAGTAGGGGGTTGATGTGCAATTTGTTACTTATCGAATGTGTCTTTCATACTTTGACATCATCTATAGGAGATATAAAGAAGTGGGTGCCTTGTTTGAACTTTAGTTGAGGAGTGACATTCTTAGTGGTGATTAGGGTTTCTAAGGTTTGTTGTGTCTCGACCATGTGTACATGGATGGGTATAACAACCCATGTTGCGACCTATGTCTTGACCTAGGTGGTTTTTGGGTGTGCCTCAACTGAGACACTTCTCTTGATCATGTTGGTTTCAACCTAGTGTGTGAGGTGGAGGTCGAGACAATTTGTTTTCTTGTGTCTCGACCTAGGTTGTGCGGTGACCTCTTATCTCGACCTAGTGGTGTTTGGTGCTTTGTTGTGACCATAGATGGTGTTACATGGTGGATCATGACCACGATCATGTTGGGGGTGACCCAAGTAGTTTGAGACCCAACCTAGAGTGTATCACCATCTCGTGCAAGTATGGATAAGGTGGTTGCATGTTAGTTTCTTGGGTGGACAAGTGTCCTAGTGGAGCCCTACCTTATTGACACCTCATCTTTCACCCTACTTCTCTCCTCCTTTTCTATATAAACCATCTTCTCTCCATGCAAGTGGCCCTTTTTGGCCCTTACCATTCCCCTACTATGGTTGCTTGCCCTTAGATCTAGGTGGAGCAAGGAGTGTTGATCCTTAGAGCCTTGGTGATCAAGATCTCTTGCATGTGGTGATTCTTACTTCATCTTCAACCTTGGTAAGTATATACCTTCTTTGCAACGTTTTCATTGGAACCCCTACCCCATATTATTATCCTTCCTTGGCCTTATATTGTGTTTTGACATGGTGGCTATTCTTAAGAAGAGAACTCCTCATCACAAGGGTAATAGGCCATGTTTTAACAAGGCGACACCCAAGTGAGAGGGAGTTTCTCCTCTCTTTTCTCCCTCTTTGTTTGGTTCAGCCTAGGGTTCCTTCTTGACCTTTTCTTGAGCAATCTTTGACCTTGGTGTCTTCTTATTCTTAAGGTTCTCTTGAGGCTGAAGGTGGAGTATTTGGTGGAGCTTCAATATCCTTGGTGATCGTGTGCTTGGAGCTATCATCTTTGGAGTTGAGCTTCTTAAGGTGGGTAATATAACATTTAACCTACTCTATTATTTCACCTTTTATACTTGCATGCTACTGTTTCCTCTTTCTAAAACGTCCCCTTATAATGCTAGTGGCTGATAATAATCTCTAGAACTCATTTGGAGGTGATTATCTTACTTGGTTGGGTACAAATCCAAAACCCTAATTACATGTACTCGATTGAGTGATTGTGGTGTTAAGGTGATATTCCTCTACCTTTTGACCTTAGTTTTTCTCCCATACATGTTGGTCATGTGTCTTGGTGTTCTATGGAGACTGAGTTATTTTTTGGAGGTTTGAAACACGGGTTTATGTCTTGCATGAGGTGTTTTCATGGAGGGTTCATGATGCATGATCTAGGGTTCTTGGTGACCGTTTTGCATGGAGTTTTTCCCCATGATAAAGATGGATCTTCCTTGGTTCTATCTTCTATTTATATCATGCTTAATCCCTGAGTAGAGAAGGACATTTTCCTTGGTGATGGTTTGATCTTTGGTAGGTTGGTTTTGGGTCGAGATGGGTCTTCTCCTTGGTATGTCGCAGTAGCGACATCATGGCTGGTCGCGACCCATGGTTTGTTTAGGTTGAGATGCCCTAGTTGTGTGTCATTTTATCCGCCTTGAATTAGTAGGACCTTGCCTCTATCAGATGAATACTTGCTCTTATGTTGAGGGTGACCCTTGTCTTTGTTGCGGTCATGACATGCATAGGGGTGGTGATTGCGACATGCGCGTCTTGGGTGTTCAAAACCCAAGGATCATGAGGGGTCGAGATATGCTTGAGTATGGGTCGATACATGTGGTGGTGTTGTAGGCAGAACACCTTGGTTGTGTCACTTTCGTGACCCTTGGTTGATGATGGTTGCGACCCATGCTTGATGGTTGGTCGCAACATGCATAGTAGGGGTGGTGGTCGTGATCCATGCTTGATGAGTGGCCGACTCATGCATAATCACATAATAATACATGTACATGGATGGGCATGTATTGAATCACGTGTAGTGTTGTTTGGGTGGTTGCCTAATCAAACCTAATCATAATTCTTAACCCTAAGATGCTCCAAGAAAGTGGGAGGTGGTGTACCTAGGGTTTGGTATATGTATCTAGCTTTAAACCCTTATCAGCTATAGTGTGGAATCCCTAACCCTAGAATGAGAATGTGACATGTTTGTTTCTCTACGTTGGAATGGTCATTATAGTATGATGATTTCTCTCACTTGTTTATGAACCCCTAACCTTGCATGTAGTATGAACTTGATTATCATAGCTAGTGTATGCTATGGTGATTGTGACATGATACAGAATGAGCCTTCATGAGGCATGTTGAGACACTTGTGATACAGGAATGGTGTGAATAAGTTCTATGACCTAGTGGCCTTTTGAATGGCAGTGTTACAAGTCTCTTGTGGTGATAGTGTGACAAGTTTGCACCTTATATGTTTTATATCTTCTAGAATTGTATCATGCCCTCATCTTTGTAGAGATTGTTATGGCTTTGTACATTATAACTTGATTGATGCTAAAAGACACCTAATTGACTTAACTAATCAAGTGGAACTTAATCATGTAGTTTTCCCTATGCCGTAAATCCACCTTCAACGTCAGCGCTTGTTGGATGGTGAAATGGGGTTTCCCTTAGTGGGAGCTCGGAGTCATATATATTGTTGAGTATATGCGTTCATAGGATTAGCTATGGGCCATACCTCGAGTACGACTATAGACCATAGCTCAGTGATGTGATGCTTGCGAGGTTTCACAGGATTGGTAATGGGCCATACCCTGGTAGGAGTGCAACTATGGGCCATTTATCAGTTTTCACTAGCATTGTGACATGTACCAAGGTGGGCTAGGAGTTTCACAGTTTGATTATATGTCTTTGGTTGTAGTTGATTGGTATGTCTATGTGGTGTACTCATGTACTGACCATGAGGTTCGGTAAGGTCATGGATTCCAGATCTTCCATTGACCTTGTATGGCACTAATTTCTACTTAGCAGTGGTCAGTTGGATTTGAGTGGTATGACTCAAATCCTCCATGCATAATAAAATACATAATCAACCATGTAGTATACTTGCTTAGGATCAAATACAAAAACATTGGATGAGACCTTGCTTTGCTTTGTACACTATATTTGGTAGTAAATATATATGTTCATCATATTCCTTTTGAACTGCTATATGATAATAACTGCCTTGCTGATATCATTAGTTGAATCTGCTTATCATAGTTGTAGCTTTACTTATGTCCTTTAATTATCTTATGTGTGCTAATAATAGCATTGGCGGAGAGTTATATCTCCCGCTGATATTTGGATATCACCCCGTGGGTTTCTCCACATCTTTTAGGTGGACATGCATGAGGAGGTAGAGATCGTGCAACTGAGGTAGAGCAGCAACAAGAAGGACGATATCTGATAAGGTTGGATGTGCTTCTAGTCTTTTGGTGTAGATTCCTAGATTCTTCCCTTTACCCTCAGATCTTAGGGATGGTTTTTGGGTGTCTTTTAGTAGACATGCTACCGATATGTGGTTTTGGCTTGTGTCCCCTTTTGGTGTAAAAATATGGCAGATGTACATGTTCATGCATATATATGTGTGGAATAGGTTCTTCATGTGACAGGAATGTTTGAGATCAGTGATGTATGCACCTTATGTTATGTGCTATGTGATCCAGGTGTCCCGTACGGACTTATATGTAAATATTTTTGCAGTTTTGGTGCTTAATGAAATCGGTTTTAATTTTTAGTGTTTTTTGGTAACCCGCTTGTTTAGTTTTGTTTCCATGTTTAGTTTTGAGTGGTCTCGTTAGTATGTGGCGTGGGGGCGTCACAATAACGTTGCAGGTTGAATGTACATCTTAGATGGTGATTGCTATGGAAAATCTTATATGACACATGGTGATGATTATGAGCCTTTGTAAGGCATGATGAGACAATTTGACCGGGTCTTGTGACCTAGCTAAGGCTTTTTGTCTAGTTTGAGGTGTTACCCTCTAGTGATGAGATGAGGGATTGTTATCCCCTGGTGATGTGACAATGTTTATGGCCTTGTATGGTAGTGAAATCAAGTAATTATGTGACAAGTTTATACCTCATACTTTTTATATCTCCTGGAGTTATACCTTCACTCCTATTTTTCTATAATTTTTTTAGGGTTTGTGTGTTGTAACTTGATTAATGCATTTAATGGATACCCAATTGGCATAACTAATCAAGTGAAACCCTAATTATGTAGTGCCATGTGCTATAGATCCATTCCAGAGTCAGAACTTTACTGTATGGTGAAACGGGTAATCCCAAGGGAACCCAAAGCGCATATTGTTGAGTATGTGATGGAGTTTTGCAACACCACTAAAAATCCTAAGGTGATGAATCCTTAGGTTTAGCCTTGCTAGTACTATGGTAAGAACTCCACCCACGTGTGCTAAGACACGCGGAAGTCTTATCGTAGTATAGTTAAGGGTCGAATCCTCGGGACAACGGTCTTGACGAAGTCAAGATGGAAAATGTTTTTAGTTTTACTTAACTACTTAACAGTTGATATTTAGATCGAAAGTTTGATGTTGGTTTTAAAGCTAAATGCGAGGAAAGTAAAGCAAGAAAGTAAAGATTAAGGTTGTAAACAATTGATAAAAACCACTAGGATGTTATCGGGTTTCACACCACTACACATGGATCAAGTCATGCAACATAATAAAACAACCTGCAAAAAGAGTCAAATCAGTTAGTATCTTGTAGTCCTAGCTTCCTTTCGGATAACTAGCTACGAGAAGTGTGGAGTATTGCAATGCCATACATTCCATAATGAATGGTCACATGCTTTGCATTACTCCTTCATGAATTGTGTTCCTCGACCTTACCAAGGTTGCACTTCCATACGTCAACTGATTCCATTTCATAGTATGAAAGTGCAACGATGGGAGTGAGTTTACTCCACTCATGAAAACACTTCTAGACACCGAAACAGACATATAATGACTACATACATCCATAACCAACATTCAATCGATATTTAGATCTAAGGGTACAAACATAGACAATTCATACCAAAAGACAATATGTAACACAAGTTGATGATCAAGCAACTAGTATTCATTAAGCGATTGAAGTCAAACTGAAAAGAAGAGTATCTTTATTACAAGTTATTGAATTACATCGCATGAAATGAAAACATGGGTAGCGGGGCTACTCCCCGCACCCTAGTGAATGAAACTACTCGCTCATGGCAAAGAAGGAGGCGAGAAGAGAGAGAAAGAACGTCATCTCCACGGAGGAGGGAAGGTTGAACCCTTGGTGAAGAGAGCAACGATCTTCGCACTTCGTGGTTGCTTTGATGAAGGATTTTCTCTTCCCACCTTCTTTGTTGAAGAGAGAGAAAGAAGAGAGAGAAGGAAGCTTGATGATGAGCACGGATCTCAAAACTGGCAGCCTTGGGGCAGTGGACGGAAGACCAGAGTGCTCTGGATCTGGAGAGGCAGCCTTTGGGTGTCTTGGAATTCGATCCCTTTGAAGTGGCCCTTGAGGTCCTATTTATAGGCTCAAGTTGAGCCCAAACGGTCTTGAGACCGTGAGGCTTGTCGCGGTCTTGGGACCGTGAGGCTTGTCGCGGTCTTGGGATCGTGAGGCTCCTCGCGGTCTTGGGACCGTGAGGCTTCTCGCGGTCTTGGGACCGTGAGGCTTGTCGCGGTCTTGGGGCCGTGAGGCTTGTCGCGGTCTTGGGACCGTGAGGCTTCTCGCGGTCTTGGGACCGAGAGGCTTGTCGCGGTCTTGGGACCGTGAGGCTTGTCGCGGTCTTGGGACCGAGAGGCTTCTCGCGGTCTTGGGACCGTGAGGCTTGTCGCGGTCTTGGGACCGTGAGGCCTCTCGCGGTCTTGGGACCGAGAGGCTTCTTGCGGTCTTGGGACCGTGAGGCTTGTCGCGGTCTTGGGACCGTGAGGCCTCTCGCGGTCTTGGGACCGAGAGGCTTCTCGCGGTCTTGGGACCGTGAGGCTTGTCGCGGTCTTGGGACCGTGAGGAGTCTTTGTAATTTTTTTTTGTGTTTTCTGTAATGAAAAAGAGGAAAAGTTAGTTTATTGATGTATCTGCAATAAAGTAAGAAGGTTTAATGATTCTATTTAGTTTATCAAAGAAAGAGTATGGAAAACTAAAGATAACTAATAAGATAACGTCACAAAATGGGAGGTTATCACCCCCCCTAACTTAGAGTCTAGCTTGTCCTCAAGTTAGATAGAGCTAAGGTATGTAATGGCGAGGCGATTTTATTTGATTAGGGTTTCCATACTCTTGCTTCAATTCTAGGTCAGAGATCTACCGAGGTCTTATCAGGGCTTCTGCTTACACTAACTCTTTCGAGTATCAAAAGTTGCATGGATCTCAGGTTCCTTTTATATCGTGAATCTCGCATTGGGACCACCTTTCTTATTATGTGCATGTCATCGACTCTAATCAGTTTTATACTTCTTTGGAAAACCTATTGGTAGCTAGAGTGGGTATGAGGGTTGGCTAAAAAGGCTTATTGTGTAGCTTCCCCCTTCAAGTGGGGAAGGGTTTGTCTATGCTTTTTAGAGACTCACTACCGAGCACGACACATCTGCCTTCATGAGGGCAGCTGAATGTACCGGCCGGGTGAGCTCTTTCATCAGCCTTTTCATATATTCGGAAACCTTAGGATCTCATTACCGGGCACGACACATCTGCCTTCATGAGGGCAGCTGTATGTACCGGCCGGGTGAGATCTTTGTTGGCTCTTCATATAGGTCCTTATGCATGGCACAACTCTCATGTTTTTATTCAGCACTCTGGCTTTTATTCGAGTCTCACAGGCTTAGGAAGTGGGTTTTGTTAGGGTTTTTGATTGGGAGGCCAAGCCTCTTTTATTGAAAGAAGAAAACTGTTCTTGGGGTTCCTGACATGCACTTATTTTTTTATTGGTGGTCCGCTCGCGAGATTTCTTGATTTTGGATTTCCCTGATTTCCCTCTTGACTTTGAGAGTTTTCGGTTCGCTTTGGCCCTGAAGTTGACCTGTGAAGAGTCTAAGATAGAATTGAAGTAAGAGTATAAAAACCAATAGTGAATGAAATTTATGGATTCGCCATTTCAAGCCTGTAAGCTAATCTTGTTATTTATATGAGGACTGCTTTATCTCTAACTTAGGTAAGGGTGATACTTTCCATGATGAAAGTTATACTTAGAAGTTGTTTTATTGAAAAAAAATTACTGGAAAAAGTCTAAGTACGAAAAGAAAGTTTGACAATGATGTGCGGGAAAAAATGAGTTAGCAGAGTTGGAGAAGGATGATACCTCGCCCTTGTCCAGTGCACTCCCCCCCTAACTTATCACGCACTCTATCCATAGAGTGTCAAAGGGATAGGTTGAGAGATGCATGGACAAGGGCGTTTAGGCGTCAGTTAATCCTGAGCTTGCCCCTGGTGCTTGGAGGAGCTTAGCTGCAAACTGTCCACGCAGGGTGTGATAGTCTACGTCAGTCATATCCTCTACTGGTTTCTGAAGAACTAAGATGGTAAACATCCAGTAGAGGACATGGAAGCCGCAGTCGTTGGATTGTCGGATTTGCTGGGGACACTTGTGGCAGAAGGAAGGGCGGTGAAAGTGTTCTTTGGCATAAGATTTTGTGTGCCAACTAAGGAGATCAATTAATTTTTCAGCACACTCTTTTGCCACTACCTCTGTGGGTGTTTTTGGCATTACGACGTAAACTTTCTGCCGTGGGTTGTACTGGCTATCAGAACTGTTATAAATTGTAATTGTTCCATCCGGTAGGTTTGCTGCCAGAAGTAGCCAATGTTCATGGTATAGGAAGGGTAGCATGATGAACTTCGGTGTTGTGTGTTGTAGATATGAGATTAGTGTTTTAGCTGCGCCGAAGTTCTTTAGTTTTAAAAGATCATCCTTCAGATATGAAGACGCCATGTATGTTGTGGGGTGATCTTGTCCGAGTAGAAGCTGATAGGCGGACATAAGGCCAACAGAGAGGGATCCTTTAATTTGTAAAGATTCTCGTAGAGTGTCTGCCATTATAAGAATGTCACCAGACATGAAAATGAGCTCATCATTCTCGGCGGAAAGCTTTGACATAATGAGACGTAGTTCGTAGCTGGATAGACCTTTGCAAGCACTGAGATCGAAATCTGGAAAAGATGGTATGATGGCAGACAACGGGTCTTTGGCGTCTTTGCTTTGCTCGGTAGTGGAGGCTGGTCCCTTTGATTTCTCTGACTCTTTTAGAGCTTGGCGGAAGGGTCGCCACTGCGGTCGCTAGATAGCAGAGAAGAGGTAGCGAGGGACATCATCTGGTGCCATCGTTTGGTCCTTGAAGAACCGTCTGTCGCAGATGAGCTCCATCGCATAACGTCCTCTCAAGGAATGAAAATCTTCAGTGACCAGGGTAGAGAAAGGGATTTCTTGGTTCAGCGCTTGGATGTGACGAATGGTGCAGAAAGCGCAATCCCCTGATCCTTCTGCGGCTTGAACTGGAGGGTTTATAATTTTGAACCAGGGCTGGCTCCAGTCTTGGCGGAGAGATGGGCGTGCAGCCCAAATTAGCTTAAGCAGCCGAAAGGGTATGCATCTTGCTTCGCCGGCTGCTTCACCCACAAAGTTTATCGTGCCGGCGGGTAGCTCGGTGCTGCAGAAGTTATAAACTGTGGCATCCCGAGCCTCTGTATCGACAATCATAGCTAGCCAATGGTTTAAAATTTGGAATGGCACAGTAAGATAACGTGCTCGTCGTGCTAGCCCGATACGCAGACGTTCGATGGATTTTTCTTGGATATCCTTCTATAGGAGGCCCAAGGATAGGGCGGGTGAGGCATTGAAGACAGACTGCTTCCTCTTGTGGCTTCTGTAAATTTTGATACAGTTGGCGAGGAGGACACGGAAGATAGACATTGGCATCGTCGACCCAGGTCACAGGATTTTGCGAAAATCTTCACGTGTCAGCTTGCGCTTCGTTTTAGTGTTGTGGTAGATAATATCATCTCCTTCCTTTGTATCGTCCACGATAGTATTCAGTATAAAGATATCCTGAGCATCTAAAGTGGAAATGGCCGCCATATCAAGGTCATGCATTTTGTGCGGCAGGGGTGGTGGCGGGGGAAGCTCCTGTAGAGGGGGGGAAGGATGTACTTCTGGGGCTTCCTCAGAGCCAAGAGTGTCGTTGTCTGAGTCCGAGGCAGAATCGAGCTCTTCATCAGTATCTAATTGCACTCGTTCTGACTCGTACTCGTCGAGGGGTGAGGTTGCTGTCGTGGTGGGCACTGAGAGGGGTAAGACAGCTGTTGTAGGAGGGGTGGTGCCGGTTCCGATTATGCATTGGTGGAACTCGGCGAAGGCTGCTTCTTTAGCAGCTTCCCTGATGGATCCCATAGCAGAGTAGTCAAGAAATTGATCCCCATATGATATATTAACATTATCATGGTGTGGGGAGTTGAGATCCTTATCACCGTCATGGTGAACTTTTTGTTGTCTGGGTTCTGCTCCTTGGCTTGGACCCTCCCCAGCATCATCTGGTTTGTCAGAGTCTTCATCTGAGGAGGTACTGTTGGTGGAGTCCGCCGAAGAATTGGAATCGTCATCATTATCAGCATCATCTTCATCGTCGTTAGTTGTCTTCTTTTGTGCTTTCTTTTTGCACAGACAATGGATGGATTGGAGTTCATCATAAGCCACTTGCACGTGCTTGTGTGTTTCGAGCAGTGCTTCGTGGGTTTCTTTAAGATCTAAATAACGTTGTTCGGCCGAGAGGAGTCTTGCTGTGAGATCTGTTACTTGAGCTCTTAGCTGAATGAGCTCATTATTTGATGACTCCTCCTGGTGATTATGTAGCTGCATGAGGGTGGTGGTGATGTCATCCAGGCGCGTGCTGAAAGCTTGCTGTTGTTGCTTCAGCTCACGTAGGGTCTCTGGCAGAGGTAAAGTCTGCGCGGAAATCCTATCGACTTGCTTTTCCAACACTTCATGCTGGCGTTGTACTCCCTGGATTAACTTGGGCAAGTTGTTGCAGTGGCCGTCGATGTGGTCGACTTGCTTGGCCACTGAAGCTTGACATTGTTGGATTCCTTGGAGGATGCCTGGCATGGCGCGGTTCTGCTCGCCGATCTGGGCAACCTGCTTAGTTAGACCCTGCACGCAGGAAAAAATAGAATTTAAAATGTTAGATGGGTCGGTGAGGAGGTTTCGGATAATGTCAAATTGACATCCGAATTCCTCACCGACGTTAGTAAAAGGGACCCCAGTGAACGAAGGGTGAGTTGGCTGGGGTCGGGGTGGAATGATAGTGTCATGCAGAAAAGACACTGTTGATGGACCCGCGAATTGCATGGTGACTGTAGATGGGGTCACCAGCGATGTCGGGGTGGTGGAGGATGGAAAAAATGGTGGCATTCCCGAAGAGGGAAATGGATCCGGGAATGTTGATGGAAAGTCGGTGGATGTGAAGGAGGAGAATTCGGGCGTTGTGGTGGAGAATGGGGTGCCCGAAGTAAAGAAGGGTGGAGGTGGTGGAGGGGTGGTAGAGGAAGGTGGAGCGGAGGATGATTGAAGGGTGGTTGATGGTGGTGGGGTGGTAGATATTGGGGTGGTGGAAGGTGGAGAGGTGGTATTGAGCTCAGCATTTAGACTCATTATAAAAGAGTCTAGTGATGAGGATGTAATATTTTCTTCAGGGAGGGGGGGTTCAAATTCAGGGTTAGGTTTCGATGTGGGTGTCCCTGACAGCTCATGAGCTTTGACGAGCCTTCTGGAAGGTCGTTTGACTAGGAGCTTTGCTGTTTTAGCTGCCGGGGCAGTTATACTAAGCTCTGCCTGCCCTGCCTTTGCTTTCTTTTCTCTGGCTTTGACTGAAGCTATGATTTTGGCGATCTCGTCTTCAGTGAATAGGAGCTTGTCTTTATCATAGTCAGCAAGCTCTGGAAGTGGGAGCAGGATTCTTGAAGATTTTGTGGGGCAGAACACGTAGTTCAGCCTTCCATCCTTATCCTTTAAGATGTAAGAGTTCTTTAGTGTCTGTTCATTGGTAAGAATGTCGCCTTTTATTGGGCTGCATTTGGGTAGAAGTCTATCCATCTTGAGATATTTGATGATAGATGTGATATGACCACCCGTGCAGATTTCTTTTCCGAGGGCGAAGGCTGATAGCTTGATCAGCATGTGCCGTCCAATGTTGACAGGCATTCCGTTGAGGACTGACCAGAGGACAAAAAGGTCGTATATGAGAACATTTCCTCCTTCGGATCTAGGGAAAAGTGCGCCGATGATAATTTTGTGTAACGTGCGCACTAGGCCAGAATGAACGTTGGAGGCCTTGCTTGTCCTTGCATCAAAGGTTGGTAACCCCGTTAATGATTTCCAGAAGTTATGCTTGTTGAAACTGGGATGGTCTGTGCCAGCAGCTTTGGCATTCTTCAGCTGGTCTTTATTGTCGATGAAAATTTCGTTCAGGACATTTTCGGTGATGACCACCTCATTGTTGAAGATTCTGGATGTTATTCTACGGTCACCACCGTCCCGTTCTTTATGCAAGATGTCCACCACTTCTTTGTTGAAGTAGGTGAAGAATTCAGTAGTTGGCTCAGAGTAGGAAATTTCAGATACAAAGCAGAGCCGGGAAAGGTTAGAATTGTCAAGAAGAGTGAGGATTCTGTGGTAGATCCCCATCTTCATCAGTATGCTGGGGCAGACATACTTGGTTGGTTTAAGGAGTTGGTTGATGGGGGGAATGATTTGGAGGTGAAGGTTCTCGGGTGGTGGTGCTGTGGTGGTGATGGGAGGAAAAATAGGAACAGTTATTGTGCCGGGGTTGGTGACGGTGGTGGAGGATGGTGGGATGCACCCTGCTAGGATTTGTTCCCTTGCACAGGCAGGGTGGACCTGTTTCCTGGCTCTCTTCTTAGATGTTGGCTCAGTTGTTGGTTCTTGAGCCAATCTCTTCCCCTTAGATTTTGTAGTAGGTGATTCTTTCTCAGGGGAAGGCTGGTATTCGGAGGCCTCGTCGGATGAGGTCTCTTCGTCCTCCTCGTCAGAAGGTTCTTCATCCAGGCAGCGGTTGATTCGCTTGATGTCCTTCATGACAGCAGTCAGGTTTACTTCTGCTGGGACTTTTCCAGTCCTTTTGAAGTCGTCAACTATGCTTTGCAGATTTGCTCGTTCAGTAGTGAGCTTCTCTTTTGTCCAGAAGGGAGTGTCTGTTGGTCCTTGCTTAGCAGGTGAAGTCATTCTGAAATAATTGATAAGAAACAAAAGTTAGAAATCTTAAATTTTGAAATTATTTTGAATTTGAGTTTTATTAGTTTGATTTAGTTTAAACGGTCCTGTGATCGTTTGGTCTCGAACGGTCTTGAGACCGCGAGGATCCAAACGGTCTTGAGACCGCGAGGATCCAAACGGTCTTGAGACCGCGAGGATCCAAACGGTCTTGAGACCGCGAGGGAGACGAACCGCACGGGAGATGAACCGCGCGGCCGTTCGTCGGCTAAGAGCTGCGGAAACGATGATGGCGACAACGGCGGAAAGGAGCTCGAACGTGAGTTTTAAACGGTGATGCGTCAACCTGTCGCTGCGGTCGGTGGGTCGGTGAAGGGTTAGCTGCTGCAGAGCTGGCGACGAGCCGGGAGTGACGATGAGCTAGAAACGACGACGACGAAGTCGAGAACGACGACGACGAAGTCGAGAACGACGGCGACGAAGCCGAGTCTTCTGCGAAGCACTTGAAACAGCGACACGCGGGAGTGTAGAGATGAAAGTCAGAGTGGAATGAAACAGGAGAGTTCGAGAATTTGGGAATCAAGGAGAGGGACACGTAGGTGGGGGGTATATTTATAGGTTTTTAGGAGCCTCACGGTCGTGAGACCGCGAGGATCTAAACGGTCTTGAGACCGCGAGGAACCTCACGGTCGTGAGACCGCGAGGATCCAAACGGTCTTGAGACCGCGAGGAGCCTCACGGTCTGGAGACCGCGAGGGGCCTCACGGTCTGAGACCGCGAGGGCCCAAACGGTCTCGAGACCGTTTGACCTCAAGATCATGTGGATTTTTATGTATTTTTGGATTTAAAGAAAGCAAAAGAAAAAGGAAAAACAAAGATAAACAAAAGGGTGTTTAAAAACAAAAGAAAAGGCTAGAAAAAGGGAAGGTGATACGCTGGCCTTGGGTTGCCTCCCAAGAAGCGCCTTGGTTTAACGTCGCTGGCTCGACAATATTTTGCCCCGGCTATACTGACTTTATAGGGTCATGAATCTCTATGGTTTGTCTTGATAACTTGTCTGCCGGAGTGTGATACTTTTTTAATCTGTGGCCATTTACGGTCCTCTCTCCTCCATTATCGTCAATAATAATGACAGCTCCTGTCAGGTATATATGTTTGATTGTGAAGGGTCCCGACCATTTAGTACGCAGTTTTCCAGGAAACAGTTTTAATCTGGAGTTGAATAGGAGGACTTTGTCTCCGACAATTATATCTTTTCTTTTGATGTGGCCATCGTGCCACATCTTAGTTTGTTCCTTGTAGATTCTTGTGTTGTGGTAGGCTGTCATTCGTAGTTCTTCTAGCTCTTGGAGTTGAAGTTGTCGGAATTCACCAACACCTTTGAGATCGAAATTTAGTTGCTTAATGGCCCACCAAGCCTTATGCTCTAATTCAACTGGCAAATGGCAAGACTTCCCATACACTAATCGAAATGGTGTTGTTCCGATGGGTGTTTTGAAAGCTGTACGGTAAGCCCATAGAGCGTCAGATAGTTTGGTGGACCAATCGGTGCGGTGCCGATTGACAGTTTTTCCAGGATAGCTTTAATTTGCCTATTGGAGACTTCAACCTGTCCACATGTCTGTGGATGATATGGTGTAGAAACTTTGTGGTTGACTCCTTATTTTCTTAATAAGGCTTCAAAGCTCCGTTCCAAGAAATGTGATCCGCCGTCAGATATAATCGTTCTTGGGACGCCGAATCTGGGAAATATTATCTCTTTAAACATCTTGATTATCGGCTTTGAATCGCAAGAGGTGGTTGGTAGAGCTTCTACCCATTTTGAAACGTAATCCACAACAACCAAGATATACTTGAATCCATAAGATGAGGGGAAAGGGCCCATATAATCTATTCCCCATACATCAAAGAGTTCGATTTCTTGCCATATGTTCAATGGCATTTCATTTCTTCTGGTTATCCCTCCAGATAGTTGGCACTTGTCGCATGATCGCACGTATTCATGTGCGTCTTTTGCGATGGTGGGCCAATACAAACCAGATTGCAAGACTTTGAGGGCTGTCTTCTTAGAACTCATGTGGCCCCCAGTGGGGCCTGAGTGACAGTGCTCAAGGACCGAAGTGATTTCCATCTCTGGGATGCATCTACGAAAGAGTCCATCTGCGCATAAGCGAAAAAGATAGGGCTCGTCCCAGAAATATTGCTTAGCGTCGTGAATGAACTTCTTTTTGTCGTGGTAGGATGCAGATGGGTGAATGATTCCTGTTGCCAAATAGTTGACAATGTCGGCATACCAGGGAAATCCATTGGAGACTTTCATTAGGTGGTCGTCCGGGAGGGAATCTTGGATAGGAACTTTGTCTTCATCCTCGACTTTAATACGGCTGAGATGATCGGCGACGACGTTTTCCACTCCGCTTTTGTCTTTAATTTCCAAATTGAATTCTTGAAGCATTAGTACCCAGCGGATAAGTCTAGGTTTTGCGTCTTGCTTCTGAATCAGATATCGTATAGCGGAGTGGTCAGTGTAGACAATGACTTTAGCTCCTATCAGGTATGAGCGGAATTTTTCGAACGCGTAGATGACAGCTAAAAATTCCTTTTCTGTAGTGGTGTAATTTTTTTGTGCTTCATCCAGCATTTTAGATGCGTAGTATATAACATAGGGTTTCTTGTTGATTCTTTGCCCTAAAATGGCCCCTATGGCGTAATCGCATGCATCACACATGATTTCAAAAGGTAACGACCAATCTGGAGCTCATAATATTGGTGCAGAAATCAAGGCATCTTTCAGAGTTGTGAAACTTTGCAAACATTCTTGGTTAAAGTTAAACTCTGTGTCCTTGGTCAGTAGTTGTGTCATGGGTTTTGCTATTTTGGAGAAATCTTTAATAAATCTTCTGTAAAACCCAACATGTCCTAAGAAGGCACGTACTCCTTTTACGTCTTTTGGTGGCATCAATTTTGAGATAACGTCAATTTTTGCTTGATCCACCTCGATCCCTCTGTCGCTCACTCTGTGTCCTAAAACAACACCCTCTGTTACCATAAAATGGCTTTTTTCCCAATTTAAAATGAGGTTTGTTTCCTCACATCTTTGTAGGACTTGAACCAGGTTGAGCAGACAGTTGTCGAAGGAGTCTCCATAAACTGAAAAATCATCCATGAATACCTCCATTATAGACTCTGTCAATCCCGCAAAGATAGCAGACATGCATCTTTGGAAAGTAGCTGGTGCATTACAGAGCCCGAATGGCATTCTTCTGAAAGAATACGTCCCAAAGGGACAGGTAAAAGTAGTTTTCTCTTGATCGTTCGGGTGTATCGGGATTTGGTAAAAGCCGGAATATCCATCGAGGTAACAAAAGAACTTATGATGAGCTAGGCGCTCGAGGACCTCATCTAGGAAAGGCAGGGGGTAGTGATCTTTTCGTGTTGATTTATTAAGTTTCCTATAATCAATGCACATACGCCACCCTGTAACGGTTCTAGTGGGCACCAATTCATTTTTGTCATTAAGAACAACGGTGGTTCCCCCCTTTTTAGGGACCACCTGCACTGGGCTTACCCACTGAGAATCAGAAATTGGGTAGATAATGCCTGCCTTTAGAAGCTTGAGGACCTCGAGGCGAACCACCTCTTTGAGGTTGGGGTTTAACTTTCTCTGGTGTTCTCGTGATGGTTTAAACTCTTCAACCATGGGCAGTTTGTGCATACATAAAGCAGGGTTTATGCCCGTCAGATCAGTCATTTTATAGCCAATGGCTTTCTTATGCTTCTTCAGTTCATAGAGGAGTCTGTTTTCTTGATCATCCTCCAGAGTGGAGCTGATGATTACTGGACAGAGCTTCTCATCATCAAGAAAAACATGTTTAAGCCCCTCGGGTAAGGCTTTCATTTTTGGAGCCTTAGGTGGCTCAGTGGCTTCTATAATTGTGATGGCTTTAAGTTCTTCAAACGTGGCTGTCGGAGCTTCTTCAACTTTTTCTAAGTATTGCAGGCACTGTTGTACTAGTTCACTGGCCGAGAATTCTACCTCCGGATTTGTAAGAGTATTTTCCAATTCGTCGGATGGTTCAGACATTTCTAACTGGGACATTTGATATATAGCATCCAGGAGAAAGACTTCCTCTTGAATGCTTGGACCTTTCATGCTGTTTAGAACTCTGAACTGGAAAGCCTCCCTCCCAAGTCTCAAAATAATAGTTCCTGCTTCGACATCAATGAGAGCTCGGGCGGTAGCTAGGAAAGGTCTTCCGAAGATTATCGGATATCTCAGGTCTTCTTGTATGTCCATAATAACAAAATCACACGGGACATAAGAATTTGTTCCTATTCTGACAGGGATGTCTTCGATAATGCCAAGAGGGGCAGTTATGGTAGAGTCGGCTAACTGAATTGTCATTGTCGTAGGTAACAAATCAGTGAAGCCTAATCTTTTACACATTGAATAGGGCATAATAGATATGCTTGCTCCTAGGTCTGCCAATCCTTTCTTGCTGGAGCCATTTCCAATGGAACACTGAATGCCGAAGGAACCTGGGTCCTTCTTTTTCTTTGGCATTTTATTAAGCAGAATATCTGAAGTGGTCTGAGCAAGTTTCACTGTTTCATGCTCTTCTGTCATATACTTTCTCGACAAGAGGGTTTTTAGGTATTTTGCCCAAGCGGGCACTTCGGAAAGGGCATTAAGAAAAGGAATATCAATGTATAACTTTTTCATAGCTTCTTTAAATTTTGGAACCTAGTGTCCATTTTGGTTCCTTTTAGTCTGTCTGGGTAAGGAATTCTTGGTGGGACTTCTGGGATTGGTTCCTTTTCCTTTTCTTTCTCTGCAGAACTTTCTGTTTCTCTGCTTGAATTCCCTTTTGGGGAAAGAATGGCTACGTCGTCATCATCATGGTCGATTCTTGTGACATCAGGCAGGACACGACCAGACCGCGTGGTGACGGCATTAAGTTGTTCTGGTCTGTTTGGGTTATGACGTGGGTTTGCCTCTGGTTGCCCAGCAAAAGTGCCAGCTTGAGGTTTCAATTGAGCGGCAATCTGTGCCAGTTGGGCCTCTACGACCTTTTGTTGAGCTTGTTGGTTTGCAAGCATGGTTTGTTGCGATTGAAGCATTTGTCTAATCAAGGATATCTCATCAGATGATTGGGGAGGAGCACCCCTTTGTTGATACTGAGTAACTTGCTGTCCTGGTTGTTGTAGAGGTGCAGTTAACTGTGGCTGCTGGGGCTGCTGCAACTGGGGTTGCTGTGGCTGCTGCAACTGAGGTTGTTGCAACTGAGGGTGCAGTCCTGAATGAGCATATTGGTAAGAAGGATTCCTGGGATAGTTAGATCTTTGGAAACCTTGTCTATAATTCCCTTGATTGAAGTTATTCTGAAATCCTGGTGGTTGTCTATTGAAAGATCCACCTTGTGCCTGCTGCTGTGGGTTGGCAGTCCCTGCAGGATTCCTGTATTGAAAACCAGGATGGTTCCTTGGTTTATCTGGGTTGTAATACACTTGGCCCGGTATTGAATGTATGGAGTTGACTTGCTCTGGCATTTGGTCCTCGGGATGCTCGATAATGGGTTCATATTGCGGCATAGGTGGTTGTAAATCCATCATAACATTGTATAACAGGCCACATGATAATGTGGGATGATCGGATGCATGACAGGCTTCACAAGTTCCAGTAGCTGCCTTAACATGTTGAACCTGAGAGTTTTTCTTCTTATCATATTCCCCGAAAGAAGTTTCGAGGGCTTGTTGCTTGCTAGCAATAGTCTTCAAAGCCTCAGCAATGGCCTTGAGTTCCATGGATTCTTCTGCTTTGTAAACCTTGAGAACGCCTTTGGGTTGGTTAGATGACCTTCCCCAATTGGATTGGTTCTCGGCCCCTAGCGTAACTATATTCCAGGCATCTTCATAATTCTTTTTCATAAAGTTTCCTCCAGATGAGGAATCTAGGAATTGCTTGATATCATCACTTACTCCTCTGTAAAATGTTTCTATCAGTTGATTTTGAGATATGCCATGGTGAGGACACTTTCTCAGGAGTTCTTTGAATCTTTCCCAAGCTTCAGCAAGTGATTCTCCAGGTAGTTGGGAAAAGTGATTAATCTGTCCCCTAATCTCATAGGTTAGCGAAGGTGGGAAGAATTTCTCAAGAAACTTCTCTTCTAAAGGAGTCCAAGTAGTGATGATGGGGTGTCTATCCAAAGCGTTGTACCAGCTTAGTGCTCTTCCAGATAAGGTGAAGTGGAAAAGGTGTAACATGATTGCTTCCAAGGCAATTCCTGCTTGGGGTACAAGTCGGCAGAGTGATTTGAATCTCTTAAGGTGATCCATGCAATCGTCTCCGGGTGCTCTGGAGAAAGAGATGCCTTGCATGATCTGGATCCATTGCGTCCGAATTTCAAAGTGTGGTATGTTAATAATCGGTGGTCGGACAGGATGATCGTCTTCATAATTCTTTGGGACTGCGTAGTCCCGAAGTTGCTTGTTTCTTAACGCAAGTTGAGAAGCAGCATGCTCTGCTTGGATGCGGGCTTGTTCCTCAGCTCGGATCTCAGCTTGCACCTGAGCACGAGTGTCGGCAATAAGTTGTGCTCGTTGTGCTGCTATGGCGGCGTTGACTCTTTCTGCAACAAGACGTTGCTCTTCGGCCATCTGTCTGGCTCTTTGGCGATTAAGTCTATTCCTTCGGTGGAAACTTCTTTCTACCTCAGAATCCTATTCTGGTTCAGGGGAGAATCCGATGCTATGCGGGGGTTGCATACACATTTTCTACCTGAGTAGAAGGAAAATCACACGTTAGGATAATGGAAGGAAATGAAGAAATCAAGAATTTTTGGAGTAGTTATCAAGAAAAGGTGTAAAATCCTAATCAACCAAGAAGTTGTTGAGTAAAAACTAAAAAGTTCCGTTGTCCCTGGCAACGATGCCAATTTTTGATGGAGTTTTGCAACACCACTAAAAATCCTAAGGTGATGAATCCTTAGGTTTAGCCTTGCTAGTACCATGGTAAGAACTCCACCCACGTGTGCTAAGACACACGGAAGTCTTATCGTAGTATAGTTAAGGGTCGAATCCTCGGGACAACGGTCTTGACGAAGTCAATATGGAAAACGTTTTTAGTTTTACTTAACTACTTAACAGTTGATATTTAGATCGAAAGTTTGATGTTGGTTTTAAAGCTAAATGCGAGGAAAGTAAAGCAAGAAAGTAAAGATTAAGGTTGTAAACAATTGATAAAAACCACTAGGATGTTATCGGGTTTCACACCACTACACATGGATCAAGTCATGCAACATAATAAAACAACCTGCAAAAAGAGTCAAATCAGTTAGTATCTTGTAGTCCTAGCTTCCTTTCGGATAACTAGCTACGAGAAGTGTGGAGTATTGCAATGCCAGCCATTCCATAATGAATGGTCACATGCTTTGCATTACTCCTTCATGAATTTTGTTCCTCGACCTTACCAAGGTTGCACTTCCATACGTCAACTGATTCCATTTCATAGTATGAAAGTGCAACGATGGGAGTGAGTTTACTCCACTCATGAAAACACTTCTAGACACCGAAATAGACATATGGTGACTACATACATCCATAACCAACATTCAATCGATATTTAGATCTAAGGGTACAAACATAGACAATTCATACCAAAAGACAATATGTAACACAAGTTGATGATCAAGCAACTAGTATTCATTAAGCGATTGAAGTCAAACTGAAAAGAAGAGTATCTTTATTACAAGTTATTGAATTACATCGCATGAAATGAAAACATGGGTAGCGGGGCTACTCCCCGCACCCTAGTGAATGAAACTACTCGCTCATGGCAAAGAAGGAGGCGAGAAGAGAGAGAAAGAACATCATCTCCACGGAGGAGGGAAGGTTGAACCCTTGGTGAAGAGAGCAACGATCTTCGCACTTCGTGGTTGCTTTGATGAAGGATTTTCTCTTCCCACCTTCTTTGTTGAAGAGAGAGAAAGAAGAGAGAGAAGGAAGCTTGATGATGAGCACGGATCTCAAAACTGGCAGCCTTGAGGCAGTGGACGGAAGACCAGAGTGCTCTGGATCTGGAGAGGCAGCCTTTGGGCGTCTTGGAATTCGATCCCTTTGAAGTGGCCCTTGAGGTCCTATTTATAGGCTCAAGTTGAGCCCAAACGGTCTTGAGACCGTTTGGTCTCAAACGGTCTTGAGACCGTGAGGCTTCTCGCGGTCTTGGGACCGTGAGGCTTGTCGCGGTCTTGGGATCGTGAGGCTCCTCGCGGTCTTGGGACCGTGAGGCTTGTCGCGGTCTTGGGGCCGTGAGGCTTGTCGCGGTCTTGGGACCGTGAGGCTTCTCGCGTTCTTGGGACCGAGAGGCTTCTCGCGGTCTTGGGACCGTGAGGCTTGTCGCGGTCTTGGGACCGAGAGGCTTCTCGCGGTCTTGGGACCATGAGGCTTGTCGCGGTCTTGGGACCGTGAGGCCTCTCGCGGTCTTAGGACCGAGAGGCTTCTCGCGGTCTTGGGACCGTGAGGCTTGTCGCGGTCTTGGGACCATGAGGCTTGTCGCGGTCTTGGGACCGAGAGGCTTCTCGCGGTATTGGGACCGTGAGGCTTGTCGCGGTCTTGGGACCGTGAGGAGTCTTTGTAATTTTTTTTTTGTGTTTTCTGTAATGAAAAAGAGGAAAAGTTAGTTTATTGATGTATCTGCAATAAAGTAAGAAGGTTTAATGATTCTATTTAGTTTATCAAAGAAAGAGTATGGAAAACTAAAGATAACTAATAAGATAACGTCACAAAATGGGAGGTTATCAGTATGCGAGGTGCAAGTGACTGTGTCCTTGACATCTTGTGTGACATCCCGCTATCACACAGACAATGAAATGCCACGTGAAAACATGCAGAACATCCATAAACCACGTGTTACCAGAAACACGGGTTAATTAAAACTGATTGCGGAAAGTAGATAAATAAAGAAACTATTGCATCCAATTCCTTTTTTGGTCGGTCCAAAAAGCGTGTTACTATTAATACCAAAAACTTTGGGCACTAAGTACCCCATTACATCAACATGAGCTAAAAGCTCATTACAACCAGGATGTAAGACACCCAGAGATCAAAAGCAAAAAATAGAGCTCCTAAAGAGCCATCTAACTGGACAAGGAAAGGGAGGGGACAGACCTGCCAGCCAGACGACAGTCCAGAGAACACCTAACTAACCAAGACATCAATAGCAATATCCACATCCTCCTGAAATTATGATGCCTTAGGAAGCAGATAATCAATAAAACGACAACATAACTAGCAGGTCCAAACCCAAATGCTATCCAGAACCCAGAACAAAAGCATCCAATTAACAAGATCTCAGAACACCAAGGTTTCAAAACCTGAAGACGTGGATCCAGAACCAAGACCTACAGCAGATCATCCAAGCACTTGCGATAAATCTCAACTTCTGAAAGAGTGCCGAACAAGCAACTAAGGAACATCATGCTGACCCATAAAAATAGGCTAATCCCCTGATGAGCTAACAGGTTGCTTCCTGGAAGCCAACCTCCATGTCACACGAGCAGCAAGCTCCTCGTGAGATCCCTGGTAAACCTGCAAGAGAGCATGAGACACCCACACAAGGCTTGAAGCCCATGTTATTGCATCCAGATCCTTATCCTACAAGAAAACATATTATATAAACATACATAAACCTTGATACGTGTCCATAGTTCATAGGATCCAGCTGTCACATAGGCTCAAAGAGTTCACCACATGTTTATATATAGAACAGGCCGTACCAGGCCAACAACAGGATAAACAAGCTACATCAGCTATACATCGTGAAACGTCATCAAAACACCTCCAAGGACTTGAGAGTACATGGATGACTCTAGGACTCTACTACAAAACAACCAAAATAGCAACATATCCATCTCTTGCTTCCTACTGATCTTCTTGCTACTCAGCCGCAACCTCACAATCACCACCACGTCTAGCACGATCACCTAAAAAGGTTTAAAACAAGCGGGGTGAGAGACACAATCCCAGTGAGAAACATAACTCCCCTCCGAACTATAAAACTTCAAAGGATCTAGAATAGATAAAGTAGATAACTAATATAAGCAGCTCATATATACGACATACTGAAAAGAACTAACTTTATTAACAACTTACCATGATATCTAGGAGGCATATCACCAGATATTTCTTTATGGAACATGACTGACAAGATAAGCTTTATAGGAACTTATTACAAGATATGAGGAATGTACAAATAACTGCAAGATATAACTAGGGACACTATACAAGCAAGGCCTCAACCAATGTTCTGTGTTTTGCCTTAAGAAATACATACTATATGGCTAGATTACAATAGTATTATGCCCTGAGGAAGTGATCCGTACCGCTCAAATCCAACATTCGGCTGTGAAGCCCAAAACCGGTGCCATACAAGGTCAATGGGAGAGCCGGACTCCATGACCTCACCTCCTCATGGCCAGGGAACGATATCCAAAGTAGGACCGCAATCTCTTACTTAAGTGGCCTCAGCCACAGGTCAGCTCCACAAGCTACCCTTTTCTCTAGCCCGCCTTGGTACAGGTCTCGGCGCTAGCATACCTTGAGCCATAATGCCTATTCACCATGCTCTGCAATACTGAGCCATGGGCCTGTTCACCATGCTCTATAACACTGAGCCATGGGCCTGTTCACCATGCTCTACACACATCTGCAGTTGCACTCTAATCCTCCTATTTTCAGCTAGGAGAAACCCCGCATATTCAACAATATGCGCTTTAGGTAATCCCGCGGGATAGACCTATTTTACCATCACCAGCTACTGACGATGATGGATCTATGGCCAGGGAAACTACATGAAAGGTTCCTCTGTAATTAATTAGTGTATTTTAAGTGGATTGCAAGATTCAACCAGGTTATGTAACATGCAATTATAACAAAACATAGGACTCATTATCCTATTTTACATTGTCACTAAGACCTTCAATGCCATCAACATCATCTTGATCAATCACAAGAATCCAACATCACATGTTACCACTTGGCCTCTTGCCAAACATCTAGATCCATCACAAAGATCACTAGGACTCAATCCCATCATCAGGTCACACATTTCCATTCCATGGGTAACACCCATCACATAGTACTGGATTCATCATACCCATGATGTTCCACATCATGTTACTATCGTGCCATTACCATGGCCTCATCGTACCACTATTACCTGCATGGTTAGTGAAGTCATAAAGGAACAACGATGCTTATACAAGGAACATGTACAACTTCTTACTTTATTATGAGAGTCAACCATGCAAAATATACAGATGAGTGTATCAAAGTACATCATTTCTACATATATGTCAAGAGTAACAACCTCATATACCAAAGCATAACAACCATTAGGGTTACCAACCGAGCACATGGTACAACCCTCACTATAGGTGTATCGGGTAAGGGTCCAAAGGCCATATCGGGTTGGTCATCTTCAACCTCAAGACAGCCACCAAACCCTAAAGATCAAGAGAGTTGGCTCACCTCTCAACAACCAAGTAAGAGGGGTTTTGCACAACTTCTATCACATAACGGGCAGCAAGGTGGGTCATCACCATATCGGCTAACCCACCAACCTCAACTAGGTTAAGACCAACCAAAGGCTCACCTCTCAAGTCCATGGCAAGAGAGGGGTGTTACCCAAGAAACTAGAGTATAGACTCACCTCTCAACGACCACAGAAGAGAGGGGTTTTGCCTACACCACTAGATATCAAGCTCACCTCTCAAAACCAAAGGGAGAGAAAGGAGTTTTGCCCCAAGAACACACCACACACACCATGGATTTAGGAGGACCCTAGGCTCACCTCTCAACAACTAAGAGAGAGGGGTTTTTCCCAAAGAACCCTAATCTAACGGTTCAGCCAACAAGGTCCAAGAACACATCTAAGCACATAACCAGGTCATCATATCCACAACATCAAGGGCACATACTAGAGCAAGAACATTACTAACAAGGTATGCATGGCCGACCAAGATAACATGTAAACAAGCAGTATATAAAGAAGGTAGTATAGCTAGGGTTAGGAGTTATGTAACTTGCCTCAAGCACACTCCTCAAGCTCCAAATCTCTAAGCACCAAGCTTCGAGCTCTAAGGCACCACGTTCGGCCAACACCAGGAGAGAAGAGAACTCCATAACCACCATGGCCGAAAAGAAAGAGAGAAGAAGAAGAAGAAGGTTTTAAGGATAGGGAGAGATACTCACCACAAGAGGAGAAGGAGCAAGTCACATCGAGGGTTTCAACCACCATTAGAGGAAGAAGAAGACTCCAGTAAGGAGATCAGCTACCAAGCTCTACCAAGGGGAGATGTCGGCCACCAAGAAAGAAAGGAAGCAACTAAGGAGCTAAAGGGATCCCAAGCTAGCAAAGAAGGGGGTATATATCCAAGGGGGTTAAGTGGGTGTCCACTAGGGGATTTCTCCACTTGTGCTCGCCCAAACCACCACTTGTCCAAACTATGCCACCTTGCTAGCACCCCAAGCCACTTGCTCAAAGAAGGGTGACACAAATGAGGCTAGGTGGAGGGGTGTGTGTATCACCCAACATGGCAACCCGTCACACCCACCAACACCCTCTGACCGATACGCCTCCCTTGCCCGACACACCATGGCCGACACAAGACACCAAGCTCTCCCTTGCCCGACACACTCAAGAAAGGAGGGGGGGTCTTCAAGCCCAACAATAAGCCCAAGCTTAAACAAGATCAAACGAGGCCCAAAACAACTCAAGCAAGCCACCCAACTCATCCTCTCAACCCTAGAGGATGCAAGGAGAGAGAAAGATATCTCCCAAGGTGACAAACTTGCACACCAACCCTAGAACTTGGGTAATTTGCAAGTTGTACCTCAACCTCTCAACAAAGCACAAACAAACCCTAATCACAACTCAGGTAATTAGGCAGGCATCTAAGCACAAGGTTTAGGCAAAGCAAACAGGGTAAGCCCAGAACGAAGGTTAGGGTCCTTACAAGCCATAAACCTCAACAAAAGGATTTTTTCCCCAAAATCCGAAGAGAAAAGCGAGGGATACTTCCTCCTCATCTCTTCCTCAAGATCCCATGTGGCTTAATCAACGCCACGATGATGCGATGAGTCGCATTTATAGACCTATTTTATATGTGGTTTATGCTTTAATTAGTCATTTCTATGGTTAATATCGCATAATTCATCCATTTTGGTCTTTGCCATCATTTTATGTCAAATCCCCTTAGTTTCATCATTTTTGAGCATTCATTATCACATTATTATTATTTGTGTGGATTTATTTGATCTTGTCTTTGAATTTCAGGAAAAACAAGTATTTGCTTCCGTCGATACCATCGACGGAAGTCGATACCATCGACGAGACCGCAGGTTGCCAGCCGAAAGGAGCAGCAAAGAGTCGATACCATCGACGCTGATGTCGATGGTATCGAGACACCTTCGGGTTGCTGGCGAAGAAGCAGTCAATAGTATCAACACCAAGTCGATACCATCGACACATGGAGGCTACATCGTCGCAAAATGACAGAACCGACGCCAAAAAGGAAGTCGATACCATCGGCCCGCGTCGATGGTATCGAGATGATGAAGGGCGCGATAAAGGAAGGATTTGCAGCCAGCCGCTACTGTAGCGGGTCGATACCATCGACTCGCGTCGATGGTATCAATGCCGTCAGATATGCGTTGGATTCAGATTGATTTCAATCGGACGACTGGAGTTAATTAATGACCTAATTAGGGACTTATACCTAATGACGGCCGCCCAGACAGAGTGAGGATCAGATTTTGGCTTTTGCACAAGTGCCGAGGAGCGAGAAAGGAGAACGGAGGCCAGAAGTTCATACCTGTCGATCCAGACGTTGCCGAAGACGGATTTCACCACCGAGAGGCGGGAAAGCACGTGTTCTACGCAAAGGATCAATCGGTTCTTCTCCGTTCAGGGGTTTTCCCATTCAATTCACGTTTTTCATATGATTTCCCCTATTTCTACCATGTACTTGTGTGAGATGAACATGCGGGGCTAATCCCCTCCATCTTTAGGACCGGGAGTAGCCCGAGAATTCATTGTATGACAATTTTATATTAATAATTCATATTTTCTCTCTTAAATCTGTGGTATAGTTTCGTTTTCTCCATATATTGTTATGCTTGATCACCATGATAATAACCTAATGCCCTTAATCACTTCGACAGAAGGATTAATGGTTGAAAAGAGACGAAACCTACATTAATCGATAAATCCCTTGACAAAGGTGGTGTAAAATTAATGGTGGAAACTGAGAGACCGTTCGTAATGCACTTAGTTTAGGGAATAGGTTACTACGACGGTGGAACCAACCTAAACCTAAGTAGTGAATTGCACCACGACAGTGAGTAATTCTGTTTTCAGGCCACTACCCGGATAGAGAGAGAAGATTGAGGCATTATATAAAATCTAATACAATGAATACCCACGGTGAAACCGCAATCCTAAAGATACCTTTTTGAATTGATTAAATTAACCTTTAATCGATTGTTTGCTTTGTTTCATTTTTATTTTCTTTAATTTTGACAACAAACCCCCAATTTGTTATTCGTCTTAGCTGATCGCAAATAGTTAGTAGGAGTCTCTGACAATTCCGAGTATCCCTGTGTTCGACTCGGGCCTCACAAGGCCTGTACTACTCGACGCGTATACTTGCATTTTTAGCGCGTAGTAAAATACACGTCAAGTTTTTGGCGCCGTTGCCGGGGATACGGCGGAATTGTTGGCACTTCGAGTGCTACGAGCAGCCACTCTAGGCCACAAATTTCTTTTTAATTTTCATTCAAATTCAAATATTTTTACATTGCGCTATAATTGTTTATACTCATCTAAGCATAGTACTGAACTCGAATTTTCTTATTTCAGGTACTGTGCATGGTGCATACACGTAGTACGGACTACGCCAATCACACACCCGAGGTTACATTTCCGGGACCTGAGGACGAGGAGCATTCTGAGCACGAGTACCAAGAAGAGATAGATTCTGAATCTGAGTCAGAAGAGATGGCCGAGCCACAAACCATATGGGAGAAGATCAAAGCTTCTTCCTCATCAGCTTCAAAGGGGCCTATAAAGAAGTAGGCGATCAACATACCGACATATAAGATCGACCCAACGTTGATTAATTTGGTAAAATCAAATGCGTTTCATGGGCTGAAGAATGAGGATCCTGTTGCACACATCAGCCAGTTCGTTGAAAACTGTGACATGGTAAAAATAGATAGGTTTCCACAAGATGCTTTGTACCTCAAGTTGTTCCCAAGTTCCTTGGCGGGAGCAGCAAGAGAGTGGCTACATAATCTAGACGATGAGTTCGTGGAATCTTGGGACCATATGGTGGAGGTCTTCTTTGAGAGGTTCTTCCCTCCCGAGAAGACTAACGACATGATCCGAAAGATTCACAATTTCACCCAACAGGCCGGTGAAACATATTCTGAGACCTGGAAGCGATTTCAGGTTATGTTGAGGAGATGTCCGCATCACGGGCTGGACAAAGAGACACAGGTGAAAATCTTCTATTTTGCTCTCTCCGAGCATGATAGGAGTAATCTGGATTCAGCCGGGTCGGGATTTTTTCTGAACAATACTGACACTAGATGCTGGGAAATACTCAAGAACATGGCTAGAAAGCAGTCTTGGGGAGAAAGAGAGAGAGGCCCAGTTGAGCAAGCACGAGTCGCCAGTGAATCAAAGGTAATGAGAGAGCTGAATGAGAAGATGGATCTTCTCGCAAAGAAGTTACTGCAAAAAGAAAATGAGTCCGAGGATGAGGCTCAAGTCAAGTACATGAGGCAACAACAATGGTACATGAACAATGACTACTCATGGAGAAAAGACAAAAAGTTTTCATGGAAGGATCCGAATAATTTTCTGCAGGATCCGGAAGCCAAGCCCTCACCAGCTGCAGAGGACAAGAGCACATAGTTGCTCAATCAGGTCATCAAGCAAAATCAAGAGTTAATGAACACATTCGGGCAGCAAATCAAGCAACAAGGAGAATACATGAATCAATTTGGGCAGACTTTGCAGAGCCATGGGGCTCAAATGAGGACCATAGAGACCTCCATGGCGCAGATGGCAGCTGAAATTGCTAGTTTGAAGAAACCAACACATCCGGGTTTTCCGGGGAACACCAATGTTCCCGGGGGAAACCAGCAAGCCAAGTCAATTTTACTGAGAAGCGGCAAGAAGGTGCTGAATCCAAGAACGGATGAAACAAGCACACCGCAAGATAAAGTTGAAGGTGAAACCACTACGGAGCAGCCCACACCAGTCACAGGGCAAGTTGAAGACATAGACGTGGATGGTATTGAAGAACATGTTGCTGAGGGGGAACCGCAGGAAATGACGCCTTATGTGCCACCTCATCAAAGGGCACACGCCGTTCCGGTCCCTTATCCGAATAGTGCAAAGGCAAGAAAGGTAGACACACAGTTCAAGAAATTCTTGGACAGCTTCAGGAAGCTTTCGGTCAATATTCCATTATTGGAAGCTATTGAGAAAATCCCTTCATACGGGAAGTTTCTAAAAGATGTCATCACCAAGAAGAGGAAAATACCAGATACTGAGGTCGTTGTGCTAAAGGAGCAAGTGAGTGCCTTCATAATGGGCACTCTGCCGCCAAAGAGACAGGATCCCGGGTGTTTCAATATTTCTTGCTATATCGGGAAGTTTAAATTTGGAGAAGCATTGTGTGATTCAGGGGCAAGCATCAATTTGATGCCCCTTTCGACATTTAAAAAGCTGGGATCAAAGGAGTCACGGCCGAGCAATATGACTATCCAATTGGCCGACAACTCTGTGGTGAAGCCTTATGGAATCTGTGAAGATGTCTTAGTAAAGTTGGATCGATTTGTCTTTCCGGCTGATTTTGTGGTTATGGAAATGCAGGATGAGCATGGCAATGAGCTGTTACTTGGACGCCCATTCCAAGCTACAGCTGACATGATCTTAGAGATGGGGAGAGGTCGCTTGACCTTAGGCATAGCAGATGACTGCTTTGAGATGGTCATGCCCTCTAGCACTGTGTCTTCTAAAGCAAAAGAACAATGTAACATGGTGAAACATATGGATCACAACATCTCACTCTGCCTTGGAAAACCATTTCTGGACATGGCTCATGTGATGAGCAAGATGGATAATGGAACCTTAGCTGTGGATATCATGGATCAAACTAAGGTTGTTTCTTTGTGTAAAGCTGTGGGATTTCCGAATGATGAGAATGAGGACATTCCGCCCTCTTGGGAGGATGATGCGATTGCTATTTCTGTTGTTGATGCATATCCAGAATTTCCGCTGGAGGCTTGTTTGTTGAATGTTACCTATGATTGGATGCGGAGTAAATCACTCAAGGAGTGCGCTAAAATGCTTCAGATGCTTCCATGCTTCTATACGAGGCACTATGAAGATTTAGGTGCACTTCCCCCACCGCTGCATTCATCTCTTATCATCCCGCCAGAGTTAGAATTGAAGCCGCTACCCCCGCATCTCAAGTATGTCTTTCTAGCTGAGAAAGACAAGTTACCGGTGATCGTATCTGCTTATTTGAGTGAAGACGAGGAGGAGCAATTGCTGATAGTGCTGAAAAACCATCGTGGAGCTTTTGGGTGGTCTGTTGCAGACATCAAGGGGATTTCCCCTACTCTTTGCCAGCACAAGATTCGGCTCAAAGAGGGAGCCAAGCCTGTTATTTAGCCTCAAAGACATTTAAATCCGAGCATGATGGAGGTTGTGAAGAAGGAGGTCATCAAACTTCTTGCTGCAGGGATTATCTATGCCATATCAGACTCGACGTGGGTGAGTCCCACACAGGTAGTCCCTAAGAAGGGGGGAATTAGTGTCACTAAAAATTTGTTGAATGAACCTGTCACCACCCGATTGGTAACCGGGTGGAGAGTTTGTATTGACTACCGTCGTCTGAATGCTGCCACACTTAAGGATCATTTTCCTTTACCATTTATTGATCAAATTTTAGAACGTCTTGCCGGTCGGTCGCATTTTTGTTTTCTGGATGGGTATTCGGGGTATAACCAGATCTCGATTGATCCTTTGGATCAAGAGAAGTCTACGTTCACCTATCCCTATGGGACTTTTGCATACCGACGAATGCCGTTTGGTTTATGTAATGCACTGGCGATGTTTCAACGATATATGCTCGCCATATTTTCTGACATGGTAGAGCGCTGTCTTGAGGTTTTTATGGATGACTTTTCGGTTTATGGTACATCGTTTGATGAATGTCTCTATAACCTAGACAAAGTGTTGCAGCGTTGTGAGGACACACACTTGGTCCTTAACTGGGAGAAATGTCACATGATGGTGATAGAGGGAATAGTGCTAGGACACAAGGTGTCTAGCAAAGGTCTTGAGGTGGACCCGGTAAAAATTGAGGTGATTTCCAAGATGCCCCCACCAAATTCTGTAAAAGGGGTGAGAAGCTTTCTGGGACACGCCGGGTTCTATCGGCGATTTATAAAGGATTTTTCTAAAATTGCAAAACCTTTATCCGAGCTTTTGGAGAAAGATGCGGTTTTCGATTTCAATGATAAGTGTCTACATGCGTTCGATGTTTTGAAAGAAAAATTGATTTCTGCCCCGGTTGTTCAAACGCCGGATTGGACAAAACCTTTCGAATTGATGTGTGACGCTTCAGATTTTGTAGTAGGAGCCGTTTTGGGGCAACGGGTAGATAATAAGCCCGCTGTGATTTTCTATGCTTCAAAAACTCTGAATGATGCTCAAATGAATTATACAACTACTGAAAAAGAATTACTTGCCGTTGTGTTTGCTTTCGAAAAATTCCGGCAGTATTTAGTTGGATCTAAAGTAGTTGTATGGACTGACCATGCTGCAATAAAATACTTGATGGAGAAAAAAGATGCAAATCTTAGACTCATTAGGTGGATTTTGCTCTTACAGGAATTTGACATTGAAATCAAGGATAAATCTGGGATTGAGAATGTAGTGGCTGATCATTTGTCTAGGTTAGAAAGGGTGGATGAAAAAGATTTACATATACCCATAACCGAGACGTTTCCGGATGAACAACTTTTGAAAATTAACTCTAAAGAGCCTTGGTTCGCTGAAATTGTAAATTATTTAGCTTGCGGGATCATCCCGGAAGATTGGTCATATCAGGAGAAAAAGAGATTCTTTCATTCCTTAAGATACTATTTTTGGGATGATCCAATTCTTTTGAAGCAATGCAGGGACGATATCTTACACAGGTGTGTGCCTGAAGTGGAGTACGAGAGTGTTCTCCATCATTGCCATGCATCACCTACGGGAGGACACCATGCCAGTTCGCGAACCGCACCTAAGGTGTTGGAAAGCGGCCTTTATTGGCCAACTTTGTTTCGGGATGCCTATGATTTTGTGAGGCAATGTGATCCTTGTCAGCGAGCAGGTAATATATCGAAGCGACAGGAGATGCCCCTGAATGTATTTCAGGAAGTTGAGGTATTTGATTTGTGGGGCATAGACTTCATGGGACCCTTTGTGTCCTTGAACTCCAATTTGTATATCTTGCTAGCCGTTGACTATGTGTCGAAGTGGGTGGAAGCAATCCCCACAAGGACTAATGATTCTACTGTAGTGTGCATGTTCGTGAAGGAAAATATTTTCTGTAGGTTTGGGATACCCCGAATGATAATAAGCGATGGGGGTACACACTTTCAGAATCAGAAGTTCACGACATTACTAAAGAAATATGGGGTCAAGCACAACATTGGCACCCCATATCATCCGCAGACTCAAGGCCAAGTGGAGGTCTCAAACCGTGAAATCAAGAAGATTCTAGAGCGAACGGTGGCATCCACAAGGAAGAATTGGAGTGCCCTATTACCGGACGCACTGTGGGCATATAGAACGGCTTACAAAACACCTATAGGCACTATGCCTTTTAGGTTGGCGTATGGTCGGGCTTGTCACCTTCCGGTGGAGTTGGAGCACAAGGCCCATTGGGCACTTAGAAGGCTAAATTTGAGTTATGATGAAGCTGGGAGAAAGAGAATGTTTGAGTTGAATGAGCTGGATGAGTTACGGATGATGGCATATGAGAATGTTTGAATATACAAGGAGTGCACAAAACTGATCCACGATCGTCACATCGAGTTGCGCATGTTCAAGAAGGGAGATAGTGTCTTGCTGTTCAACTCCCGACTCAAGTTGCATCCCGGGAAGCTAAAATCCCGGTGGAGTGGGCCGTTCGTGGTGGAAGAGGTAAAACCACACAGCGCGATTTTAGTGCGTGATGGTGATGCCACGTTCTTGGTGAATGGACAGAGATTAAAGCTGTATTTTGGTGAGAATTACAAGAGAAAAGTGAATGAGGTTAAACTCATTACACTTTCGGATGAATGAGATGCCCGGAAGCTGTCTAGCCTAAGACGTTAAATAAGGGCGCTTGTTGGGAGGCAACCCAACCATCGGTACATTAGGATAGTTTAATTATAATCATAGGTTGCTTTATTTTTGGTTCAATTTTTAGTATAAAGAAGATACCTTGATCCGTTTGTTCATTGTGCAGGCTGAGGCATAGTCGATACCATCGACACCCTCGTCGATGGTATCGACAAGGGTACAGGTTGAAGACTATAGATTTCGTTCTGAGTCGATACCATCGACGGCCTCGTCGATGGTATCGACATACCTACAGATGGCCGAGAAGGAAACGTCGATAGTATTGACATAGGCGTCGATACCATCGAGATCTCTGGAGAAGTTCAGACTGATTTGTCTCAGTCAACTCGATACCATCGACGGCCAAGTCGATGGTATCGACATGGTTCCAGGTTGAAATGAAAAAAAATGCAGTGTCGCAATGAAGCCAAGTCGATACTATCGACACCTGTCGATGGTATCGACCATCCATGTCACCGATCCGAGCAAAGAAATCAACGGCGATCGTGACTTCCACATCATCGATCCGGGTACAGCGTCGATACCATCGACCCAAGTCGATGGTATCAACACGACAACGATCCGGGTCACAAGATCCAGCAATCGACGACCGTCGATACCAGTGAGGGGCGGATAGCATCGACCCAAGTCGATACCATCGACTCGCGTCAATGGTATCGACGGGCCAACAGTGACGGCGGCCAAGTCTATTTAAGGAGAACCAATACGTCAATTGACGTCACACCTTCAGAGTGATCTCCTCCCTTTGCGCCGAGCACTCCTCTGAGCCATCCAAGAGCAAAGACCAGCATCACCGAGCGACGATCGTCACCGAGCGGAGATTCATATCTCCATTCTGCACTGAGCTCTCTCTTTCTAATCCCTTTCTCGTCGCCAACATGGCTCACGTCGCTAGAGCATCTTCTTCACGTGCGGACCCAGAGGAGATTCAGGAATTTGTGCCACCTCCTCCCGGGTCGGTTGCACGGCCGCGCATGATGCATCCTTCCACAGAGGTGAAGAAGATCTATGAGGAGATCTTAAAAAGGAAGATCGAACCCACCCGGTATGTGGACCGGGAAATGATCCGAGACCTAGGATTCGTGGCCAATCTGGCCTATGTTCTGCAGGGGCAGGCGAAACGTACAAGCAGGAGGCCCGATGAGCTACAGTACCATGCAGATGGCCAGCCAATTTTCGGCGAGTGGCCAACCTACAAAGAGTTGGTGGCGGAGTTCATGGCGTCACTTGACGTCTGCGTCGTGCCCAACGACATCGTCGCCATCGACCGCGAATGGATAAAGGGCCGGGTGTCTTTCCGGCTGTACAACCGTGACTATACCCTCACGCTTCGCCAATTCAACATGATCTTTAATTGGATGCATTCTCCATACGACCACCGGCGGCCGGATAACCGCACCAAATACGACGCTCTATTTTTCGAGTTGGTGACGGTGCCACAAGGGAGGTCGGTGAGCTACCACAACGCTGCAGTAGCCGACTTCGAGCACCCATTTGTTCGGGTATTGCACCGGATGTTGAGTTCCACCATCTTTGCTCGAAGTGATCTGGCGCTAAGCAAATTTCAGGAGACGGATCTTTTCCTCTTATATCAGCTCCTGAAGCGCCAAGAATGCAACTGGGGTGCATTCTTTCTACAACAAGTGTTGGCGGTGAAGAGGAGCACGAGAAAAGCCCCGATTCATTTTGGGGGGCTTGTCACCAAGGTAGCCCTCTACTTGGGCTTGAATCTCGATCAACTGACTCCTCTTTCTACGAGAAGCAAGGTCAACTTGCAACATCTACACCGAGCCAATCTCGTTCTTCTCCGAGCTGGAGTGGCTTTTGCGCATTGCCACGTAAATCAAGCATATCAGGAGTGTTCTCTACCTGACCCCGTCTTCAACATCAACGGCGCGCAGCATTTCCGGGGGCCAATCATAGCCATCGATTCCAATGAAGAAGACGGCGGCAACGATGGACAGGACGACAAGGCTGAGGAGGAAGAAGAGGCATTTACACCTCTTCGAGCACGAGTAGCACCCCGGAAGCGTCCTCGGATGCATCCGGGTGCGTCTTCATCATCACAGCCTACGCCGCCATCACCACAGCCCTCGCAGCCTAGCGAGGATGCCTATTCCATGCAAGGCATGTACAACATGCTCCAAGATATTCAGCAGACGCAGCACAGCCACACCGCTGCGTACGCCGGTATTCAAGATACCACCAACCGGCTTTTTGTCAACCAGCAGGCGATCTTCGAGAATGAACGCCTTCTTTTCGCAAATCAAGAGAATATCGATGATCGGCTGCATAGGATGGAGCAGCAACAATAGCCGTTTTATGATCATTACTGGAGCCAGAACTATTTTGGGGGGTATCCACAACCTCCTCCGATGCCCCAATATGATCCGACTTTTCAGGGGCAATACCTGTCTTGGGACCCCACGACGCCGCAATACCCGCCTCCACCTCCACAAGAATGATCGGATATCTCTGTTCCAATCTTTAAGTTTGTTTTTGACTATGAGGCCATAGTCGAATTCAAGCTTAGGGGGGTAGTTGGAACAACTCTATCTTTTATTGTTTTTAGTTTTTAGCATTGTTATTTGTTTCTTGCATCTTTAGCTTTTGTAGGATCCACATGCTATCTAGTGTAATTGTGGATGTCATAAATTGTGTCATCTTGCTGTTAGTGCATGGGGAATTCAAGGGAAATTTGAAAAATCTGTGTCTTTGGATAGCTTGTTTTGTTTTGACCTTGGGAACACATCCTGTGAAAATGATTGATTATGTCAACTTTAAAACAACATTTCATACATGTACTCCTAATGATTCATGAAAGTGGACGGAAATGGTTGTTGAGCCTAACCTAACCAAATGATAATGAGACCTTAATTGGATGTAAGAGAGAGAACCCTCTAAACTACTACACAGGTCAGTAAGGAGGGACACATAATATCTTTCTAAGGTTCAGTCATCTAGTCTTGTGATCGTTCCATTTCATTTTTCCATAATCCACCTCAGAATTGGAAGTAAAGTGCAGTTTTAATTCCTTTTGTGTGCATAGCATTTAGATAGGACTTGCATTGGTATTTTCCATATGTTTGCATTAAAAAAAATATATATATAGTGAATCATGCACATTACCTTTAGGTGCATGCCATGTAGTTGCATTATGATCTTCATGCATAAAGTAATTCATGTATCTCAATTTTGCCCTAATGGTGAATTAAATTGTTCCATACTTTCTAAATAGTGAATTTTTTTTCTGAGTATGCAGGAAATAGCCCAATAAAATTATCTTTGAGCAATTATGGATATGTGGGCTAAAAAAAAAGCTGAAAAATCTGCAATATATAAAGAAAGAAAAAAAAGAGAATTTAGAAGAACGTGAAATAAGAAGGAGAAAGGAACATGATATCACCTACATTTCAGGATAGTTGAGTACATGATGTAGCTTGACTAGATATCCATCTCATTTTGAGGTGGATGGTTAGAGCATGCATCATTTCAACCAATTTTAGGCATTAGGGCATTTCTAATGTGCATTTGCATCATATAGGACATTTTTGTATTATGCATGTTGAAACTGTACAATACTTCCATTTTCTTCCATGAGCCACCCATTTTCATCCACTCGTTGCTCAGATTGGTAGGCCACCATGAATTTCTCCTCACTAATGAATATCAGGAGAATTGCTTCCATGTAGATGGTAGTTAGGGTGAGCAACGTAGTATAGGCGATCACAAGATGCACCAATGCTGAATCGGCGAATTTTATTATGTTATCTGCCTTATGTGATAGTGTTCATCGGTTAGGAGGTTGATTTCTTTTATTGATGATTACTGTCACCTTTAGGGTAATTACTGTTCTGTGGTTAGAGAAGGCCGGTTTGTGAATGTTCAGTGGGAGTCATATGGGATGTTGGGTTGGTGTGTTGTTTTTCAGTTGACATTTGCAATTCTATTCTAAGGATTGGTTGCTCGAGGGCAAGCAACGTTCAAGCTTAGGGGAGTTTGATGCGATGATTTTGAGTCACATTTATAGACCTGTTTTATATGTGGTTTATGCTTTAATTAGTCATTTCTATGGTTAATATCACATAATTCATCCATTTTGGTCTTTGCCATCATTTTATGTCAAATCCCCTTAGTTTCATCATTTTTGAGCATTCATTATCACATTATTATTATTTGTGTGGATTTATTTGATCTTGTCTTTGAATTTCAGGAAAAACAAGTATTTGCTTCCGTCGATACCATCGACAGAAGTCGATACCATCGACGAGACAGCAGGTTGCCAGCCGAAAGGAGCAGTAAAGAGTCGATACCATCGACGCTGATGTCGATGGTATCGAGACACCTTCAGGTTGCTGGCGAAGAAGCAGTCGATAGTATCGACACCAAGTCAATACCATCGACACATGGAGGCTACAGCGTCGCAAAACGACAGAACCGACGCCAAAAAGGAAGTCGATACCATCGACCCGCGTCGATGGTAACGAGATGATGAAGGGCGCGATAAAGGAAGGATTTGCAGCCAGCCGCTACTGTAGCGGGTCGATACCATCGACTCGCGTCGATGGTATCGACGCCGTCAGATATGCGTTGGATTCAGATTGATTTCAATCGGACGGCTGGAGTTAATTAACAACCTAATTAGGGACTTATACCTAATGACGACCGCCCAGACAGAGTGAGGATCGGATTTTGGCTTTTGCACAAGTGCCGAGGAGCGAGAAAGGAGAACGGAGGCCAGAAGTTCATACCTGTCGATCCGGACGTTGCCGAAGACAGATTTCACCACCGAGAGGCGGGAAAGCACATGTTCTACGCAAAGGATCAATCGGTTCTTCTCCGTTCAGGGGTTTTCCCATTCAATTCACCTTTTTTCATATGATTTCCCCTATTTCTACCATGTACTTGTGTGAGATGAACATGCGGGGCTAATCCCCTCCATCTTTAGGACCGGGAGTAGCCCGGGAATTCATTGTATGACAATTTTATATTAATAATTCATATTTTCTCTCTTAAATCTGTGGTATAGTTTCGTTTTCTCCATATATTGTTATGCTTGATCACCATGATAATAACCTAATGCCCTTAATCACTTCGACAGAAGGATTAATGGTTGAAAAGAGACGAAACCTACATTAATCGATAAATCCCTTGACAAAGGTGGTGTAAAATTAATGGTGGAAACTGAGAGACCGTTCGTAATGCACTTAGTTTAGGGAATAGGTTACTACGACGGTGGAACCGACCTAAACCTAAGTAGTGAATTGCACCACGACAGTGGGTAATTCTATTTTCAGGCCACTACCCAGATAGAGAGAGAAGATTGAGGCATTATATAAAATCTAATACAATGAATACCCACGGTGAAACCGCAATCCTAAAGATACCTTTTTGAATTGATTAAATTAACCTTTAATCGATTGTTTGCTTTGTTTCATTTTTATTTTCTTTTAATTTTGACAACAAACCCCCAATTTGTTATTCGGCTTAGCTGATCACAAATAGTTAGTAAGAGTCTCCAACAATTTCGAGTATCCCTGTGTTCGACTCGGGCCTCACAAGGCCTGTACTACTCGATGCGTATACTTGCGTTTTTAGCGCGTAGTAAAATACACGTCAGGAGCCAACTTGCCTTTCTGACCAAACCTCAACATGCCTTTCCATGGAGAGACTTTGATATACACCTTGTATCCCACCTGGAATTCTAGAGGTCATCGACAATTATCTGCATATGACTTCTGTCTGTCCTGTGCCACTTTCAATTGTTGCTATATCACCTTGATCTTCTCTGTTGTCTAGTGCACTAACTCAGGACCCAAAAGCTGATACTCGCTGGACTCATACCAACACAGAGGATATCTACACTTCCTACCATATAAGGCCTCATATGGTGCCATGTTGATACTCCGTTGGTAACTGTTGTTGTAGGCAAACTCTATCAAACTGAGATGCACGTCCCAAATGCCTAGGAACTACAGCAAACAAGCTCGGAGAAGATCTTCCAAAGTCTGAATAGTCTTTTCAGATTGTCCATTTGTTTGTGGATGGAAGGTAGTACTGAACCTCAACTGCGTTCCCAACTCTCTGTGCAACTGCTCCCAAAAATGACTCGTGAATTGAGGACCTCTATCTGAGACTAACATTACTGGCACACCGTGCAAACACACTATCTCATCTACATACACCTGGGCAAGATTCTCCATTGTATATGTTGTTTTCACAGGTATGAAATGAGCAGACTTCGTCAACCTGTCCACTATCACCCAAATGGAATCATGAATCCTAGCTGTCCTTGGCAGACCAACTATGAAATCCATGGTTATATGATCCCATTTCCACTGTGGTATCAGCATGGGTTGAAATGTACCTACCAGTTTCTGATGCTCAACCTTAACATGTTAACATATCACACACTTAGCCACAAACTCGGCCACGTCTCTCTTCAAGCCAGGCCACCAATATAGGTCCTTTAGATTGTGATACATCTTGGTGACAGCTGGATGCATAGCATACATTGATGTGTGTGCTTCCTTGAGCACTAACTTCCTCATATCATCCACATCGGGAACCATCATCCTGTTATGATAACAAACTAGTCCATCCTCGGACTCATGGAAGCCATCATGCTTCTCGCTGCCAAACTCTGATCTGATCAACAGGACTACAACATCTGCCTATTGTTCTCCTTTGATCTGTTGTTTCAACGTAGGCTTCACTTGCATCTCTGCCAACAGTCCTGCCAACAAGGATACCTCCAACTGTACATTCATCTACCGCAAAGAGACAAACATATCCCGCCTATGGCATATCATAGAACTCAACTGTACCTTCTTCATAGGAAGAGAAGAATACTTCCTGCTGAGCACATCAGCTACCTCGTTTGCCTTACCAGGATGATACTCAATGGTGCAATCATAATCACTGATCATCTCCATCCAGCGACGTTGTCGCATGTTCATCTCACTCTCTGAGAAGATATACTTCAGTTTCTTATGATCTGTAAAGATCTGACACATATCCCCATAAAGATAATGTCTCTATATCTTTAACACATGGAACACCACTGCCAGCTCCAAATCATGTGTTGGATAGATCTCCTCGTGTTTCTTAAGCTGTCACGAAGTAAAAGAAACCACATGATTTTCCTACATCAGCACACAACCTAAGCCTTTCTTGGAAGCATCACAAAAAACAACATAGCCTTTCCCAGGCTCTGGCAACCAACACTGGAGCACTAGTTAGCTTTTCCTTCAAGTTTTGAAAAGCTTGCTTACAACGATCATCCCAAACAAAAGGTACATCTTTCCTGGTCAACTTCGTCAACGGCAACACAATTACACTGAAGTCCTTTATAAATATCTGGTAGTATCCTACTAAACCCTAAAAACTACGAACTTCAGTTGCTCCCACTCTGCAACCGAATCCACCTTCTTAGGGTCCACTTTGACTCCTTCCACTGATATCACATGACCCAAGAAAGTCACTTCCTTCAACCAGAACTCACACTTACTAAACTTAGCATACAACTGATGCTGGCGAAGGAGAGTCAACGCTTGTCGAAGATGCCGTTCATGTTGTTGGATGTCCCGACTATAGATCAAGATGTCATCTATGAATACCACACCAAACTGATCTAAAAATGAATGGAACACTTTGCTCATCAGATCCATGAAAGCAGCAGGTGCATTGGTTATCCCGAATGGCATAACCACAAACTCAAAGTGCCGTACCTCGTCCTAATAGCTGACTTTGGTATGTCATCCTCCTTGATTATCAACTGGTGTTATCCAGATCATAGATCAATCTTCGAGAACACTGTAGCACCACACAACTGATCAATCAGATCATCTATCCTCGACAAAGGATACTTGTTCTTGATCATAACTTTGTTCAACTGTCGGTAATCTATGCACAAATGCATCGATCCATCCTTCTTCTTTACGAATAGGACTGGAGCACCCCACGGTGACGTGCTCGGTCTGATGAAACCTTTATCCAACAACTCCTATAACTACTTCTTCAGCTCTGCCATCTCAGTTGGAGCCATTGTGTATGGCGTTTGAGCAACTGGCTGTGTCCCTGGCACTAGATTCATCTCAAAGTCAATCTCTAGAGGTGGGGGAACACCAGGAAACTCATCGAGAAACACATCTACAAACTCTCAGACAACATGCACCTCCTCAAGACTCAGACCTTTTTCCTCAATATCCACAACATGAGCTAAGAACGCCTTACATCCTTGCTGCAACAACTTCTCTACCACCAGGGCTGATACTAAACACGTCGGAAGAATCTTCCTATCTCCCTGGAAGATCCACTTCTCACCATCCTCAGCAAACACCGCTTGCTTGGAACCACATTCCAGCACAACCTTATACCTCTGTAGGGTATCCATCCCAAGGATCACATCGAATCCATGCATATCAAGTGGTATAAGATCCACTTGTACATTGTGTCCCGAAAAGGATAGAACACAATATGGACACACCTCTCGAAGCATCGAGAAACCATCAAGGGGGGTTTCTAACAACAAGCTATCTTTCTTACAACTAACAGGTAAAAGACAACTATCAAGCATACTATGAGCGATAAAAGAGTGTGTAGCACCCGGGTCAACCGAAACATATATAAAGCAAGCAGAAGACAAATCAGAATGAAATAAATCCATCTGACCTGCCACCACTCGCGGGTTGACTATCGCCTCCAGCTGACTCATAGCATAGAATCAAGCTGTTGCTTGTTGTCCACATCCTTTGCTTCCTTGAGCAGACGATCCTTCTTGCGATGCTTGGCCATGTCCTCGCCCTCTGGCGCCACTAAACTATTGTCTATCTAACCCTTGTTGATTCTGTCTCGGCTGCTGTGTCACTTTGACATCTCTCCTTCGGTAATTTGATTTCAAATGCCCTGTCTATCCACAGAGATAGCAAGACATGTCCTCTAACTGCGGACTAGATGGCCCTGTCACTGCTACTGAGGCTGTGTTGTAAGCTCTGGATGGCGAATAACCATGCCCTCTTCCTTTACTCGGAGACCACTGTGACGGTGCACTAGAACCTTGCCTTACAGAAGGTGCAGAAAACCTTGGCTTCTTGAAGCCATCAAACCTCTACCTCTGGAACTCAGCAGGTATTTTCATGGACATGGTTTCTCTCTTCTCCTTGACTAACCATTCAATCCTTCGGACAGACTCCACAAATGTGGCAAACCGCTCCTAGTTTTCTAAAGCAGCAGCAGGTGTCATCAGCTCAGCACTCATACCTTTCTCAAACTGCCTGATTCTCTCATCATCTATCGCCATCATGTGAGGACAAAACCTCAACAGGTCCATAAACTTGGCTTCACACTCGGTGATGCTCATCGATCCTTGGTGTAGATGCTCAAACTAGTTGATCTTCTCGTCTAGATACGTCTTTGGGAAGTATCGACCCATGAACTCCCACCGGAAGACATCCCAACAGATCACCTCACTGGGTCGCTTCTCCTCCTCTATGGCCCACCATTGGCCAACACTACCTTTTAGAAGGTAGACAGCGTGCTTGACTTTGTCTGCTTTGGGATGTCAAGGATCCGGAAGGCCTTCTCAAGACCTATCAGCGATAGATCTGCATCTGCTAGATCATCCGTTCTAGCATAATCCAAAGCTTCGACTTGGCAAAGCCGCTCAAAGGTCTTCCCAATACCTAAAGATTGACTATGGGGAGCCTGTGCTCTTGGAGGAGGCATTGGAAATCTATCCACCATGTGATTCGTCATTGCCATTACCTGTCCCATAAGGTGCTGGTAGACAGGATTCTTAAGAATGGCTGGGTCGATTTGGGGGACCTCAGGCACCCGATCTTCATGAACCTGCATACTCACTCCATCAACTGATGCAGTGGCACTGCTCTCGGCTGCATGTTCTTTGTGATTTACAGACATCTTTTAGCTTTAAACCTAATACTAGATCCCTGTAGACTCAGCAAACCTAGAGCTCTGATACCAAAACTTATTGTGACATCCCGCTATCACACAGACAATGAAATGCCATGTGAAAATGTGCAGAACATCCATAAACCACATGTTACCAGAAACACAAGTTAATTAAAATCGATTGCAGAAAGTAGATAAATAAAGAAACTATTGGATCCAGATCCTTATCATACAAGAAAACATATTATATAAACATACATAAACCTTGATACATGTCTATAGTTCATAGGATCTAGCTGTCACATAGGCACAAATAGTTCACCACCTGTTTATATACAGAACAGGCCGTACCAGGCCAACAACAAGATAAACAAGCTACATCAGCTATACACCATGAAACATCATCAAAACACCTCCAAGGACCTGAGAGTATAGGGATGACTCTAGGACTCTACTACAAAGCAACCAAAATAGCAACACATCCATCTCTTGCCTCCTACTGATCTTCTTGCTGCTCGGCCGCAACCTCACGACCACCACCACATCTAGCATGATCACCTAAAAAGGTTTAAAACTAGCGGGGTGAGAGACACAGTCCCAGCAAGAAACATAACTCCCCGCCGAACTATAAAACTGCAGAGGAGCTAGAACATATAAAACAGATAACTGATATAAGCAACTCATATATACATCATACTGAACAGAACTAACTTTATTAACAACTTACCAAGATATCCAGGAGGCATATCACCAGATATTTCTTTATGGAACATTATTGACAAGATAAGCTTTATAAGAACTTATCACAAGATATGAGGAATGTACAAATAACTGCAAGATATAACCATGGCCACTATACAAGCAAGGCCTCAACCAAGGTTCTGTGTTTTGCCTTAAGCAATACATACTATACGGCTAGATTACAATTTTATTATGCCCTGAGGAAGTGAGCCGTACTGCTCAAATCCAACCTTCGGCTGCGAAGCCCAAAACTGGTGCCATACAAGGTCAATGGGAAAGCCGGACTGCATGACCTCACCTCCTCGTGGTCATTGCATGATATCCAAAGCAGGACCACAATCTCTTGCTTAAGTGGCCTCAGCCACATGGTCAGCACCGTAGGCTACCCTTTTCTCTAGCCCGCCTTGGTACAGGTCTCGATGCTAGTATACCTTGAGCCAACCTATTCACCATGCTCTGCAATACTGAGCCATGGGCCTGTTTACCATGCTCTATAACACTGAGCCATGGGCCTGTTCACCATGCTCTATACACATCTGCAGTTGCACTCCAATCCTCCTATTTTCAGCTAGGAGAAACCCTGCATATTCAACAATATGCGCTCCAGGTAATCCCGCGGGATAGACCTGTTTCATCATCACCAGCTACTGACAATGATGGATCTATGGCCAGGGCAAACTACATGAAAGGTTCCTCTGTAATTAATTAGTGTATTTTAAGTGGATTGCAAGATTCAACTAGGTTATGTAACATGCAATTATAACATAACATAGGACTCATTATTCTATTTTACATTGTCACTAAGACCTTCAATGCCATCAACATCATCTTGATCCATCACAAGGATCCAACATCACATGTTACCACTTGGCCTCTTGCCAAACATCTAGATCCATCACAAGGATCACTGGGACTCAATCCCATCATCAGTGCACACATTGCCATTCCATGGGTAACACCCATCACATAGTACTGGATTCATCATACCCATGATGTTCCACATCATTTTACTATCGTGCCATTACCATGGCCTCATCGTACCACTGTTACCTGCATGGTTAGTGAAGTCACAAAGGAGCAACGATGCTTATACAAGGAACATGTACAACTTCTTACTTTGTTATGAGAGTCAACCATGCAACATAGATGAGTGTATCAAAGTACATATACCAAAGCATAACAAGCATTAGTGTTACCAACCAAACACATGGTACAACCCTCACTATAGGTGTATCGGGTAAGGGTCCAAAGGCCATATCGGGTTGGTCATCTTCAACCTCAAGACAGCCACCAAACCCTAAAGATCAAGAGAGTTGGCTCACCTCTCAACAACCAAGTGAGAGGGGTTTTGCACAACTTTTATCACATAACGAGAAGCAAGGTGGGTCATCACCATATCAGCCAACCCACCAACCTCAACTAGGTTAAGACCAACCAAAGGCTCACCTCTCAAGTCCATGGTAAGAGAGGGGTGTTACCCAAGCAACTAGAGTATAGACTCACCTCTCAATGTCCAAGGAAGAGAGGGGTTTTGCCTACACCACTAAAACTCAAGCTCACCTCTCAAAAACAAAGGGAGAGAAAGGAGATTTTCCCCAAGAACACACCACACACACCATGGATTTTGGAGAACCCTAGGCTCACCTCTCAACAACTAAGAGAGAGGGGTTTGGCCCAAAGAAACCTAATCCAACGGTTTGGTTAACAAGGTCTAACAACACATATAAGAACATAACCAGGTCATCATATCCATAACATCAAGGGTGCATACTTGAGCTAGAACATTAATAACAAGGTATGCATGGCCGATCAAGATAACATGTAAACAAGCAGTATATAAAGAAGGTAGTATAGCTAGGGTTAGGAGTTATGAAACCCGCCTCAAGCACACTCCTCAAGATCCAAAGCTCAAAGCACCAAGCTTCAAACTCCAAGGCACCACCTTTGCCTAACACTAGGAGAGAAGAGAACTCCATAACCACCATGGCCGAAAAAAAGAGAGAAGAAGAAGAAGGTGCCAAGGATAGGGAGAGATACTCACCACAAGAGGAGAAGGAGCAAGGCACATCTAGGGTTTCGTCCACCACTAGAGGAAGAAGAAGACTCCACCAAGGAGATCGGCCACCAAGCTCTACCAAGGGGAGATATCGGCCACCAAGAAAGAAGGGAAGCAACTAAGGAGCTAAAGGGACCCCATGCTAGAAAAGAAGGGGGTATATATGCAAGGGGGTTAAGTGAGCATCCACTAGGGGATTGCTCCACATATGCTCGCCCAAACCACCACTTGTCCAAACTATGCCACCTTGCTAGCACCCCAAGCCACTTGCTCAAAGAAGTTTGACACAAATGAGGCTAGGTGGAGGGGTGTGTGTATCGCCCAACATGGCACCCCATCACACCCACCAGCACCCTCTGGCCGATGTGCCTCCCTTGCCCGACACAACATGGCCGACACAAGGCACCAAGATCTCCCTTTTCCGAAACACTCAAGCAAGGAGGGAGGGATTCAAGCCCAACAACAAGCCCAAGCTTAAACAAGCTCAAATGAGGCCCAAAACAACTCAAGCAAGGTGCCCAACCCATCCTCTCAACCCTAGAGGATGCAAGGAGAGAGAAAGATATCTCTCAAGGTGACAAACTTGCACACCAGCCCTAAAACTTGGGTAATTTGAAAGTTGCACCTCAACCTCTCAACAAAGCACAAACAAATCCTAATCACAACTCAAGTAATTAGGCAGGCATCTAAGCACAAGGTTTAGGGCAAAGCAAATAGGGTAAGCCCTAAACAAAGGTCAGGGTCCTTACATCTTGATCCCAAGTGTTTTGAGAACGATTGCGGTCGAGTCTCGGTGATGGTGAATATGTGATATGATGTGATAGAGGACAACTGCGGTTGTACCTCATTGATTGGGTTATATACCCTGGTTTCTAGCATTGTGACCTGTACCGAGGTGGGCTAGGTGTTTATAGGACTATAGCTTTGACTATAAGTTGTTGTTTTGTAGTTTGGCTGATATGACGTCACTGAGGTGCAGACTCGAACTGACCGGGTAGTATAGGAAGATCATGGAGTCTAGCTCTTCCATAGATCTTGTATAGCATTGATTTCGACTTAGCAGTGGTTAGTTGGATTTGGGTTGTACGACTCAAATCCTTAGGGCAAAATAAAAGACATAACACAACCGTGTAGTATAATTACTTAGGGTTAAAACATGATTCACATTGTATGACCCCTTGCCTTGTTCCTTATATTGTTTAGTTGATAACAGATATACATGTTCTTCATATTCCTTCTAAAAGTATTAGATGTTCTACTTATTAGTGTAGCTGCCTAAATTACTTAAATAGTGTTAACTGCTTTGCTTATATCATTTAGCTAAATTTGGTGATCCTGATAATAATGCTATCTTCTTTCTTTAATTTTATCTGTGTTAATAATAGTTGTTGGTGGAGACTTATATCTCATGCTGGGACGTTGGTCTCACTCTATGGGTTTCCACATCTTTTAGGTGGTTGTGCACAATGAGGTAAAGATTGTGCAGTTAAGGAAGAGTATCAAGGAGAGCAGTAGCTGTTGAAGGTTGGACACATTACTAGTGTTTCATAGTAGATTCCTATGTGTCGTCCCTATAATCTCAGGTCCTTGGGGTGCTTTGTAGATGTTTATATATTGATATAAGGTTTTGGAAGTATGCCATGGTTGTACATGTATAGTTGTATGTATATGAGCATGTATCTCTTGTAACAGGTTTGTGGTAGTATGGCCACATAACAATGATATGTAATATATTTTGGCAAGTTATATAATACAAGTGGTACAAGTTTGTAGCTTCTGATACGATATGTTTTCTTCTTGAGATGGTTATGTTATATCAATTTTAATTTACCCTATTTGCATTATAATGTGGTTGTTAGTGATAATTAAGCACTTTGTTTTGAGTTATCTCATCTTGGGGTGATTGGTGTGTCACATTTAGTTGGTATCAGAGCTCTAGGTTAGCCGAGTCTACATGGACATAGGGCTAAGGTTGTGTCTATTTTTGTGTATCCACTATATCTGATTGTAGATTTTTCTTATGCATAAGAAAAGAAGACATGTCTGGAGGACATGAAGAACATGCAGCCAAGAGCAGTGTTGTTGCACCAAGAGGGTGCTAGGAGGTAGGCAAGAGATGATGGAGGAGATGACTCAGTTTGACTAAGCAACTATGGCCAATCCCACTTTCCAATCCTTATTTAGACAGCTCATGACTACAATGATGCACATGGTGGATAGAATGCCCGTACCCCAAGAAAGGGCAACTATTCCCAATGCGGAATCTCAAGGTTATGGGAAGACCTTTGAGAGGATAAGGTGTGTGGGGGCGATAGAGTATGTTGGTACATTGGACCCAACTGATGTTGACATGTGGTTGACTGAGTTGGTAAAGGCCTTCAAGATCATTAATATCCCTAAATAAGATAAGGTGAAGCAACTATGGCCAATCCCACTTTCCAATCCTTATTTAGACAGCTCATGACTACAATGATGCACATGGTGGATAGAATGCCCGTACCCCAAGCAAGGGCAACTATTCCCAATGCGGAATCTCAAGGTTATGGGAAGACCTTTGAGAGGATAAGGTGTGTGGGGGCAATAGAGTATGTTGGTACATTGGACCCAACTGATGTTGACATGTGGTTGACTGAGTTGGTAAAGGCCTTCAAGATCATTAATATCCCTAAATAAGATAAGGTGAAGCACAGTGTACTTGTTGAAAGGGAGTGCTAGCCATTGGTGGGCCATTGAGGAGGAGAAAAGGCATGGTGTTGTGATTAGTTGGGAAGATTTTTGGTAGGATTTCATGAGTAGATACTTCCTAGAGACATACCTGAACAAGGAGATCCTACAGGGATCTATGATGATCAATGAGAATGAGGCAAAGTTCATGGAACTTCTAAGGTTTTGCTCATACATGGTTGTGACGGATAAGGAGAGGATCAGACAGTTTGAGAAGGGTTTGAGTATGGAGTTGACGATGATGGCATTAGCTTTGGAGAACACAGAGAAGTTTACAATGTTTGTGGAGTCTTTGAGGCAGATAGAGCAGTCTATTATAGAGAAATGAGAGGTGAATTCCAAGAAGAGACATGTACAATATCAAGGATAGTCGTCTAGAGGCTTCAAGAAGCCAAGGTTCTCTTTTCCTCAGTCATAATAGAAGTCAGCAGTTCAGCCTCAGTGGTCGTCGAGCAAGGTAGAGGTCATATCTTTCTATTGGCAGGAACTCACACTGCTACATCAGTGTCAATGAGAAAGACCTTCTATAAGTGTGGGCACGTTGGGCATACAAAGTGATTCTACCCAGTGAAGGATGAATAGGTGAAGCAACAATCGAGATAGAGTCAACAAAGGTCACAACAGTGATAGTTTAGCAGTAGTGGAGGTCGAGGACGTGGTTAGACATTGTAGGCTGGTTCGTTTGGAAAAGCCAACATAGGACGGGGGAGATAACATGCAACGACTTGATTCTATGCCATGAGTCAGCCAGAGGGAGTAGTCAACCTGAGGTTCGTGACATGTCAAATGGAGTTATTTCATTCTGATTTGTCTTATTCCTAATTTATATCTATTTTGGTTGACCCAAGTGCGATTCACTCTTTTATCACTAGAGAAGTGATTGCTAGTTGTTCTTTACCTGTTAGTCATATATCAGATAGCCTTCACTTAGAAACCCCTTTGTTTGGTTTTGTAGAGTTGCAGGAGGTGTGTCCTTCTTGCATTCTTTCTTTTTCAGGATGCAACAAGTGGATTGCATACCACTTGACATGAACATATTTGATGTGATCCATGGAATGGACACTTTGGAGAAGTATCGAGTGGTCTTGGACTGTAGTTCCAAAGTGGCGACGTTTGTCGACAATGATGTTTTGTGGGTCTTTTAGGGAGACACGAAGATCCTTTCGACGTGCTTGGTTTCAATGATGATGATAGAGAGGTTGATAAGACAAGGTTGTAAGGCATTCTTGGTGGATACCAAGGTGAGGAATCCTAGTATCCAGGAGGTGCCAGTTGTTTGTGATTTTGAGGATGTGTTTCCTGATGAGTTTACTGGTGTTCCCCCACCTCAAGAGATTGATTTTGAGATCAATCTGGTCCTGCTACCCATCTGATAGTGCAGTCACCGTACAGATTTGCACTGACAGAGATGCAAGAGTTGAAGAAGTACTTGCAGGATTTGCTCAAGGAAGGATTTATCAGACCGATCACTTCACCTTGGGGTGCTTCAATGTTGTTCAAGAAGAAGGATTGATCCAGGAGGTTGTGCATTGACTACCGACAGCTAAACAAAGTGACAATCAAGAACAAGTAACCTTAGTTGTAGATAGGTGATCTATTTGACCAGTTGCAAGGTGCCATAATGTTCTCAAACATAGATTTGAGGTTGGGACATCATGAGTTGCAGATCAAGGCAGATGATGTATCCAAGTCAGCTTTTAGGACTAGGTATGGTCACTATGAGTTTGTAGTTATGCTGTTTGGGCTATCCAATGCACCAACATCATTCATGGACCTAATGACAGGGTGTTCATGCCATATCTTGACCAGTTTGTGGTTGTGTTCATTGACAATATCTTGATCTACTCCCAAGACGACTAGCAACATGAGCAGCAAACAACATGCATTGACTTTGTTGAGACAACACAATATAGACGCTAAGTTCATCAAGTGTGGGTTTTAGCTGAAGGAGGTGTCTTTTCTGGGACACATCATATCTACTGAAGGTGTGCATGTGGATCCCAAGAAGGTTCAATCTCTGTTAGAGTGGGAGCAATCGAAAACATCGATAGAGGTTCACAGTTTCCTTGGGTTAGCATGCTATTATAGGAGGCTTACCAATAACTCTAGCATAGTGGCGTTACACCTGACGAAATTGACGAGGAAAGGCGTGCCGTTTTTCTGGGATGACAAGTGTTAGTGTTCTTTTTAGCTTTTGAAGGGAAAGCTGACATGTGCACCAGTGTTGGTTCTGCCAAAGCAGGGAAAAGGATACATCATCTTTTGTGATGTGTCAAAGAATCATTTGGGTTGCGTGCTAATGCAAGAGAAGAACATGATTTCTTTTTCTTTGTGACAACTTAAGAAACATGAGGAGAACTATCCAATGCATGATCTAGAGCTTGTACTGGTGGTACATGATTTGAAGATCTGGAGGCACTACCTTTATGGTGAGAAGTGTTAGATCTTCATCGATTGTAGGATCACATAGTACATCTTCTTGAAGTAGGAGTTGAATATGAGGTAGAGACGCTGGATGCAGTTAATCAAAGACTATGATTGCCCCATAGACTAACATCTAGGGAAGGAAAATGTGTGGCATATGCTTTGAGTAGAAAATCTTTTTCATCATTACCAGATGATGGGGCACAATTGTGCTCTTTGGTGTGCCATAAGAGAGACATGTTAGTCTCCCGGTGTTAGATGAATGTAAAGTTAGAGGTATCCTTGTTAGCAGGACTATTGTTACAATTACAGGTGAATCCAACCTTATTACAACATATCATAAATGCTCAACATGATGATACTATGATACAATAGATCCAAGTAGAGTTTGGAAATGAGAAGCATGATGGTTTCCATGAGTCAGAGAATGGGACAGTGTGTTTCCATGGCAGGACAGTTGTACCTGATACTAAAGGCTTGAGGAAGATGGTTTTGGAGGAGGCTCACTCCTCAATGTACGCTATGCATCCAGGGAGCACCAAGATGTACTACAACTTGAAAGACCTTTACTAGTGGCCTGGATTGAAGTGTGACATGGTTGAGTTTGTGGCGAGGTGTTTGATATGTCAGTAAGTTAAGGCAGAACATCAAAAGCCTGAAGAAACTTTGCAACCATTGCTCATACCACAATGGAAGTGGGATCATGTCACGATGGACTTTGTGGTTGGTCCGCCTAGTACAACCAAGGGTCATTATTTTATGTGACTAATCATTGAAAGGTTGAAAAAGACAACACATTTCCTTCCACTGAAGATGACATACACAATAGAGAAGCTTGCTCATATATATGTCGACGAGATCGTGTGTTTGCATGGTATTCCAATTACTATCGTGTCAGATAGGGGTCCTGGTGCATCCACTAGAGGTGCTACACACTAGCCGATTTGACTCGACTAGATGTGCCCCATGAGATCAGAATACACATTGGACTCACTTTCGATATTTATAAAACCTAACTTAACACCTACTCACACTAAAACAACTACACCCACAAGCGCACATGGTTGTCTTATAGTATAGGAAGGTGGCAAGTATAGGGTCGATCCACAGGAAAAAGAGGGGGCACTAGAGCTAGGTTTAGTTTCACTAGGTTCCTACTGCGGAGACTAGGGTTAAGGGTTTGAAGGTTGTTTTGATTGTTAAACTATTATGGATAAACAAGCAATCAAAGGCAATAATGAAATCTAAGTTAACCCTTGGCCAGAGTAAGACTAAATAGGAAAGAAAGGATTAAGCTAGGTATGAAAAGGAAAATTACACTAAGGCAAGCAAGAGAGAAGCAAAAGAGCAATCAAAGAGATAAACCAACATGAACTAGGCAAGAACAAAACAAGAAGCTAACTAAGCAAGGAAAGAGCTAACTAAGCTAATCAAGCACAAAACTAGGGTTTTAAGCAATAAAGAAAGGTATGTGCTGTTTAGGGGTACAAACTTATCACTTAAGTTGGGGGGGTGACATATGAACATCATGATTCCATTTAGATTATCCAAACCAAACAACAAGCTAGAGTCTAATGAATTAACCTTGGCTACGAACTGGTCATGGATATCCTAGGTTGTGTATAGGGGAACTAGTCCCTAACACCCCCTACTACCCTTACGAGGCTCAATTGGGTTAGGGATTAGGTTCAATTAAATTAGAGTCTAATCAAGTCTAGGTTTCTAGATTAGACATTCCTAGGGCAATTAGGGGCTGAGGGTAGTAATGGGGAGGTGCAATTAGGGTTTTGGACCCCAATTCCCCCACATTCTAGCCTTGAGAAGGCTCCATGCTAATTGCACTAGAATTATCTAATCTAGATACTTAGATCTCTCACTTAGTTTTAGGGAGATTGATAAGGATATAGGAAGATGGGAGGCAGCCTAGGGATCTAAGAATTGGACCTAGGGGCGAATCCCAAAATTCACATATATAAGCAATTTCCTTAAATTCCTAGGTGATTTCACACACAAACCAACAAGAAATTCATGGATAATGAGGTAGAAATAGAATATAATCATTAACTAATGGAATTACAAAGGTTACATGTCATTTTCCCCCAACATGGTATCAAAGTAACTTAATTTCCCCCAAACAGCCCACCCAATGGGCCTAACTACTCATGGAAATGGAAAATACAAAAAGAAAGGAGAAAAAATGAGTAGAGGAGTGAAAAGACATGATGAGCTCGGTGAAGACTTCTCCTTCTCCACCTCCTAGCAGCTGTAGCTTGATCTCCCTCATCCAAGGTAGGTGAATGGCATGGATGTATGGTGGAAATGGAAGGAAAGTGGGGTTTTGATGGTGGAAATGGTGAAATGGAGGTGGAATGAGGTGGGAATGGATGGAGGACAAAATAGGGAGGCTACAGTGGCTGTAGGGTAGCTAACATTGTGCCCCAACCACCATATAGGTATATATAGGTGTGGGGGGAAGCACTAGGTTAAGTAGGGGCAATATGGGTAAAGTAGTACAAAAATAGGTAGGTTTTGTGAGTAGCACGACCGTGGTGGGAAGGAGTGAGCACAGACGTGGTAGGGTACAACGGTAATGTCAATTAAAATGGTCAAATGTTAGGTTGGTGGTCATTTTTGCACTAAAATTGGCACGACCGTGGTGAGCTTGGTGATGGTGGCCATGGTGATGCGCCACACCCGTTCTTCAGTAGAGTAGCACGGTCGTGCTAGGTGGCACAACCATGGTGGCTGTCCTTGCATGGCCATTCTTGGCTGCACGGCTGTAGTGCTGTCTACTGCTACTTGGGGACGACTATGTTGATTTGTAAGTGACCTAGCACGACCGTTCTGTGGTACCACAGTCGTGCTGGGTCCTGGATCAACACTTTGACTTTGTTCTTTGGGTTTTCTTAGACATCTTTGCCTCAATGGATCTTTGGCCACTAGGGGTAGGTTGAGGGAGCATTAGACTTCACTTTGTGTCTCACCAAGGGTAGAGAAATCCTAGGATCACTCCTTCTCTCTCTCTTCCATCAAGTGTGGTCTAATTGCCTGAAAAACATGCAAATAATGTCCATAAGTGCATTTTATACAAATAAGCATATTGAGAGGAATAACATGTAATTTAGTAGGTATAGATGTGATTGAAGAGCAATATGACACAAGATGAAGCCCTAAATAGGGCTGAATCACCACCCCAAACTTGAAACATACTTATCCTCAAGTACGCTCCAACTCAATCTCTCTACAAATTTTCCACAAACAAGAAATGACAAATGTAATGTAAAATATGATTATTGCTTAATGAGATCAAAGATGGCTGAGTACATGCATTTCACCTCCCTCCTCTCCTACTTTCACAATCCAATCATGAAAAGAGCACAAAGCATATTAACTTCAAATATAGCGCATAGAATACACAAGTTATCCATATTTCTTCCATAAAGTTCCGGGTAAACCATTTCATGGTGGTGTTAATCAAGAATGACTAGGAGTATTATTTCACATTCATGCATTCAATCTTATGTTTCAAATCACATCAAATGACCCACGTGGCTGCGGAAAAGGGCAAAATGAGCTAGGTTTGATGTTTCCTAGCTCAATGGGTATACAAATGGAAGAAAGGGTTGCAGTAATATTTTGGAGTGCTACTACATAGAGAACTCATCTTTTCTTTATTTGAATGGTCTTAAATAAGAGCATCCCTTTATTTTATTTTTGCATTTTTTTCTTTTCTTTTTCTTTGTCCTTGGAGTAGACAGGGCATATGGTGATGAAAGTGAAGCGATGAGATGTAGATGTGGCCACCCCAAACTTTTGGAGGTGGCCACGGCTGATATGTGCACTTTGACATCCTTTCATGAGGCGTAGGGGTACGGAGATGGTGAGTGAATAATCAGGTCAAAGAGGGGTCATTGGTATGATTCTCCACATAAGACATCCTGCATGAAAATTAATCCAATACTTCATCCTAGATATCACAATACATGAATGAACAAGATGAAATTGATATATCAATCAAGTGATTCCACGAACACTAATCGTTCAAAGCTTGCTCAACTCACAATTCAACGAAATCAATCTCAATCATCAGAGAGGTGATGCACATGTAAAAAGTCAAACATTGATACCATTTAGCAATAGACAATGATAATTCACTTGCATTTGTCAAAGATCATCATTTTACTCAAAATAGTAGTGATTGGGTCAAAACACACCTTTTAGACAAGAAATCTCAAATTTGGGGAAAATTGGCCAAAATGGTGCCAAGTTGCCTCCAATCACATCTAAACCTATATTGTTGAACTTAAAGAAGCAAACAAGCAAATCCTAGCTAAAACATGCAAAAATTACTGAAAATCTACATGATATGCAATGCATGGCACAAAGAGTAATTTTTTTTTGAAAATTACGTAAAAATGATAAGAAAGTAAACTACATGGTATGCAGGTATGCAAAGCAGTAAACTCTAAACTAGATAGCAAAACAAGAAAATAGGGGAAAACAACAAACAAAAAGTAAATAGCATGTGAGATACAAAATGAGTGAAAATGGAGCAAGGGCATACCATCCTACCACCCCAAACTTTTGAATTATGTTGTCCTCAGCATGACACTAAAGTCTAGGATGATAGGGTAGACGATCACTGTGGTGGTGGTGGGGGTGATCCTCCCTATCTGTAGTAGGCCCCCCAGTAGTCGGACTGCGGAGACAGATAGCTATCCTGAAAAGCTGCTAAAGAACTCCACCAGTCTTCCCCCCATTGGGGGTTCCTCTGGGCCTGGGCATGCTGGAACTGGTAAAGGTGGTTGACCTGGTAGTGCATATGTTGATGGTCAAACCACATGGCATCCTGTGTCTTCTGAAAGCCCTCTTGTGCCTGTAGTATCCTATCCTGCGTCACATGAATGCCCTCCAGCTGTGCATGAATGGTGGCCATGTCATATGCATTCACTGAGGGTTGTTGTGGCTCTGACTCCCCTATCCTCTTTTCTCTTTGTCTCACTCGTCGTGCCACTCTTTCCTCCGTCGCCCACCTCTGCTCAACTACTTGTGAGGGTTCTCCTAGACCCTCTGCAAAACTCACCTCAGGGATGCCATCTCCTCTGGAGTTCTCCTCCTCATACCTCCTCAATTTCTCTAGAAAATCCTACGTGGGTCCATATTGTGCCATGAGGGGTGGAGTATGGTAGGGCATCTCCAAGGGGACTCATGGGTATGGTGGGTTGACTTGGTAGATGATCTTCTTCTCCACAAATGTGATCATGGAAGAGCGGGCCAAGTAATGCAAGTCAACCAACTTTCCTCCATCTACCTTTGTGTAACCTGTCACGTCATGTCCTAAGGTAGTGGATATGGACGTCACAATCCCTCCCATTATAGATGGATTTGTGCTCTTGGAAGGGATGGTCCTTAGATGCTCAATAGGTAAAACTCCCAAGTTTACATGCTTCTTCTTAGTCATCTAACCAAGTACAAAAAGATCCTTCTTTGTGCAGCTGCCTTGGTTCTCATACCTGCCAAAGATGGTGTTTGCCAACACCTTTTGAACATAGCGGAGGAATGGGTTATGGATAGCACTCGTCCTGGATTTTCTCACTACAAAAGTACTTTGGCCGGTGAAGTATTTCCACATTGTCGGATATGTGGAAATGGAGTCATTCTCTATCTTTCCTCCATCTAGGAGGGCTGCCATCTCTTCACTCGGGGCAAAAATCTGATTCAGAAGCTTTGAGGTTATCTTCCACCTCTTGTCCCCAATCATCACTTTAATGACATTCTCGCCCTCATCAGTCATTTTCTCCAATGTATCAAAGAATTGTCGAGTCAGCTCAATATATGACTCTTGCTACAGTGTTAAGATCTCAAACAATCCCATCTTCTCCATCAGGCCCTGGAAATAGGCGAAGAAGCCCATAGCCTCCATTGTTGCTTGGCACGCATAGCGAGTTGCTATCACTTTGCGTGTCAAACACTCCGGGTGCTTAGGTTCCTTTGCCCTGCCAGTAGTGACCCTGGGCTGTGGTTGGGGGTGCTGCTATTGTGTCTCATTCTGTCGCACATCTGGAATCTCTTCATCCTCTTCTTCATCAAGTAGGAGCCGTCGACGTGGTCGTGGCTGCGGCTGCACTGCTGAAGAAACAGAAAACTGTGGTGCTGAAACTAACGGTCGTGCAGCTGAAGCTGAAGGTCTCTCAGATGAGACAGAGGGCTGGGAAGAAGATAGTGGTGGCTGTGATGCTCTTGACAATGACGGTGTCCCCTACCGTGGCTATGCAGAGGTCTCTTATGTGATATGATCCACCAAGGCATCCAATTCGGTCTCAGTCATTTGGGGGTGGTTGTTCCTTGGTTTTCTTTGATAGGAGATGACACCCCTAGTCTTCTCTACTACTTTACTTGTGAATTTCTTCATTCTTGCTAAAAAAAATGGAGGTGAAATTAACAAATTTTGAGATTCTCTGAAGAAAGGGGCTGTTGGGGCGGAATGGAGAGAAAATGGTGATTTTGTGGATGGAAATTGGTGGAATCTAGAGATTAAGGTAGTGGAAATGGTGGGGGAATGATTCAGAATGATTTGGGGGTGATTTGGTGAATATTAGAGGGCTCGAGAAGGTGGGCGGAAGGCTACACGGGCGCTAGGGCGTGGAGCACGACTGTTCTGTTCTTCAGAGAAATGAGCAAGTGAATTGAAATTTGCAAAATTCTGACTTAAGTTGTTGGAATCGGGCTATGGTACGGCCGTGATGCGTAGCATGGCCGTGGTGGCTTCAGGTACCACGTTCGTGCTGCCTTGTACGACCGTTCTACCCTGCTTTTATACTTAGTTGATTTTCTCGATTTCTGAAGATTTCTCTGTTGAAAGTGAGTGCACCACCACGGCCGTTCCATGTCACCACGACAGTGGTGGGCACTGTAGCTGTAGTATGAAACTCAAATCTTGTTCAAACATCCATACTTTGATCTCAAGTTGATATTCTATCGATTCTTTGTCAAAATTTTGTCCATTCTTCTTCATTTCACTCTGTTCTCACCTGCACATATCAAAACTACATAAAAACTATCAAATACAAGTGTGTGTGTGTGTGTGTGTGTTTGTTTCTTGGAAAAATGTAAAAACAAAGCAAAAGTATAAAAAATGTAAGGTTGGGTCAAAAATTCCCAAACCTAGGTGGGTTTCCTCCCACAAGCGTTGAGTTTCTTGCCTTCAACTAGGCTTCTTGGTGATTCTTCATCCATTCATCCGTTTGGAATTCTCATGTGTCCATTCTTGCAAGACATGCATCCCTCATTTACACTCAATCTAGGTTCCTCATCCCTTTCATCACAATAACCATCACCAATTTCTTCACCTTGGTGTCCTCTCGAATGCCCATTTGGACTTGTGAAGTGATCATGTCCAATATCCCTATCTCAGACTCGCCGGGTTGGGGTCTTGTACATGTTGATGTTGATCTTCATGTCCATGAATGAGACTGTCATAGTGCCACTGCGTACATGAATGTCAGCATCAGCTGTAGATAAGAACGACCTTTCCAAGATGATGGGAATCTTCCTATCCTCCGGCTCCATATCAAGTACAATGAAATCTTCCAGGAACACTACACCTTTTTCTTTATCTATCATCACAAAGACATCATCCACTCCACCCCTAGGCACTTTTATGGATCTATCCACTAACTGGAGAGTGCAATGTGCCGGCTTCAACTTGCCTAAGCCCAACTCAACATAGATATTATATGGCATCAAATTCACACTAGATCCCAAATCAAGTAAGGACCTGTCTATGCGATGTCCCCCTATGTAACTAGGTATGAGTGGGGCTCATGGGTCCTTTCTCTTCATGGGAAGTGAGGTATATGATGGAGCTCACTTGTTCAGTTAATCTCACCTTCTTTGGAATCCTCCCCGTTGTCCTTCTTTTCACAGTGCATAGGTTCTTGAGGAACTTGACATATGAAGGGATTTGCTTGATAGCATCCAAAAGTGGAATGTTCACCTTCACCTGGTGAAACACCTCAAGAATATCAACATTATGCTTTTTCCTCCTTTTCATTTTCGGTGGCTCATCTAGTGCTTATATGAATGGAGGATCACTAGTTTTTTTCCGTACTTGCATGAACATGAGGTGGAACACTAGGGATGGTAGGACCTGCAAAGGGGATATGTGGTGGATCACATGGAATCCCAAACTCAACATGCGGTATCACAACATCATCTTCAGCAATATCAATCACAGTATCACCACTTGGCTGCCTTTGCTTTTCTTTATCAACCTTTCTTTGACTTGTGGGATGCTCAAGAGTTTTCCCACTCCTTAGAACTGTCACAACACTACCTTGCCCATGGTGGAGAGGGGGAGCATGTTGTGGCTGTGGAAGAGGTGGAGGTGACACTTGGGGTTGAAATTGAGGTGGAGAAGAGAATTGAGGGGGAGGGGAGAATTGGGGTTGGAAAGTGAAGTTTTGGGAAATTTGAGGTGAGGGAGGTGGTGGAGGAGTGTAAGGCTTGGAATAGCCTTGGAAGGAGTGAATGGGATGTACTTGCATGCGGGGTGGACTATAGAAAATGTGGGAAGAAGACATAGGTCCACTTGGTTTGTGGTGGCTCATGATGGGTTTTGAAGACAATTTTTCTTCTTGGAGAGAGATTATGGAAGATAGCTACTCTATTCTCTCTTCTAACCTTGCAACATCTCTTTGAACATCATCAAATACTTTCAATCTAGAGAGAACCTCTTCCTCAAACCTTGAGCTATGTGTGGGACTTTGTGGTTCTTGGTAGCTATAGGAGTGAGGTGTCTTCTTTTCTTCCGCATAGAACTCAATAGCATTGACCGAATGACAAGGAGGTTTGGTCGCTTGGTTTCTCATGAAGCTCACCATTTCACCAAACATTTTCATCAATTGTGGGCTTGAATCATCATGAGTTGGAGATATCACACCAAAAGATAGGTCACTACCACTAACCATACTAGAAGCTTTCATCCTTGAACTTTCTACCAAACTCTCAAACAAGGGCCATGTCTCCTCGGGTGGTTTAGCCATAAAAATTCCTCCATAAGAAGAATCCACTATAGCTTGACTTGCATGAGATAGACCAGAATAGAAGGACTGAACTAGCTGCCACAAAGGGATCTCATGATGTGGACATTCTCTCAACATCTTTTGAAATCTCTCCCAAGCATCGTGAAATTGCTCATTATCTAGTTTCCTGAAACTTGCTATGGCACACCACATCTGTGTCAACTTTGCTATAGAGTAGAATTTCCTCAAGAATGCATTTTTCATCTCTCCCCAACTCATTATGCATGTCTCTTGTTGAATCATACCACTCTTTGGCTTTTTCTTTGAGGGAGAAGGAAAACAAAGTCAACCTGATTGTATCATCACTTGCTATCGGCATCCTGAATGTGGAGCATACTTCAAGATAGGAATCCAAGTGCTTGTAGGAGTTCTCACTCTCTAAGCAGTAGAAGATGGGCAGGATCCCAAGAAGACCTAGAGGGATGGAGAATTGCTCCCTTGGAATCTGATCAACTCTTCTAGCAATTGGCGATTTGTAGTTGCTAGGCATGAAGTAGTCTTGAAGTGGCTTGTGAAGTGCATTTTGAACTTCCATATTGTATTCCCCCGAATGGCTTGTCACATGCACAAAGCACAACCAAACAAAAGAGAACAAGTTAGTAAACCAATATACACAAAGAATGCAAAGAATAATGAATAAAGAATAGCAATGATGAGGGTAGTAGGAAAAGTCAAAGCAAAAATAACTAGCTAGGCCAAGCACCTCTAATCCCCGGCAGCGGTGCCAGAAAGCTTGGTGCATCCACCAGAGGTGCTACACACTAGCCGATTTGACTCGACTAGATGTGCCCCATGAGATCAGAACACACGGTGGATTCACTTTCAATATTTATAAAACCTAACTTAACACCTACTCACACTAAAACAACTACACCCACAAGTGCATGGGGTCGTGTCATAGTATAGGAAGGTGGCAAGTATAGGGTTGATCCATAGGGAAAAGAGGGGGCACTAGAGCTAGGTTTAGTTTTACTAGGTTCCTACTGTAGAGACTAGGGTTAAGGGTTTGAAGGTTGTTTTGATTGTTAAACTATTATGGACAAACAAGCAATTAAAGGCAAGAATGAAATCTAAGTTAACCCTAGGCTAGAGTAAGACTAAACATGCAATAAAGGATTAAGCTAGGTATGAAAAGGCAAATTACACTAAGGAAAGCAAGATAGAAGAAAAAGAGAAATCAAAGAGCTAAACTAACATGAACTAGGCAATAACAAAGCAAGACACTAACTAAGAAAGGAAAGAGCTAACTAATCTAAGCAAGCACAAAACTAGGGTTTTAAGCAATACAGAGAGGTATGGGATGTTTAGGGGTATGAACTTATCACTTAAGTTGGGTGGGTGACATATGAACATTATGATTCCATTTAGATTATCCAAACCAAACAACAAGCTAGAGTCTAATGAATTAACCTAAGCTACTAACTGGCCATGGATATGCTAGGTTGTGTATATGGGAACTAGTCCCTAACACCCCCTACTACCCTTATGAGGCGCAATTGGGTTAGGGATTAGGATCAATTCAATTAGAGTCTAATCAAGTCTAGGTTTCTATATTAGACATTCCTAGGGCAATTAGGGGCCGAGGGTAGTAATGGGGAGGTGAAATTAGGGTTTTGGACCCTAATTCCCCCACATTCTAGCCTTGAGAAGGCTCCATGCTAATTGCACTAGAATTATCTAATCTAGCTACTTAGATCTCTCACTTAGTTTTAGGGAGATTGATTAGGATATAGGAATATGGGAGGCACCCTAGGGAGCTAAGAATTGGACCTAGGGGCAAATCCCAAAATTCACATATATAAGCAATTTCCTTAAATTCCTAGGTGATTTCACACACAGACCAACAAACAATTCATGGAGAATGAGACAGAAATAGAATAAATCATTAAAAAATGGAATTACAAAATTTACATGTCATTTTCCCCCAACATGGTATCAAAGTAACATAATTTCTTCAAAAAAACCTCCAAGGGGCCTAGCTACTCATGGAAATGGAAAATACAAAAAGAAAGGAGAAAGAATGAGTAGAGGAGTGAATAGCCATGATGAGCTCAGTGAAGACTCCTCCTTCTCCACCTCCTAGTAGCTGTAGCTCGATCTCCCTCCTCCAAGGTAGGTGAATGACATGAATGTATGGTGGAAAAGGGTGGAAATGGAAGGAAAGTGGGGTTTTCATGGTGGAAATGGTGAAATGGAGGTGGAATGAGGTGGGAATGGATAGATGAAAAAATGGGGAGGCTAGAGTGGATGTACAGTAGTTAACCTCGTGCACCAACCACCACCTAGGTATATATAGGAGTGGGGGGAAGCACTAGGTTAAGTAGGGGCAATATAGGTAAAGCAGTGCAAAAATAGGTATGTTTTATGAGTAGCACGACCGTGGTGGGTCCCCATGGCCATGGTGGGTAGGAGTGAGCACAAACGTGGTAAGGTACAACGGTCGTGTCAATTAAAATGGTCAAATGTCAAGTGGGTGGTCATTTTTGCACTGAAACTGGCACGACTGTGGTGGTCACCACGTCCGTGGTGGGTAGAGGGTAGCACGACCGTGGTAGGGCAGCACAGACATGGTGAGCTTGGTGATGGTGGCCGTGGTGATGCGCCATGCCCGTTCTTTAGTTGAGTAGCACAGGCGTGCTAGGTGGCATGACCATGGTGGCTATCCTTGTACGACCATTCTTGGCTGCATGGTCGTGGTGCTGTCTGCTACTGCTTGGGGGCGACTCTGTTGATTTGCAAGTGACCTAGCACAACCATTTTGTGGTACCATGGTCGTGCTGGGTCCTGGATCAATACTTTGACTTTGTTCTTTGGATTTTCTTGGACATTTTTTCCTCAATGGATCTTTATCCACTAGGGGTAGGTGAGGGAGCATCAGACTTCACTTTGGGTCTCTCCAAGGGTAGAGAAACCCTAGGATCACTCCTCTCTCTCTTCCATCAAGTGTGGTCCAATTGCCTGAAAAGCATGCAAAAGATTTTCATCAGTGCATTTTGTACAAATAAGCATATTGGGAGGAATAACATGTAATTTAGCAGGTATAGATGTGATTGAAGAGCAATATGACACAAGATGAAGCCCTAAAATAGGGCTGAATCAGGTCCTCAGTTTACCACTCACTTTTGGGAGCGTCTGCACACATCCATGGGTACACAGTTGAGGTTCAACACGGTGTTCTACCCACAGACAGATGGATAGTCTGAGAGGATGATACAGACTTTAGAGGACCTGTTGAGATCATATGTCTTAAGGTTTTTGGGTAGTTGGGATATACATCTCAGTTTGATAGAGTTCGCCTACAATAATAGTTATCATAGGAGTATTCATACGTCCTTACGAGGATTGGTATGGGAGGCGTAGATGTTGGTACGAGACTAGCTAGTATTGTCTTTTGGATCCTGAGCTTGTTCAACAAACCACAGAGAAGATCAAAGTGATCCAACAACAGTTGAAAGCATATGAGGATAGACATAAGTCATATGTAGATAATCGTCGAAGGCCCTTGGAGTTCCAAGTGGGAGACATAGTGTACCTCAAGGTCTCTACTTTGAAAGGTGTTCTGAGGTTTGGGAAGAAGGATAAGTTGGCTCCGAGATTTATGGGACCTTACCAGGTGGTGGCATGTGTTGGAAAGGTGGCCTACAAGTTGGAGTTTCCACCTGAGTCGCACAAGTTGCACCCGATGTTTCATGTCTCGGTGTTGAGGAAGTGTCACCTAGATATAGAGTTGGTGTTGCAAATAGTTGATGTAGACTTGGAAGAAGATATGTCGTATGTGGAAGGCCCTGTGTTGATCATGGATAAGAGGATCAAGAAGTTGAAGAAGAAGGACATCATTTTGGTTAAGGTTTTGTGGTATCATCATGGCATGGAGGAAGCCACGTGGGAGCTTGAGGATGAGATGCGTAGGAAGTACCCATCTCTTTTCACTTAGGATTTTGGGGGCAAAATCCTTATTAGGGCTATATGGTTGTAATACCCCTAACATAGTTTTCTAGTGAACCTTGTTTGTTTGGCTCAAATAAGATGCTTAAACCTTAATCTGATCTTATAATGCACCTTAATAACATGTGACATGCCTGTGTTTTCAATTTGGTCATGTTCGGTTGATGTTTGAGCTAGTTATGCTTGTTTTGGACCAAGTTGCAATTTACCCATGTTGAGGACTACTCTTGCAATTTGTCACATGAAGGTTCTGCCTTTTGTGCCTTAGCATCATGAGAGATAATGATGCTTAGGGGCATCTTGTTGGACCTTGGTTGATGATGTGGCATCATGAGTTGATGCTAGGATTTTCTAGGGTTTCTTGGATGCTTATGTTAAGTATGGTGTCAACCATGTGGGTGTTGGTCTTTATATCAATTGAAGTTCTTCATGTTTGGTTTGTGTTATGATCGAAGCACCTTCTTGGGAGTGTTTGTAGCGACCTAGGTGTCTTACCCTTGGTTTTGGTTGCTAGGGTTTGGCTTGTGTTTTGATGTAGTGACCAGTTGCGTTGGTTGGTATGGTGTTACATTTAGTACATGGTGATCTCCTTGTTTTGCTTCGACCTAAGGGTGTAGTGGACCTAAGTGGTCTCTACACTACCTTGTTCTTATCACCCTTTTTTGCATGCTTGTTGTGAGTGCTTGCATGGCCGGCCTTTGGAGGGACAAGTGTCATGAGAGGCTCTAATATCTTGACACCTCATGATCTTAACCTCCCTCCTACCCTTAAGTATATATGTTCCTTCTTCACATACAAGTATCCTCTTTAGCACTCTTATTCCTTTCTTATCCCTTGTGTTTGGCCTTGAGATTGGTGGTGCTTAAGGAGGTGCCGACCTTGGAGCTTGGTGGCCAATCACCTTTGCAAGTGGTGATCTAGGGCTTGATCATCACCTTTGTCGTGGTTCTTGGTGATCTTCCTTCATGGTAAGTGGTTCTATCTCCTTGATCTCATTTTTCCTTTGGAACCCTATATCTTTCTTCTTCTCTTAGACATAGACTATGGTTCTTCCATGGTGGCTATCTTGAGTAACTTCTCTCCTTAGAGGTCAAGATCCATGGTTTTCCATGGGAGTACCTAAGTGAGATGAAGTTCTCCTCTTTCTTCTTTCTTCTTCCTTGTTCGGTCTAGGGTTTGTGCTTCCTTTTTCTTGACATTTTCTTTGATATTGGTGTGTTCTTCTCTTCTTGAGGTGACCTTGTTGTCCGTGGAGTTAATCCAAGTTTGGAGTTCCTTCTCTCTCTCAGAGCTCATGTCTTTAGAGCTTGATCTTCTAATCAAGGCGGGTTATATAAATTTCCCCTTTTCTATTGTTGCACTTTTATCATGCTTACATGCTCCAGTTCCATATCTAAATCATGATTATAATTTTCTAGAGGATATTGTCTTGTTCTAGGGTTTATGTTGTGAAGTATTCTTGATTAGATTGCTCTTTCTCTTAGCCCTAATTCATGTACCCAAAATATAAGTGATGGTGGAGTTGTTATTCCTTGCATGCAACTTGATTGTGGGTTTATCACTAGTGTAATGGTCCGACCATCACGTGTTATAAATAGGTTTGGTTCTCGTGAATGTGTTGGACGTTGGTTTTCTCTCTCTTAGCATGATATCCTTGCTAATTTTTGGTGATGATCGTTTCTAGGGTTTTGATGCTCATGCTTTCATGGGTTATGATCTTGGTGATGCTTGAGCTTCTTGATGTAAGTTTCTATTTTGGACGACATGTTTCTTAAAGTTGTCACCTATTTTGAAGGTCTCTACCAGTGGTGTTGCTGATGTGTTGTGGTTGCAACATGGTGTTAACCACCTATGGTCTGTACATCCGGATCTCTTGTAGTCAAAACACCTTGTTCAGTTGGTTTGGTCGATACCTTGGTTGGTTCTTGGATGGTTGCGACAAGTGGTCGCTATAGTGTGTTAACCTAATGTTGGTTCTACACATGTGAGCCATGTTGGTCACTATACATGTGAGCCATGAGGTCGTTACACCTATGAGTCTTGTGGTCATTTTTTTAGTTTGGTCGATACTTAGTGTTGTTTGGAAGGTTTGGTTCATCATAATAATAATGCCTAATTCTAATGTGCTCCAAGAATGTAGGAGGTGATGCACCTAAGGTCTAGGGTTGAATATGGTTATGGAAACCCTAATCGATTAAGTTTGTAAAACCCCAGCCCTAATTTGGGATATGATGTATTTCTTATCTTGCTTGAAGTGATTAGTATGTAATGATGTATTCTCTCTCCTACTTGTGTAACCCTAATGTTGTAGGTTAAATGTACATATTAGCTGGTGATTGCTATAGCAAATCTTATATGACACATGGTGATGATTATGAGCCTTTGTAAGGAATGATGAGACAATGATGTTCAAAATGATTTAATGATTGGGTCTTGCGATGTAGCAAAGGCTTTGTGCCTAGTTTGAGGTGGTACCATCCTATGAAGAGATGAGTGATTATTATCCCCTAGTCATGTGATGATGTTGATGTCTTTGTATGGTAAGGATATCAAGTGATGATGTGACAAGTTTATACCTTATACATTTTAAATCTTCTGGAGTTTTACCTTCACTCTTGTTTTTATAGAATTTGTTTAGGGTTTGTACATTGTAACTTGATTGATTCATTTAAAGGATACCCAATTGGAATAACTAATCAAGTGAAACCCTAATTATGTAGTGCTCTATGCCATAAATCCATTCCAGAGTCAGAACTTTTCTAGATGGTGAAACAGGTACTCCCAAGGGGACCCAGAGTGCATACTGTTGAGTATATGAGGTGCAAGTGATTGTGTGTCCTTGCATCTTGATCCAAAGTGTTTTGAGAACAACTACAGTCAGGTCCTGGTGGTGGTGAAAATGTGATATGATGTGATAGAGGACAGTTGTGATGGTACCTTAGTGATCGGGTTATATACCCTATTTTCTAGCTTCGAGACCTGTACCAAGGTAGGCTAGGTATTTATAGGACTATAGCTTTGATTATAAGTTGTTGTTTTGTAGTTTGAATGATATGTCAATGCAGTGCAAACTCGTACTGACTGAGTAGTGTGAGAAGATCATAAAGTCTAACTCTTCCATAGATCTTTTATGGCAGTTATTTTGACTTAGCAGTGGTTGGTTGGATTTGGGTGGTATGACTCAATTCCTCAAGTCAAATAGAAAACATAGCACGGCCGTGTAGTATAAGCACTTAGTGTAAGGACCCTGACCTTCGTTCTGGGCTTACTCGATTCGCTTTGCCTAAACCTTGTGCTTAGATGCCTGCCTAATTACCTGAGTTGTGATTAGGGTTTGTTTGTGCTTTGTTGAGAGGTTGAGGTGCAAATTGCAAATTACCCAAGTTCTAGGGTTAGTGTGCAAGTTTGTCACCTTGGGAGATATCTTTATCTCTCCTTGCATCCTCTAGGATTGAGAGGATGGGTTGGGTGCCTTGCTTGAGTTGTTTTGGGCCTCGTTTGAGCTTGTTTAAGCTTGGGCTTGTTGTTGGGCTTGAAGCCCTCCTTCCTTGCTTGAGTGTGTCGGGCAAGGGAGAGCTTGGTACCTTATGTCGGCCATGGTGTGTTGGGCAAGGGAGGCATATCGGCCAGAGGGTGCTGGTGGGTGTGACGGGTTGCCATGTTGGGCGGTACACACACCCCTCCACCTAGCCTCGTTTGTGTCACCCTTCTTTGGACAAGTGGCTGTTGCTTTTCTAGTTGGTGGTAAGTCATGAGCAAGTGGTTTGGGGTGCTAGCAAGGTGGCATAGTTTTGACAAGTGGTGGTTTGGGCGAGCACATGTGGAGAAATCCCCTAGTGGACGCCCAATTAACCCCCTTACATATATACCTCCTTCTTTGCTAGCTTGGGATCCCTTTAGCTCCTTAGTTGCTTCCCTTCTTTCTTGGTGGCCGATATCTCCCCTTGGTAGAGCTTGGTGACTGATCTCCTTGGTGGTCTTCTTCTTCCTCTAGTGGTGGCCGAAACCCTACATGTGCCTTGCTCCTTCTCATCTTGTGGTGAGTATCTCTCCCTATCCTTGGCACCTTCTTCTTCTTCTCTCTTTCTTTTTGTCCATGGTGGTTATGGAGTTCTCTTCTCTCCTAGTGTTGGTCGAAGGTGGTGCCTTGGAGCTTGAATCTTGGTGCTTGGAGCTTTAGAGCTTGAGGAGTGTGCTTGAGGTGGGTTACATAACTCCTAGCCCTAGATATACTACCTTCTTTATATACTTCTTGTTTACATGTTATCTTGATCAGCCATGCATACCTTGTTAGTAATGTTCTTTCTCTAGTATGCGCCCTTGATGTTGTGGATATGATGACCTGGTTATGTGCTTAGATGTGTTCTTGGACCTTATTGGCCGAACTGATGGATTAGGGTTCTTTGGGAAAAACCCCTCTCTCTTAGTTGTTGAGAGGTGAGCCTAGGGTTCTCCTAAATCCATGGTGCATGTGGTGTGTTCTTGGGGCAAAATTCCTTTCTCTCCCTTTGGTTTTGAGAGGTGAGCTTGGCTCTAGTGGTGTAGGCAAAACCCTTCTCTTCCTTAATCATTGAGAGGTGAGTCTATACTCTAGTTTCTTGGGCAACACCCCTCTCTTTCCATGGACTCGAGAGGTGAGCCTTTAGTTGGTCTTGACCTAGTTGAGGTTGGCGAGTTAGCCAATATGATGATGACCCACCTTGCTACCCGTTATGTGATAGAATTTGTGCAAAACCCTCTCACTTGGTTGTTGAGAGGTGATCCAACTCCCTTGATCTTTAGGGTTTGGTGGCTGTCTTGAGGTTGAAGATGACCAACCCGATATGGCCTTTGGACCCTTACCCAATATCCCTTGCTACGTGATATCCTTAACAACTCAAGATGTCCTGCTGATATCGTTCTGTGTAGGGTGGTGCCCAATATCCCTCTCTTAGGGTTGATCTTGGACGATATGCTAGATGGGTGTCTTGTTGACCCCTTTGACCGTTATAAGTCTTTACCCCCAGATGTCTTGCTGCCCGATATGATGTGCTGGTTGATATGCCTTGTGGTCGTTATCGACTAGATGAGGTGACACAGCGTTAGCCATTGTCTTTGGGAGAGGTAGCCCGTTATGAGTGATAACCCGAGAAGGGTGTTCGCTGATGTGTTGGTCCCTTGAGCATTAGGTGGTCTATGTTGGGTGTCATGGCATAATCGGTTCCTTACACGACATCCTCTTGGATGGTGTGGCCGACACCTTGCTTGATGATGCCTTGCTCGATACAGATGCTGATGTTGTGATGACGTTGTGGATAGGGTTTTATCCCATGGCTGTTTTACCCCTTGTAACGTGATCCTCTTGAGCGTTATGGTGTGTTTCCCGACACGGTGCTACATGGGCGATAGGGGTGTTCTGTTCAGACGACCTAGGTGGTTGTTATGATGTTGCCTGACAGTCTGTTGCAACACATTGCCTGTAATGGGGCGTTGCATGCCTTGGGCCTCACAGGTTGTGTGCTGCCTGATACCTGGAGGATAGTGGTTGGCCGATATAGGGTGCTGGGTGATACTGCAGGTAGTGAAGTGTTGCATGCTTAACCAATATAGTGCTGGGCGTCACACTCTTTGGTGAGAGACGCTGCACCTTTGGTGAGGGTTGTTCCTTACCCGATACTTCATTTAGTGAGGGTTGTATCTCATGTTCGGTTGGTAACCCTAATGCTTTCTATGCTTTGATATATACATATATAAGAATGCTATGCTTTGATACACTCATCTATGTTGCATGGTTAACTCTCATAATAAAGTAAAGGGTTATAAATGTTCCCTGTACAAGTACCATTGTTTCTCTATGATTATGCTAACCATGTAGGTTCTATGAGTATGGATATGAAATCAGGTAATAGCCATAGTGATGGCATGGCAATGATATGATGTTGAACATCAAGAGTTATGATGAACACATTGATATATGATGGGTGTTACCCATGGGATGGCAATGTGTGCCTTAATGATGGGATTGAGTCCCTGTGATGTTGATCCTTGAGATGGATCTAGATGATTGACAAGAGGCCAAGTGGTAACATGTTATGTTGGATCCTTGTGATGGATCAGGATGATTTTGATGGTTTGAGATTAGCAGTGACAGTTTGACACATGATAATGAGATATATGTTGCTTACTTGTGTTATAGTTTACATGTTACGTAACTTGGTTGAATCTTGCAATCCACTTAAAATGCAATAATTAATTACAAAGGAACTTTTCCTATAGTTTGCCCTGGCCATAGATCCATCATCGTTAGGAGTTTGGTGATGGTGAAACCGGTTCTCCTGCGGGTTAACCCGAAACACATATTGTTGAATATGCGGGGTGCACCTACGCCCTAAGTAGTAGTGCATGTTTAGAGCACGGTTTCAGGCCTGTGGCTCAGTGTGGTTAGAGCATGGTGAATAGGCCCATGGCTCAAGATATGTGATAGAGCATGGTGAACAGGCCCATGGCTCAGTAATGATGGAGCATGGTGAACAAGCACGTGGCTCAGTTTTCTAGTGCCAATACATGTACCAAGGTGGGCTAGGCAGAGGGTAGCTTGACCCTATGTGGCTGAGGCCACTTGAGGATGAGACTACGGTCCTACTTGTTGGTTCAAGTGCACTGACCATGAGGAGGTGAGGTCATGGAGTCTAGCTCTTCCATTGACCTTGTATGGTACTGATTTTGGGCTTCACAGCTGAAGGTTGGATCTGAGCGGTACGACTCATTTCCTCAGGGCATAATAAATCATAATTCAGCCCTATACTGTAAGTTTCTTAAGGCAAACACAAAACATTGGTTGAGGCCTTGTTTGTATAGTTGCCCTAGTTATATCTTGCAGCTAATTACATGTTCCTCAAATGTTATGATAAGTTCTTATTAGACTTGTCTTGTCAATCATGTTCCATATAAATATCTAGTTATATACCTCTCAGATATCTTGGTAAGATGTTATAACAAGTTAGTTCTGCTCAGGATGCTGCTCATATACTTATATCATTTAAATGTTCTATATGTTCTAGCTCTTCTTTGAGTTTTATAGTTCGGCGGGGAGTTATGTTTCTCACTGGAACTGTGTGTCTCACCCCACTGGTTTTAAACCTTTTTAGGTGATTGTGCTAGACGTGGTGGTGGTCGTGAGGTTGCGGCAGAGCAGCAAGAAGATCAGTAGGAGGCAAGAGATGGATATGCTGTTGTTTTGGTTGTTTTGTAGTACAGTCCTAGAGTCATCCCTGTACTCTTAGGTCCTTGGAGGTGTTTTGATGATGTTTCACGATGTATAGCTGATGTAGCTTGTTTATCCTGCTGTAGGCAAAACCCCTCTCTTCCTTGGTCATTGAGAGGTGAGTCTATACTCTAGTTGCTTGGGCAACACCCCTCTCTTGCCATGGACTTGATAGGTGAGCCTTTGGTTGGTCTTAACCTAGTTGAGGTTGGTGGGTTGGCTGATATGATGATGACCCACCTTGCTACCCATTATGTGATAGAAGTTGTGCAAAACCCTCTCACTTGGTTGTTGAGAGGTGAGCCAACTCTCTTGATCTTTAAGGTTTGGTGGTTGTCTTGAGGTTGAAGATGACCAACTCGATATGACCTTTGGACCCTTACCCGATATCCCTTGCTACCCGATATCCTTGACAACTCAAGATGTCTGGCTGATATCGTTCTGTGTAGGGTGGTGCCCGATATCCCTCTCCTAGGGTTGAGCTTGGACGATATGCTAGATGGGTGTCTTGTTGACCCCTTTGACCATTATAAGTCTTTACCCCTAGATGTCTTGCTGCCCGATATGATGTGCTGGCCGATATGTCTTGTGGTCATTATCAACCGACACCTTGCTCGATGATGCCTTGCCCGATACAGATGCTTATGTTGTGACGTCATTGTGGATAGGGTTTTATCCCTTGGCCGTTTTACCCCTTGTAACGTGATCCTCTTGAGCGTTATGGTGTGTTGCCCGACATACTGCTTCATGGATGACAGGGGTGTGCCGTTCAAATGACCTAGGTGGTTGTTATGATGCTGCCCGACAGTCTGCTACAACACGTTGCCTGTCATGGGGCGTTGCATACCTTAGGCGTCACATGTTGTGTGCTGCTCGATACATGGAGGATAGTGGTTGGCCAATATAGGGTGCTGGGCGATACTGCAGGTAGTGAAGTGTTACATGCTTAACCAATATAGTGCTGGGCGTCACACTCTTTGGTGAGAGACGCTGCACCTTTGGTGAGGGTTGTTCCTTACCCAATACTCTTTTAGTGAGGGTTGTACCTTGTGTTCAGTTGGTAACCCTAATGCTTGCTATGCTTTGATATATATATAAGAATGCTATGCTTTGATACATTCGTCTATGTTGCATGGTTAACTCTCATAATAAAGTAAAGGGTTATAAATGTTCCCTGTACAAGTACCATTGTTTCTCTATGATTATGCTAACCATGTAGGTTCCATGAGTATGGATATGAAATCAGGTAATAGCCATAGTGATGGATAGGCAATGATATGATGTTGAACATCAAGAGTTATGATGAACCCAATGATATATGATGGGTGTTACCCATGGGATGGAAATGGGTGCCTTGATGATGGGATTGAGTCCCTGTAATGTTGATCCTTGAGATGGATCTAGATGATTGGCAAGAGGCCCAGTAGTAACATGTAATGTTGGATCCTTGTGATGGATCAGGATGATTTTGATGGCTTTGAGATTAGCAGTGACAGTTTGACACATGATAATGAGATCTATGTTGCTTACTTGTGTTATAGTTTACATGGTACATAATTTGGTTGGATCTTTTCATGTAGTTTTCCCTAGCCATAGATCCGTCATCATCAGGAGTTTGGTGATGGTGAAACAGGTTCTCCTACGGGTTAACCCAGAACACATATTATTGAATATGCGGGGTGCGCCTACGCCCAATGTAGTAGTGCATGTTTAGAGCACGATTTTAGGCCTGTGGCTCAGTGTGGTTAGAGCATGGTGAATAGACCCATGGCTCAAGATATGTGATAGAGCACGGTAAACAGGCCCATGGCTCAGTAATGATGGAGCACGGTGAACATGCCCGTGGCTCAGTTTTCTAGCACCAATACCTATACCAAGGTGGGCTAGGCAGAGGGTAGCCTGACCCCTATGTGGCTGAGGCCACTTGAGCATGAGACTACTGTCCTGCTTATTGGTTCTTGTGCACTGACCATGAGGAGGTGAGGTCATGGAGTCCGGCTCTTCCATTGACCTTGTTTGGCACTAGTTTTGGTATTCACAGCCGAAGGTTGGATGTGAGCGGTATGACTCATTTCCTCAGAGCATAATAAATCATAATTCAGCCATACAGTGTAAGTTTCTTAAGGCAAACACGAAACATTGGTTGAGGCCTTGTTTGTATAGTTTCCCTAGTTATATCTTGCAGCTAATTACATGTTCCTGAGATGTTATGATAAGTTCTTATTAGACTTATCTTGTCAATCATGTTCCATATAAATATATGGTTATATACCTCTTAGATTTCTTGGTAAGATGTTATAACAAGTTAGTTCTTCTTAGTATGCTGCTCATATATGATCTGCTTATATCATTTACCTATTCTATCTATTCTAGATCTTCTTTGAGGTTTTATAGTTCGGCGGGGAGTTATGTTTCTTGCTGGGACTGTGTGTCTCACCCTGCTGGTTTTAAACCTTTTTTGGTGATCGTGCTAGACGTGGTGGTGGTCATGAGGTTGCGACCGATCAGTAAGAAGATCAGTAGGAGGCAAGAGATGGATATGCTGCTATTTTGGTTGTTTTATAGTAGAGTCCTAGAGTCATCCATGTACTCTCAGGTCCTTGGAGGTGTTTTGATGACGTTTCACGGTATAGCTGATGTAGCTTGTTTATCATGCTGTTGGCCTGGTATAGCCTGTTCTGTATATAAACAGTTGGTGAACTCTTTGTGCCTATGTGACAGCTGGATCCTATGAACTATGGACACATATCAAGGTTTATGTATGTTTATATAACATGTTTCATTGTAGGATAAGGATCTGGATGCAATAGTTCCTTTATTTATCTGCTTTCTACAATCGATTTTAATTAACCCATGTTTCTGGTAACATGTGGTTTATGGATGTTCTGCACATTTTCGCGTGGAATTTCGTTGTCTGTGTGATAGCAGGATGTCACAATAAGTTTTGGTATCAGAGCTCTAGGTTCATTGAGTCTATAGGGATCTAGGACTAGGTTTGTGTCTGTTCTTGTGATTTTCTTCAGATTTTCGCATAATGACTTCTGCCCCCAGTAGAAGGTAAAGCTAAAAGATGTCTAGAAATCATGAAGAACATGCTACCGAGAGCAGTGCCGCTGCATCAGTTGATGGAGCGAGTGTGCAGGCACATGAAGATCGGGTGCCCGTGGTCCCCCAAATCGACCCAGCCACTCTTGAGAATCCTATCTACCAACACCTTATGGGATAGGTAGTGGCAACGATGAATCACATGGTGGATAGATTGCTAGTGCCTCCGCCAAGAGCACATGCTCCCCATGGTGAATCTTTGGGTATTGGGAAGACCTTTGAGCAGCTTCACCGAGTCAGAGTTTCAGATTATGCTGGAATGACTGATCCAGTGGATGCAGATCTGTGACTGAAAGGCCTTGAGAAGGCCTTCCAAATTCTCGACATCCCCAAAGCAGACAAAGTCAAGAATGCTGTCGACCTTCTGAAGGGTAGTGTTGGCTACTGGTGGGCCATTGAGGAGGAGAAGCGACCCAGTGAGGTGATTTGTTGGGACGTCTTCCGGCGGGAGTTCGTGGGTCGATACTTCCTGAAGACGTATCTGGATGAGAAGATCAACCAGTTGGAGCGTCTACGCCAAGGATCGATGAGCATCACCGAGTATGAAGCCAAGTTTATGGACCTGCTGAGGTTTTTTCCTCACATGGCAGTGACAGATGATGAGAGAATCAACCAGTTTGAGAAAGGTCTGAGTGCTAAGTTGACGACACCTGCTGCTGCTTTAGAAAATTGGGAGCGGTTTGCCACGTTTGTGGAGTCTGTCTGAAGGATTGAATGGCCAGTCAAGGAGAAGAGAGAAACAATGTCCAAGAAAAATCCTGCTCATTTCCAGAGGTAGAGGTTTGATGGCTTCAAGAAGCTGAGGTTTTCTGCACCTTCTATAAGGCAAGGTTCTAGTGCACCGTCACAGTGGTCTCCGAGTAAAGGAAGAGGGCATGGTTATTCACCATCTGGAGCTTACAACACAGCCTCAGTAGCAGTGACAAAGCCATCTAGGCCGCAATTAGAGGACATGTCTTGCTATCTCTATGGATAGATAGGGCATTTGAAATCAAATTTCCCAAGGAGAGATGTCGAAGTGACGCAGCAGCTAAAACATAATCAACAAGGGTTAGATAGATAGTAGTTTAGTGGTGCCAAAGGGCGAGGACGCGGCCAAGCATCACAAGCATAATCGTCTGCTCAAGGAAGCAAAGGACGTGGACAACAAGCAACTGCTCAATTCTATGCTATGAGTCAGCCAGAGGTGATAGTCAACCCACGAGTGGTGGTAGGTCAGATGGAGTTATTTCATTCTGAGTTATCTTCTTCTTGCTTTATATCTGTTCTGGTTGACCCGGGTGCTACACACTCTTTTATCGCTTGTAGTATGCTTGATAGCTGTCTTTTACCTGCTAGTTGTAAGAAAGATAGATTGTTGTTAGAAACCCCCCTTGATGGTTCCTCGATGCTTCGAGAGGTGTGTCCATCTTGTGTTCTATCCTTTTTGGGACACAACGTACAAGTGGATCTTATACCACTTGATGTGCATGGATTCAATGTGGTCCTTGGGATGGATACCCTAGAGAGGTATAAGGTTGTGCTGGACTATGGTTCCAAGCAAGCGGTGTTTGCTAAGGATGGTGAGAAGTGGATCTTCCAGGGAGATAGGAAGATTCTTCTGACATGTTTAGTATCAACCCTGGTGGTAGAGAAGTTGTTGCGGCAAGGATGTAAGGCGTTCTTAGCTCATGTTGTGGATACTGAGGCAAAAGGTCCGAGTCTTGAGGAGGTGCATGTGTTCCGAGAGTTTGCAGATGTGTTTCCCGATGAGTTTCCTAGTGTTCCCCCACCTCGAAAGATCGACTTTGAGATCAATCTAGTGTCAGGGACATAGCTAATTGCTCAAACACCATACAGGATGGCTCCATCTGAGATGGCAGAGTTAAAGAAGTAGTTACATGAGTTGTTGGATAAAGGTTTCATCAGACCGATCACATCGCCGTGGGGTGCTCCAGTCCTGTTTGTAAAGAAGAAGGATGGATCAATGCGTTTGTGCATAGATTACCAGCAGTTGAACAAAGTTACGATCAAGAACAAGTATCCTTTACCGATGATAGACGATCAGTTTGATCAGTTGTGTGGTGCTACAATGTTCTCGAAGATCGATCTACGATCTGGATATCATCAGTTGAGAATCAAGGAGGATGACATACCAAATTCAGCTTTTAGGACGAGGTACAATCACTTTGAGTTTGTGGATATGCCGTTCGGGCTAACCAATGCACCTACTGCTTTCATGGATCTGATGAACAGGGTGTTCCGTTCATTTTTAGATCAGTTTGCTGTGGTCTTCATAGATGACATCTTGATCTATAGTTGGGACAACCAATAGCATGAACGACATCTTCGACAAGCATTGACTCTCCTTTGCCAGCATCAGTTGTATGCCAAGTTTAGTAAGTGTGAGTTCTGGTTAAAGGAAGTGACTTTCTTGGGTCATGTGATATCAGCAGAAGGAGTCAAATTGGACCCCAAGAAGGTGGAGTGGGTTGTAGAGTGGGAGCAACCGAAGATGTCAACTAAAGTTCATAGTTTTTTGGGTTTAGCAGGATACTACCGGAGGTTTATAAAGGACTTCAGAGTAATTGCATTACCATTGATAAAGTTGACCAGGAAAGATGTACCTTTTGTTTGGGATGATCATTGTCAGCAAGCTTTTCAAAACTTGAAGGAAAAGCTGACTAGTTCTCTAGTGTTGGTGTTGCTAGAGCCTGGGAAAGGCTATGTTGTTTTATGTGATGCTTCCAAGAAAGGCTTAGGTTGTGTGCTGATGCAGGAAAATGATCTGGTTTCTTTTGCTTTGTGCAACTTAAGAAACATGAGGAGAGCTATCTGACACATGATTTGGAATTGGCAATGGTGGTCCACACATTAAAGATATGGAGACATTATCTTTTATGGGGAGGTGTGTCAGATCTTTACGGATCATAAGAACATGAAGTATATCTTCTCACAGAGTGAGTTGAACCTGCGACAACATCGCTGGATGGAGCTGATAATTGATTATGATTGCACCATCGAGTATCATCCTGGTAAGGCGAACGTGGTAGCTGATGCGCTCAGTAGGAAGTCTTCTTCTCTTCCTACGAAGAAGGCACAGTTGAGTTCTTTGATATGCCATAGGCGGGATATGTTCGTCTCTTTGTGGCAGATGAATGTACAGTTTGAGGTATCCTTGTTGGTAGGATTGTTGGCACAGATGCAAGTAAAACCTACGTTGAAACAACATATCAAAGGAGCACAACATGCAGATGCTGCAGTCCAGTTGATCAGATCATAGTTTGGCAGCGAGAAGCATGATGGCTTCCATGAGTCCGAGGATGGACTAGTTTGTTATCATAATAGGATGATGGTTCCTGATGTGGATGATCTGAGAAAGTTAGTGCTTGAGGAAGCACACATCAATGTATGCTATGCATCCAGGTGTCACCAAGATGTATCACAATCTAAAGGACCTGTATTGGTGGCCTGGATTGAAGAGAGACGTGGCCAAGTTTGTGGCTAAGTGTGCGATATGTCAATAGGTTAAGGCTGAGCATCAGAAACCAGCATGTATGTTGCAACCCATGCCGATACCACAATGGAAATGGGATCATATAACCATGGATTTCATAGTTGGTCTACCAAGGACCGCTAGGAATCATGATTCCATTTGGGTGATAGTGGACAAGTTGACGAAGTCTGCTCATTTCATACCTGTGGAAACATCATACATAGTAGAAAATCTTGCTCAGGTGTATGTGGATGAAATTGTGCATTTGCATGGTGTGCCTGCAACGATAGTCTCCGACCGAGGTCCCCAGTTCACGAGTCATTTTTGGGAACAGTTGCACAAAGCTTTGGGAACGCAGTTGAGGTTCAATACCGCTTTCCACACACAAATAGATGGACAGTCTGAAAGGACTATTCAGACTTTGGAAGATCTTCTCTGAGCTTGTGTTTTGTAGTTCCTAGGCAGTTGGGATGTGCATCTCAGTTTGATAGAGTTTTCCTACAATAATAGTTACCAACAGAATATTGACATGGCACCATATGAGGCCTTATATGGTAGGAAGTGTAGATCTCCTCTGTGTTGGTATGAGTCTGGCGAGTATCAACTTTTGGGTCCTGAGTTAGTGCAGCAGACAACAGAGAAGATCAAGGTGATACAGTCACAGTTGAAAGCAGTACAGGATAGACAGAAGTTGTATGCAGATAATTGTCGATGACCTCTAGAATTCTAGGTGAGAGACAAGGTGTATCTTAAAGTCTCTCCATGGAAAGGCATGCTGAGGTTTGGTCGGAAAGGCAAGTTGGCTCCCAGTTATATGGGGACATATTCGGTAATAGCACGTGTTGGCAAGGTAGCTTACAAGTTAGAACTACCGCCAGAGTTGCATAGGTTACATCCAGTGTTCCATGTCAGTATGATGAAGAAAAGTCATCCAAGCACAGAGACAGTGATACAACCGGTTGAGGGTGTGCTTGATGAAGATGTGACCTACGAGGAAGGTCCAGTGTTGATCCTTGACAGACGAGTGAAGAAGCTGAAGAGGAAGGACCTGGTTCTTGTGAAGGTTCTTTGTCATCATCATGGCATTGAGTAAGCCACACGGGAGCTTGAGGAAGAGATGAGGAGGAAGTATCCCTCGCTTTTCTCTTCAGATTTTGGGGATGAACTCCTTTTGTAGAGGTTTATGGCTTGTAAGGACCCTGACCTTTGTTCTGGGCTTACCCGGTTTGCTTTGCCTAAACCTTGTGCTTAGATTCCTGCCTAATTACCTAAGTTGTGATTACTCTTTGTTTATGCTTTGTTGAGAGGTTGAGGTGCAACTTGCAAATTACCCAAGTTCTAGGGTTGGTGTGCAAGTTTGTAACCTTGGGAAGTATCTTTCTCTCTCCTTGCATCCTCTAGGGTTGAGAGGATGGGTTGGGCACCTTGCTTGAGTTGTTTTGGGCCTTATTTGAGCTTGTTTAAGCTTGGGCTTGTTGTTGGGCTTGAAGCCCTCCCTCCTTGCTTGAGTGTGTCAGACAAGGGAGAGCTTGGTGCCTTGTGTCGGCCATGGTGTGTCAAGAAAGGGAGGCGTATTGGCCAGAGGGTGCTGGTGGGTGTGACAGTTGCCATGTTGGGCGATACACACACCCCTCCACCTAGCCTTGTTTGTGTCACCCTTCTTTGGACAAGTGGCCATTGCTTTGCTAGTTGGTGGAAAGTCATGGGAAAGTGGTTTGGGGTGCTAGCAAGGTGGCATAGTTTGGACAAGTGGTGGTTTGGGCGAGCACTTGTGGAGCAATCCCCTAGTGGAGGATGCCCACTTAACCCCCTTGCATATATACCCCCTTCTTTTCTAGCTTGGGATCCCTTTAGCTCCTTAGTTGCTTCCCTTCTTTTTTGGTGGCTGATATCTCCCCTTGGTAGAGCTTGGTAACTAATCTCCTTGGTGGTGTCTTCTTCTTCCTCTAGTGGTGGCCGAAACCGTACATGTGCCTTGCTCCTTCTCATCTTGTGGTGAGTATCTCTCCCTATCCTTGGCACCTTCTTCTTCTCTCTTTCTTTTCGTCCATGGTGGTTATGGAGTTCTCTTCTCTCCTAGTGTTGGTCAAAGGTGGTGCCTTGGAGCTTGAAGCTTGGTGCTTGGAGCTTTAGAGCTTGAGGAGTGTGCTTGAGGTGGGTTACATAACTCCTAACCCTAGATATACTACCTTCTTTATATACTGCTTGTTTACATGTTATCTTGATCGGCCATGCATACCTTGTTAGTAATGTTCTTTCTCTAGTATGCGCCCTTGATGTTGTGGATATGATGACCTGGTTATGTGCTTAGATGTGTTCTTGGACCTTGTTGGCCGAATCGATGGATTAGGGTTCTTTTGGCAATACCCCTCTCTCTTAGTTGTTGAGAGGTGAGCCTGGGGTTCTCCTAAATCCATGGTGCATGTGGTGTGTTCTTGGGGAAAAATTACTTTCTCTCCCTTTGGTTTTGAGAGGTGAGCTTGGCTCTAGTGGTGTAGGAAAAACCCCTCTCTTCCTTGATCATTGAGAGGTGAGTCTATACTCTAGTTTCTTGGGCAACACCCCTCTCTTGCCATGGACTCGAGAGGTGAGCCTTTAGTTGGTCTTGACCTAGTTGAGGTTGGCGGGTTAGCTGATATGATGATGACCCACCTTGCTGCCTGTTATGTGATAGAAGTTGTGCAAAACCCTCTCACTTGGTTTTTGAGAGGTGAGCCAACTCTCTTGATCTTTAGGGTTTGGTGGCTGTCTTGAGGTTGAAGATGACCAATCCGATATGGCCTTTGGACCCTTACCCAATATCCCTTGCTACCTGATATCCTTGACAACTCAAGATGTCCTGCTGATATCGATCTGTGTAGGGTGGTGCCCAATATCCGTCTCTTAGGGTTGAGATTGGATGATATGCTAGATGGGTGTCTTGTTGACCCCTTTGACCGTTATAAGTATTTACCCCTAGATGTCTTGCTTCCCGATATGATGTGCTGGCTGATATGCCTTGTGGTCGTTATCGACTTGATGAGGTGACACAGCGTTAGCTGTTGTCTTTGGGAGAGGTAGCCCGTTATGAGTGATAACCCGAGAAGGGTGTTTGCTGCTGTGTTGGTCCCTTGAGCATTAGGTGGTCTGTGTTGGGTGTCATGGCATAATCGGTTCCTTACACGACATCCTCTTGGATGGTGTGGCCGACACCTTTCTTGATGATGCCTTGCTCGATACAGATGCTGATGTTGTGACAATGTTATGGATAGGGTTTCATCCCATGGCTGTTTTACCCCTTGTAAAGTGATCCTCTTAAGCGTTATGGTGTGTTTCCCGACACAGTGCTTCATGGGCGACATGGGTGTGCCGTTCAGATGACCTAGTGGTTGTTATGATGTTGCCTGACAGTCTGTTGCAACACATTGCCCATAATGGGGCGTTGCATGCCTTGGGCCTCACATGTTGTGTGATGCCTGATACCTGGAGGATAGTGGTTGGCCGATATAGGGTGCTGGGTGATACTGCAGGTAGTGAAGTGTTGCATGCTTAACCGATATAGTGTTGGGCATCACACTCTTTGGAGAGAGATGCTGTACCTTTGGTGAGGGTTGTTCCTTACCCGATACTCTTTTAGTGAGGGTTGTACCTCATGTTCGGTTGGTAACCCTAATGCTTGCTATGGTTTGATATATATATATAAGAATGTTATGCTTTGATACACTCATCTATGTTGCATGGTTAACTCTCATAATAAAGTAAAGGGTTATAAATGTTCCCTGTACAAGTACCATTGTTTCTCTATGATTATGCTAACCATGTAGGTTCTTTGAGTATGGATATGAAATCAGGTAATAGCCATAGTGATGGCATGACAATGATATGATGTTGAACATCAAGAGTTATGATGAACCCAATGATATATGATGGGTGTTACCCATGGGATGGCAATGTGTGCCTTAATGATGGGATTGAGTCCCTGTGATGTTGAACCTTGAGATGGATCTAGATGATTGGCAAGAGGCCAAGTGGTAACATGTAATGTTGGATCCTTGTCATGGATCGGGATGATTTTGATGGCTTTGAGATTAGCAGTGATAGTTTGACACATGATAATGAGATCTATGTTGCTTACTTGTGTTATAGTTTACATGTTACATAACTTGGTTGAATCTTGCAATCCACTTAAAATGCAATAATTAATTACAAATGAACTTTTCATGTAGTTTTCCCTGGCCATAGATCCATCATCGTGAGGAGTTTGGTGATGGTGAAACGGGTTCTCCTGCGAGTTAACCCGAAACACATATTGTTGAATATGTGGGGTGCGCCTACGCCCTAAGTAGTAGTACATGTTTAGAGCACGGTTTCAGGCCTGTGGCTCAGTGTGGTTAGAGCACGGTGAATAGGCCCATGGCTCAAGATATGTGATAGAGCATGGTGAACAGGCCCATGGCTTAGTTTTTTAGTGCCAATACATGTACCAAGGTGGGCTAGGCAGAGGGTAGCTTGACCCTGTGTGGCTGAGGCCACTTGAGGATGAGACTACGGTCCTACTTGTTGGTTCTCGTGCACTGACCATGAGGAGGTGAGGTCATGGAGTCTAGCTCTTCCATTGACCTTGTATGGCACCAATTTTGGGCTTCGCAGCTGAAGGTTGGATCTGAGCGGTACGACTCATTTCCTCAGGGCATAATAAATCATAATTCAGCCCTATATTGTAAGTTGCTTAAGGCAAACACGAAACATTGGTTGAGGCCTTGTTTGTATAGTTGCCCTAGTTATATCTTGCAGCTAATTACATGTTCCTCAAATGTTATGATAAGTTCTTATTAGACTTGTCTTGTCAATCATGTTCCATATAAATATCTGGTTATATACCTCTCAGATATCTTGGTAAGATGTTATAACAAGTTAGTTCTGCTCAGTATGCTGCTCATATACTTATATCATTTATCTGTTCTATCTGTTCTAGCTCTTCTTTGAGGTTTTATAGTTCGGCGGGGAGTTATGTTTCTCACTGGAACTGTGTGTCTCACCCCACTGGTTTTAAACCTTTTTAGGTGATCGTGCTAGACGTGGTGGTGGTCGTGAGGTTGTGGCCGAGCAGCAAGAAGATCAGTAGGAGGCAAGAGATGGATATGCTGTTGTTTTTGGTTGTTTTGTAGTAGAGTCCTAGAGTCATCCCTGTACTCTTAGGTCCTTGGAGGTGTTTTGACGACATTTCATGATGTATAGCTGATGTAGCTTGTTTATCCTACTGTTGGCCTGGTACAACCTGTTATGTATATAAACATGTGGTTAACTCTTTGTGCCTATGTGACAGCTGGATCCTATGAACTATGGACACATATTAAGGTTTATGTATGCTTATATAACATGTTTCCTTGCAGGATAAGGATTTGGATGCAATAGTTTCTTTATTTATCAGCTTTCCACAATCGATTTTAATTAACCTGTGTTTCTGGTAACATGTGGTTTATGGATGTTCTGCATGTTTTTGCGTGGCATTTCGTTGTCTGTGTGATAGCGGGATGTCACACTTAGGGTCAAAACACAATTCATTGTTTGGTTGATAATGGTTATGCATGTTCTTCATATTCCTTTTAAAAGTATAATATGTTTTACTTATAAGAGTAGCTGCCTAAATTGCTTAAACATTGTTAACTGCTTTTCTTATATCATGTAGTTGAATCTTCTCATTTTGATAATAATGCTATATTCTTGCTTGAATTTTATCAGTGTTACTAATAGTTGTTGGCAGAGAGTTATATCTCTCGTTGGGACATTGGTCTCACTCCATGGGTTACACATCTTTTAGGTGGTTGTGCACGACGAGGTAGAGATCGTGCGGTTGAGGAAGAGTAGTAAGGAGAGTAGTAGATGTTGAATGTTGGACAAGGTGCTAGTATTTTTTAGTAGAGTCCTATGTGTCGTCCCTGTACTCTCAGGTCCTTGGGGGTGCTTTGTAGATGTTTTTATATTGATACAAGGTTTTGGAAGTATGCCATGGTTGTACATGTATAGTTGTATATATACTAGCAGGTATCTCTTGTAACATGTTTGTGGTAGTATGGCCACTGAATAGTGATATGTATTATCTTTTGGCAGGTTGTATAATACAAGTGGTACAATTTGTAGCTTCAGATACAATATGTTTTCCTCTTGAGTTGGTTATGTTATATCGGTTTGAATTTACCATGTTTCATGGTAATGTGGTTTTTAGTGATAATTCCATGCTTTGTCTTTAGTTTTCTTGTCTTGGGGTGGCTGGTGTGTCAAAAAAAGATATTATCTGTTGAGCAACATGCCAAATAAGAAAAACTCACATCTAACAAAATATACAAACCCTATAATTGAGATGCAAAAAAATTGATATATTTGGATCAACACCCACATATCTCTGTTTCTATTGGTAGGTGAAATTATGATTCCAACTAAATATCTCTATAATTGTAACAATATGCATTTTTATAAAGGATTATACATATCAAAATTGCAAAATTTTAGAAAGTCTAGTGCTCTATCAAAATGGAAATGGGTAGGGATTTTTAGGTATGGGAATATTGTTGGTAGTATACACCTGAGAGCCATTCATATGGTGATTGTAACATTAATTTTTTTAATAATTTGATCATTAATAGATTCCATACCATTTATTATATTTTCTTCAATATGAGATATAAATAAATATAATAATGTCCTAAGAATGTATGACTCAATGACATGATATTTCATATTGAGGAGCTAAACATGAGATCATGTGTATGTAGAGAGTATTTATTTTTGTCTAGCTCAGTAGGTGGATAAAATTGTGGAAATTAGTATGTCAATAATACACTAAGACTAGTACATGTGCTGATTGATGACTACATCTTGTTAGTCATGATATTGGACATCAATTCAAAATCATATGTACTTGTTATAAACAAGCAAGTGTACTGAAAAGACCCACATTGAGTATGATACATGGAAGCCAGAAATAGCAATCAGAGTCATATCTCAATGTGACATTGATGATTGTATTTCTTAGAGATGAAGTCATGATAACAATTACAAGTTGTTCGATGCATTTTGACACTACTTAATATGATATCAAATACTCAGTTCCATTTAAGTAGTGCTTGGGTGAACTCTGACACATATTGATTATTGTGAGTGGCGTAGATGTAATTTGTCGCTCTTATTGAAGTAATATCCAGACCACTTGATGAGTAAGACTAGGAAATGCATGTACATGCTCACGTGAGTCGATATATGTATTGAATAGTGTACTCCAGATCAAGGAATAAAGATTGAAAACTAAAAGGATGATGACAAGTATGCTTTGGATTCAATCTAGAATTTGAATAAAGGTACTATATAATCATTGTAGCATTCATAAAAACACTAGGTTGAAGTTATTCTTCAACTTATCTAATTACTTGGGTGTCAATGAAGACTTACTAGATACCAATTATTTTTGTAAAGTCAAATATAATTATAGAAATCAATACCAATATAATGTGGAGCCTATAGGGTCACACACATATGATGAATAGGGAAGTGGAGTATAATCATGGATATAAGAAAAATTTGTTATTAAAAGGGATTAGGTAATCAATTAGATCATTGATATACTTACTAGATTCCCACTCAGGTTGTTGGGAAGTCCTATTGGTCACATTAGTTGAGATCATCCCAATCATTCGATTGGCCAGCCTAGTAGGGAAACTAGACACAAATCTTCCCAATCAATCGACTAACAAGTCCAATTGATCGACTATGTAGTCTAATTGGTTTGGCCTGAGATCAACACAATTGATCAAATAGACATGCTCAATAGGTCAACTGGCCATTCTAGTTGGCCGACAAGATAGTGAGTCTGATGACCTAATTCTAGAAAGTTTTGATATAGTCTAGTTGGTTGGCTACACTGGCAAGTTGACTGACTGGTTTCTACAAGCAAATTATTTCAAAGCATTTCCACCTTCACATTTACTAGGGTTTTAGAAACCTTGCTTCACATTTAATATGGTTTTTGGTTACATTTTGTGACACATAAACCCTATTCATCATTACTAAAAAAGGAGATAGAGAAGTAGAGAGAGTGCAATGCTAGCACATTGTCAACATCAAGGCTAATCCTTCCCCTTTAACTCTTATAGTATGACATGGAGTCACCGTCATATGCATGGTCTACATAGAGAAACAAGCATTATATGATTGCATTAGGAGGTTTTCATCAGCCATCGTTAGTGTATGCCCTAAATGCACCTATATATACATGTGAGGAACGTTGTCTAATATATTGTGTGACAAGGTATATCTCACCCCTTCCTTCCTGATACATCATTGTTGATGAGATCTACTCATGGGAAGATGGGGAGAAAATTTGCTTGCACACTCCTATCTCCTCATGATTCTCAATAGTTGTAAGACACCTAACTTAGATTAGATTCCAAATCCTATTTTGTTATCTTAATCATATTTTGATGCTTGATGATACATGGTTTGGTGTTTTTTGAGTTAGAGATTTGTTTGAGGGTACGCACAGATTTCTAAAAAATTTCACATAGCATGTTCCTTTCTTTATCTCCTTCTTCATTGAACTTGGTTGATGCACTTAGATGATCTAAGCAAGCCTTTTTTTTCTTTTTCATCATTTAATGATCAATGGAAATGGTATACATTTCCATCGATTGAGGAATGATAGAATTATGCCCAGTTCTCTGTCGGCTGATTACTCGAGAGATTAGTCTGCTTTTCTATTGATTGAGGTATGTTTGGTTTTTCATCATTGAGGACCGTTGGAGTTGTTCTCCCCCCTATTGTTTGAGAACCGATGAAAGTGATCGATCTTGTGACCGTCTGTATTTTCATCAAATGACTATAGATAAAGGAATTGGCTGACTGAGAGGTGGGTTTTCATTAGTTGAGCACCGATATAAAGCCTACAACTAGTACCAATGGAAAGCCCACACTAAGTAGAGATGGTTTCGTTAATATTTTCTACCAATGATGGCCCTATAGAATGTGTTCTGATGGTTTTACTGAGAGTTGAACCGAAAAGGGCTATCTATGGGATTCCTTTTTGTGTCCACTAATGACAAGGAACATGGATCTACTAATAGAACTTCATGTACTGGTGTAGCATCATGATCTGTCTATCAACGAGACAACATAAGGACAATAAGAGACTCTGATTGACAACTTTAACCACCTTTTCTTTTTCCTATGGAGCTATATATACCCCCATTTCCTTCCTTCTCACCTCACTTGTGTGAACTGAACCTCAAAGTGTTATGGTAGATCCAAATGCCAACAAATGACATCTATCGATGAGATTTCTACTTTTATGGATCTTCAACTTCATCACTATTTGCATTTGTTCTCTTCTCTATTGATGCACAACGAGCTTCTTGGTGACTTCTAAGCCTAGATCCATGTTAGTAGAACTATGATCCTTCATTTCCTTAATGATCTATTGCCTTCTTTTTGCAATGGATGTTTTCTAGGTGGTTTTTCTTTTGGGTTTTGATTATTAAGTCTTATGCCATGCTTCTAGATTGTGGATCAACTATTGTGGGGTGTGTTAGAGGGGAGGATCTCAAATTTTAGAGAGTTTGCCTTAAATTTTTAGATTTTGTCGTGAAGCTCAAAGCTTTACCACCATTCTTTATGAGTGGACTTGTCTTAACTCTCATTTATTACCTACTATTTACATGTATGCCACAAATGTACTTGTGATGCTTCACAAAAATGCTAAAAGATGGTATCTTTATGTATCCTGAATCTAATGTATCAAGAATATGAACTACATGTTGTTGTTACATATTGCAATTAAACATTTTTATGATAAAACAAAGTTGTTTCGTACATCTCAGTATAATTTCAGCTTTCGATGACTATATGATCTCAAAGAACACCACTTTTGTGCATGGATATGACCCGCGTCTATCAGGTGCTAACCATAAGATGATATTTTCATGAGTACATACTTGTACAAGTTTTCTTAGTGATTTATCTTGATGTTATGTTTCTAGAGTATGTAAAAGTGATTGCTTTATGAAAAAGATATGATTCTAAACATCCATTATACTGCCTTTCTATGAATGCCTAGTAACATGGTACTCAATGATGATGTTTTAACAATTCTAGGGGAGGATCTCCTAACCTCCATTACCCTATGAGTGTTGACTTGTATGGAGAGCCTCAATATAATTAGAGGTGTAACAATATGACATGCCATGAGAAGTTAGAATATGATAATCATACATTTTATGTCTTTTAAAGTTGCTAGTAACATTATTTACTTGTCTTTTACTGATGGCTCTGATTTCATCTTGCTTGATATAGATTTAGAGTAATGAATATAACTAATAAAGAGAAGTACAAATTGTTGATCCCTGAGTTTCTATATCTATTCCCCTGGGTCTTTAGGGGGAGTAGTGAAATGAGTATGTCTTGTAGCAACCTAAATTTTTGAGAAGATGCATGGAGCCATATATTAGTGAATATATAGGATAGTTTAGGTTGTTGTACTCTATGGTCTATAAACGATGTTTGGGACACATCCAAGGCCAATGGTACGATGAGGAATGAAATATGGAATGTGATGATAAGTTGGTTCATGGTATGAAGGGTTTTTACCCTAAGCTCAGTGACATGACCTTTGTACCTAGGGCAACCCTGAGATTAGCTGATCTATTCTTAAGCATATATCCTTGATGAACTCAGACAGTGGGCTCTCTTCCTTATGGTTACCTCACTTTTACCCGAGGTTGTTTAGAATGATCTAGGGAATCCATATATCATTAGATATTATATGAACTTTTAGGATGGCTTAATAACATCCAAGTAGTTGATTGAGTGGTATGCCTCAATTTGCTGAAGGCACTATGAAGTATACCCCAACAAAGTAGCATATATGTTTAGGTTTCATTAGTGGTAAACATGGATGTGATTATAATATGACTAGATATATATGATTGGATATGGATATTCTGTATGACATTTCTTGCAAGTTAGTGAAGGTGCATATATGGTTGGGTAAGCATGTATCACCATGTACAATGATATACCTTATCCATATAAATATATTTCATTATTTTTTTAGTCATAGATGTTTTGGAGTTGTATCATATTGCTTGGACTTAGGGTCTCATCCTATGGTTTCTCCACATCTTTAGATGATTGGAAAAGTTACCTTAGTTGTGTCAGCGAAGATCAACAAGGACAGAGTATGCCCTATAATAGGAGGTAGGTGATGTCTACTTGAAGGGATCTCAAAGGTAGGTGACGTTTGCATTACCTCCTCTAGAGATAAATCATATAGGTGTATAGTTCTAGCTTTGTTCCTATACACTCGGGTCTGGACAGTCAAGTTTTGTTGTATGTATTCCCCACTTTGAAATTTTGACATGTGTGCAGATCCCCTAGAGTCATAGTTATATGAGTTATAAGATTTCATATGCATGGGTATAGTAATGCACTTATCTAGTGCCTAAACATCAAGCATTTTAATTGGATATTGTATAAGTGGCTTATGGACATTTTGTGAATTAGGGTCTTGTAATTTGTGGGAAATGTAATATGTCATGATGTATAAGAACCTTATGTTTATGTTAAGATTATCTGTGATGTTGGACAATTTTTTTTGACATGTGATGTCTATGTGGCTTATGTGGATAATCATGACCGTTCTTAAAATAAGGTTTTAATTTGAGTAATTGAACTCTTGTGGTGATGGGTCTTCACAAGTTTTTGGTATCAAAGCCTAGGTTCATTGAGTCTATAGGGACATAGGGTTAGGTTGTTGTGTCTTTTCTTCTGAGTCCATCATATCTAACCATTGGTCATGGTTATGCAGAAATGGTTGAAGATCATGAAGAACATGTAGGGAGCACTTACGTTCACCCAAGGGGTTAGCGGAGGTGACATGCTCACGAGGAGAGGGTACTTGAGCCTGAGCAATTTGAATAACCCGAGCAACCCAAGATGGCACCTTTAGAGCCAATAATGCATGTCCATCAGGCATTTGAGGCTATGTTTGGATGGATTATATCTGCTTTTACTTAGTTCACATGCAAGTTACCAGATCTACTGGGAAAGTCTCAGACCTTAAACATCGAGTAAATGTGATCTAGCAAGATGTTTGAGCACTTGAAACGTGTGGGAGTCATAGAGTACTCGAGTACATCAGATGTGGCCAGTGTAGATTCGTAAGACCCTTAACCATGCTTAAATGGTTGAACATGATTAATTATAATAATTGAGTGATTAAAACCTTAATCAAACCATATGAAGTTCTTTTCTATCATATGACAAGATTAAGTTTCAAGTTTGGACACTGTTTATGAAAGTTATGCCATTTTATGCATATTTTGGACTTTTCCACAATTTACCCATATCTGAGGTTTACCTGCAATTTGTCACATGCTTTGTGTTCCATAGATGTTTTCTTATCATGCTTGATATTGTAAGCCATGGGGCACCTAGTTATACCTTGGTTTGGTGGTGTTACCCTTCTAGGGTTGAGTTAGGGTTTACCCTTCATAGATGAGCTACCTTAAGAGGCCATCAATCGATGGTCCTCCTATTTGAGTGACATCCGATGGTCATCACCATGTGTTGATAGCCGATTTTCATCTCTATAGGTAGTAGGTATATGGTTTTCTTTCTTGGGTTCCCTTAGACCGGTGGTTCACTTAAAGGAGGTGATCAAGTGATGGTTCTCCACCTAGTGAGCTAGGGTTTCAAAAATTGATGTCTACCGTGTATGAAAATTGATGGTTATCCTGGAGAGACAACATCAATGGCTTAGCAGGTCTCCAAAACCAGTGTAGCTTCTGCTTTCATGTTCGTGATAGCCATAGGCCATGGACACATGGCAAACATACTAAGTCACCTCAAGCTTCTCTTATCCCTTATCCATAAGCTTTATATACCTCTCCTTTAGCACCCAAACAAAACCATTATATCCTTATCTCTTCTCTCCTTTCTAGAGATTTGTCTTCCCTTGTTAGGTGGAAGAGAGGGTGTCTACGGAAGAAGAAAGTGACCAACCTTCTTGTTTGAGCAATTAGGGTTTAGATACGCCCTCCTCTAGAGTTTGTGGAGCTTCCTTTGCTTGCTCTTGACCCAAGCAAGTAAGACCCTTCTTCTCTCTTTTATTTCTTTTGCTGTTCATCTTCCTCCTTCCTTCTTCTAGGATGGAACCATGGTTTTCCATGGTAGAATTTGTTCTAGAGCTTAAAGAACCTATTATCTTGCTTTCTTGACCTAGGGTTTGCTTCCCTTGTGGAGAAAGAGCTAGCTTGGCCTAGTTCAGAGCTAAATATTGGGTTTTCTACCTTCTTTTCTTGACTTTTCTTGCTTTCTAGAGATTTTTCTTCTTCCTAGATGCGAGTTATATAACCTTCCTCATGTTATAGCTTGCTACTAGCTTGCTTACCCATGTTCTTGCTCTAAAACAAAGATCTAAGCATATAGAAGCTATCTTTTCCTAGGCTTTTGATTTTAATGTTGTTCCATGAGTAGTTTATAACTTTAGATGAACCTGAAATATCATCTACGACCTTCTTGAGTTAGAGGAAGGCTTAGACCATGCTTACATGCCAAACGATGGTGCTTAGTACCTCTCAAATGATGGGCTATGATTAGGGTTTTAGACTGTTTCTACCTTGTGTAAGGACCGATGGTTGTCTTTTGCTAGATCTGATGGAGTTGCCTTTATGACAACCGATGGTGAAAAATGATGTCACCCCTTAGTTCTATTTTGGAATCTTTTGGATGGCATCAGCCTATGGTGGTAGTAGTTCAACACTCGATGGTGTCAACTGATGGTAGTGTTAACTCCAAGATCCGATGGTGACACAAAGTGTCACAATCGATGGTGGTCCTAGACACCACAACCAATGGTGAAATATGTCTCATGTGTTGATTCTTTTAAGCCCTAATCCGATGGTTTTCTTGGTTAAATGTTTCAAGGTTTAAACATATACCTCAACCAATGGTTTTGAATTAAGAACTTGATCCAATGGTTAGGATTTGATGCTTCAACATCTAATGGTTTTGGTTGAAGCCCATGGTGTAATGTTGGTTTAAAGAATTTAATCTTATAGTCATACCTTTTACCTCGTATGAATATAATAAATAATCACCATGATGCGTTGATATGCAACCCTAATGAAATATATCTTGTTGAACCTAACACTAATGTAACCAAGTGATGGTGATTGATTGTAATCAACCTTCTTGAATGATTACTTTGATAATGGAATACTCTCTTATTGTTGTTGAAACCTAATATGATGCTATCTGAACATCATAGTTCCTTGTTGTGTTAAAAATTGTATGTCACATGTGTGGTAATGAAATGTTGAGCCTTGTTCTAAGACATTGAAAGATAATGATGATCTTATAGGAAATGATGTGATGGTCTTAATGACCTTTGGGCATGGTTGAGCCCTGTTGGAGTTGTAATCCTCTTCATAATATGATAAGGGTTGAAACCCTAGTTTAACATGATGAGGCATTGTATCTTGTGGTGGTATGGGGACAAGTGAGATCTCATGAATGACGATAAATAGTACCATGTGGTGATTGTGATTTAAACTATACTTTGTACATTTTATATCTTGTAAAGTTGTCATACTTATATGCTTGCTAGAAATGAATTAGGGTTTGTATGTTCACTTGTATGATGCAACCTTAATTCACCCAATTGGCATAACTAATCAAGTGAAACCCTAATCATGTAGTGCCTTGTGCCTTAGAACCATTCTCAGCGTCAAAACTTGCTGCATGGTGAAATGAGTATTCCTAAGGGAAACTCAGAGTGCATACTTTTGAGTATTTGAGGTGCAAATGAGTGTACATCCTTGACATCCTAATCTCGAGGTTATTAAGAGTATTTAAAGAAATGACTCAGATACTAGACATGTATATAATGTGACTGAGTATGCTGCGACTGTACCTCGGGTGGTAGGGTTTTGCTTTGCATATCCTGGTGGCTAGTGTCATGACATGTACCAAGGGCGTACTAGGTGTTATCGGCTTGACTATATGTCGTTGTTGACAATTTGACTAATACGTCACTGCATTTGACCCATATTGATTATGCATAGTTGAGATCTTAGGATTCTAACTCTTCCTAGATCTTGTGAAGAACTGATTTTGACTTCACCGTGGTTAGTTGGACTTTGGGTGGTACAACTCAAACTCCATAGGGCATAATAAAAGATGTAATACAAAACCATGTAGTATATCTGCTAGGGTTAAATACGCTTCACATTGGATGTTAACCCTTGCCTTATTCTTCTACACTGCTAAATTTTATAAAATTCAATAGGAGAGACTAACTATGAGTAAATGATAAGTTCTACTTGCTCTCTTTCATATCTTGTTGATCCTACTTGCTGCTATGCTCAACTTTTGAATTACTCAAACTACTGAACTTTCTTAGAATGCTAGAATTGTTCAATCAGATCAATTGCTTATTAAATACTCAATATGCTCAATTTTTTTACTATTAATAATCTATTGTAATCAATAATCATTGTGGAGAGTTATATCTCTCACTGGGACATGGGTCTCACCTCGTGGGTCACCACATTTTTAGGTGGTCATCTGCAACATGGTCGAGATTGTGCAGTAGAAGAGGAACAACCTAGTGAATAGTAGACACAGAAGGTTGGATTGTTTTAGTTGTCAGTAGTAGAGTCCTAGTGTCATCCATGTAAGTATGGTATGTGTTTTGTATGTGATATACATGTATCAATAAAAGTTTTTGGAAGTATGCCAGTGTTTGTATATATGGCATGTACACGTGGAACATCTCTTTTGTATACAGGTTGTGGTTGAGGCCACTGGATACAGATGTAAATACCCATTATGGTATATGCGTTTATGGAAAAGATGGATCCTTGTGTAAATGTTTCAGAAGTTGTTTATGATGTTGAAATTGGTTTTAATTATTCCAATTTTGTGACTATGTGATTAGTTAGTAGTTGATCATGTTTATGTTTTGAGTAATCTCATTTAGTGTGATGAGGTATCGTAGTTAAGTTGGTATCAAAAATCTAGGTTTTTTGAGTCTATAGGTACATAGGACTTAGGTTTGAGTCTGTTCTCATGTTATCCAACATATCTGATCATAGCTTATGACTCAAACTCTCCCAAGCATAATAGAAGATGTAATACAAGCCGTGTAGTATATATGCTAGGGTTAAATATGCTGCACGGTGGATTTTAACCCTTGCCTTATTCTTCTACACCGCTAAACGTTATAAAATGCAATAAGAGAGATTAATTGTGAGTAAATGGTAAGTTCTACTTGCTCTCTTACATATCTTGTTGATTCTACTTGCTGCTATGTTCAACTATTGAATTACTTAAACTACTTAACTTGCTTAGTATGTTAGAATTGTTCAACCTGCTCAATTTCTTATTAAATACTCAATATGCTTAGTTTGTTTACTATTAATAATCTGTTGTAATCAATAATTGTTGTGGAAATTTATATATCTTACTAGAACATGGGTCTCACCTTGTGGATCATCACATTTTTAGGTGGTCATTGGCGATGTGGTCGAGATCGTGCAGTAGAAGAGGAGCAACCTGGTGAATAGTAGACACAGAAGGTTGGGCAATTGTAGTTGTTAGTAGTAGAGTCCCAGTGTCATCCACGTACTCCTAGGCCCCATTTGGTTTGTCGAATAGGAGTAGCGTGGGTTGATAAGTAAGGCAGGAAAGAATAACATCGGATGAAATAGGTGAATTGGCTTTATGATCCCACATTTGGATGCAACACAGAAAGGAGTCAAAATACTATGCGGAAACCGTCTTATTTGCGCCGTCGTCTCTAGTCTCTACGCCGTCAACACATTATTGTGACTCCTAAACGTCTTCCTCGTTGTGAACCACTCAACAAAGATCAGAACTTGTAGTTACATGCATAGTCCATATGGACCACACTCTAAACGAAGCTGCCGACAAGGAGGCCGGAAGCATGGCATGTCCTGGTTGAATTGAATTCCACTTGCAAAAGCTACTGGGTTTGACAGTCGGTTGGAACTGTCGTCGCAAGACCAAGTACCCCTACTATAAAGATTGTCTTTGGTCATGCTGTGAGCTTCATTAATCAGATTTGTTTTTTATGATGATTGTTAATGACGAGCTGTTTGTAGGTTCACAGTTTCCTTAACTTGTAATTAATATAATTCAAAGAGACAACATTAGGAAATTTCACATATAAGATTCTTTTCTTTTACCTGATGAGAGCTTGGCTCCCTGCTCATTGCTAACACACCGTCTGGTGATCACGCAAAATTGGTTACAAAATATGGAGAAGGTAGTCTGAGTAGAATTTCTAGAGTCGAGAGAAACATGTAATCGAGGAGAAGAAGATAGGAGTCAGACATCTGGCTTCCGGAGAAGAAGGTAATTGGAAGGAAGGAGACATAAGTACGATTCCAGATTCAAGGCATTACTGGGAGGGGTTAATTGGCAGGAGGCATATGGAAGTCGGGAGGATGGAGTCTGGAGTCAGGGTCGAGAAGGAGAGTCAGGTATCGGGAGGAGGGCGTAGAGGGCCTATACGATGCTACTCCCCTGGGGGAGTGCGGAACATCGTAGTCCTGCCCAACTGGGATATTTATACAGCCCCATGCCATCCCAACTTTATTTTTGTAGAACCAAACATAACATTGCACTCGTTAATGGGATTTGAATCCTTTCCTACACATAATACTACAAACCAAATGGGGCCTCAGGTCTTGGTATGAGATGTGTTTTATAGGTGATATATATGTACCGATACGAGTTTTTAGCAGTATGCCAGTCTTTGTATATATGGCATGTACATGTGGAACATATCTTTTATATACATGTTATGGTTGAGGCCACTGGATACTGATGTCAATACTTGTTATGGTATATGAGTTTATGGAAAATATGGACCCTTGTGTAAATGTTTCAGAACTTGTTTGTGATGTTGAAATTGGTTTTAATTATTATGTTTTTCTAATTATGTGATTAGTTAGTAGTTGATCATGTTTTATGCTTTGAGTAATCTCATTTAGTGTGACAAAGTGTCACATGATTTGTGGCTCATAGACCTGAAGAAGGCTTTCTGGTTGTTGAATATACTAGATGAAGAGAACATGAAGCATACCATCTATCTATTAAAGGGTAATCATTATCGTTTGTAGGCCATTGAGGAAGAGAAGAGGTTGAGGGAAGTCTATCTCAAACAAAGTTCAAGAGGAAATTTGAGACCATGTACTTTCTTTGTCCTATCTATATGAGATGACTACACAGTTTGAGTAGGCAAGGTAGAGATTGATGAAGGTGAATGAGCGTGAAGCTTAGTTTGCTATAGAGGTTTTACCCACACATGACACCAATTGAGATGGACAAGATTCAACAGTTTGAGAAGGGGTTGAATGCTGAGTTGTCAAGGATGGTTTTGAATTGGATTCATGTAAGAAGGTTTCCATATTTGTGGAGTTTGTGAGGAGTATCGAGAGGACATCATTTAGTATCTGTGACAACAATTCCAATATGAAGTCAGCGCAAATATATGGACAGTTCTCGGGAGGATATAAGAAGTATTTCTTAGGAGGATCTAAGAAGTAAATATTTCTAAGACTCTCAAAACCATAATATTGGTACTCTCAGCTGAGAAACATCTTCAGTTGATCGCAGAGCTCTTGAAGTGACACTAATTGTATGAAAAATAGAATAAGTGTGAGTTTTGGTTGATAGGGGTCTCTTTCCTTGGGAATGCCATATCATTTATAGGGATTTTTTTGATTCCAAGAAGGTACAATCAGTCCAATAATGGGAAAGTCATAGATGTTGATCGCTCTTTTTGTGGGTCAAAAGTATAAAATGTTTTCCCAGTAAAAGATATCAAACTTTAGATTGCCGACTTCAAGAGACGTCCACAACTCAATACAGAGTCTATTGCAGTAATACGGGGCCGAACACAGGGATAAGGAGAACAATAGACTAAAAACAGGAAATATTTGCTTAGTTTAGTAGAATCAAAAGGATGAAGTTGGTATTCCAATCAAGGAACTAATTGATATAATCAAAATAGTAAATACAAATTATGAAAAGATCAAACGAAATGAAGATACTTGTGAAAATAGTAAAAGGGGACTTAGATTTGGTTTTACCAACCAGACCAGACTCAACCATGTAAAACCTTCTCTTCCAATTTATATATGTTCCTGACATATTTTGCAAGCAGTCATAAAAGACATCTACATATCCCTTCTCTCTAGATTTGGGTAGATTTCTATCTAAAAGTATCTCTCTCTCTCTCTCTCTCTCTCGAGATGATAACCAATAGATCAAGGATAAACAAATGACTTTTTCTATGGTAACTCCTCACTCTCGTGCTTTTTTACTAATCCATACTCTAGATCTTACTATAATTATTATCTCTAATAAATCTAGATCAAACATCACAAGAAGGTAGCTAATAAAACAACCAACACAGTATAACAAGAGTATAGAAACAAAACTGTAAGAATATATGTATTTAAATAGAAGAAGGAAAGATTACATGGTTGGCAGGGTCTGACGACTACTCCCATCCTAGGCTATGAGTTTAGCCACTCATGGTACAAGAAGAAAATAAATTCCAACTTGAACAAGCCATGTTAGCTAGAGAAAGGAGAAGAGATGGAAGGCCGCCGGGTCTAGAGGTTGATAGTATTGCTAGGTCGATGACACTAGCCAAGTCAATGATCTAGCTAGGTCAATGACACTAGCTAGGTGGGTGATATCTAGACCTGGCTTTGATCTTGGCAACAACCTTTCATCCCCAAAAATCCAAGATTCCTCATGTCTGGTGGTTTATTGGTATTTATAAGAATAGTCAGGAATCCTTATAGTTAGTCTTGAGATTTAGAATGTCAACAAATAAATGTCATGTAAAATTGTAAAGTCATGGAATTAATGCATATGGGAACTATCCATTATTTGACCAATTGAGCAGTGAGGTTGATAGATTGGCAATTTATGGAGGTTGATATGTCTTTGAAGGTTACGCCTTCCAAGGGGTTAATGGTCTTGGCTCATTTATTTGTATATGTATAGAGGTTGATGGGTGATGCTCAATAGGCCTTGAACGCAATAGGTTGATGGCTAGGCTACATTGATGGCTACTTTATTTGTTCTAGCTTGATGGCTAATGCATGGGTCGATGGATGTTGCTGTCGAGTTGGCTAGAAACATCAGTGAATGGCATGATCGATTGATATTGGTCAATTGATTGATGATGACACTAAAATCTAAGCAAAAGATGTCGAGGTGTGTAGAAAGGTTGATTGTGCTCAAATAACTGCATTGTTTGCTATTCATTCAACCCCAGACATGTAGATATTGTGTCTTATCTTGAATAGATAATTGCATGCGAGAAACCACTAAGGGCAAGTCTTTCCAGTACTTTGTTTCATGGTTTCCGATCTCAAAACATCTAGTCAATGCCTCGATAGAATAGAAATTAATGGGCACTTATAACCTTGTGTTCCGGTGCTAGCTCGAATAAATCAGAAAAGTAATTCAATGTTTTTGAATATTTTTGTTACCCTTTTCATTTTTTTAATGATTAATATTTCCCTTTTTCAGTCATTGACCCAATCTAGTATTGTATTTAAATAACAATTGCATTTTGCATCCAGCCATTAATTTATTGCCCCCACAATATAATCAATTTCCGTGGCTTCTCATCTTTCCTCTCTTTGCATTTTCAATTGCAATCAAATATATTTTAGTGAATTTCAAGCATTCTAAATAATGTACAATTGTTGGCTTATTTTTTTAAATCACCGTCACTACCTTGACATAGATAAATTTGTGTTGTGGTGCCTACAAGCCAAAAATTAGATTATTAAGCACACATATTTAGAAAAAGGACAAATTATGAAAACACTAAGAATTAAACAATTAAAGACATTGTTGGTATGTATACCCAGAGAGCCAATCATATGATGATTGTAATGAGACATCATATATTTGATTTGATAGTAATAAAGATAGTTATGCATATTATGTTTGTCTCAGTTATAAGATGATGACACAAATATAGTATATGTTAAAAGAATAATGTTACTAGACGACATATGTTTTAAAGGTGAGGACCTGAACAATGAGTTCATATGTATGATAAGAGTACATACATTCTTGTTATGTCCTAGTTATATATTACTGTGGAAGAAAAATAGACGACAATAATACATGAGACTAGAATGTGTTTTGACTGATGACAACATTTCATTAGTCATGATATGGAATATCAAGTCAAACACATAGATACTAGTTAACAAATAATATATCAAATAGATCCACCTTAAGAGTGTGACACGCCTAAACTCTATGTGTAAAATTCAAGTATACACGTTGAGTAGTATAGGCCTATGAGGGCCTGAATGTCGAACTCATGAAAAATTTAATCCAGAAATTACTACTAACTATAACCAAATCAACTAGGCCTATGGAAAAATGTGATTGGTTGTTTAATTAAAATTAATTGCAAGAATTAGAAAACTAATTTGAGTGGATTGTGATCATAGATTGGATGGATTTCTTCTAATTATAGTTTTACCATGACATACATTGTAATTAACTTCATTTAACTAACAAGCATTTACCTTTATCTCTAGACTAAGAGGTCTATTGCAAATAATACCCGCTCCCCCGATGTAATATACTATCTATACTAAGACAAATCCCACTCATGTAGTAACTTAGGAAGTATCTAGACACTTTAACAAAACCTCTGGGTTATTCACTTCACAACCATAAGTCCTATCCTGAGGAACGATATAGGCTATGTACATATACGACCTTTCCAACCCTGAATCCCTCTTTTGAAGTAATTAACAATCTAAGTAATTAAATATAGTGACCAGGCATAGGTAATTCATTAAGCAATCAAAGATTTAAGTCTAGAATAAAAAATAACTATATTAAATCATGAAAGTCAATTACAATGCATAACTGGGCCACTCCCGGATCTTAAGGAACAAGGGGTTAGTCCCACATGATTTCTACCAACAAAGACATAGAGGAAGAGAGACACAATGAGCTAAACATCCAAAAATATAATGAAAAACCTTGGAGGAACCGGTCTAGAAGACCCTATGTGGCGAACGTCTTGATCTGTAGTGTTTTGACTACAAATCTTCTCTTTGAAGGTACCTAAATCATCCAGGATGTGGTTGTCTCCTTCGTCTCCTCCTCTCTCGGTTCTATACTCTATTGCAATAGAATGGAACATGATCCACAGGTTTGGACGAACTCCCCTTAGTTCATAAGTGGGACTTGGGCCATCATTATGTCTCAACTGTCAGATCTGTCATGATCTAAAATCTATACTGATTGTGTCAAGTCGGTATTATTGACAAGAAGTCGATGGCAACGAGTCTTCAACTGACTCAAAACCCTCACTGATTGTCAGTACTACTGACATGTGGGTCGGTAGCACTGAGTTGCTATCTTGCAGGTTCTGGATTCTCATGTTGATGAATATCGGTACTACTGACACATGGGTCGGTAGCATCGAGTTCATAAACGAGTTTTTGTTGCTCTCTAGACCAGAAGTTGGTTGCACCAACTTGCCATTTTGATGGTCTTGAACACTGAATCGGTAGCACCGAAATTTCTTTAGACTCTGTGTTAGATTTTCACATTAAGTCGGTACCACTGATTATGAGGTCGGTAGCATTAAGCTGACTTATAAGTACTCCGATTACCTAAAATATGGAAAAACCAACATAAGTCCGCATAAAATGTGATAAATTGGCATAATTAGGCAAAATACTCAATATTTGATGCAATAGTATTTCATAGGCTAGTAATAATAAACGATGCATAATAATGTCAAAATGAACAGTAATACATGAAATACATGGAAAAAATAGAATGTAAAAAGCGAATAAAACTCAGTGCATCAAAATTCTCTAAGCTTAAATGTTGCTCTCCCTCGAGCAACACTATCTTTGGATCTGTTTAAGACAAGTCAGCAAGAGGACATATACTATTAACTTCGTTTTTCAAATACTCTCACCTGACGGTCTGAAACTGGCCCTTACCAACTACTGAACAAATAACTACTCTGTAGTGACTGAAAATGTTCATTAAAGACGTCCACTCTTAGATCAATGAAACACTACAAACAGAATAGTTAATATCATAGTCAATATGGCATTTGCTTGACGCACCATGTGATTTCCTATCTACATTGCTGTTATCTACCTATCAACTAAGTTGGAATCAATTCTGCGTATAGAAATGAATAAGGGGATCAATCATATATGTGGCCTACCATAAAGAGCTATGGGTGGAATGATGAAAAAGAATCACAAGTAACTTCCAAATTATTTATGAAAAATAAAATATGATGAACCTATAACATGAAGGAAATGAGAAATGTATAAATCCTAATGCCTATTATTTTGATGGAATAATGCATGCACTAAAAATCTCATCTACGTGATAAGTACGGATAAAAATATGCATACATATAATTATTTTCACTTCTCCTTGAAGAAAAATTCAGATTAAATTCCAAGGCATCCTTTCTCTCTCTTTATTTGAATTTTTTTACCCTCTTTTTTAATTATGGTTGAGAATTTATGCTTGGGCTTTTCTTCAATATAGCATTTTTTTCTTGTAAGAGAGGTGTGGATGTGTATCCTTTCACTTTGTGTTTATGTAGAAAAAAACATAGATACATGATGAAAGAATGATGCAAAAAGAATATGCAATCTATATAAAATTTATTATGCAATTAATTGGTATGTAATTTTTTTTTCTTCTTTCTTCTAACTAATGCAATAAAAGGACTAACTATCTTGTCACCTATCATGTTATGCAATGCAATCAAGAGGAAAATAATCCAGGTTACTTGATCATCTTAAGTTGGTGGACAAAATGTCATGAAAGGTGGGTAGAATCACACGATTAAGAGACATGTCTATCTTAAACTATGATATGTCCTTCTTCTATCAACTTGTGTACATGGTAACCTTAGAGTTACTTTGGCCAATAGAAGGCGCTCGTTGTTGTAGATCGCTCACTGCTGGTATAAAAGCCTTTCCTAGACTTCGTGAATTTGGGCCAGGATGAGTGTATGCTGTTGTTGTCCCTCCTAGATAGGCTGTAACATCCCATACATGCCCTACATGGAGAAGGAATCTCCAGGCGATGGAGCGATGAAACTTGTATATAATTCGATATCTTTCGTAGAGAGTAATAAAGAATTTTTGAAGCACTAAGAATTTATAGTCCCATGCTCAGTACAATGTGGTTAACAAAAAGTGTACATGTATATATCATTTGAACATGCTTGTTGTTACAAATGGTCATCTCCACACACAAATCAAGGGTACTTTATATGAACGAACAACAAATTGAATTGATAGGTTTAAATCATCTAGGTCTAGCGGGTCTAATACATAAGAATTGAAGCAGACAAATCATGTGGAATATACACCCGTTTTTCAAAGAAATAATATATCTTATAGTCGAGATGAAATCATGGGGTCAGCTTGCTCTTCAGCCGTGGGGAATTTGATGACTTTGGACAGCGCCACAACCAATCTATCAATGTCGTCTTTGGTATGAGCTGCTGTTAGAGTAATCCTCAACCTGAATTTCCAAAACAGAGAGATAGCATCAATTAGTAAAATTTGTTATTTTAAACCATGTCTATAATGAATTCAAATCTAGTATTTACCTGCATGCATCTGGAGCTACTGCAGGAGGTCTGATGGCAGTAACGTGGAAGCCAATTTCAAAGAGTTGCCTGCTTGCACGAAGAGCATCTTGTTCCGTTCCAATGACCAAAGAAAGTATAGGAGTTTTTGCATTGAATTTGGTTAATCTGCAAAAGTATTCCACATAGCTCCACACCAACTTCCTTCGCCACTCTTCCTTCTTAGCCACTTCAATTGCTGCTAGTGCACCAGCAACTACTGGAACGGGTAAGGAAGTGGTAAATATGTATGGTCTTCCCCTTGATTGGATGAGTAGCTTCCAATATTTACTGAAACAACAATTATTTTATCAAATCACAAAACATTTATTTAATTAACCATGTGTTAGTTTGTCACTAAAGCATAGTGGAAACCTGTCCTTCACTTACCTGCAACTAATGAACCCTCCAATGCATCCCGTAGCCTTGCTTATGGTCCCAACACAGATGTCAATTTGATCTTCCACACCGTACAACTCTCCGATCCCACGTCCATTCTTCCCACAAACAAGGGTAGTATGTGCCTACGTTATAGACATATCAAGTTACTTTCTCTGTTATGAAAAAGGTATATTTAGACAAAACCGAAACGAGTATTACGACTTGCGTATGTCTACATACTTCATCGATGACCAACAAGAAGCCATATTTCTTCCGCATCTGAACCAGCTCCATTATTGGACAGAAGTCACCTTCCATGCTAAATATGCTGTTCATGCATAGTGTTACCAGTGGGTAAGTTTTGCCTCAGATGCAGGGTACACATAATAGAACAGAGAGAGTCTTTTGATGTACCTACCTATCAGTGATGACAACCTTTCTCTCATTTGGGCACGTTGATCTGTTAATTCATAGGGTCATCAGGAAGATGTAAGTTAGTTCAGCAAAATTCTGACAATATATGAATGTGAAACTGTATGTTTGTGCGTTTTGAGAGATAAGTGTGGTACTTACAACAAATTGTTGAGATGTTTCATGTCATTGTGTCTGTAAACATAGACATCAGCTTCATGCATCCGCTCTACCATACGAAGTCCGTCAATGATGGATGCATGGTTTAACGAATCTGAGAAAATGGCAATCTTCTCGGACTTAGGAGGTCTCTTGCCACCGGTTAAGAGAGTAGCTATACTTCCCAGTGCTGAAAGAAAGGCAGTGTTGGCGGCAAAACCAGTTGGTGTAATGACGCAAGCCTGCAGTTGTAGGTACGTGTTCATCACAAAATTAACTCATTGTTGATAACATTGAAGGACATATGTGGAAGCAAACTCAAGACGTGTGATTTTGTCTAAAGAAAAACCTAACATGATCAATTTATCTACCTCCTTGCCGGTGAGCTCAGCTAGAGTGTCCTCAAGAAGCCTGTGGTAGTTGGAGTGGCCACAGATCATGGACGAAGCTCTTGGGCCCATGCCATATTCTCTAGCAGCCTGCATTTACGTATTGGTTAGGCCGGGAAGGGTTCCATGTGACAGATTATGGTACAGGCACGCTATATATATGCTTGTTCTGATGTATTAATATATACCTTGATGGTCGCTTCTCTGACGGCAGGATGGGAGCTAAGACCTAGGTAATCATTGCTAGAGAAGATGAGAATGTTTTTGTTCTTTGCCACCCCTTCCTGCTCCAACTCCAGCTCGACATTGGTGCGATCCCATGGCCCTGGGCCATCAAAAAACGGGAGACCCGAAAGGCATTCATCTGCAGCGTTAGATGGCTTTGGGAGGCTGATCTTGGGCAAACTGACGACATAGTTGGTGTTGTCCCACTTTAGAAAAGCTCTTTGTGCCAGGTCCTCCCACATCTCGCTGGTGCTGTCTCTGCCTCTGTTGCTGTTGCTTCCTGCAGATGCCATCTCACCGGAGATAAAAGGTATCTTGACCGAGGTTGTTCTCTGCCTAAGTTGATGTTAGGAAGCCGAAGCTAGTAGCTGCAGCTAACCAGACAACAAGAGGTATACCTCAATCTCAGATGAGTGCCGATTATCGATCTGGTTGGTTGCTACTGAAACTTGAACAGCCAGAGGTACTTATAGCTACCACCTTCAAAGCATAGTGGTGGCAGAAAAAAGAACGCTTCTTGTTCTTACTTTCTCAGTCATCTTGGGCAGCTCCGGGTCATTCCGTTTGTTTGTGCGTGTCGCTGTGGTCAGTCGTCTCTGGCGCTCCCATATCTTTCTTTGTCAACATCAGTTACAAAATGTCAAGGGACTCCCAGAATATATGTAGCATCAATTGCAGATTACATCTGGGCCGTTCGTTTATCGGTATGCACGCCTTTGCGATTTTCTTATTCCCAAATATGATCGTCGGTCAAGTCACGGTTCGCACCTGACGGCCACCAGCTGCAACCGCCTTAATAGAACTTAACCTTGGCATCTGGCGCAGGATACACTTGACTACGAAGTGTAGATGTCAGCCAAAGAATACAAAAAGAACTGGTAGACTCGTATGCAGCTCGGTACGTGAACCAATTCCTCAGGCCCTATTTGGCTGTAGAATACAAAAAGAAATGGTACACTCGTATGTAGCTCGATACGTGAACCAAATCCTAAGGCCCTATTTGACAGTAGATTACAAAAAGAATTGGTACACTCGTATGTAGTTTGATACGTGAACCAATTCCTCAAGCCCTATTTGACTGTAGTCTGTAGATACAAAAAGAACTGGTGCACTCGTATGTAGCTCGGTCCCGTGAACCAATTCCTCAAGCTATATTTGACTGTAGATTTGGATTTCTCAATAGCATTATTGGTCAGTTTCTTTTAAGCACTAACTTGTGAGGTGAGAGGCCTATAGGAGTTAAAGAATTTAGAAATTTTTCTTTTTAAAACTAATTGGTATTATTAATGGATGAATCAAAGTTGAAGTATTCTCTCTTATCTCCTAGAAATGCTTCAATCAGTAGCTCATTTATTTCATCAACAAATTCATTTTTTGTTGTCAAAATAGCATGGCTCGTAAGGGCATATATGTCATCATTGTCAACAGAAAATTTAGGAAAAATTGCATGCACCAATTCATGCCTAGATGATGTTTCATCAACGAATGAGATCACCATACTCTTAGGAATTTGAATTATATACCCAGAAATGGTTGTCTCTGTACCATTTCCAACAGAAAGTAAATATTTTCTAAAAGAAGGATTTGATATAGTTCTCATATTTTCTTTCAATTGTAGTCTTTCAATGTGCTTCTATAGATATGATTTTACAAAGCTTGCGGAATTGTTTTCTCTTTTCCTCCTTATGGAACAACAAGAAGAATTTACTTAAAGTCGCCACCAAGTACGACAATTTTTCCTCCAAGAAGCAAGGTGCTTCTTGTCATATCTTGTAGTAATAGATCCAATGAATCAATTGCTTGTTTTTTTGCCATAGATATTTCATCCCAAACTATGAACTTGGTTCTTCAGAGGAGCTCACCCAAACTACTTTGTTTTAAAATATTGCATATTTTTTGCACTTCACTATTTAATGGTATCTTAAACCTTGAGGGGGCAGTTCTACCAAAAGGTGATAACGACACAACCACTCTAGAAGATGCAGTTGCAAGTTCTATTTGCCCACCTGATCTTACTTTAGCAAGCAAAGTATGATATACAAATGTTTTACCTGTTCCTCCTGGACCATCAATAAAAAATAATCCTTGTCTTCAACTATTCATCTGATTCATAATAGTTCTAAAAGAGCAACTTTATTCATAATTCAATTGTGAAATTGATTGAATATTATCATTAGATACAATGATTTTCAACTCTTCTTCAATTTCTTTGTATAATTTTTCATGTTCATTTTGAATAATCATTGGTAAGTTAAAGTCTGATAAACTTTTCCCCATTGACTCTAAACGCATATTGATTTTATTTAGAGAAAAATTATAAGCAACCTCCCAGTCATCTTTTCTAATATCATAGAAGTCTTCACTCATTTGATTCTTGTACTTTTCCAAGAGATTTGTAGGGCTAATAAATGTGTAATAGACAATTATAGTAGAAAATAGTTGTCAAATTCCTAAAGGCATATGGAATATCACAACTTCATCAAGACATTCTTCAATGTTGTTACTTATTTCTAAAAAATCTAACTTTTCCACTGTCGCTTGGAATGTGCTGTATTGAGTCCCAGTTACAATTCTCAACTGATTGAAAGATGTAGCACCTTGAACATGATTCAATAAACAACACAGATAGTAGTGCTCACCTTCAGTTAGTTTTGCAAAGACAACTCTTCTAGTAGACTTGCCTTGTTTTCTTTTATTCCAACATTTTGATTTCTTGTCCCAAGCATAATGTTCAGGGAATTTCTTATATAGGCACTTTTTAGCCTCTTCATCAATACAATTTTTTCAAAAATATTCAGTAAGCATTGTTCTTGAAAAATTCTCATTGCGTACAATGTTGGACAAATCTTGATTTTCATAAAATGTAACAGTGTGCTTATCCTTAAGATGAAGCTGCAAGACATATTTATTTCATTCAAAGGAAATTGATAAATTCTCCATGTCGCCTCTTGAGGTGAAACCCATCTTCCTGATACATAATGGGCAATTTCATCATGCATATTCTTCAATTGATTTTCATCTACTTGTAATAATACTCGATCATGTCCTTTGTATATGTAATTGTATAAGTACTTCACTGCTTTAATTGAAGGACGCATTTCTACATTCATATGACAATTATATTTAGTTATTAAATAAGGATTGTATGGAACAATCCATCGATTATCAATTATGTGTGAACCAACTCTTTGTTGATAATCAATCTCCCTTTGACGATATAGAGGGTAGGTTTTTTTCCTGATTTGTCACACAACAAAACTCCTTTGGGTAATGTTTCTTGCATTGCCTATTTTGCATGCATACATTGTTTGGATTTAAGCTTCCACATGGACTGTGGATCATGTGTTCCAAAACCATAGCATGCATATGTGGATTAGATTCTCTTTTTGGAATTCAGCAGATACATACTGATCATATACATCAGGTGTGGTGATATTTTGATTTTTTACCAATATGATAAGAAAATATGCATGTGGGAGTCCTCTTTTCTGATTTTCTATCACCTAGACATAAGCACTCACATGTTTGAATATATCTTGTTTGAACAAATCAACTTTCAATTCCTCTAACTTTGCTTTGAAGATTTTAGAAAGCATGCCTATTTTGTGCCTCTTCAAATGATAATAACTCTCTCTTTACTTCAAGCCATGATGGATTGCATGTAAAGGTTAGAAAAATATCAACTTTTGCATATATTTGAACCAATGCCATTGCATCAAGATAATGTTGTCTCATATCTCTAGGACCACCGATAAAAGAGGTAGGAAGTATAACTCTTTTTCCAACCATATTACCAGTACTTTATCCCTGATTGATGCTATCAACTATTCCTTGATATAGGTCAGCGTAGATCTTTTGTTGGTCTCTTATAATATAGTCCAAGTGACTACTTTCAAGTTTAATATACATATCAACAATGTATTGTTGTAGAAGTCTCCCAAAATGTAATAGGACTGATGTGTCATTGTCTCTAATTTTCAACTTGTAACAATAATATTCACGACATGAGACAGTTCTCCTTCTATTCTATTTATTTTCTAGAGCTAAAACATAATAGTAAATTCATTATAAGATAAAATATAATTTTATAAAAAAAGATATTATTAAATTTATGTATTACCTTTTTTCTCTTGTAGGAAAAGTTCATTGATATCCTTGAAGTATTGATGTATGCATAAATTGTTATTATTTTGATATCTAATTTGGTTATTTTCTGTGTCGTTTGTGTTTAATTGAATATCGTTTTAATACATATTTTACCAAATTAGTAAAAATCACTTGTGCATCATTTCTTATATTTTTACAGGTATTTTACATGCATTTTACATGTTTTAATTATTATAATAATTATTTGATTTTATTCATTGATTATTTTATTGCAGATAATTATTATTTACTGGAGAAAAGTCGATATCATCGACTTGCAACTCGATGGTAGCGACATGGAATCAGAGTATAAATATTTTTGCTCCAGATTGAAAAGAAAAAGGACGTTTTACTGTGAAGAAGTCGATACCATCGACTTCCAACTCCATACCATCGACTCAGACGTTGCGGACCAAATTTTAATATGTTAAATCTAACACATATTGTATTAAAAATTATATTTTTAGGTTTTCTCTTGACCTAAATATGTACGACGGCTATAAAAGGTACCATTAGAACCGCAATTGGGAGATCTATCACGGGAGGACGATACGGCAGCCGAACGGAGAGAGAAAAGTTGAGGAACCCTACACGGAAGACCTCGGAGGCATTTTGGCGGCGGAAACGACGACAAATTCTCTCCATCTTCTCCAGATCCACTCTTTAACCCTTTCTCCAATTTACTGTATCTCGAAATTCATGTTTTACATCTTTTCGACGTACTGTAATACCATGTCGTCCATTTTCGGCTAAAAACCGTAATTCCTTAGGATCCGGGAGTAGCCCGGGTAATCGTTTTATGATACTTTTTACATAGTTTATCATAATTTGTCTCTCAAATCTGTAGTATGATTTCGTTTTCTCCATTATATCATTATGATTGATCACCCTAATGATAATCTAATGCCTTTAATTGCTTTGAAAGAAGAATTAACGGTTGAAAAGAGACAAAATTCACATTAATTAACAAATCTCTTGAACAAGGTGATGTAAGGTTAATGGTGGACACCCAGAGGTCGATTCTAATGCACCTAGTTTAGGGTATAGGTTACTACGACGGTGGAACTGACCTAGACATAGGTAGTGAATTGTACCACGATAGTGGGCAATTCTGACTACAGGCCACTACCCAGAATAGGAGATGAATTAGGATAATTGTGTAGGAATTAGTACAACGAGAACCTGTGGTGAAACTAAAATCCTAAGGATTCCATTTTTAATTGATTAAACCAACCATTTAATCGATTGTTTTGTTTTCTTTTATTTTTATTTTCTTTTTCAATCAATTCTTATTTTCGGCTGAGCTGATCAATCCTAATTAGTAATACTCTTTAACCTCACAACTCCCCGTGTTCGATAAATCGGGACTCATAATCCCATATTACTTCGACACGTACACTTGCGTATTACACACACGTTATACGCGTGTAAAGTTTTTGGCGCCGTTGTCGGGGAGTTGGCATAGTTAACACTATAAAAAGTTAGGATCGAACACTCTAGGCCATTGTATTTATTTTCCTTTTTTTTCTTCCCATTTTTCATTACATAAAACTTTACTATTAGTTTAGGCATTGTACATATTCATCTAAATATTTCTTTGTAGTTAGTCTTCTTTTAGTTAAAAAAAAAGTAAAAAAAAACACAGGGCCCCTGTTTGTTCTAAGTGTGGAAATGCACATGTAGGTTATAGATGTCTGATTCCACCTTCATTACATTATGAGAAAATCTCAAAGGAAATTCATTGTGAGCATATTAGAATTATGGTTCAATATGTTTTAAATTGTAAAGGTCCTATTTCTAATGGAGGATGGGGTAGAATAGAGAAAATGGAAGAAGTTGAGATTGAGGATAAGGAATTAGAGAGTGAGGATAACATACTGGATGAAGTTTTAGAATCACCTCTATCATGTCCTTCCATTGAGCCCACACCCACACCCTTGACTCCTAGGATTGATCTTGAATATGATTGGGGATCTGATGAGGAAGATGAGGAGAATGATGCAAATAAGGTGGAAGACAATTTTGATACATGTGTTTGGGATATGAGTGAAGGAGAGGAGGATCCAGATGGTGCTTTATTTGATAGTGATCTTATAGAGGAGGAAGAGAGTGAGGAAGAGAATACTAAGAATGAAAAGGTGGAGGAATTTCCCATTACTCATCACATAATTCTTTCACCACAAGACCCATCTCTGCATTTCCTTATGGGGGATCCTATATGGGATATATATCCAGATGATAATTTTGAAAGTTTTTGTGAGGATATTAAATGTGGGGGAATTGAATTATTAGAGGAGGAGGCACAGAAATTCACCTTTGATATAACCCCTCCATTATGTGTAGATATGAGTGATCCATTGGGGATGGTCATAGAAATTAAGGATCAATCATCATTATACCTTTCACCTCATGGCTATCTATTTCTACATGTGCTCCCACATCAAGACTTGATTGTGAGTCGTGTTCATGTTCATGTTCATTGCAGTGATAATTTACTGTTGAAATGGAACGTCAACCATACATGCTGGTCTTCTGACTATTATTTGTTTTTTATCATTGTTGCAAGGAACCAAAAGTTTAGAAGGAAGAGGCAGAGAGAGCTTTACCCTCCTCCACGACCACCTGATTATTGTTGATTGACATGTGTCCATCCTAGGACGTTAAACAAGGAAGCTTGTGGGTGGAAACCCACCAATTAGGTTTATTTTGTTAAACTTTCAATTCTACTTTTACATTCCTATTTGTAGATTGTGATATCTATTTTTGATACAAGTAAAAAAGATGCCTTGATATGTGTATTCAGTGTGCAGGGACGCATTGAGTCGGTACCTCCAACTTCACTGTCGGTAGTGTCGAGTTTTCATTAGTGACTTCTCACAAGTTGAGCAAGCATCAACACTTCACCGAGCTTGAGTGCTTATTGGAGGGCATGTCTTAATGTGGATCCCTCCCACTCGTCTTTTGTCCTGAATCTCATCTCACATATCGGTACATCTGTTCCATTTATCTTCCTTTGCTTTTGACATTGGGGACAATGTCATATTCAAGCTTAGGGGGAGGAATGGAACAATGCTTCTATCTTTACCTCTTGCATCTTTTCTTTATATCATACATCTACATGTTTTTGTTTCAGAAAAAATTGATTTTTCATTTTGTTCTTAGAGTCCACTTCTATCTAGTGTAATTGTGGACAAAAATATAAATTTTTGGTTAGGATTAGCCGTTTGTTGATGATGTGGTATCAATTCTAAAAATTCTAAATAAAAATTTGAATGTGCTTTTGTGCTTTGCACTTTAAGCTAAATTTGCTATGTTTAAGAGTACATAACTGGAGGAATTGTTTGGATTAGTCAGCTTGAAGACATACTGATTGAATGAAAAACCTAACTTCACCCTATGGCTTGTGTTATGACGATGATGTTTGAGTCCAAACCAACCAAACAGTAGCGTGATCTTTAATGTGAATTCTAGAAATAAACTCTAAGGTTACCATGTTACACAAGTTGATAGAAGAGGGACATATCATGGTTGGGAAAGACATTGTCTCTTATTCATGTGATCTGACCCACCTTCCATTCATCTTCATTCACCACCATAGGATGATCAAGTTTAATCCAAGTTATTTTCCTCTTGTATGCATTACATGGCATGATAGGAAGCATATAGTTAGTTCATTTTATTATGCATTAGAAAAAGAAAAAAATCATACAGTCTCTTTTGAGCATTTGTAGTTTGCATAACAAAATTTCATATAGTTTCATTTGCATTGCATATTTTATAAGGTGTTACATATTTGTTATCTTCTACCATCTTCTATCATGAAAGAGTGTAAAAAAAGTTGTATCTCCTTACTCCTTCTCTAAATAAAAAAGCAAAAAAAAAACCCAAGCATGAACTGTTCATCTTGCTAAAAATAGGGTAAGAAAAAAAAAGAGTTATTGAAAAAGAAAAAGAAAAAATAGGAGAAAATGAGGAAAAGGATTTCAAGTTCAATGCCATATTCTCTCTAAGCAACAAATGAGGGAATTATGGATCTTTTTTTTTGTAAGCACCTTTTCACTTATACTTATCATTAGAATGAGACATCCATTGCATGCATCATTCCACCAAAATAAAAAAATAGTCATTAGAAGCCATACATTCACATTTTATCCATCATATAGGTGCATCATATTTTTACTTTTTGCATAAATGATTTGGATTATTCTTGTGATTCCTGATTTCATAGCCACCCATTTTTTTCCACCCATTGCTCTATATGGTAGGCCACCATCACAATTAATCCCCTCATCCATTTTTATTTGGGGATCTGCTTCCAAGTAGTTTATTTAGGTAGATCAGAGCAATATAGATAGGGAGATCACATGGTGCATCAAGCATGTGTCCTACTAACCATGATATTAACTGCTTCATATTGATAGTGTTTTTCATTAATCTTATCGTGGACATCTATTATGAACATTATTGATCACTTTAGAGTAGTTACTTGTTCAGTGGTTGGCAAGGACCGGTTTGGGACCGACTGGTGGAGGGTGGTTAGGAAAAATAATTCATAGGTACTTGTCTTCTTGCTGACTTTTTAAAATAAATCCAAGAGTAGTGTTGCTCGAGGACGAGCAATATTCAAGCTTAGGGGTGTGATGTATGCATAAATTGTTATTATTTTGATATCTAATTTGGTTATTTTCTGTGTCGTTTGTGCTTAATTGAATATCTTTTTAATACATATTTTACCAAATTAGTAAAAATCACTTGTGCATCATTTCTTATATTTTTACAGGTATTTTACATGCATTTTACATGTTTTAATTATTATAATAATTATTTGATTTTATTCATTGATTATTTTATTGCAGATAATTATTATTTACTGGAGCAAAGTCGATACCATCGACTTGCAACTCGATGGTAGCGACATGGCATCAGAGTACAAATATTTTTGCTCCAGATTGAAAAGGAAAAGGACGTTTTACTGTGAAGAAGTCGATACCATCGACTCAGACGTTGCAGACCAAATTTTAATATGTTAAATCTAACACATATTGTATTAAAAATTATATTTTTAGGTTTTCTCTTGACCTAAATATGTACGACGGCTATAAAAGGTACCATTAGAACCGCAATTGGGAGATCTATCACGCGAGGATGATACGGCAGTTGAACGGAGAGAGAAAAGTTGAGGAACCCTACACGGAAGACCTCGGAGGCATTTTGGCGGCGGAAACGACGACAAATTCTCTCCATCTTCTCCAGATCCACTCTTTAACCCTTTCTCCAATTTACTGTATCTCGAAATTCATGTTTTACATGTTTTCGACTTACTGTGATACCATGTCGTCCATTTTCGGCTAAAAACCGTAATTCCTTAGGATTCGGGAGTAGCCCGGGTAATCGTTTTATGATACCTTTTACATAGTTTATCATAATTTGTCTCTCAAATCTGTGGTATGATTTCGTTTTCTCCATTATATCATTATGATTGATCACCCTAATGATAATCTAATGCCTTTAATTGCTTTGAAAGAAGAATTAACGGTTGAAAAGAGACAAAATTCACATTAATTAACAAATCTCTTGAACAAGGTGATGTAAGGTTAATGGTGGACACCCAGAGGTCGATTCTAATGCACCTAGTTTAGGGTATAGGTTACTACGACGGTGGAACCGACCTAGACATAGGTAGTGAATTGTACCACGAAAGTGGGCAATTCTGACTACAGGCCACTATCCAGAATAGGAGACGAATTAGAATAATTGTGTAGGAATTAGTACAACGAGAATCTGTGGTGAAACCAAAATCCTAAGGATTCCATTTTTAATTGATTAAACCAACCATTTAATCGATTGTTTTGTTTTCTTTTATTTTTATTTTCTTTTTCAATCAACTCTTATTTTCGGCTGAGCTGATCAATCCTAATTAGTAATACTCTTTAACATCATAACTCCCCGTGTTCGATAAATCGGGACTCATAATCCCATATTACTTCGACACGTACACTTGTGTATTACACACACGTTATACGCGTGTCAAGTATGATTGATCAAATAATGAATTATTAATCATCCATTATCCAGTGTCCTTATCTTTTCTTAAAATTCCTTCATGCCAACTGACCTCACCAATTGGAAACAATAATTAGTATTGCAAAGGATCATAACATCAATAGTAATAATTGACACAATGGCTACTACCAATATGAGAGTATATACGTATATCTCGTTGAAAATTTATCTCATTCCTACTGTCATCTTCATTTTGAATCCAAATTGTATCCACTTGTGAGGAGGTTGATGCATTCTTAATTCCTTGGTGGACATTGGGACTCGACTTGATAACGATCTGAACATTATCAAAGTTGTTTAAGTCCTTTAGGCTTCAAAATAATTTTGAGTAAGGATTTTCTTGTAAAGAACTCATCAATATCTTGATTACATCCTCTCTTAATCTTGATGACTGATTTAACCTATTTTCTATCTCATGGTCAGTGTCATAAAAATATAGCTATAAATGTGATGGATGCTCGTCTTTAGGTACTATCTTGTTTTTATCCCCATTCAAACCCTCGATGTAAAAGCAAACATATTGTTGTACGTTCTTATACATTACCTAAAGTGAATGGCCTCTTTCTCCAATGAAGTATACAAATGACACAATCCAGGTGGTATATCATCTGTTGTTAGAACAATTTCTCCATCATAACAACATAATATTTTCACTTCAAATGGAAATCATTTTGCATGGCAATGGACACGATCTATGCAATTGGAAAGCACATATGGTTCAGTAGGTATGGAAAAATTTCTTATAAAACTTTTAACCATATGTGGACCTCTTTTTTTTCACCAGTGATGAGGAAGTTGAGGCAACACCTTCTTCGGTAAAAGTTGATGAAGATCCAATTTCTCATTTAGATAAAACCTCATACTGTAAGTGTTGTTTATCTAAGTGTCCAAGTGATGAAGTCAATGCAGGATTTGATAAATCAACATCAATTCTTGTATTTGAGCTTGTTTCTTTCAAAATTTGATTTTATTTCTCAATTATTCTCTTGACATAAGATTCTCTAGTTTTCTCACGCTTTAACATCTTTTTCTCTTCTGATAGGTTGGCATAAGTTTCTCTATGTCTTTTTCATATCAATGACTTCTTTTCTTTTGGTAGATGGGAATATTTCATCCTATGTATATTGTAAACAAATTACTTTTTGAACAACATTCTAGAATTGAATATCAAAATAAATAAGTGTACACGTCCTTGTTTCCCTCAACTAATTGTAGTATACATAAAAATGGCAAATATAACTTTGCAAGATATATAAGTATTGTATCTTAATATATAACTAACCGTCCACAAAATGGGGCTCTGATAGTTCTTTTGGTAGCACAACTAAGCCCAATTTTGAACTAAAGAGTAACCAATCAACATTAATATTGTATTCATGTGGAGTTTTTAATATGTTAATCCACAATTTTAGACTTTACTTTGTTAAGAACATTTATCTACAAACATTGAGGAGTCATTATATGTTATGGAATTGAACACTAAAAGAACATGCAAATATGCCTTTTTTCAATTAAATGTACTGTATGGAAAAATGATCAACAAAACTTGCAAAAAAATTATAATGCAAAAGAATAGATAATGTATCATAACATCACATACAAAAATAAAAAAGATGATCAGTTTAAATTGTTTAGCATAAAATTCTAACCTTTCACGAAGGTAGACTTTGATAGTTTTCTTTAGAGAACATATGAGTTTGATTATAAAAAAAGAATAAATTCAATATTCAATTTATATTTTCTATCCAAGCTGAATTTGTAGTATATAAATGTAAAAACAGCCATATAAAATTATAACATAAAATATTTATAAAAATTTAGAAACCAATCTAAGATATAATTTTCCTTTCTCGATGCCCATATAAAAATTTAGAAACCATATAAAAATTTGCCTTTCATAGTCCTTGTATAAAAAACAGTTTCTCTTTCTCAATGCCCACACATTGATGTATCTATTTTGATCTTGACGGGTTCAAATACATAAGAATAGGAAAAATCATATAGTTATAATATCTAAGTTATGTTTTAATTATCAATGTTATTATTTTTACTATATTGTTTAATTTATCCTACATGATTGAGTTAGAAGCATGCCTCTTGTTGTTACGCCTCTTGCACTTATTTTGCTCCTTACAAACACAAATTGAAGCACAGTCTAACGTCAACTATGCAAAAGTATTATAGTTGTTGCACTTCTGGCAATGTCTGAACCCGTATGACTTCTTCCTCCACGGCCATGGGCATGCCCTAAGATAGCCATGTCAGTACATAAATGAAAGGCCCAATCCACCACCTTGAATGTGTGGCTAATCACATGCATGACTGTAAGATATGAACAAAGGCTTTTCGTCTAACAATCGACTGCCGACACCATCGATTCTGGTCCACATGGTTTGAGCCACCACAATAGTTGTGTAGACGTAACGACACTAGGTAGGGGCTCACAAATGTATACATATATACACACATATACATATACATTCTACATATACAATACATTGTATTTTTTATTGTAATGACTTTATTATACCTACAATATATATATATATATATATATATATATATATATATATATATATATATATATATATATATATATATATATATATATATCTGTGTGTGTGTGAATATATACTTATGTTATAACATATCTTTAATTTGGTAACTAATTTTTCATATATTTGTTTAAGTATTTTCTCATTTTTTGCGTGCCTAGGTAGATATTTTGTAGCATATTATAAAAATGATAACATTAAAAGCTAATTGTATTTTATAATATATATTTAATTTAAATAACTACTTTTCATATAATTGTTAAAATATTTTTCCTTTTTTTGTGCCTAGATAGATGTAGATACCCGACGACCTTCCTAAGGATGACATTTTATGTAAACATGAACTTATTTGCATAATGGCAGCAAACTTATTATTAGGGGTACGTCAATATATTGCACAAGTACTCTTCTACGACGTATAAAAATCCCAACCAATGAATTAAATATGATTTATGGTATATGCATTCTGATGGACTTGTCTGTTTGTCAATCTTTTATCACGAAATTAAGAATTGGCTGATCCTTCTTCACTTTGACTCAATTACAGAGAAAGGAACATTAATTGTGTATGTACACTCTATCAATCACACAACAACTGCAACCATCAATGCCAGAATCGTAGAAGAAAGGCGATGGATCGCAACCTGCCTATGTATGTATATTACAAAACAAAATTTATATATATCATCCAGAATAAAACACACGTTGTCCGGATTTTACCAAATTAACTTTTGTAGGAAAAAATAAAAAAAAGAGCCAGGCGACCAGGCAAGCACACACCTGGATGAGCAGATTGGTGACCTTCATTTCTTTATAGGGTTTAACGACATGGCATCCATATGTTAGGCTGCTAGGCAAATTTTGGAACCATTTGCCGCTTAAAAATGGAGCCCACATATGATACATGCTTTCTAAAACTGGACCGTCCTGACCGGGGAATGGTACAGTACACCTCGGCTTGGGCCTTGACTACGACTCCATTTGAAAAAAATGATTAGTTTAACCTCCGGTCATATATCCACGATCAGCCACCGCGTGAAATTGGTTCGGTGGATAATCCTGATCGCAGATAAGTGTGAAAAACATATAAAAGTCCGTTGTTCTAGTGTTTCATGACCACTATTTTTGGTAGCTCGCGGTTGACCTTTGGTCTTCTACTATGACCGTATCCAAACTAATCGCATTACCAAATGGAACCTACATTCAGAAAAGGTGATGGGTAACATTTGCCCTTGTGTTGACTCAATGAAGGACGAGGATAAGTAATATATATAAGGATGCATTAATAATATGGATTGTGAAAATTGGAAAATGAACAATTAAAGCTGCCTACAATTTAATTTCAGCCTAAACGCAGGAGGATGAATACACAAGTAATATACAAACCCTTTTCATTATAAGACATATGATTTTACCATTCCTCCTGCCCATTCTTTGTAGGTAAAGCAATTTGGTTTGAAGCACTAACTGACTAATGAGTAAAGTACTAACGTAACATTCAATATTTAAAGACAAAGCACGAAATATGTAAACCAATATCCATCCTTGAAGCTATCTTTGCAAGCTCATCAATAACTCTGTCTAACTTCATGATTGCATGTTTACTTTGACAATGAGGGAATGGTCTATTCAGATTAATGGGATGACAAAGTGTGTAGTTAACAATGTATTTTTGCATTCACAAAATTGACTACATCTAACAAAGATTTTCTCTAAGTGGGCGGGTTTTTATACCTCAAATGTATATAATCATTAGTTGTTTCAACAACAACCTCGTACTTATTTTAAACGATGATGCATATAAGTGGTTCATGCACATGAGCTCCAACCTATGCAAGATCCACTGTAAAGTTGAAAGATTGTTAATTAGTAGGTTTCATCCTCTGAAAGTCATAACCAAGTGATCATATCTAGATATGATTCGATTAGAATCTTCATTTAATATAATGTCAACTTGTTACATATTTTCATTGAAATTTTAGTTATCTTGAATTAGAGCTCTGACCATTTTTGATGTCAATGCCTCCGATCCATGTTTCACCCTTCATTCACATTGAGGAACCAAGCAAGGAACACTTTGCATGTCAGGCTTGCTATCATATCAACACCTAGATGTAAAAATACAATGTCTCTTATACATGATCATCACCCATTTAAGTCCAGACTTTGCTGCTACTAAAAGACATATTATTCTGCTCTTTCAAATAAGTTTATCCATGCTATTTTGACCAAATTAAAACTATGTGTCTTTTTATTTCAAAGATATTTTATTATTCATCCCACCAATATATTGTGGGTAAAGAAACTTTGTCCAAGAACCATTTTACTAACCTAGAATTATATCAACATAACTCTCAATATCCCTAGGCACATCAAAAAAAGTGTAAAACAATATCCATCCTTCATTTTGTCTTTTCAAGATCATCAACCACTCTATTTACCTTCATCATCTATGTTGTAGTTTGAAAATCCAATCATGAGCTACACCTTTTGTAATGGTGCCAATAAGGGCATCTTCTGGTCAGTGTAGTTGGATGACAGTGTAAAATCCATAATGTATTCCTAAAGCACACTTCCTAAGTCAACTACTCCCAACTAAACTAGCTCTAAGCAGTAGACTTTATACCTCAAGGGTATGCACTCAATAATTGCTCCAAATAGAATAATATAATTAGTTTCTAAAATTACATATCTAAAGCCTTTTGTCCGCCTAAACTCGAACCTTTGTCAAATCCCAACATAGTTTGTTGGTTGTTCGTTAGTAGGTTTTAGCCTTTTGTAGTCAGAACCAAGTGATCATATTCTTATACATGTCAACTAGAATCTCAATTTAACATAATGCCAACTTTTTATATATTCTATTGAACTAAAATTTCTTGTATGTAGTGCTTTTATCAATGCCTCAAAGTGTGTTTCACCCTTCATTGACATTTAGAAACCAATAAAGAACACAGTTTGCATGTAAAGATTGCATTTATAATGACACTCCTCCCCAATACCACACTCATATATTACATATGGGCCTCACCCTCTTTAAAATCTTGACCCTTCCACAGCAAAAAGACATGTTTTCCACGTTGTATGCCGTTTATAGATGCTATTTCAGTTAATTTGAAATCAATTATCCAACTTTAATTTAAAATATGACATGTAAAATATTTTTATGCAAGGATCTTTGGACCAATAGTTTGCTAATGAATCTTTAAGAATATGATGTATTTTTTTGTGAAAGTTCATGAAAAATACTAAAAATTGGTAAATAAAATTAATTTCAAGGTCACAATGTGTAAGAATTATAGTCCAATGATCAAGCTTACCTTCCACCTAAAAGAAAACCGTTAACCGACCAAACACACCCATCCTCATTTAAATGCTTGTTTGGAATTTTTCTTACATCTTGTTAGTCTATCTAGTTGGAATCAAAGTAACATTTTTTCAATTTATCCTCATGGGTCTTTCATTATCCATTCAAAGTGATAGAATCACTTGATCAGTCTCCAAGTTGATAGAAAGATGAACCCTAATTTGTGTCACCAAAAAAGGTAGCTATGGTGGAGCCACCCAAAGGCCACATGAGGCCTAGGACTCACCTACATTTTGAGATAAAATGAATTGACATGTTGGATGTAAGCCTCTTTATAGGGTGTCCATTTTCTAGGATGTTTGGGAAATTTCTAGAGGCAGTTACTTCTTATTCTTATATCTTACAAGGATACAACCTTTCTAAAAGTGGACCGCCCTTGACAGGGGGAATGGTTGCAGATCACCTAAGCACATGGTTTGATTAGAATATGAAAATATAGTGGGAAACAATTCTATTGTGCAAACTAAATGGAGGATGAGTGTGAGTGATACATGTGTGAAGGAAATGATTAATCAGGATAGTAAAAATTGGACCATGCAAAAGTAACATTTGATTCAATTTAGTTTCCACTTATAAATGGGGGGGGAATACAAAAGTAATATGTTGAAAATTTTATTATTACCAAATTGTTTTATTATCATACCATCCATTCGTTGTTGGGTAAAGCAACTTGCTTACATGCAATAATTCACTAACCATTTCTTTACATGTAATCCTCAATATCCATAGGCACATAAAAAATAAGTGTAAATAATTTTTTCCCTTCATCCTATGTTTTGAAGCTTGTCAATCACTTACCATAACTTCATGATTTCATATTGTAGTTTGACAATCCTTCATGAAATATAATTTCTATAATAATGAGAATAAGAACATTTTCATGGGTGTAGTAAGATTTTGATTTTTTTTTTGAAGTATAGAATGCTACACGATTAGTTATAGAAAATAATGACTACAATGAAATGGAAGGCAGGTCGACAACAAGTTGCACCACCAACCCCTTTTGGATAGAGAACACAATCTTCCCAAACACTACATCCAGAGACATGGGGGTTATGACATTAGTATGCATAACTTTTTTTTACCCTCTTGAGAAGCTCCACAACTGATGGTGCTGAAATCCCAAAAATATAAAAGATGAAATACTTTGACCAGCCGTACTTTACAACATGAATACATTTAACCACAAGCCCTATGTGACACAATTTTATACCAAAAGGGTATTTCATCACTAATTATTTCAACAAAAACCTCAAAATAAGTTTCAAAACTGACATTGTTCAATCCTTCCATCCACCAAAGCAAAGTCTCTAAAAGATCTCATGCAAAGTTGATTAGTTTTAAGGCCTTGATAATCACAACCAAGTGATCCAAATACATTATAACTAAAATCTCCATCTAAGGTAATGCCAACTTATTATGTATACTCTTGCTTCCATCTAAATGAGTACAGATTGAGGTTGCTCTGCCTAAGTTGCAGTTCAGAATTGTGGCACTAGTGCATTGCATCAATCAATTTGGTTGTCTTGGTACTAAAACTTGAACATAAAAACATACATATAGCTTCTACCTTAAAACAGTAGTTGTGGTGTGGAAAGAAAAAGAACTTAATGTCTCAATCATCTACAAGTGGTGTGGAGTTGATCCCTAGATTCTACATGTGTCACTGTGGTTGGTTGTCACTGGAACTCTTGTATCAATCCCAATTTAAAAGGTTCAAGTATGAGAGATATGTAGATTGCATATTGTAGATTAAGCCTTTGGAGCTCTATATGTAGTCATTTTTGTTATTATTTCCAGCCAATATCAGTCAATTTTATGGCACTTTGAATGCAGTTCTCTTTCTATGTATGTACGCACACTAGTAAGATGCATCATGTAATGTCCTAGTATTTGAGGCCTCAAATAAAATGATCTTAAAAGAAATGATTGGACTACTCATATCACCATGGTGCACCTTCTTTTTAGGGAGCCCATCACTAAAGAACTATTTGGTTAAGCATGCTCATCCCAGAGTAGTACTAAGATGGGTGACTAGTCAGATTGTTGATCCTAGCTTGCATGTGAGTGAGGACAAAGTGCACAATTAAGGCTAGTGGTGGTTTGTGGGGGCTAGTCTCCATTCTTGAAACTAAAGAAAAGAGGCTTGGGCAGTGAGCTCGAATGCTACAAATGATATCAGATCCACTTCCCCTTCAGTAGGTGGGGCCTACATGGTCCTGTGTCATGCCAATCTTTGAGCCGTACAGTCCATGCATGTTGGAAAGGGCTATCTATGGTGATGGATTAACCCTTGCACTAGTAGCCGTGATTGGGAGAAGGGTGTACATGGCCATGTTGGGTCTGCACTAAAATGGGGAAACATTATGAAGCCATATAGTTGAGCCTAGATGAGGATGCCAAGAGTTTAACTAGGGAGGACTGTAACGACCTAGAATTTGAGGCTTCAGATAAAATGATTTTTAAAGGAATATTAGACTACTATATGACCAAGGTGCACCTCCTTTTTAGGGATCCCATCCCTAAATAACTCTATGGTTAAGCTTGCTCATCCTGGAGTAGTACTAGGATTGGTGACCAGTTAGGAAGTTCATCCTAGCTTGCACATGAGTGATGACAAAACACACAATTAAGGCCAATGGTGGTTTGTGCGGTCAATCGACATTCTTGAAACTCTACTAGAGCCTAGGGCAGTGGGCCTAGGTGTAACACATCTATAGCTTAGTTATGTTAGGCCTACAATTCTAGTTATATACTAAAAACTATTTGGAGAACACCACAACTAAGGACCTTCTATGTCAGTTTATAGGGTAAGGGCAACTGATGACACATACCCAATGTCAGTTGCTATGAAAAGTGAAATTGACGTAACAATAACAATGTATTGTTGTCCTATTATGAAGAAACCAAGGGCATAATTTGATATTGTTTTGGGATAATAGTCATCATTTTTCATGGTGTAATTGATGACGTAGGTCTGTGTCATTGGTTGGCAAGACAAAATCAATGTTGAAGAAGAGTTTTCATCACCAGTCCTCCTATAATAACTGAAGTTTTTACTTCTTTATTAGTTAAATTTTTAACTTATAAGGATAGTTGTGTCATCAATTTTGTAGAGAACTGGCAACACAAATCTACATCATCATTTTTTTAAAGACAACTAATATCATAAGAGAGATGATTGAATGCTGATTTTTTAACTCCTTTCTTATCAACAAGTTCAATGTCAAACTCTTAAAGAAGAAGAATCCATCAAACCACCTTGGCCTAGAGTCCTTGTTTGACATTAGACACTTAAGAGAAACATTTCATGTGTATATAATCACTTAATTTTGAAGAACATATGGACGAAACTTGTCAAGTGTAAACACTATGTCAAGCGACTGCTTTGTAGTTGTTGTGTAGTTTTATTGGGCTTCATATAATCCTTTGGCCCAATACAATCCCCACCGTTGTATTTGATGCACCATTTATGATCTCAAATGAAAAAGAGAAGTTAGGGGGTGCAAAACAAGAGCAAAAATTAACTTGTTCTTCAAGTGATTGAAAGATTCAATGCATTTGTCATCAGAACTAAACTCAAACTCTTTCTCATATAAGTGGAAAAATATTATAGATATACTTCTAAAATCTTTGACGAAATGGAGGATAAACATGCATGCCCCAAGAAAGAACAAACATTTCTTACAGGAGAAGGAATAGTCCAGGTAAAAATAAGGCTCACTTTGGCCTTGTCAACTTCAGTCTCGACTTTAGATACATGATGACTAAGAATAATGACCTTGGGAACTATCTAATGACTTTTATCCATTGAGATAACCAAATGGATTTTCAACATCTTTTTAACACCACGTCAAGGTGAGACAAATAATAATTAAAAGATTTCTAGAAGAATGAGAAATCATACATGAAAAGTTCAAGAGATGAATCACACATGTCTGCAAATATTGATATCAAGCATGTTTGGAAAGAGGAGGAGGCATTGCAAAGCCCAAAAGAAATTCTTCTATAAGAAAGAGTACCACTTAGACAAGTGAAGGTAGACTTCTATTGATCGGCAAGTTGCACTCCACTTTGAAATAATTAGAGTAGTAGTTAAGAAAGAGATAAGAACTTTGTCCTACCAGCCTCTCTAGAATTTGGACAATGAATGGAGAGGAAAATGTTCCTTATTTGTCTTGGAATTTAGCTTTATGTTATCTAGACACATGTGCCAATTTTATTTCTCCCTAATAGGCATCATTTCCCCATATTCATTGGGGGCCACAATGATCCCACCCTTCTTGGGCACAACTTCAATAAGACTCACCCACAAAAAATTGGACAGATGATCCCCAAATCAAGTAACTTTGTTACCTCTTGAGTCACAACCTCCATCAACCTAGGATTCAACCTTCTTTGCATTTCATTGGTCTTAAAACATCCTAAAGATAGATTCAATAAACAAAAATGGAGGGGTCAACACCTCACAAATTAGCAATGGACCATCCAATGGACTCAATTTTCTTCTTTAGGACAAGAATAAGGACATCTTTTTAGTACATAGAAAAAATAGAAGAAATGATCACTGGGAGGGTGTCATTTGGACCAAGAAATGCATCCTTTAAGCCTTCAAGAAGTGTCTTCATGTCAAGGATGGGTGTAAGACCCCTGACCTAGATTTCAGGCTAACCTTGTTTTCTTTGCTTGGTAAGATGCTTAAATCTTAATCTAATCTCTAGAGATGCAATAATAACATGTTACATGCTTATCTTTTCAATTTGGTCTTGTTTGAATAATGTTTGAGCTAGTTTTGCTATATATGTGCTTGTTTTGGACTTGGTTTCAACTTACCCATGTTGAGGGGTTATTTTGCAATTTGTAACATATAGTGTGTTCCTTTGATACCTGGAATCATGAGAGAGAATATGGTGCTTAGGAGCTGATGGATGGGTTTTTATTCATTTTCACAGGCATAGTTTCCTTGATTTTATGTGTTGTTTTGTCATTTATTTGATTAATAATGCTTGAAATGCTATTAATGGCCTGTTCTATCTAAATGCATCCAATTATATGTTTTTTACTATTTAAGATGGTTTAATATTTATCCGGAGCATTTATTTACATTATTGTGCATTTTTAGGTACGATTGAACTTCATAGAGTCGATACTACCGACACCAAAAGTCGGTGGTACTAACTTCACATCAACACTTGACTAGAAGAGTCCCGCACAAACTCGATACTACCGACACTCAAAGTTGGTAGTACCAAACCACATCAGTAAAGCACAAGGATGAATCACAAAAAGTCAGTACTACCGAGTTCACAAACTCGGTACTACTGAGATGGCGTTAGTAAGGCAGTGCTTGGGCGACCTAAAGACTCGGTGCTATTGATACAAGTTGATAGTACCGACATTGTCATAAGTCACGGATACCCTAGGAACTCAGTACTACTGACTACCAAATTGTTACTACCGAGTCTGCCTGATTTGGCAAATCTAAAGATAGCAATCTAATCTAACGGTTGGCGTTATTTTGTACCGTAAGTGACTCCTATGACCTAAGGGGAGTTCGGCCAGACGTGAGGAGGCATCCATTTTCCATTGCACGATGCCAGAGAGAGGAGAGAAGAGAAAGGAACTAAAGGCTTCACCCGAGATAATCTGAGCACCTCTAGAAGGTGAATCGGTAGCCTAATGACAGTCGATTGCACGTACAACGTAGGGGATCATCTAGATCAGCTATTCAGCAGGGGTTACTTATTTTTTCTAATGTTTCCCATATTTTTCTCTTTCTCTACCATATATTTGTCAATGAAAACCATACAGGGTGAAACCCGTTGAGTCCTTAGGACCCGGGAGTAGCCTGGATATGCATTGTAACTGATTTCCATGAAGTAATATCATCTTTGCCCCTATTTCATGGATACAAATCTATGAAGTTGCTTTGTTTTGTTTATACCTGAACAACATAGATAGATTATTAGACTCTTAATGATTTTGGGAGAGAGGTTAAGGGTTGGAAAGAATATATATACTGGTTTATTGCACCCCTTGGGAAAGGTAGAGTATAAACGAGAGAAGAAACCCCAAAGTTTAATCATAAAGCACCTAACTAATCAACCAATTGCTATGGAAATGGGGTTGGCATTAGAATAGACAGTGAACTACGCTGCTGGAGTGGGTAGTTATAACTACAAGCTCTTTATCTATGGATAGGGGTAATAAATATTGGTGTATGGAATGAATTGCAATGTTATATGTGGTGAAACCATAACCCTAAGGAATTCCCTAAATCCAAGTAATTTAAGTGTTAAGTTCATTTTGTTCTATTTTTGTTTCTATTTAATCAAACCAATTCAATTTCACTAGCCTAGTGGATTAGACCATAGTTAGTATTAGTCTTCTAGAGAACATTTCCATGTGTTTGACTTGGGCCTAAAAATGGCCTATATTACTTCGATACATTAACTTGCGTATAACGCATGGTAACACATGTCATATTTTTGGCATCATTGTCGGGGAAACGACAACATCCAACACTACGAGTGTTGCGGTCGGCCACTCGAAGCCAAACTTTTTTTTAATTTTCCATTTCTCTTAGAGTTGAATCATAAAATCCTAATTGCTTCTATCTCTGCTACTATACTCTGACAATCAATTTGCTACTTTCAGGTATTGTGTATGGTGCATACTCGAGCCCATGATTATGGAGAGCCATCTTTGTCGGGTTTTGGGACAACAAAACTCCTTCATAGAGGGAGGGAAGTTTGAAGGTCTATGGACATATTCAACTGAACTCCACCACCTCTGCCTCCTCCTGAAAGACATGTAACACCACAAGAACCTGGGTCAGCAAAAATGGGGGATGGAGTAGAAGAACAAATGATATGGGAGAGGATTAGAGCCTCTGCCTCAACATCTCAAAAAGGACCAATCAAAAGAAAAACCATCAATGTGGGTAGCTACAAGATTGACCCAAGGTTGATCTCTTTAGTCAAATCCCAAGCTTTCCATGGCCACAGTTCTGAAGACCCGATGGTGCACATCAATAACTTTTTTGAGAACTATGATATGGTCAAGATAGATAGAATACTGGTGACTGCCATATATCTGAAGCTTTTCCCTTCATCATTGGAAGACAATGAAAAGTCATGTTTTTATAATCTTGATGATGAATGTATCGAGACATGGGATCAGATGATTGACACCTTCTTCGAGCGCTATTTCCCCCCAAAGATAACTAATGACTTGGTAAAGAAGATCCATAATTTCAGACAACAATCCAATGGATCCTATTATGAAGCATGGGAGATGTTCCAGAATATGCTGTGGAAAGTACCTCATCATGGTATTGGTCATTTGGGACAGGAAAAGATCTTCTATTACGGTCTGCACAAGGGAAAAAGGACTACACTTGATAGTGCGGGAGAAGGGTTCTTCCTCAACAACAAACCTGCCCACTGTCATGAGATATTGAAGAATATGTCCAAAAATCAATCATGGGGCGATGAGAGAGAGCTTCTGGAAACTGTCAAAAGCATCTGCGAGTCCAAGGTCACCTCTGCATTAAATGAGAAGTTGGGCCTGATTGCTAAAAAGTTATGTGCTAACGATGATCCACCTTCAGAAGAAGAAAATGAAGAGTGTAAGTTTGTGTGCCAACAACAACAATATAGGAGCAACAACTATACATGGAGGAAGGATCTCATGTTTTCATGGAAGGATCCTAACCATTTCCAATAGGACCCATCACAGGTGCAACAACCCAAGCCACAACAGTTCGGTGTCCAGACACAATATCAACAAGAAAAAAGAAGATTGATCGTATTGAAGAAATGCTTGAGAAGCTGGTCAATCAAAATGAAGTGATGATAGGAAAAACTCAAAGAGAACTCCAGAACCAAGGGGTGAGGATCCGCGGTATAGAAACTCAAATTTATCAAATAGCAATGAATGTGGGTACTATGAAGCAGCCAAACCAATAGGGGTTCCCAGCTAATACTAACGTGCCTTCTGGAAATCAACACGTCAAGGCACTCCTACTCCACAATGGTAAGATGTTGTTGAATAAGGAACCAACAACCACAAACGTAGGTGAAGCTACAGGAGAAACAACTCAGACTATGACAACATATGCTACTGAGCCGGATAATTTGAAACATGAGGAAACAACTAAAGAGCACACTGATGAGGTGGAGGATACTAGATCAAAAGCATATGTCCCTCCTCATCAGAGGACACCAGTGACTCCAATGCCCTTTCCAAACAGCTTGAAGGCAACCAAAGCAGACCGGAAGTTCCAAAAATTCGTAGAGGGTTTCAAAAAGTTATCTGTCAATATTCCACTCATTGATGCAATTGAGCAGATACCATCATATGGAAAGTTCTTGAAAGACATCATCAATAAGAAGAGAAAGATACCTGAGGTTGATGTGGTAGTGTTAAAGGAGTAGGTGAGTGCTTTTATTCTAGGAACACTACCTCCTAAAAGAAAAGATCCTAGTTTCTTCAACATCACGTGCTTCATAGGAAAGACCAAGTTCGGCGAGGCTCTATGTGACTCAGGGGCCAGTATCTACCTCATGCCTTTATCAACCTTCAAGAATCTAGGTCTTAAGGAGACGAGAAAAGTGCTAAGACTATTGAATTGGCTGACAACTCTATGGTCAGGCCATATGGCATTTATGAAGATGTCCTAGTAAAAGTGGATAGATTTGTTTTCCCCGCGGATTTCATGGTGATGCAAATGTAGGAGGATAAAGGCAACAAACTCTTGCTAGGTAGGCCATTCCAAGCCATAAATGACATGATCCTAGAAATGGGCAGAGGACATCTGAAAATGGGCACTTATGATGACCGATTTGAAATAAAGATGTCTAAATACTCAAAAGAAAGAGGGGATACAACACAATGTAACATGCTGCAGCATATGGAGGGCAAGATTTCTTTGTGTCTGGGGAAGCCATTTATTGACGTGGCTCATGTGATGACCAAGATGGAAAAAGATAATCTCATAGTTGATATAATTGAAAACACTAAGATGATCTCATTGAAAGAAGCAATACATTACCCAGATGATAGAGAAGAAGACTATGACCCGACTACCATAGAGGAGGTCACTGCTGATTCCATGATGCAAACATATCCACATGTACCCTTGGAAGCATATTTGATGAATAGAGTAGATGACAACACACGTAACCGCTCTCTGGAGGAGTGTGTATTGATCCTGAATGTGGTACCCTGCTATTACAAGATATTTTGAGGATTTGGGACCACCTCCCCCACCACTAGTTTCATCTCTGCTAACCCCTCCTGAGATGGAATCAAAGTCTTTGCCACCACATCTAAAATATGTCAATTTGGCTATAGAAGAGAAGCTCCTGGTGATCATATCATCATCCTTGAGCGGTGAAGAAGAGGGACAGTTGCTTGCTATATTGAAGAACCACCGAGCTACTTTTGGGTGGTCTATAGAAGACATCAAAGGAATCTCCCCGAGTTTGTGCAAAAAAAAGATCCAACTAGAAGAAGGAGCTAAAGCAATATTTCAACCTTAGCGGCGACCCAACCTGATCATGACTGAGGTAGTGAAAAAGAAGTGGGCAAGCTCATGTCGGCATGTCTCATTTATGCAATTTTAGATTCTATGTGGGTTAGACCAACTCAAGTAGTTCCTAAGAAAGGGGGGATCATTGTCACAACCAATGCAGCTAATGAGTTGATTTCAACTAGGATGGTGACAAGGTGGCGTGTTTGCATAGATTATCATCGTTTGAATTCCGTCACTTTAAAAGATCATTTTCCGCTACCTTTCATTGATCTGATTTTAGAACGACTTGCCGGTCGTTCACACTTTTGCTTCCTCGACGAGTATTTTGTGTATAATCAAATATCGATCAAGCCAAAGGATTAGGAGAAATCTACTTTCACCTATCCATATGGCACATTTTCATATAGACAGAAGCCATTCGGCCTTTGTAACACCCGTACCACTTTCCAACACTGTATGCTTTCCATCTTCTCTGATATGGTAGAGCGGTACTTGGAGGTATTTATCGATGATTTTTTTGTGTATGGGGAGTCATTTAGTGATTTCCTGTACAATTTGGATAAGGTTTTACAAAGGTGTGAGGACACTCATTTAGTCTTGATTTGGAAGAAGTGTCATATGATGGTGAGTCAGGGCATAGTGCTAGGACACAAGGTGTCCAACAAGTATATGGAGGTAGACCCAATTAAAATAGAAGTCATCTCCAAGATACCTCCACTGACATCGGTCAAAGGAGTAGGAGCTTTCTAGGAATGTTGGGTTTTACTGCCGTTTTATTGAAGATTTTTCAAAAATTGCTAAACCTTTGTCGGAACTTTTGAAAAAGACGTTGAATTTTCTTTTGATGATTGATGTTTGAATGCTTTTGAAACACTAAAGGAGAAGCTAAGATCTGCACCTATTGTGCAGGCTCCTGATTAGAGCCTACCATTTGAGATATTGTGTGATACATTAGACTATGTTGTGGGAGCTGTGTTGGGTCAACACAGAGATAGAGCTCCCACCGTCATATATTATTCATCCAAAACTTTGAATGATGCACAACTTAATTATACAACCACAAAATAAGAACTCTTAGCGGTTGTTTTTGCATTTAAGAAGTTCTACCAGTACCTAGTGGGGGCGAGGGTGATTGTTTGGACCGACCATGCTTCCGTCAAATACCTATTACTAAAGAAAGATGCAAAACCTAGATTGATTAGGTGGATTCTATTGTTATAGGAATTTGACATAGAAATTAAAGACAAAGTAGGGGTGGAAAATGTGGTAGCAGATCACCTATCTAGGCTGGAAAGAGTGAATGAAAAAGATGTAGGCATTCCCATTATTGAGGTTTTTCTAGATGAAAAGCTTTTTGTTGTCAAGGCTAAGGATCCATGGTTTACAGATAATGTTAATTATTTAGCCTACAAAGAGATGCCTGCAGATTGGGGGTATTAAGAAAAGAAGAAAATTTTTCATTCATTGAAGTTTTACATTTGGGATGACTCGATTCTTATTAAACAATGTAGTGATGGACTTTTGAGGAAATGTGTATCTGAATGTGAGGTAGAGAGCATTTTGTCACACTGCCATTCTTGACCTACGGGAGGGCATCACGCTAGTTCTAGGACTGTGACCAAAGTTTTAGATAGTGGGTTTTATTAGCCAACATTTTTTTAAGATGCATATATTTTGTTCATCGTTGTGATGCATGTCAACGCACATGTAACATTTCTAAGCGACATGAGATGCCATTGAATCTATTTCAAGAGGTTGAGGTTTTTGATCTTTGGGGCATTGATTTCATGGGTCCATTTGTGTCATCTAATTCTAACCTTTACATTTTACTTGTGGTTGACTATGTATCTAAGTGGGTGGAAGCAATTCTAACCCGCACCAATGACACTCAAGTGGTGTGCATATTTGTGAAGGATAATATTTTTTGCAGATTTGGTGTCCCTCGATTGATCATTAGTGATGGTGGATAACATTTCACCACTAGGAAATTCGAATCTTTACTCAGCAAATATGGGGTGAAACACCGAGTGAGCACTCCTTACCTCCCACATACACAAGGCCAAGTTGAGGTTTCCAATAGAGAAGTGAAGAAGATCTTAGAAAGGACAATCTCAACTAATAGGACAAACTGGAGTTTCTTGCTTAATGACACTCTGTAGGCATATAGGACAGCCTATAAATCACCTATAGGGACGAAACCTTTTAGGTTGGTTTATGGATGGTCCTGTCATTTACCAATAGAGCTTGAGCATAAGGCAAAATGGGTGTTGAGAAAGTTAAACTTTGGATTGGATGAAGCAGGTAGGAAAAGACTGTTAGAGCTGAATGAATTAGATGAGCTTTGAATGGATGCTTATGAAAGTTCTAGGATTTATAAGGAGAGGACGAAGAAAATTCATGATAGACACATTTTGAATAGGGTGTTTCTTTCAAGACAAAAGTTTCTCCTTTTTAATTCCCGACTTAAGTTACATCCAAGAAAATTGAGGTCCAAATGGAGTGGACCATTTGTGATTGAGTCATGGTGCCATGAAGATCTTAGTTGGGACTAGGTCATTCCTTGTTAATGGCCGAAGATTGAAGCACTACTATGGTGGGGAAGTGGAGCAGAGAATAGAAGAGGAACAACTTATGGAAATCCATTAGATTCTTGCTCTTAGGAATGTCTAGTCTAGGACATTAAACAACTGCACTTGTTGGGAGGTAACCCAACCTTCATTTCCCTTATTCATGTTCATTTTAGCATTGTAGTTGTCTTTTTATTCCTACTTCTTGAAAAAAGGTACCTTGACTCGTTTATGGACTGTGCACATTTTTCCTAGGTCAGTACTACCGAGAAACCCAATTGATAGTACTGAGATTACATTAGCAAGTCACCCGCAACAGATCGAAAAACTCAGTACTATCGACTCTCTCAGTAGGTACTATCAAGTCTCTGAAGATTTTCAAGCACTAACTGATAAGAACTCGGTAGTATCGACATCTAAGTCAGTACTAATGACTTTTTGGCACTCCTAGAATTGAACATCAAGATGAAACATTCAAAAGTACCGAGCCATCACTGCCAACTTGGTACTACTGAAATTCCAATCGGTAGTACCGATGCATGACATCAATGATCTATGGATACTCGATTCAACAATAGATGTGGTCTCCATCGCATGGTCGGTAGCACCGATTCATGACTCAAGTCAATACTACCGACTTGAATTTGGTACTACTGATTCCGAGTGATCCGCACTCCAGACATCATCAAATGTCAGCCATCGATACATCTGAGCCACGGATTTGTGATTGCATCTTGGTACTGCTGACACAAAAGTGGGTAGTACTGACTCTGCCCAACTCATCTATATAAGGAGGGGATGGTGAATCCATTTTCTTTACACCACTTCCTCCACTCCTCTTGTAACTCAGAAAAGAGCTGCACTAGGCACCTACAATCTTCACCTAGCTTCTCTTTCCTCTTCCTCCTTCTTGCATCAACATCATGGCACTAAGAAGAGGCCCTTCTACGTCTGCAGAGCAAGGCAAGTTGGTCCCTCGACCAACACACATTCAACATCTATCCTTAGAGACCCAAAAAGTCTATGAAGACATGCAGATGAGGCCGATGGTGCCAACATGATATGGAGGTCACAAGTTGATCGAGCAAGCGGGCTTCACCGAGAACATGTGATGGGTGTGTCAGAAGTAGCTCATAGAGGGAGACAATCCCTTCTTCAGTGACTAGTAGACTTACTTATAACTCATCCTTGAGTTCTTAGTGTCACTATATGTTCTTGTCACCCCCGAGAAACAATTAGGAGGCAAATGTCGAGAAGGTAGAGTCAGCTTCTGCCTCTTCAACAACAACTACTGCATCACTTTACGAGCCTTCAACAACATCTTCAACCGGGCTCACGTCCTAGAATGCTTGGTCCCTTTTGAGTTCGACTTTGAATTGGCTTGGGAGCAGCTAACTGAGGTGCCAGAGGGCCTTCACATAAGATGGAATGTCAACTCTATTACTAACATCGAGCACCCCTTTGCTCGAATCGTTCACCACCTCTGCACCAACACCATCTTTGCTTGTTCCGTTCAAGCTCAAGGAAAGGTTCAATAGGCGGACCTCTACTTCCTCTACAGGCCATTGGAGGGAGAGATTGTCAACTTTTGAGCCGTCCTTCTTATCCACATGATCTTAGTTTGGCACAACGTGACAAGGAAGGTGTCGATTGTATTTGGGGTTCTCATCACCCCCATTGCACTGCACTTCTGCCTTGACTTGTCTACCCTCACGCCAATGGAAAATACAAAGAAGTTGGACCTCCTGCACTTCCGCAAGGTGACCATCCTCAACTTCCACCACATCATGATGTATGCAAATTGCACACGTCGAGGAACATTTCGAAAGCAGAGCCTCCCTGACCCCATCTTCAACCTATGCGGAGTAGACCATCTTTAGTGGCTAGTGGATGAGGGGAAGGTAGAAGATCCACCCAGGGCAGAAGCTCAGGATGACGATGAGCAACAAAGTGACGACGACTCCGACAACATTGAGGAGGTCACTATCCCCATCACTCGAAGAGTGGTCCCGTGCAAACATGCTCGCAACTACATTGCCTCGACTTCTTCTGCACCATCCAATTCTCAGGAGGAGCAAGCCCCATACAACATGGTGGATATGTATGGGATGCTGCAGGAGATCTAGACTGGACAACAACAACATCAAGCGATGTTGGCTGGTGTGTAAGAGATACAAGGAAGGCTGTCCCAAAACCAACATGTGATATACAAGAATGAATGCATTCTCTTGGCCAACTAAGAGAATGTTCACATGCGCTCACAATGGATGGAGCAGTACCAGTAGCCCTTCTTCGATCATTATTGGAACCAGGGTTACTTTGGAGGGTACCCACTTCCACATCAGTTGCCACCTCCAGATCTATCTTTTCAGGGGATGTTTCCCCCTCATGACCCCAACATGCCTCAACCACCTCCTCCATTTTGAGCAATGGTACCACTGTTCCACCTCTTTAGTGTGAGTATTGACTATGTGGACATAGTCATATTCAAGCTTGGGGGGTGCTGGAACAATATTCTATCTTAGTTTTTATAATTTTCCTTGCATTTTTATCTTAGTTGTTTTATTTTTAGTTTGAGTTATGAATTTTTAGGATCCACACCTATCTAGTGTAATCGTGGAGCAGTAATGCATGGTTGCATATGTCAATTCATAGGTGTAAGTGCACATAATGATTGTGTCTTCGTAGCTTAATTTGTGAAATATTTATGCATCACTACTTGAAGAAGTGTTTGATTAATTCAGCTCTAGGATAAAGGATATGAATGAACATCTAAATCAAATTGGAAAGTGAATGAAGATGTTGTTGAGCTTAAGCTGATCAAACCTTTAATGAGATCTTATATGAAAATCTAAGAAAGAAACCTTAAGATTACCCTGTGCACATGTCATTAAAGAGGGACATATCATAATCCTATGAAAGGCATTGCCTCTTAGTTATGTGATTCCATCCATCCTTGCCATCAAATTTTGAATCACCATCTCAAGATGAACAAGTGCTCCAACTTATTTCTTTTGATTGCATTGCATGACATGATAGGTGACATGGTAGACTAGCTCTTATCCTTATGTGCATTTGAAAAAAAAGAACAAAAGTTGCATTTGTGTGCATGCACAATCTTAGTGCATACTATCTTAGTTGCATGGAAATTGCATGTAGATTACATTCATTTCATCGCATTCATTTATTTTTGTCATGTATATTGTAGTCTCTAATTGTGAAGATTGTAGCAGGGACATACCTCCACATCAAAAAAAAGAGAAAGAAAAAAAATATGAAGTGAATGCCTGAGCATAACCTAATAATGCTAAAGATAAGAAAAATTATGGGCTAGAAAAAAATTTAATCTCAAGATTTCTTAAGGAGGAAGTATGTCCCTGAGTCTTCTTGAAGGGATGAATTAATTCACATGACACATTTGTTTGTTTTTTACAGTCTCATTTTCTGTTATGAGATAGCTTCATACATGCATCATGTGTCAAAAAGAAGAAAAAGAAAGAGAAAAAGTCAGTAGGCATTAGGTCTCATGCATAACATTCTTTTCACTCATGTAGGTCATCATTCTTTTTGCATACATAAGTTGGATGTACTTGTGATTCTTCAATTGCCACCCATCTCATATCATTAATTTCTCTCATTGGTAGGTCACTCAAAATGATTTATCTCCTCATCCGTTATTATATGGAGATCTTTTTCCAAGTAGTTGGTAGTTAGGAGAGAGCAATTTAGATTAGGGAATCACATAGTGCACCAAGTGAATGCCTGAATTATCATGATATTAACTGCTTTCTTGATAGTGTTCATTGATCAAAAGGTAGACATCTTGTATGGATATTTTTGGTCACTGTAGAGCCGTTGTTGGTTTAGTGGTCATTGGAGGTCAGTTCAGGGATTGTCCGGTTGACATGATTAAGAAAAAGTTCATGTGTTATATCCTTTTGGTGACTTACATCAAACAGATCCAAGAGCAGTGTTGCTCTAGGATGAGCAATATTTAAGCATAGGGGAGTTTAATGCATGGGTTTTTCATCATTTTCAAAGGCATAGTTTCCTTAATTTTATGTGTTATGTTATCATTTATTTGATTAATAATGCATGAAATTCTATTAATGTCCTGTTCTATCTAAATGCATCCAATTATATGATTTTTACTATTTAAGATGGTTTAATATTTATCTCGAGCATTTATCCACGTTCTTGTGCATTTTCAAGTATGATTGAACTTCACAGAGTTTATACTACCAACACTAAAAGTCAGTGGTACCAACTTCACATCAGTACTTGACCAGAAGAGACTCATTCAGACTCAATACTACCAACACTCAAAATTGGTAGTACCGAAACCACGTCAGTAAAGCACAAGGATGAATCATGAAAAGTTAGTACTACCAAGTTCACAAACTCGGTACTACCGAGATGACGTCAGTAAGGCAGTGCTCGGGCGACCTAAAGAATCAGTTCTATTGAGACAAGTCGATAGTACCAACATTGTCATGAGTCGCGGCTACCCTAGGAACTCATTACTACCAACTACCAAGTCGGTACTGACGTGGGATTTTATTGCACTAACAAACTCACTCGGGGTTGAAATCCACGAGCTTTTACCCAAACCAATGTGCAATAATACCACCTGCAAGCGGACGAGTCTTGTCGCAATATAGTTAAGGATCGAACCCAAGGGACACCATTTTTAAGAATCCTTGTCAGTCTAGTCTAGTTTGAGTTAAGTCTAATGAATAAAATGATTGGTTGATTTGAGTTTGATTAAACTAATTTGCAAGAAAGTAAAAACTGAATTAAAGTTGGATTCAGATCAATGATATGGAACCACTTGGATGGTATCGGGTTTCACCACCACTACACATACAAACACATCTAAACATCAAACATCCGGGCAAGATATAACTATCTAAGTAGAGATGCTGCAAAACTCCCCATACAGGCGTTAGGTTCACGTAAGCATCACATTAGGCATCAGATTTCTCATCACCATCCAATTCATATACTTAGAGCTCTGGAGATACAACATCCAACTAAGGCTGTGGTCCTCCCTGAGGGATGTTTAGACCACAAAAGTGTCACAGTGGGTTAGATGCCTCATCCCATCACGGATCACACACTTATAACCTCAAGGAATCCTATTAGAAGTTCTCGTCAAGGAGTCAACCACATTAATCAATAAGTAAGCAGGCGATCAATCAACAAGCAAACATCGACGATTAACAAAGAAGATACAGAATCCAACTAAGGCTGTGAACCCCCTATACAGGCGTTAGGTGCACAGAAGCATCACTGTAGGCTAGATGGATCGTACCCTCACGGATCATACACTTACGACCTCAAGGAATCCCATTCTATTTCTAATTTGGGAATTGACTTGTTAAACGACATTCTATCCTACATATAGAGGTTCTCGCAACATAGGAAGAACAAATATGTAAGCAAGCAACTAACCAAACTGTGAACATTAAAAATTAACAATGAAATGAAAAGTTATATACATTGCCATGGAACGCTTAACAAAAGAATATGATGGCATGGGCAGCGGGGCTAGTCCCCGCACCTCAGCAAAAAGGAACTACTTGCTCATGATGCGAGAAACAAGAAGAATAAGAGAGACAGAGAGAAATCTGCCATGAGCACGGTGCAGAAGGTAGTCGCAGCTCGGTGAAGATGATGCAATCTTCTACGTCGTGTCGGAGCAGATCTGGACACGAAATGGGAGATGCCAAGATAGACCGGACACTCTCTCTTGCTCCGTCTTCGTTCTCTTCTCGGTCTCCTTGATTGCAGCATGAGCGGTAGGTGGAGTGAAATTGGCGTGGAAAGAGCTGGATCTGGATCAGACTTGTGTACAGGAAGCCTGTCGGCATCCCGGAACCGATGCCCCTAAATGAGGACCCTGCTGGTCCTATTTATAGGCATAGATCTGGCTCTCATACTTTTGGTGTGAGTCCAAATGGTCTTGTGGCTTTGGCATGAAACAGTTTGATAAATATATCATTTAAAAGGCTTCATTGTAAACACTTTATCAAACGATTTGGTGATCATACAGTTGGGTACAAACTGACCAAATGGTCTTGGATAGATGAGCAACAAACGGTCTTGATCAGTACATCTTTAAATGGTCTGCATGCTTAAATGGTCTTCACAATGCCTTGACTTTTTTATACGGTCTTGAGAGTATACTTTCCAAACGGTTTTCATTATGCTCTCCTCCAATCGGTCTGGCATATATATTCCTCCATATTGTCTTCATTGTTGGCATGCAAATGGTTTGTAAACCATTTAATTATCAAATGGTTTCATGTGCAAATGGTCTTCATTATTGCATGTCCATACGGTCTTCACTTTGCACTTTGGCAAACGGTCTGCTCATTTGCCTTTTCCATTCGGTCTTCACGCAAGTGACCAAACGGTCTACAGTTTCGATGGGCAACCGGTCTTGCGATCAGCCTATCGGTCTCACACAGGTCTGGGTGATCAAACGATTAGCAACGTCAAATGGTTTGAGACCGTTTGGTTGGTAGTGGTGTGGGTAGAGTAGTGAGGTGCTTTGGTGCGGTGCGGCTGCTGGATGGAGAAGGCAGCGGAGGCGTCGATGCTGCTGCTGGTGTTTCCGGCACTGAGGAAGGTAGCAAGGGTGCTCAACCTGGTTGTTGTAGGTGGACAGAGGAGGGAAGAGGGGTGCTGGCATTGGCAGAGGCGTGGTGGCTGGGCTGTAGGTGCTGCGGTCGTGGGGGTGCGGTGGCTGCCGCTGCTGTAGCTGGTAGGGTTTGCAGGTAGGAAATGAAGGGAAGAGAGGTGGGAGGTAGGAGACGATGCGCCACAGCCGTGTTGAGACAACACGGTCATGGTGAGGCTACTACCTCATGGCCGTGCTGCCTTGCATGGGCGTGGTGGGTGAAGACTTGGGCTCTGATGGTGGCGCGCCACGGCCATGGCGTGATAACACAGTCGTGGCCGGATGAGAAGGTTGAGGCACTAAGGATGGTCCACCACGATCGTGGATTCACCATGCGGTCATGGCGAAGACAAAGGAACACAGCCGTGTCCATTCAAAATGGCCATGGTAAGGACTTTGCTTCATGGTCTTGAAATCATGCAGACGTCCAAACGGTATCATGAACAGGCTGCTGCAAATGGTCTTGAATGCGCTGCTCGATCCCTTGTGGCTAAACGGTCTTGAAATGGAACTGTTCATTCGGTCTTGAGACCAAATGGATGAGACCATTTGGTCAAGACTGTTTGGTGAGACTGATTGGTTGAAACCGAATGGTCAGACTGATTGGATGAAACTGTTTGGTCAGACCATTTGGTGAGACCGATTGGTTGAAACCGAATGGTCAGACTGAATGGATGAAACCGTTTGGTCAAACCGAATGGATGAAACCATTTGGTCAGATCGATTGGTCAGAACCAAGGGTGAGTGAAGGTGGCCCCCAGCTAATTGATCAACTTCATCAAGACCTGCATCAAATCAACATAAATTCGATTGAAATCATGATAATTGGACCAATTAAGTAATTTTGCACATTTTGTTATTTAGCAAATGAAATTGAATGTATTGGGTTGAATTTGTCCCAAAATGATAATTGAATTCCATGATGAATATGCATGCATCAAAATACCCTGAACTTAAATGTTGCTCGTCCTCGAGTAACACAAAATCTGAAACAGTCGCCAAATGAATACTTTCAATTCATGTGATTGCCTCATCTTCACATCACGATTGTTTTCTTTTCGCTCAGTATGACTCAACATCTCAACTTTCTGAGATCGTTGAACACATCTTACCATATGTTCGTTCCTAAGTTTGTTTTCCAATATCACTTCCTCCTCACTTTTTCCCACAACAAGCATGTCAAAGAGTTTTGTAAGAGTCCAGAGATACCCGCAGAACAACAAGTGTGCATCTGATCTGACACTGGTGTTTTTCATGATAGTGGGGGCATGCATTATGCCATTAGGTGGAAATGGAGTGAATGGTGGTATGGAAGGAAGAAGTAAATCTCTCCTCTATTTGACTTGAGATTTTCTTTTTATTTGCTTTGCAATTTCATTTATTGCATTTTTTGTGTGAATCTCTCCTCTATTTGACTCGAGATTGAATTTCTTTTTGTGTGCACTTTGGCATCTTTTTGTTTGCAAATCTCTCCTCTATTCGACTCGAGATTGCATTTTTTGTGGTACACCCCTATTAATTTGAGAGGGGTATGGAAGAAGGGGATATAGAGGAAGTGGCGTTCCACCCCAAACTTGGGGTTTGGCACTATTTTGGCTATTTTGTTCTTTTTGATGGATTGAGGGGTACGCAGATGATAGAAGAAGTGTAGAAGAGAGTTCAGATCAGAATGCAACTTGATTTACAATTCAGTGCACCAGGTTGTTCTCTTTATCAAACTCTACTCAAATAATGACTTGATGAGGGTCCGGTGGGGATTCCATGCTATTGTTCCACTAGTCAGTTAGGAAGCGTGATGTGTTTGATCCCTATCAGTTTGACAAACATTCGTCATTTTTACATAAGTATCATGATGTTAGGAATCATAAGCTTCATAAGATGATTTCAATCAAAAGGCTAGTTTTCAGAAGAAGGTCCTTCTGAGGGACTGCTTCGAATAATGAGGGCATAATGATTAAAAAATGCAAGATAATTAAAAAGGTAAAAAATTCATCCAGTATCCATTCAATTTCTTTGAAAAACTTTAAATATTTTGAAAATTTTATTTAAAAATTTTGGTCAAAAATGTGACGATGAAAACTTAAGTCTGATTTAGATGGGTGAAGTGGAAAGTAAGATACGTACCACCCACCCTCCACCCCGAACTTAGAAATGTGCTCGTCCCGAGCAAACTCTAAATCTGAGATGGAGGGGGAAGTTCATGCCATTTGGACCACTGGATGTGGTTGCATTCCAATCAGTGTGCATCCTCCATCTGAAAATCTCAAAAATGAAGATTAATCAGAACTCAAAATAGCATCTCGTGATGTGATTTTTATTTGGTGCAAAATTATCTAAAAAGTAAAAACAAAATTGAGAAAAATTTCTAATTCAAAGTTAAAATGAATTTTATTTATTGGGTTGCCTCCCGATAAGCGCCTTTGTTTTACGTCGATGGCTCGACATGATATCTTCAACTTCACAGTGGTTCCTTTGGATTGGAGAGATCTATTATTGCTTTGGTACTTATGTCAGCTGTGGTGAAATATCTTTTCAAACGTTGACCATTTGCCACGAATTCACCTGACTTTTCGCTCCATAAACAGAAAGCACCATGTGGGGAGATGCTTTTGACAATGTATGGTCCAGACCAGTGAGAGCGGAGTTTCCCTGGGAATAACTTCAACCTTGAGTTGAATGCCAGAACTTGGTCTCCCACTTGTATGTCTTTTCTTTTCAAATGACCGTCACGCCAAAGTTTGGTGTGTTCTTTGTAGATTTGTGCATTCTCATAAGTTGTCATCCTGAGTTCATCCAACTCTTGGAGTTGCAGAATCCTGGCTTGGCCTGCTTCTTTCATATCAAAATTTAGTTGTTTTATTGCCCACCATGCCTTGTGTTCTAGTTCGATTGGTAGGTGGCAAGCCTTTCTATATATTATTCGAAAATGTGTAGTCCCGAGGGGAGTTTTATAAGCAGTTCGATAGGTCCATAATGCGTCGTTGATTTTCACTTACCAATATTCTTTCCGATTGCGGCCTACAATTTTTTCCAGAATAGCCTTGAGTTGACAGTTAGAAACCTCTACCTGTCCACTTATTTGTGGATAGTAGGGCAAGGCTGCCTTGTGCGTTACACCATACTTTCTCAGTAACGCTTCAAAGCTTCTTTCTAGAAAATGTGACCCCCCGTCGAATATCACAGTTCGTGGTACTCCAAAATGGGGGAAGATAATATCTTTGAATAATTTGATGATGGGTTTGGAATCACTAGAGACGGTTGGTATGGCTTCAACCCATTTTGAGACGTAGTGTACCACCACCAGGATGTAAGAAAATCCATGAGAAGATGGGAATGGACCCATGTAGTCCAAACCCCAAACATCGAATATCTCTACTTCCTACCACATATTCAGTGGCATCTCATATCTCTTTGTTATATTGCCAGATCTTTGACATTTGTAACATGATAGGAAAAAGCCATGGGAATCTTTGGATATGGCTGGCCAAAAGAACCCACATTGCAAAAATTTTATAGCAGTTTTCTTCGAACTCATATGGCCTCCGACTGGGCCAGAGTGACAATGCTCTAGAATAGATTGAGCTTCTTCCGCAGTGATACATCATCTGTAAAGACCATCAACACATAGCTTAAAGAGATATGGCTCATCCCAGTGATATTGCTTCACATCATGTATGAATTTCTTCAGTGCATTCCCGGTGCATTGGGAATGAATAACCCCAGCAGCAAGGTAGTTCACATAATCTAAGTACCACAATGTGGCTTTCGAGACCTTCATTAGTTGGTCATCTGGAAGGGAATCATTAATCGAGATCTTCTCTATATCCACAGTGTGGATGCGAATGAGGTGGTTTGCTACCACATTCTCTGTACCCTTTTTATCTCGTATTTCTAGATCAAATTCTTATAGGAGGAGAATCCATCTTATTAACCTAGGTTTTGCATCTTTCTTTGCCAGAAGGTAATGAATGGTAGCGTGATCTGTGTAGATAATGACCTTTGAACCAATAAGGTAGGATATGAATTTGTCAAAAGCATACACAACTTCCAGAAGTTCTTTCTCAGTAGTAGCACAATTCCTCTGAGATTCATCGAGGGTCTTTGATGCATAATAGATCACATAATGTTTCTTTTCTATGCATTGGCCCAAGACAACACCCACATCATAATTGCTTGCATCACCCAGTCGAGAGCTCTGATGATGGGTGTAGTAGTAAGGGCATGTTTCAGTTTGTTGAAACTTTTAACACATTCTTCGTCAAAATTGAATTCAACATCCTTTAGTAACAAGTTTGTCATTGGCTTGGTTATCTTTGAAAAGTCATTTATAAACCATCTATAGAATCCTGCATGACCAAGGAATGCTCGAACTTCCTTTACATTGATAGGGATGGAGAGCTTGGATATCACTTCAATCTTGGCTTTATCTACTTCAATTCCTCGATTACTGACCCTATGGTCGAGGACAATGCCTTCCCTTACCATAAAGTGACACTTCTCCTAATTTAGCACGAGATGTGCTTCTTCACAACGTTTGAGAATGAGGGAGAGGTGTTTTAGACATGAGTCGAAAGAATCTCTGTATATAGAAAAATCATTCATGAAAACTTCCATAATTGTTTCGGTTAGACCGGTGAATATGGCAGCCATGCAACGCTGGAAAGTTGCAGGTGCAATACAGAGGCCGAACAACATTCTTCTAAATGCGTATGTTCCAAATGGGCAGGTGAAAGTGGTTTTCTCCTGGTCATATGGATGTATATGTATTTGATAGAATCCAGAGTAACCATCGAGGTAACAGAAGTATTCTTGATGAGCCAGCCGCTCTAATACTTGATCAAGAAAAGGCATTGGAAAATAATCTTTTCGAGTTGCCTTGTTTAACTTCCTATAATCAATGCACATCCTCCACCCTGTGACTATTCGAGTGGGGATGAGTTCATTGTTTTCATTTTGTATCACAGTTGTTCCACCTTTCTTCGAGACTACATGCACTGGGCTCACCCATGGTGAGTCCGATATTGGATAGATAATTCCAGCAGTGAGCACTTTAATCACTTCCCGACGGACTACTTCTTTCATATTAGGATTTAGCTTCCTTTGGTGTTCAATAGTCAGCTTGTGGTCTTCCATCATAGGAATCCTGTGCATACACAGTGCTTGACTAACCCCAGTGAGGTCACTCATCTTATATTCGATGGCTTTCTTTCTCTCCTTTAGTTCTTTCAGGAGTTTATCTTCTTGTTCAGTCGTTAGATCGGAATTTATAATAACTGGACAAACCTTGAGATCATCCAGAAACACGTACTTCTGTCCCTCGGGTAGGGGCTTCATTTATGGAGCTTGTGGCTTTTCACATGGTTCTTCAGTGATTCCTCAGCTTTGAGTTCCTCACAAGTGGCCTCAACATCTTCTTTTGCTGAGTCTAGGGATTCGATGCAATCCTTTACTTGTTTGTCAATAGGTTCATCAACTGATGGATGCGTTAGAGATACTTCTAATGGATCGTCTGATTCATGATTCTCTTGAGTCAGAAGTGACATATGCTCCATGCAATCAATCAGATAGACTTCTTCTTGCATACTTGATCTTCTCATGCTTTCAAAAAAATTAAATTCGAGAGTTTCCTTGCCTAATCTAAGCAGCAAGGTTCCTGCTTCAACGTCAATTAGAACTCTTGTAGTGGCAAGGAATGGACGTCCAAAGATGAGAGGATATCTGGCAACCTCTTTTATGTCCATGATGACAAAATCACACAGAACATAGGAATCTTTTTCTACCTTGACAGGTACATCCTCAATAATTCCTAACAGGCATTTTATCGAATTGTCTGTGAGTTGTATGGTCATGCCAGTTGGAATAAGTTTAGAAAACCCTAGCCTTTTGCAGAGGCTGAGTGGCATGATGGAGATGCTAGCACTAAGATCTTCCAGTCCTTTCTTGCATGAAGAATCGCCAATATGGCAGGAAATCCCAAAAGATCCTGGATCTTTCTGCTTCTTTGGCATCTTACTCTGAATGATATCCGAAGTGGTTTTAGCCAACTTGATTGTCTCATTTTCTTTAGTTATATATTTCCTGGTCAGGAGTGACTTTAAGTACTTTGTCCAAGATGGTATCTCAGCCAGCGCATCCAAAAAGGGTATATCAACATGAAGTTTCTTCATAGCTTCTTTAAACTTATTGAACCGAGTATCAAGCTTGGTTTGCCTTAAACGAGTAGGGAAAGGTATACAAGGCTTTTATACAGGGATATCAGGTTCTGGTGTTTCAGTTTCTTCATCGTTAGGTTTCTCCGGACTTCCCTTATCTGTCTTATCGGTGGTTACTGGTTATTCTGATTGAGACTCTGGTGTTGTTGAGTCTTGAATGATCACAAGCTCATCCTCATTTGTAATAACCACAGGTGGCTCGAAAGGAGGGTCAGAATAGTCCTTGCCTAACCTGGTTGTGATAGCCTTTAGTTGTTCTAGGTGCTTAGGATTATTCTCAGACTGGCCCGCAAATGCTCCAATAGGTGGCTTTATGCTAGCGGCAAGTTAAGCTAGCTGGGATTCAATAGCTTTCTGATGTGCTTGCTGGTTAGCTATCAAGGTTTGTTGGTTAGCTATCATATTCTACCGTGACTGTAACATCTTCTCAATGGTTGTCAATTTGTCATCCGGTGAGAGGGGAACAACTTGTTGTCCTTGAGGCTAATTAAGATTCTGGTACTGAGAACTATTTTGATAGTTATTGAAGTTCCTATTCTGAAAGTTTCCCATGAAATTTCCTTGATTTCCAAAATGCTGTTGTTGATTATGCTGGAATCTTGGTGGGCCTCGTGGTTGATTTTTTGAACTAAATTGACGTGAGTTTACTGCTCCTGAAGGATTTCCATATTGAAAACCAGGGTGGTTCCTGTTCTGACTCGGATTGTAATATCCTTGACCAGGGATGGTGTTGACAGCATTAAGATTTTCCATTTGACTATTATCTCCTTGTCCACATGTTTTGCTTAGAACAACATCGTAAAGAACATTGCATGTCAAGGTGGAATGATCGGTACTTTTGCATGCTTCACAGAACAGTGAGGCAGACTTAATATGTTCTTGTTGTTGAGGGGATGAACATCCTCTTCCAAATGCAGCAAGGGATGATTCAATATGGTCTTGCTTTGCAACTAAGAGTTTGAGGGTTTCAATGACAAACTTGAACTTGGGAGTAGCTTTAGCCATAGCTACTTTCAACACTCCTTTACCTATAGATCTACCCCAGTTTGCTTGATTTTCATCTCCAAGGGTGATGACTCTCCATGCGTTGTCATAACTTTAACACATGAAGTTTCCTCCAGATGAGGAATCTAAAAACCCTTTTATATCATCGTCCAAACCCCTATAGAAAATTTCGATGAGTTGATTCTTAGGAATTCCATGGTGTGGACACTTGCGTAGAAGCTCTTTGCATCTATCCCATGCTTCATCAAGAGTTTCTCCAAGGAGTTGGGTGAAATTTGTTATTCACCCTCTAATTTCATAGGTGAGAGATGGAGGGTAGAACTTTTCTAGAAACACATTTTGAAGTTGTTCCCAGGTGGTGATGGGTATTTCACTTTGCAATGAATTCTACCAACTTATGGCTCTATCAGCAAGGGAATATTTGAAGAGACGGAGTTGAATGGCATCATCAGATACTCCATTTTGCTTTGTCATAGCACATAGATCAATAAACCTCAAAAGATGCTCCTGACTATCCTCTCCTTGTTTGCCAAAGAAATGGTTATTTTGGAGCAATGTGATCCAATGTGCCCTAATCTCAAAATTGGCAGCATTGATGGGAGGAGGTTGTACTGGATGATGAACATTTGTAGCTTTCGGGATTGAGAATTCTCTAAGATCCTTTTGTAGTTTTGCTACTTGTACTGCTTGAATTTCTTCTTGAACCACAACTCTAGCTTCTTGCATGAATCTTTCTCTCTGTGCATTAAGGGCTTGAGCCATCCTTTGAGCTATCTCCTCTTCTTGAGCCATTCTTTCTTGGATCTCTCTATTTTGACGGTGGAAGGTTCTTTCAATCGCCAGATCAAAGCCGGCAGTGAGTCCGAGACTGTTCAGGCAGTGCATGCACTAATCCTTCTGAAGTACCTGAAAATAGAAGGATTTTGGAAATGAGATCCACAAAGTAGAGTCAAAATCAAGTAGATGATCGATTGTATCAAAAAGAAAAAAGCAAAATCCTAGATTAGTCTTAAAAGAACTAGATTTAACTAACTGATTCAGTTGTCCCCGGCAACAATGCCAGAATTTGATGTGGAATTTTATCGCACTAACAAACTCACTCGGGGGTGAAATCCCCAAGATTTTACCAAAACCAATGTGCAATAATACCAACCGCAAGAGGATGAGTCTTATCGCAGTATAGTTAAGGATCGAACACAAGGGACAACGTTTTTAATAATCCTTTTCAGTCTAGTCTAGTTCGAGTTAAGACTAATGTTTAAAATGATTGGTTGATTTGAGTTTGATTAAACTGATTTGCAAGAAAGTAAAAGCTGAATTAAAGTTGGATTCAGATCAATGATATGGAACCGCTGGGATGGTATCAGGTTTCACCACCACTACGCATACAAACACGTCTAAACATCAAACATCCATGCAAGATATAACCATCCAAGTAGAGCTGTTGCAAAACCCCCCATATGGGCGTTAGGTTCACGTAAGCATCACTTTAGGCATCAAATTTCTCATCACCATCTAGTTCATATACTGACATCTCCGGAGATACAACATCCAACTAAGGCTGTGGTCCTCCCTGAGGGATGTTTATACCACAGAAGCATCACCGTGGGTTATATGTCTCATCCCCTCACGGATCACACACTTACTCAAGGAATCCTATCAGAAGTTCTCGTCAAGGAGTCAACCACATTAATCGATAAGTAAGCAGGTGATCAATCAACAAGCAAACATTGACGATTAACAAAGAAGTTACAAAATCCAACTAAGGCAGTGAACCCCCTATACAGGTGTTAGGTGCACAGAAGCATCACCGTAGGCTAGATGGCTCGTCCCCTCACGGATCATACACTTACAACCTCAAGGAATCCCATTCTATTTCTAGTTTGGGAGTCGACTTGTTAAATGACATTCTATCCTACATATAGAGGTTCTCACAACATAGGAAGAATAAAGATGTAAGCAAGCAAGTAACCAAACTGCGAACATTAACAACAACGATATGAAAAGTTATATACATTGCCATGGAATGCTTAACAAAAGAAAATGATTGCATGGGCAGAGGGGATAGTCCCCGCACCCCAGTGAAAAGGAACTACTTGCTCATGATGTGAGAAACAAGAAGAATAAGAGAGAGAGAGAGAAATCTACCATGAGCACGGTGCAGAAGGTAGTCACAACTCGGTGAAGATGATGCAATCTTCTACGTCATGTCGGAGCAGATCTAGACGTGAAACGGGAGATGCCAAGATAGACCAGACACTCTCTCTCGCTCTGTCTTCGTTCTCTTCTCGGTCTCCTTGATTGCAACACGGGCAGTAGGTGGAGTGAAATTGGCGTGGATGGAGTTGGATCTGGATCAGACCTGTGTACAGGCAGCCTGTCGGCATCCCGGAACCGATGCCCCTAAATGAGGACCCTACTGGTCCTATTTATAGGCACAGATCTGGCTCTCATACTTTTGGTGTGAGTCCAAATGGTCTTGTGGCTTTGGCATCAAACAGTTTGATAAATATCTCATTTAAACCGTTTCATTGTAAACACTTTATCAAACGGTTTGGTGATCATACGGTTTGGTACAAACTGACCAAACGGTCTTGGATAGCTGAGTAGAAACGGTCTTGACCAATACATCTTTAAACAGCCTGCATGCTTAAACAGTCTTCACAATGCTTTGAATTTTTTATACGGTCTTGACAGTATACTTTCCAAACGGTTTGCATTATGCTCTCCTCCAATCAGTCTGGCATATATATTCCTCCATACTATCTTCATTGCTGGCATGCAAATGGCTTGTAAACCATTTAATTATCAAATAGTTTCATGTGCAAATGGTCTTCATTGCTGCATGTCCATACGGTCTTCACGTTGCACTTTGGCAAACGGTCTGCTTATTTGCCTTTTCCATTCGGTCTTCACCCAAGTAACCAAACAGTCTGTAGCTCTGATGGGCAATCAGTTTTGTGATCATCCTATCGGTCTCGCACTGGTCTGGTTGATCAAACGATCAGCAACATCAAACGGTTTGAGACCATTTGGTTGGTGGTGGCGTGGGCAGAGTAGCAAGGTGCTTTGGTGCGGCACGACTACTGGATGGAGAAGGCAACGGAGGCGTTGATGCTGCTGCTGGTGTTTCTGGCACTGAGGAAGGTAGAAAGGGCGCCCGACCTGGTTGTTGTAGGTGGGAAATAGAGGGAAGAGAGGTGCTGGCGTTGGCAGAGGTGTGGTGGCTGGGTTGCTCCACTGAGCTCCAGGTGCTGCGGTCGTGGGGGTGCGGTGACTGTCGATGCTGTAACTTGTAGGGTTTGTAGGCAGGAAACAGAGGGAAGAGAGGTGGGAGGTAGGGGATGACACGCACGGCCATGTTGAGACAACACAGTCATGGTGAGGCTGCTGCCTCACGGCCGTGCTGCCTCACACGGGTGTGGCGGGTGAAGACTTGGGCTCTGATGGTGGTGCACCACGGCCGTGGCATGACAACACGGTCGTGGCCGGGTGAGAAGGTTCAGGCGCTAAGGATGGTCCACCGTGGTCTGGCTTCACCACATGGTCGTGGTGAAGACAAAAGAACATGGCCGTGGCCATTGAAAACGGCCGTGGTAAGGACTCTTCTTCATGGTCTTGAATTCATGCGGACGTCCAAACGGTCTAGCGGACATGCTGCTGCAAACAGTCTTGAATGCGCTGCTCGATCCCTCACGACTAAATGGTCTTGAAATGGAACTGTTCATTTGGTCTTGAGACTGAATGGATGAGACTATTTGGTCAAGACCATTTGGTGAGACCGATTGGTTGAAACCGAATGGTCAGACCGATTGGATGAAACCATTTGGTGAGACCGTTTGGTGAGACCGATTGGTTGAAACCGAATGGTCAGACTGAATGGATGAAACTATTTGGTCAGACTGAATGGATGAAACTGTTTGGTCAGATCGATTGGTCAGAACCAAGGGTGAGTGAAGGTGGGCCCCAGCTGATTGTTCAACTTCATCAAGACCTGCATCAAATCAACATAAATCTGATTAAAATCATGATAATTGGACCAATTAAGTAATTTTGCACATTTTGTTATTTAGCAAATGAAATTGAATGTATTGAGTTGAATTTGTCCCAAAATGATAATTGAATTCCATGATAAATATGCATTCATCGGGTACTACCGAGTCTGCTGATTTGGAAAATCTGAAGATAGCAATCTAATCCAACAGCTGGCGTTATTTCATACCGTAACTGACTCCTATGACCTAAGGGGAGTTCGTCCAGACGTGAGGAGGCAGCCGTTTTCCATTGTATGACACCAGAGAGAGAGGAGAGAAGAGAAAGGAATTGAAGGCTTCACCCAGGATGATCCGAGCACCTCCAGAAGGCAAATTGGCAGTCGAAAGAAAGCTGATTACACGCACAACATAGGGGATCATCCGGAACAGCTATTCATCATGGGTTACTTAGTTTTTCTAATGTTTCCCACATTTTTCTCTTTCTCTACCATGTATTTGTCAATGAAAACCATGTGGGGTTAAACCCCTTGATTCCTTAGGACCCGAGAGTAGCCTGGATATCCATTGTATCTGATTTCCATGCAGTAATATCATCTTTGTCCCTATTTTCTGGATATAAATCTATGAAGTTGCTTTTTTCTGTTTATGCCTGATCAACATAGATAGATTATTAGACTCTTAATCATTTCGGGAGAGAGGTTAAGGGTTGTAAAGCATAGATTTACCCATTTATTGCATCCCTTGGGAAAGGTGAACAATAAGTGGGAGGAGAAACCCCAGAGTTTAATAATAAATCTCCTAACTAATTAACCAATTTCTATGAAAATGGGGTTGGCATTAGAATAGGTAGTGAACTATGCTATAGTAGTGGGTAGTTCTGACTACATACTCTTTATCTAGGGATAGGGGTTATAGATATTGGTGTATGGAATGAGTTGCGTTGTTATCTGTGGTGAAACCATAACCCTAAGGAATTCCCAAAATCTGAGTAATTTAAGTGTTAAGTTTGTTTCATTCTATTTTTGTTTCTATGTAATCAAACTAATTCAATTTCACCGGCCTAGCTGATTAGACCATAGTTAGTAGTAGTCTTCTGGAGAATGTTCCCTATGTTTGACTCAAGACTCAAATATGCCTATATTACTTCGATACATTCACTTGCGTATAACACATGGTAACATGTGTCAGGAGTGCCTTGTTATGCTTTGGTTTGAGGAGGAGAGAGAAGGTGATATGTTGAGTGTTGTTTCTAGGGTTTGCTTGATGCCCTAGCTCTGTGTTGACTTTTGTGTTGACCGTTTGATGTTCTTACTTTTCCTTTAAACATCCTTAGTTTTCCTTGATGATACTCTATGGTCGAATGAGCCTTTGAGTGTGATATGGAGTCCCTTCAGTTGCATGGACTCTCACCCTCTCTTTGGTCGCTTGACCTAGGGTTTCATGTGGTCGCTTGGTTCTCTACGACCATGAACCCTTGAGTTCGCTTGGTTTCCTTTGACCTATGCTCCTTTATAACTATGTGTGGTCACTAACTTTCTTTGGTTTTCACGATCTATCTTACATTCATGGTTTTAGTGGGTGCATGTTGGTTCTTTGGTGGACATGTGGCACTTATGTGCATGACACCTCAACCCTTCCATCTCTCTCATGATCCTAAGTGTATAACCTCTCTCCTACACATGCAAATATCTCTTTTAGCCTTCCTCCTTCTCTCTTCCATCTTGTTCTTGACCCTAGTGTGCTTGGTGGTGAGGGAGAGCTCATACTTGGTGTTTGGTGGCCGATATCCCTTGCATGTGTTGATCCAAGCTTGGAGAAGCTCTTACTTGGTGATCTTTAGTGGTTCCTTGATCTTTGGTAAGTTATTCCACCTCTTGATTTCATTTTCTTGCAAAACCCTATCTTCTTTTCTTGTCTTGGCTGAATCCATGGTTTTCCATGGTGGTCTTTTGAGAGACTTCTCTCCATAGAGGTCAAATCCATGGTTCTCCATGGTAGTACTTGAGTGAGATGTAGATCTTCTCCCTTTCTCTCCATTTCGTATTCTTTTCGGCCTTGAGGTTTTGGGTTCTCTTTCTTTCCCTTTAACCTAGGGTTTTCTCTTCTCTTTTGAGGTGGTGACTAGCTTGGTCGTGGAAGAGATCAAAGCTAGGTTTCTCTCTTGATTTTGGATCTTTGCTTGGACGTGGTGCAATCATCATCTAAGGTGGCTTTTCCCTCTTCTATTATTTGCATCTTAATCTTACACACGACATGTTCTAAAACATGATATCTTATTGTTGATAATGTGACCTTGATTAGAGATGTGATTCTATGATGATTTTGCATGAAATAGTGATCTTTATCTATACCCTAATTCACCTATCGAAAATCTAAGTGTTGGAGGGGATGATGGTTTGGTATGCAATTTAACTATTATTTGCATCTTAATCTTACATACAACATGTTCTAAAACGTGATATCTTGCGGTTGATAATGTTACCTTCATTAGAGATGTGATTCTATGATGATTTTGCACGAAATAGTGATCTTTATCTAAACCCTAATTCACCTACTAAAAATCTAAGTGTTGGAGGGGATGATGGTTTGACATGGAATTTAATGTTGGTTTTTGTCATCTTGGTTCATGGTTTAGTTACCTTGTATAAGGTGGAGTTTTGGTTATGTTTTCATGTGCTTGATCCCAATTTTTCATTTACCATATCATGGTTATGATGTTGGACATGTGGAATGCTCGATTGTAGGGTTTTGAGCATGATCCTTGCCCTAATGAGATCCTTCCATATAGTTTTGTTTCCAAGATGTTAATCTCTATTTTGGTAATGTTTCTTTCTCTCTAAAACATTCTCCATGTTGTGTATCATGTTGATGAAGCCTTGGTTAAAGTTTGGTCAAATGAAATGATTCTTATGGACTTGGTTGTACACACGCTGGATTCTATTCGGTCGCACAGATTTGGATTTTCTTTGACCATTTAGATTTTGTGATTCTCCTTCAGTTAGATAGATTGGAAATTTCCCTTTGAATATTTGATTATATGATTCCCTTTGATTGATATGTATATGTGGTGGTCTCTAGGGTTGCTTGGATTGATGGTTCAATTTGACCTAGGGTTTCTATTCGATCATGGTAGAATTGGTTCGTCTTTGGTTGCTTGAATGTGTGATTCTCTTTGACCACTGATATGAAGGGGAGTCTTCTTCAACCACTTGGATGGACTATGGTCTTTGACGATAGTAATGTTTATTTGACCATGATAAAGTTCTATTCGACCATAATGTATATCTCTCTCTTTTCGATCGCATGGTTGGTGACTTGATGCCTTAGTCAACTAATGAAGGGGTATGGCATGTGTTGATAATACCAGTTGCCTTGATGATAGTAGTTGACCCACATATTCTAAGGATGTGGGAAGGTGAGATACCTAGGGTTTGTTAATAATGTTGGAATGTAAAACCCCAATTATGTATACAAATGAACCCTAACCCTAATACTAGGGCATGATATGCTTGTTGAGTTCATTAGATGCATGGCATGTGATTATTTTTCTCTCTCTCCTACTTGTGTGATTTTAACCATGCAGGTTGAATGAATATCATAGCTTGTGTATGATATTATGGTTGTAAGACCCCTGACCTTTGTCTTGGATTAACCCTATTTGTTTTTCTTAATTAAGTGCTTAGAACCTTTCTCTAATCCTTTGAGATATTTTTAGAGCTTGTGGAGAGCTTAAGTCTCCAATTTGAGCTTGTTTGGATGATATTTGTGCTTCAAGTGCTTGTTTTGGGTCAAATTACAGTTTACCCATTTGAGAGGGTTATATTGCAATTTGCCACACCTAGTTTGTTACTTACCTTTCTTGGATTCATCGTGTGATTCTTTGGGGCGCTTTAGTTGAGCCTTATATGAGTGGTGACACCCCTAGAGGTGATTAGGGTTTCTAGGGTTTGCTTGGTGCCGACCATGTGTCCATGGTTGAGTGTAGTGACCCTTGTCTCGACCTTGTGGTGTGATTTGGGGTGTGTCTTGAACGAGACATCTTCCTTAGGTGGTTTTGTCTCGACCATGATGGTCTTGGAGTGGTTGGGTCGAGATAGTTGTCTTCTTGTGGAGTGTCTCGACCTTGAGTGTCTTGGTGACCTTTTGTCTCGACCAGGATGTATATGATGCTCTTGTTTCAACCTCCTTGAGGCATTGCAACCGAAACCAAGGTGGTGGTGACCCAAGTTGTTGGTACCCCACCTAGGTTGTATCACCATCTCCTTCATGCATGCATATAGTGGTTGCATGTGTGTTTCTTGGGTGGACAAGTGTCCCTTTGGATCCCTGTGATGTTGACACCTCATCTCCACCCTTGTTCTCTCCTCCTCAAGTATATAAACCCTCCTCTCTCCATGCAAGTGACCCTTTTTGATACTCTTCCTTCTTGTTCCTTGCTTGCTCGTCCTTGGAGACTTGAGGAGCTAGAAGGACTGATCCTTAGAGCTTTTGTGACCGAGATCCCTTGCATGTGGTGACTTTTGGTCATCTTCAACTTTGGTAAGTATTTGCCTTTCTTTGGTGATGTTTTCCTTTGATATTCTACCCCATCTTCTTCTCTTTTATTGGATATAGACTATGGACTATCCATGGTGGTCGTTTTGGAGAGAAACTCATCATCACAAGGGTCATAGACCATGTTTTGACAAGGTGGTACCCAAGTGAGAGGAAATTTTTTCTCTCTTTCTCCCTTCTTTTGGTTCGGCATAGGGTTTCTTGCCCTCTTTTCTTGAGCTATCTTTGACCTTGGTATCTTCTTCTCCTTCAGATGATCTTATGGTTAAAAGTGGAGCTTTTGGTGGAGCTTCATCACCCTTGGTGATCATGTGCTTGGAGCTTGTGATCCTTGTAGTTGATCTTCCTTAAGGTGGGTTATATAACACTCTACCCTCTCTATCATTACTCTTTTCATGATATTCATGTTGTTGTTTATCTCTGTAAAACATGCCTTTAACATTCTACTAGATAATACCATGCTCTAGAGCTTGAATGATAGTGGTTATCATGCTTGGGTTGCTTAGAATCCAAAACCCTAATGTAAGGTACCTGATTTTAGAGATGGTTGTGAAATAGTGATTTTCTTCCTATATTTTGACCTTGGTTTTGATCACATGCATGAAGTTCATGTTCCTTGATGTATCATGGAGTTTAAGTCTATTCTCGAGGTGTTGAATGTGGGTTTTTCTCTCTTTCATGAGGTTCTTCCATGGTGATTTCATGACACATTTTCAGGGTTTTTGGTGACCGATTATGGTATGAAGGTTTCCTCCTTAAATACGATGATTTTCCTTGATGAAATATTCTATTTTGGCCATGGAATACTTATGTTTTGATCTTGATTTATCTATATTTTTATGGTGGTATCTTGCCTTGGTGGTTGCTACACCATGTTTTTTCTTGGCTTGAGACACTTTGTGGTGATGGTCGAGACATTGCTTTGTTTTGATCAAGACAAGTGTTTTAGTTTCGGTAGAGACACATGTCCTTGAGTAGGTCGAGACACCTACTTCTATTGCGGTCGAGACACCTTGCATAAAGGTTGTTGAGACACTTTGCTTGAGGGTGGTCGAGACACTTGTTTCATGAGTGGTCGAGACACTTATATAATGGATGGTCGAGATACATACATGAACATATATTCAACACATGTGTATGAGTAAGTAAGTAATGGTTCATGTATATTGTTGCTTGAATGAGTTTTTGGTTAACCCTAATCATGTTTCCTAACTCTAATATGTTCCAAGAAAGCGGGAGATGGTGTACCTAGGGTTTGGTGATTGAATGTAACTATAAAACCCTAACTGGCTATGTATGGAACCCTAACCCTAATTTGGGGATTAATGATGTATTCATTTCTCTCTCCTAAGGTGGTTATCATATTCTCTCTCTCTTGTTTATGAAACCCTAACCTTGTATGTTAAATGGATGTCATGGTTTGTGTATGTTGTGGTGATAATTATATGATGCAGGGTGATGTCTATAAGCCTTGATGAGATATGATGAAATCATATTGATGTCATGGGTCCTATGACATGGTGAAGGCTTGACGCTTATTGTGAGGTGACATCCTCTAGTGATAAGATTGAGGGATTGGTATCCCACTATGATGTGACATTGTTGTTGGCTTTGTGAATGGTAGTGCTACAAGTATCATGTGGTGATGATGTGACTAGTTGACACCTTATGTGTTTATTTCTTCTGAAGTTGCACTATTCCCTTATCTTTGTATAATTTGTTTTGGATTTGTACATTGTAACTTGATTGATGTTAAAAGACACTTAATTAGTATAATTAATAAAGTAAAACCCTAATCATGTAGGTGCCCTGTGCCATAGATCCATTCCAGTGTCAGTCTTAGTGTTGGATGGTGAAATGAGTTATTTCTATGGGAAACTTGGAGCACATATTTTTGAATATGCGGGGATGCAAGTCGAATATCTCCTTGCATCCAGAATTACAGGTTGTGTGAGATGGCCATGCGTGAGCTGATCTCCTTATGATATGTGATAGGCAACAGTCTAACTGCATGTGATGCCTCATCTTAGAATGGCCATGCATGAGCTTGTTCTTCTAGCATTGTACTTGTACCAAGGTGGGCTAGGAATTGCTATATGTAGATGACCATGCGTGTGACGATCCTTCAGCTTGGCTATAAGTTGTTGTTGCAGTTGACTGATATGTCTCTGTGGTGTTTTCTCTTATGCTGACAAGGAGGTGTTGGGGAGGTCATGCATTCTGACTCTTCCATTGACCTTGTATGGCACCAATTTTGACTTAGAAGTGGTCAGTTGGATTTGGGTTTCATGACTGAAATCCTTAGGGCAACAATAAAAGAAGTAATACAACGGTGTAGTATATTTTGCTTAGTTTCAAATGCGAATAACATTGGATGATCCCTTTGCCTTATCTTTGTATCAATTTCTTGAATTATAAGGCGGTAAGAGAAATTAGATGTCATACATGTTCTTCATATTCCTTCATAGAATATAAATTATTCTTCTTCTCAGTGATAACTGCTTAGTTTCCTAATATGCTTTATCTATTGGATACATATTGTTTAGTTGAATTTGCTCGACCTACTAAGTATTTTATCTACTTGGTTAGTTATATGTGCTTTAATAGACATTGGCAAAGAGTTATATCTCTCACTGGGATATTTGGTCTCACCCCGTAGGTTTTCACATCTTTTAGGTGGTCGCGCACAAAGAGGTAGAGATCATGTAGGTGAGGAAGAGCAACAAAAAGAGCAGTAGCTGATAAGGTTGGATGTGCTTCTAGTCTTTTGGTGATAGAGTCCTACATTGCGGTGTTGCAACCCTATTTTAGGGCTCAATCTTGTTCCATTTTGTACTTTATTCACATCTAAACATAGTAGAATGCAAGTTCAATCCCCCAATATGAGTATTACTATCAAATGCACTTATGGACATTCTTTGCATTATTTTTAGGTACTTGGACCATGCTTTGGATGGATGAGAGAGGAGGAAGGGTTTCTAGGGTTCCTCCGCTCATGGAGGGGGTCCAAAGAAGGCCCCAAAGCTCCATCAACCTACCCCTAATGGTTAAGATTCAACATCAAAGAAAGAAGTCCATTGATGATGAAGATTGAAGTCAATTTATCCACTAAAGACCCCATCACAGTCGTGGGCATCCACCACGGTCATTTGAATTATGTTCAAGAATCAACAGGGAAGTCAACATTTTTTCACTAAATGCACCACGGCTGTGGCCGTCAGCACAGTTGTGGCCCATTGAAGACACCATAGCCGTGGCCATCAACATGGCCATGGCCAGCAGAAGACATCACGACCATGGCCTCTCGTAACGACCATTGGAATTATGCACCAAGTCTCCCAAAATCCATAGGGAAGCGACCCATTTGGTGCTTGGATGACCACAATCATGGCCACTCACCACGACCGTGGCTCTTAAAGACCACCTCACCCGCTGCACTCCCCACGCCCATGACCTCCTCCGCCAAGATGGCCTTGGTACCTCACCACTACCGTGGGACCTCTTACCCAACATGACTGTGGCACCCCGCCACGGTCGTGGCCACCATCTATACTTAGCCTTTCCACTCCCTTTCACACCTTGGCCGTGTCCACACCCATGACCGTTCCATGCTACCCCCACCATGGCTGTGGAACATCAACACAATCACGGTGACTAACTAATCCTACCCATTTTCTACACTACTTTTCCTATTCTACCCCTACTTACCCTAGTGCTTCCCCATCACCTATATATACATAGGTGGCGGATGGAGCACGAAGGTTACACTCCCTAGCTGCCATTACTCCTCTCCACCCACTCCTTGAGCATTCATTGCACTTCCCTTGCATTTATGCTCTCCATCCACCATTTCCACCTTAGAAACCTAGATTTCTAGGTTTTCTTCAATAATAACCCATATTCTCATGCCCATTTGCACCATTGAAGGAGAGAGGTCATCCCCAAGCTTCTAGGAGGTGAAGAAGGAAGATTTACTTCAAGATTCATGGATTTCTATCCCCCTCTTCTCCTTTATTTTTCCATTTCTTTGATTATGTCTACCTAAGCCTCTAGTGGTGGGCTGTTTGGGGGTAAAAATGTGATTTTTATACCATGTTGGGGGAAAATAACTTGTAATGAACATGATTTCTATCTATGATGATTACCTCTTGCTTCTATATCATTTCCTATTTTATTGCATGTGATTTATGCTTTTAACATGGATTTCTTGCTATGAGATGTTTAATATCCTCGGATTTTCTAAAACTTTATCTAATGTGTGACGTCTAAATTGAAACCCTCACCTCAGCGAGAATCCCAATTTAAACACCCCACACTAGGCTAAGAAATAGAAAATCTAATGAGTCAGAAGGACAACAACAGTAGCACTTGTATATGAACAATAATAAAAGCATACAACACATGTTCACCATTCAACATATAATTACATAATGAATTGTTACAACATTTTATATTACATATTGAAAGGTAAACTTTTACATATACATGTAATACCACTAAACAATAGGATCTTAAAACAACAGGTCTACATGTACATTAGCTACCTATACAACTCTCAACTATCCTATTTCTTCAAGATCAAATGTCTACAAACTTAAACAAAATATTACATGTGGTACACGTCAGCACAATATTCAAGAATATTGTACTGAGTATGCCTACACGTCTTTTTATATACATCTCATCATATCTTGGCAATAAGATAAAACTAATACTTGGCAGGTATAAAGAAATATAAGAAAAAACATATACTTGCACAAAGATGTTTATTAACAAAAGAGAACACATATTTTAAGCACAATTTCCATCATATATCTTGTACATCTTCCACCAAAGGGATATATGCTTTTAGGTCTTATGATCTCCTACCAAAGAGTCAGATCATGTATACAATGTGATCTCCTACCAAAGAGTTAGATCACCTCAATGCACTGTACTACCAAAGAGTTTAGTGCTATCATATGATGGATCAGATATATTATGTTTCATGTGTTCATAACCATAAGTATGGAAAGCTCAAGCAACATTGGTTACAATAACAATCATTTCATCCAATATCATATGCCAAGTATTTTACTACACATATAACATAAGCATATTATATAATAAGCCAAGTAAGAGGAAATGGTGTACCTTGATCAAGAGACATTCTAACCCATATTCCTAATGTCATCTATATCTTGGTCAACCCCTGATTAAGACAAGACCACATACTATCATCAGATTATCATCATATTAACCCTAGTTATGTCCATTTTAGGTTTTTCTTACTCATTTGGATATGTGCACCATTACTTGAATTCTTGCCTTAGAATTATCTTATATATATCATTTTCTAGGTTATGGTTCATTATCTGAACATTAGGTTTCATATCCTTTTTGTGCACATATTAACCCTAGTTTATATACATTATTCAAATTAGGGTTACAACACATGCATTAAGGGTCATCTTCATATAACATGAATTCTATGCATCATCATGATCTCATAATTAAAACTGAGGTTCCATATATTGATATGAGCTTACTCTATAAATTTCATCATTTATTGAGCATATATGTATTTATCGCATATAAATGAGGGTTATTAGCCCTAAATAGACATTATAAGAAAATTACATGATTATGTATCATAACATGATCATATCTGATGTCACATGGATTCTAAAACACATTTAAGAGTTACTGATGCATTTTTGTAATTTTATGTCTTCATTTGATATTTATTATCCATTAAACAAGTATATAGCATCTTACATGATATCACTACTATTAGTGCATCAAAAGCCTGATATTATCCTTCTATTGTGTTCTACTAATTTTTCTAAGAATAAAGATACCTTGTTTGTATTTTTCTAATAATCAGGCTATTTTCTATGATTTATACAAGGTCTGAGTGTTTATTGAGATTTTTACCTTTTTGGGCCAATAGAGTGTCGCCACGTGGCCATATTGGGGCGCAGATCCTTTGCTTGTGGTCTGTTGCGAGCTAAGTGGTTCTCCACTAGTCTGGCTGGGTTTAGGGTTAAACCCTAGTTTGTCTTGGTTTGGGCAGTCGAACCCGTTCTGCCCTTCTTTTTCTTCTCTCATGCTCGCGAGTCCACGATCCATGTCCACTCTGTCTTCTCTACTACGTGTGGGTGCAGTCGCACGGTGGATCTCCAGTGAGAGATCTACCTCCAACACTTTCTTCTCATCATGACTTGATAAGCACAAGAGGTTTGTTGGACCCTCTAAGGTAGCGCCGGCCACCCTGGTTAGACCGCGGAGGCCACGACCCACAGAGCCATGAGCTCGTCGGCACCAGCCATAACTGCGGCGGAAGGGAAAGGGGGAAACCTCCCTTGTGCTTTGAAAATCCATAAAAGCTCCTAGAAAGAACCTCTAGACCTTCAGGTTCTCACAACACCACTCAAAGCATGTCGAGAAGGTCACATGGACCACCCCCGAGCTCCGACTTCAATTCCGACCAAGATCCACCTCGTCGATCATGGAAAACTATGAGATCTGGGCTTGAAACATTGGAATTCGACTCCCATATCATTCTTCTTTCTTTTCCTTTACTAATCTTCCTCTGGTCACCCCTCTACCTTCATCTCCTACTTTTGTGCTATGCTGTGGTAGGCGGTGGAGATATGGGGACAAGAAGGAGATGGTTTTCACTTGTTTTGTGGCTTTGTGTCTCAAATGATGGGTCATTATGTAGAACTCATAGATTCAAAGCTAACTGCTCATTCAAAAGTTGCCATCCCCCCATGACCCATCTCCAAGATGAGAACCACGTCACAACGACTAGCCACCCATTACTGTCCTCTAACCGCAAGGTAGGGGACAAAATCCTGGACGTCAATTCTCATCCAAAGGCTGAGAACAACTCCTTCACTTAGCAAATCTGTGGCACTAACTTTTCAAAGGCCTCAGCCACTAGATTTGAGATCCAAGGTCAAAACGTGACCATGCAGACCCAACCCAAACCAACGACGCGTCACACATGCTAAAGATTAGAACTTTGGTCCATAAATCATCAAATATACACATTATTTTCCAAATTTCAAACCTCAATAACTCTCTATAGGATGCTCTAATTGTCACCAAATTTTAACCATAGCTTTTCTACCCCTCAAACTACATTCTATTCAATTTTGATGATAACGCTCAGCTATTTGACTAGTCAACTAAATTACTCAAAAGACATTAAACATAGGGATCTTAATCATGATATAAACATCAATCACCACACAAACTTTGCCAAAAACTTGGAACTTTCAAAACAACTCAACATGCATGAAATCACTTGTGTCATTAGGTATCCAAATACTTCAAAAGTTCACTCCATCACATCCTACACACCTTCGAGAAATTTTGTCCTCGAAATTAAGCCAAAAACCATGTTATCACATCATATACAACTTAAAAGATATTTCATCCTCAAAATTAAACCATCCTCTTACTTCAAGGAACTTCATTAATTTATAGGGTGCCACCACTCTAGGTGCAACATATCCAAAAGAAAAATCTCTAGAACTATATCCAAACCACTATTAGGATGTTTTAAAACATCTAGTGTGAAACACTCCTTCATAAAAGATTGAAACAAGGGTTTAGAAACTCTGGTTATGTCATGACATATCTCGTATGTTAGGGTTTCATCCTTATCTTTTACCATGCATTAGGGTTCCCACATCATATTATGATGTTCTAAAGGAGTTAATTGAAGTTAGCCCATATGTTAGGTGTCATCACCATTTTATTGAGCAAATTGTTAGAACATGTTCAACATTAACATATGCCTTTTAGGAGGGAGTTAACTAAATTTAACCCACTTTATCCATCTAGATCATATCAAGGCATCATAATATTTATGTTGTGCTAACTGTCAAACTATATTTTTCATCTTTATTAAGCACTAAGATTAACACCTCATGTAATTTGATTCATTCATATGATCTTATTTCATTGCTCATAATAAATTACAACATTTACTAGTGATTTTGTTACAAGATTAACCAACAATAACACATTATCATCATTATTCATGTATATGGTTAACCATTTACAAATTAATCTCTATTAAACCATGTATAGGTTTCCATCAAATTATGTCTATATATCACGTTTCAAGATTAGATCACATCCTTATATATATATATCACAGTTGTGCTAAACTAACTTATGTGAGTGACTTGTTAAACATATATCAAAACTTTATCTAGTACAACTAAGGTTATCCTGACCCATATCATAAGGGTAGTTCCATGATCAATATCTCTGAGCTAACTCAACTTTATGAGTATCACATATGCATATACTTTATCTTCCCTCTCTTAGTATTGGGTCCTCGGATTACCTCATTGGCACTAGCGATAGCTTTACAAGCTCTAGCCACATAAACACCAACCAAAACATGATATGACATTCTCATCATAGATCTCTAACCCTGACATACTATATATTATCTCTCTCCTACATGTACACCACTAGAGTCCTAGAAGGAACCACCAACTCGAGCATGAGGCTTCATAGAAACTAAACATATTTTCCTTCTCCAGGGTCTTGAGACTCTCTAACCCTCACCCAGATGGTAGGTTCTCATATTTCCTTGTTCACATATGGTAACCAACCTCTCTCTGACTCTAGGGTTTGGTCCTCCCAAGGACATCTGGGGTTCAACAGATCTATAGGAATCATGCATAAAGTGACTCAAGTTAATCATTTAGGAGTATTCTAGTTTAGAACATATCACATCACATATTTCTCATCATTCTCATATCTTGGAGTTTAGGTTCTCTAACCTTCTCCCTGTGGGTCTCACTCTCTCTGGAGTTAACCCTATAACTAGTCCCAACACTAGAGGTCCTCCTTTGTAAAAGAGATTGAGGCTCATACTGACTCACAACCTTGTCTTAACTTAACTTATCTTAACTTAGAAAAACACACATACTTGCATCATCAAAACTTATTTCAAATCCTCAAAATTGAACCTTAATCCTTAAAGATATCACCAATCATCATAAACTATCTTATATCATCTATATAAGACCTACATCATATCATCAAAACTTATTTCATCTATTCCATCTATCATATATTCCAATAAGGATCTAGACATCTAATCAAAAACTACTCTCTCTTCTAGACTGATGTCATTCACTTTCACTTAGGTTGCATGACCACATCTTACTCGTAGATGTGTGGGGACACATTTTTTTTAATACGTATATATAATAAAATATTATATAGTTTTTCTCCAATAAAACATGCGTCAAAGAAACTATCAAGGTTCGATCCTATTGGAATCAAAAATCAAATCCACAAAATGAGTGTCCCACACATAGTAGAGAGTACAGTGTCATGAAAAGTAGTGAAGAAGGTGAGAACATGGTGTAGACTAGTGTATATACTCTAGACAACGAGCGCCATATGTCTAGGGTTTCTCTTCCCTTGATGTACGTCATTTCCAAATAATGCAACGTCCCATACCGCTTGACTATAAGGAAAGAATGACATCTAAGGACTTTCTATACAACAAGCACCAGTCTAGACTCAGTTCTCGGACATCTAGGTGCTAACCTAGAGGCTATGTCATATCTAGTCTATAAAAGATGACTAATCTAACCCTAAAGATTATTAAGTTCAAGGTTCTTTTAATTTTGAGTTGCATACTGAGAAAATGTCAGGCTTTGCTATTGTTATGCTCTGATACCACATGTGACGTCCCCAAATTTTCTAAAACTTAATATAATGTGTGACGTCCAAATTGAAACCCTCACCTCAGCGAGAATCCCAATTTAAACACCCCACACTAGGCTAAGAAGAAGAAAATCTAGGGAGTCAGAAGGACAATAACAATAGCACATATACATGAACAATAATAAAACCATACAACACATGTTCACCATTCAACATATAATTACATAATGAATTGTTACAACATTTAATATTAAATATTGAAAGGTAAACCTTTACATATACATGTACTACCACTAAGCAACATGATCTTAAGACAACAGGTTCACCTGTACATCAACTCGCTATACAACCCTCAACTATCCCATTTCTTCAAGGTCATATGTCCACAAACCTAAACAAAAGATTACATGTGGTACACATCAGCACAATATTCAAGAATATTGTACTGAGTACGCCTACATGTCTTTTTATATACCTCTCATCATATCTTGGAAATAAAATAAAACTAATACTTGGCATGTATAAAGAAATATAAGAAAAAACATATAATTTCATAAAGATGTTTATTAACAAAAGAGAACACATATTTTAAGCACAATTTCCATCATATATCTTGTACATATGCCACCAAAGGGATAGATTCTTTTAGGCCTTATGATATCCTACCAAAGAGTTAGATCATGTATACAATGTGATCTCCTACCAAAGAGTTAGATCACCTCAATGCACTGTACTACCAAAGAGTTTAGTGCTATCATATGATGGATCAGTTATATTATGTTTCATGTGTTCATAACCATAAGTAAGGAAAACTCAAGAAACATAGGATACAAGAAAAATCATTTCATCCAATATCATATGCCAAGTATTTTACTACACATATAACACAAGCATATTGTATAATAAGCCAAGTAAGAGGTAATGGTGTACCTTGATCAAGAGACATTCTAACCCATATTCCTAATGTCGTCTATATCTTGGTCAACCCCTGATTAAGACATAAACACATTCTATCATTAGATTCTCATCATCTTAACCCTAGTTATGTCCATTTTAGGGTTTGCTCATTTTAATATGTGCACCATTACTTGCATTCTTGCCTTAGAATCATCTTACTGATATAATTTTCTAGATTATGGTTCATTATCAGAACATTGGGTTCCATATCCTTTTTGTGCACATATTAACCCTAGTTTATATACATTATTCAAATTAGGGTTACAACACATGCATTAAGGGTCATCTTCATATATCATGAATTCTATGCATCATCATGATCTCATAATTAAAATTGAGGTTCCATATACTGATATGAGCTTACTCATTAAATTTCATCATTTATTAAGCACGTATGTATTTATTACATATTAATTAGGGTTATTAGCCCTAAATAGACATTATAAGCAAATTACATGATTATGTAGCATAACATGATCATATCTGATGTAACATGGATTCCAAAACATATTTAAGAGTTACTGATGCTTTTTTGTAATTTTAGGTCTTCATTTGATATTTATTATCCATTACACATGTATATAGAATCTTACATGATATCACTACTATTAGTGCATCAAAAGCCTAATATTATGCTTCTACTATGTTCTACTAATTTTTGTAAGAATAATGGTACCTTTTTTGTATTTTTCTGATAATCGAGCAATTTTCTATGATTTATACAAGGTCTAAGTGTTTACTGAGATTTTTACCTTTTTAGGCTAATAGAAAGTCGCTACTTGGCTATATGGGGGAGCGAATCCTTTGCTTGTGGTCTACTGCGAGATGGGTAGTTCTCTGCTAGTCTAGCTGGGTTCAAGGTTAAACCCCAGTGTGTCTTAGTTTGGGCAGTCGGAACCGGTCTGCCCTTCTTTTTCTTCTATCATGCTCACGAGTCCACGATCCCTGTCCGCTCTATCTTCTCTGCTATGTGTGGGCGCCGCCGCATGGTGGATCTTGAGTGAGGGATCTACTTCCAACACTTTCTTCTCATCATGACCTGATATGCTCAAGAGGTTTTTTGGACCCTCTAAGGTAGCGTTGGTCACCCTGGTTAGACCACGGAGGACACGACCCATAGAGCCATGAGCTCGTTGGCACTAGCCATAGCTGTGATGGAGGGGAAAGGGGGATTCCTCCCTCGTGCTTTGAAACTCCATAGAAGCTCCTATAAAGCACCTTCAGACCTTAAGGTTCTCACGATGCCATCAAAGCATGTCGAGAAGGTCACATGGGCCACCCCAAGCTCCGACTTCAATTCCGGCCATGATCCACCTCGTCAGTCATGGAAAACTATGAGATCTGGGCTTGAAACACTAGAGTTTGACTCCCCTAGCATTCTTCTTCCTTTTCCTTTACTAATCTTCCTTTGGTTGCCCCTCTACCTTCATCTCCTACTTTGGTGCTTTGACTATGGTAGGCAGTGGAGATATGGGGATGAGAAGGAGATGGTTTTCACTCATTTTGTGGCTTTGTGTCTCAAATGATGGGTCATTCTATAGAACTCATAGAGTCAAAGCTAACTGCTCATTCAAAATTTGCCATCCCCCCATGATCCATCTCCAAGATGGAAACCACGTCGCAACAACTAGCCACCCATTATTGTCCTCTAACTGCAAGGTAGGGGACACAATCCTGGACGTCAGTTCTCATCCAAAGGATGAGAACAACTCCCTCACTTAGCAAATCTGTGGCACTAACTTTTCAAAGGACCCAGCCACTGGATTTGAGATCCAAGGTCAAAACTTGACCACGCAGACCCAGCCTAAAGCAAGGGCGTGTCACACAGGCTAAAGATTAGAACTTTGGTCCATAAACCATCAAATATACACATTATTTTCCAAATTTCAAACCTCAATAACTCTCTCTAAGATGATCCAATTGTCACCAAAATTTAGCCATAGCTTTGCTACCCCTCAAGCTACATTATATTCAATTTTAGTGACAAAACTCAGCTATTTGGCTTGTCAACTAAATTCCTCAAAAGACATTAAATATAGGGATCTTAATCATGATATAAACATCAATCACCACACAAACTTTGCCAAAAACTTGGAACTCTCAATACAACTCAACATGCATGAAATCACTTGTATCATTAGGTATCCAAATACTTCAAAAGTTCACTCCATCACATTTAATGACACTTAGCTTCTAGGAGGAATAGGAGTGTATGTAGCACTCTTAGGAATGGCTCCTAGGTCCAATTAGTGGATCCCTAGCTAGCCCCCGTTGTTCCTACATACATATCCCTCCTTCTACAAGTGAGTGTGAGATCTAAGTAGCTAGTGTAAGTGTGATTAGTGAAATTTCCTAGACCTTTCTAAAGGCTAGATGGCTAGTGACATGAGGTGAAAAACCCTCATCTCTACTCCCATTTCTACCATTGGCTCTCAAATGCCCTAATACCACTTACCATATAAACCTAGACTTGACAAGCCCTACTAGAATTACACCTAACCCTAGTTCTCCAACTAGTAGTATAGGGTACATTCTAATAGCACTTGCCTTGTTGTTTGGTTTGGTAATCTAGATTGAATTGTGATAATTTCTTGCTATGATGACACCCCCAACTAATATCAAAGCACATTTCCAAATGTCCCACCTACCTAATATCATTGTTTAAAACCTATCTTGCCTTCTTAGCCACTTCATGCTAATCTAGTTTAGTTGCTTTTACTCAATTTAGATTAATTACTTCATCTTTCTCTTTAGGTTAACTTAGGCTCTTGATCTCTCTAGTGGTTAACTTAGCTCTTAGTTGCTAATTGCTCTACTAGTGTAGTGTATCTAACCTTTTCTCTTATTTAGCTAATTTCTTAATCTAGTTTCTTAGACTTTCTTGCTAAGGATAATTTAGGGTTTGCAAAAACTTAGATTTCATATTGCCTTTACTTGCCTATTCATTTAGCTTAACAACTCAAACAACCCCTTTAAACCCTTCAACCCTAGTCTCCATATTGGGGACGTAGCCAACACTAACTTAGCTCTAGTGCCCCCTCTATCCCTGAGGATCGACCCCTACTCTTGCCTATCACCTATACTACAATAGTACCCCGTGCGCTTGCTGGTGATTTATTTAGTGTTGTGATCGAATCTTGTTAGGGTTATTATAAATTTTGAGAGATCTCATGTGTTTGAGTTCCGCGGGGTGCATCTAGTCACCTCTTGTTGGCTAGTGTGTGCACCTCTGGCTTGAAAACACCAGTCGTCCCTGTACACTCAGGTCTTTGGGTTGTTCTTGATGTGTTTTGTGGATACATTATCGATACGAGGCTTTTGGGTTTGTGAGCCATGTATGTAAGATATGGCATGCGTATATGTATATATGTGGAACAAATATCTTGTGTAACAGGTGGATGGTAGGAATGATAGTGTACGATGATGTAAGAACCTTGTGTTGTGATATGTAATGCACATGACAAGCTTGTGGACTGATATGTGATAAGGTTTTGGTTTATGCTGCTTTTTTGAAATCAATTTTAATTTCCTATGTTTTCTGGTAATCCACATGGTTTTGCATGATCTCATTTGTGGTGTGTCAGGGTGTCATAATTTGGTTGGTATCATAGCTTTAGGTTCATCAAGTCTACAAGGACCTAGGACTAGGGTTTGTGTCTATTCTAGTTGTTGGTAAGGTATGCCTAAAGAGACAATCATGTGATGATTGACATGGCATAAACCATAAAGGATTTGATTAATACATATAAAGGCAAGCTTCAAATTCATTCTATTTCACTCGGTTTTGAGATAACGAAGAAGTATTATGAATGTTTAAAGAATGACAATACTCAATGGAGTATGTCTTCAAGTACGTGACCTGGAAGGATGAGATCATACAAATGTTAAGAGTATGTACATTCTTATTATGTCCCCAGTCGGCTATTACTGTGGAAGGTAGATAGATACTAGTAACACTAAATACCAGATTATGGGTTGGTTGATGATAGAACTCATTAGTCATGATATGACAATATCAAACCAAGCACACATATACATGTTAGGAAATAATGTATTAGATAGACCCACCTTGAGAGTGACACATGGAAACCATCATTGGTGGTCATAGTCACATCTCCTAGTGAAGGTGGTGATTTTGATTCTTAGACCTGAAATCACTACACTCGTCACATGTCGTTGGGTACGCTTTGACATCATCAAACACAGTCTTGAAACATGGGTTGTTACAAAGGTGATGTTTGGGTGACTTTGACATATGTGGATAGACTGTGAGTGATAGATATGGGATTTGCCCCTCCTACTGGAGTATGATATCCTGGCCACTTGATAAGCGAGACCGATAAATGCATACACATGCACATGTGAATCAATATATGATATTCAAGTCACATTATCTCTGAAAGTATACTCTTGGTTCAAGGAACATGGATTGAACATTGACAGGATGACCATCCATTCCTTGAGTTCATCTTGGATATCAGAGACAAAGGAACTATACAATCACTGCAACGCCTTACACATATTATAGGTTGAAGTTGTCCTCCAACTTTCCATTCACTTGGATAACACTTATGTGTGACTAGGAACCAGTCTCTACTAGTGATGTCATAAGCTAGTTAGGGACTTTCACTGTAAATGTGATATGAGACCTATAGGGTCACACACAAAGAAACTCATCTAGAAGAGGAGTTTATCATGGATGATGATTGGATTGATTACTAAAAGTGTTTAGGTATACAATTCACGCAATAGATTGACTGATTGGTTGTGTGTACTGCCAGACGACCATCTCACTGAGTGAGATGACCGTTTGGGTATCCATACATGTGTCTCAAGTGTTGAGATGACCGTTTGGGTTTTTAGGCTGATCAAACTTTGAATTGGCTAAGTTCTACCCTTGAACTGACCGGTTCAATATAATTGAACCAACCGGCTCATCTCAGACTCACCAGACAACCATCTAGGTGAGTGAGATGGGCATCTTGCCTAGGTGAGACAGCTCAGTTTGGCTGAAAAAATATTCTGGATATTTCCCAAATAGTTTCGGCTGCACATTACTTGGGGTGCAAGGAATTACTAAGTGATATTAATTGGAACCAAAATTGCCAATTTCATATGTGATTGATAAACTACCAAATGACTGCTTGGCAGTCCAAGATGACCATCTCGTGTGACCAGATGAGCATCTCAGTCACCAGATGACCGTCTCATGGTTCACAGGTTGTGAAAAATTAAGATATTTTGATCCCTTCCACTCCCGCACATCCCAGTACAAACTGGCATCCCTGGCCCAACCCCCACGTATAAATAGAGGGGTACTGGGGGCTTCCCAGAACACAACAGACAACTGAGAATTAGTTCCTCTGACAACTATTGTCCTCTCTGGCTGAGGTAACTAAGAGAGCCCAAGCAAGTCCTACCCAAAAAGGGAGGGATAGAAAGGGAGAGAAAGATTGAGATTGTTGTTGGTGGGAGAGCAAGTTGGTGACTAGTAAACCAACAAGAGGGACAACTCCTTCCTGCCTATTCTAATTGAATGACAAGAGTTCTAGTTGGTCCGTGTGGACTACTATAGAGGCAAGAGTCCTTTGGCAGCTGCTCAGAGAGAAAAGTTAGTATGCAGTCAATGGTGAGACCACAAGAAGCACTGCAGAAGCTGTTCGTGTTTGTTGTTCACGGTGAAGACCAGGATTTGCACAACCACTGTCTAAGGAAAACTAGTTCACAGTTGCATTGAAGCGAGTTTAGTCACCGTACTTGCTCTAGGATCAGGTATAACTCTATAAACCATCCTTCCTATTTCATAATATTTGATGCGATCTTGCTATTATGGGAATATAGAAAGATAAAATTTTTGTTTCCGTTGCTATACTCTGTACCCATATTTCACAATAGTGGTATCAGATCCAGGATGATTTATTATGATTCAGGATAATTGATATGTTCGAATTTTGGTTTAATCATTAATTTATTGCATATGATGCAAATATTTATAGTCTCATATGTGTATCCTATTAAAGACTACATAATCCCAAAATTATATATATATATATATATATATATATATATATATATATATAAAGAGGTTTTGATGGTGGATCTGTAGCGTGGTTATGGCCTAAGCCCTAAATCTGTGTGTGGTTGGATGGTTTGGTTTCTCTTGTTTATTTCGGTCTACATCCCGAACCTCTACTTCTCTCTTCCCAATGTAAAGTGAATTCTTTCATACCTTTTCTCCCCTTGAATGTAACTTGAGATTTCTCTTTACAATGTAATAGTTTAATAGAAATATGATAGTTTCTTTTCTCACAATAATGAGGAAGATGATCATCAGTGGACGAGATGACCAGTTGAGATGAACAGTTCATGAGACAAGCCGACCATCTGGAGGACATGGAGGACATAATGATGGAAACTAATGGCCATCTATGATGACCAACCGACAGACTAAGAGGCAAGACGATCAGTTTAAGGGTTGAACCGATCTACCCAGATTGGCAAGCATAGGTCTACATCAACATCAAGTTCATACATATGATGTGACGATTGACCTAGGTGGTAGTAATTCCTTGTGTCTCTAAGGAATTACAAGTAGACATGACCATAACCATCTTCTTTTATTTTATATTGGATGTTTACATTGTGGGATATAACATGTATATGATAAATACTATATATGTGGTTATTGGATACATTATCTGTATGTATATATATGTATATATATGTATGTATATGTATATATATATATATATATATATATATGATGCATATTAAATCCCTCAAATCAAACATATTAAGTCTAAGATGCTTTCTATTAGCAATACACATGAAAATCTTGATCAACCAAGCTTAGATGTGCACAAAGCATGGTGCGCCATCTATCTTGTGGAAGTGTGATGGTAGATATGTAGATTTGCACAAAGCATGGTGCATATCTATCGTATTGGCTATAGGGTTAGGCTTAACTGGTGACTTAGAGAGCTCAAGCCCAGAGGCATGTAGATAATCATGGAAAGGCATATCATCTATGCAAGAGTTACATATGATGCAATTGGCATGATTGTCTACCTAAATAATCAAGTTGTGGGCGATCAACAAAAGCTGACTCATGATTTGACAAAATATGGATCTTGGCTCATTAGAAAATTGTACATTGTAGTTTTCCAAATTGATACTTGAGGGTTGTCATTTTGATCAAAAATAATGAGAACAATAATAAATTAAAGACCTAATTATTATCATACAAATTTAATCAAATCAAATCAAATCAAAAATGAGTTTTTGACAAAATTTCAAATTCTGTTGTAGAACCAAATGGCAACGAACAACAATCACTTTTCTCTATGATCGGTCCTTGTGAAGGAAAAACTCACTGAGAGCAACTTCCATGACTGGTTCAGGACGTTGAGAATTGTTCTCATGCAAGAGCGCAAGCTCTATGTTCTAGAAATGGCACAACCAAAGGAACCACCTCAAAATGTACCAAGGACTGACCAGGATGCTTACATAAAGCACACTAATGATGCCATGGATGTCAAGCTTCTAGATGATATGCTCCATGAACTCTGAGTTGCAGAAGATGCATGAGAACATGAATGTGACTGAGATTGTCATGCATCTCATGAACATGTTCAAAGATCAGGCATGACATGAGATATATGTTTCCAATGCGCTATTCAAGTGAAACATGACAGAAGAAGATCCAGTAGGTCCTCATGTGCTCAAGCTAATTGGGTATGTGGAGAACCTTGAAAGACTGGGATTCTCCTAGGGTCAAGAGTTGGCCACTTACAAGATTCTACAGTCTCTGCCAGAGTCATATAGTCAATTTATCATGAACTACAACATAAACAACTTTAATAAGCAGTTGACTGAGTTGTTGGGAGTGTTGAGAACAACTGAGACACAAAAGAAGAAAGACAAACCCAAGTATGTGACGATGATCATCAAGAAAAAGGGGAAGTCTAAAGGCAAAAGCAAATCTAAGAGGATTTCTAAAGCTAGCCAGAAGCCCATCTTTAGATCTCAAAGCAAAAGGTATTGTGAAGAAAATAAGAGGTAATTTCCACCACTGTCACCAGCCTAGACATTGGAAAAGAAATTGCCCATCTGGTTAGAGGAACTAAAGAAGAAGAAGGAAGGCACTGAGGCATCCAATTCAGGTATAAACATTATAATATAAATTTGATTACTTCTTCATATTGGTATATGATACCAAATGGAGATATAACATACTTGATGTGCATGATCTAATAAGAAGTAAAGGCCTTCATGGAAGGACAAAGATGGATAAGGTGGAGCAAGAGTTGTGGAAGCCATAGTCCACACTTAAATTTATCTTAGCCTAATGGACATGTAACAGAGCTAGTTGAACTTCTATTTCTAATTCCAGTAGAATAAAAACATTTACTTTAAAGCATCTTGTATGATAAGGATGATAAATCAATAAAGTATGATTTTGATGTTTCTATTTCAGAGATATGATCTTGCATGACATTGACTCTAAACATCTTGTGATATTTATGTGAAATAATCCAAAGATGAATGTTTATAATGAATATACAAAATGATTATAATTGATAGCTTAAAACTATCATTAGCATTAGTCATCTTGTACAAATATGAAAAATTCATGTCTAGAATACATATTGATATTGATCTAGATTCCCTTGGTTACCGAACCTAAGCAAAAATGCAAGTATTATTTACATACAATATGACATAACATCCTTCACTAGATGTAGTGGTAGGATAAGCTTTCACTAGACCTCATACATATGATACATGAAGATCTTATGAATAAATGCTATATATAATTGCTTATACCTCATTTCATTTACTAGTAATATGATGATATGTGCTCAATAAAGCAAAAACATAAAGCTCCTGAAGTGTTCAAAGAGATTATAAATATGTATAATGTTGATTGAAGTATTAAGAAACTTTGATGAGATCAAATGTTGAAATACTTTACATCGATGCCTTGAGTACCTTCAGGAATGAACTATGATAATGTATCACAAGTCAAATCCATCTGAACATGATGATGTGTTAAAATGAAGGAATTATACCATGATGAGTCATGATATAATTATCAAGTAATCAAGTCTTCTTATATCATCATAAATATATACCTATCACTAAATAATGTACCTTCCGAATGGTTTATTAGACAAAATATATGATATGATTTGGGAATGTCCCAATATGTCTAAAGGATTGAAACCTACATTGAGAAAGTAGTTTCTTGAAAGGGTTTATCCATAAACCACAATTATTGAACATTACTTATCTCAATCCAATAGCAAAGTGTTTGCTGGTTGGATAACTACATTCCTAAAGAATCAATGGGAGTAAGAGTAAAACTCAAAATGTTCAAGGCCGACAATTAGGTATAATGAGAACTAAGAGAATCAAAAGTTGTTGTGGAATCTCAAGTTTGTCACATGACATAGAAAAAAATAGATCTAGTAGAACACGTTTGAGATTGGGACAATTGTGAATCCAACAACTAAGATAGGTTGGTCATAACAGGATGAGCCAACTAATCAACTAGAAGCTATAAAGTACCATGATCTGATTATGGCTCAAAACTATTATGGGATCCATGTAAGCTAACAAGGTGGGACCTTGATAGTGACACCTAAATGGGTAATACCTAAAGGGTGCATTAGGGTCTTGTGGTAAAGACCTACATGGATAACATAAAGGGACAAATTGTTTTAAAAGTTTTTGAGTCGGTTCAAAATGTTGAATGTGATAAGAATTTCATTACCAATAGTCATGCTTGTTATTGTCTTTGAGATGGACTAAGAGATTTAGCATTTGAAGATAGAAACCAAATCCCTTATAAGGAATATTTGAGAGGATGTGTACGTGACACAACCTAAAAGGTTTCATAACTTCAAGAATGCAAATTAAGTCTATAAACTACAAAGTTCAATCTAGAATTGAAATAAGCATCTCAGAGATGGGACTATGACTTGATAAGGCAGTCAAAGAGTTTGACTGGAATCAAGACAAAAGATGAAATATCTGTTTACAAAAGATTTCGTGGGAGCATATATGAATATTCCACATGTGATGAGGTATAACAACTCAATATTGTTAATATTGAGAGCTGGCACGAAAAACCACTTCAAAATAATGACCAAAGTGAAATGTCTTATGAGATAAGGACCAAGACCTATGGGATAGTTCTTGAAAGTTTCACAATGGAAGTTTGAGCACAAACTATAGTGATATGTTGAAAGAGTTCAACATGGAAGGATTCAATGAGAAAGAATCCATACTAGTCTCTCATGAACCAAATATTCCAATTCTTGTGAAGAATGGAAATAACATGATTTAGATTCCATAGGATGGCGCAACAGTGAATCTACCATGAATGCTATAAATGTTCTCATCGCATATAATCTTATATGTATTGGATATGACAAGATGATATTAAAATCCAGTAAGGATTTTTGGAACATCATTAAGGATATCCATTAGTACTTTTGAAGTACTTAAGGATAGATTGCTAGTCTATAATGATAGCAATAAGAGGAAGAGTTGAGTGTAAAGGGTTATACTGATGCAAGCTTCCAAATTACCGAAAATGATTGCAATTAAAATATTTTTGAATATAAAGAAAAGGAAAAGTGACTTTAGTAACAACCATTAATTCTATTCTTCAATAGAAGTCGGATAGGAGAAAAAAAACAATAGAAGCCAAATATACTTGGGTTGTGAACAGTGAGTGATACTATATGGGTCTAAAAGTTCATATGATGAACTTATAGATGTTCCAACCAATAATGGCTTAGTAGTGATACTGTGACAACAACAAAGCTAATTGTTAGGCAAGGAGCATCACATACCATATTACGATGGTTTTTGTAATGACCACCATTAAACCGACAGCCAAATCATTACTAATTATGTGAAATAATCATAAACAACGGATGAGCAAAAATCACTAAAATTAAAAACCATTTTACAAGGAGATCCTCTTCCAGAAAACTCTTACTGAAAGATCCAAAACTCATACATATCATGATTTACATTATGCAACATTGTTTCATTTCATCTTGAGGACAACATATAATAGTTGCTCTATCAAAACACATACTGGAGAAACATAAAACCTTGAGGCTTACAAGCCAAAATCTCATATTGTTCATGAAACCATTACAAATCGACTCCAATGACCTGAGAGTACAGAGACGACACATAAGTCTTTTATCTACAAGACACGACAGACAGTACACTCAACCTGAGCTATTACTACTGCCTCAACTATTGTTCCTCCTCTGTAGAAAGGTCTCTACCTCCTTGTGCATGTCCACCTAAAAATTGTGGATCCCACGGGATGAGACAATTGTCCCAGCAAGAGATATAACTCTCCACTGACCATATTATTATCACAGATAAGCATTTATAAAACTGAGCAGAGGTTCTTTTATATTAACAGGAACGATTAATCACTATATGAACAAAACAAAGTATTCTCTTTACTTAAGAAAAAGGATGCAATTACCCATGGTAGAGTAATAAACCATCTATCTACTTTACAAGAAATGAAAAGAAACATAAATAACATCTATCAATCTAAGATGTATAGCTGAATTGCGCATCAAACAATGTTTTCCGTATTCGATCCTTAAGCAAATATGCTACACGGATGATCAAATTTTACAATTACACTTATGCCCTGAGGTGATGAAGTATACCCCGTTCATCTCCAACCGACCATAAACTTCTCACAAGTCAGTACCATACAAGGTCAATGGAAGAGTTGGCTACCAAGACCTCACCTATCTCGATCAGTATGAGACTACTGGTAGTGACATCTCGTATCAATCTGCAAAAAGAGCATGCCAGGGTACAAGGCATCTTCGCTCAGAGATACTGTGCCAGCACGTACTCTCTTAGGAGAACATCTACTAACAACCGTCCCCAGTTATGAAATTACTGAGTCATGGCATATAGCCATACTCTGAGCCACGGGCCAGTTTACTATTCTCAACATAGAGTCTATGACCGAAGTCGCACTCAAGCTAGGATATGGTATATATCCAAATCCCCATTTATTTCGAGTTCATAAGGGGATCGGCTCCCACATAGCCGTCCGTACTTATGCCCCCAAATATTAAAAAATATGCACTCCGGGTTATTCCGCAGGAAACCCATTTCACCATTCAGCAAATCCTGACACTGATGGATCTATGGTGAGGGAAACATTCTATGGTTTCTAATGATATATTAAGTGCATTACAGTATTCTTTTAGCATCAAAGAAGTTATAAGCATTAATTATAAAAAAAAGGCTATAAAGAAAGCTATAGTACATCTATCAAGTACTTTTCTGATCTTTAGCACACATTTACATATAAAATACTTGGGATCTCAGTCCCTTATCACATTATTGGGAATACTCATCCCTTCACATCATCATTATTGTTATTACTGGATCTAGGTATTCAAACCCTAAGATCACCACATAGCATTATTACCTCTGTAACAGGTAACCATTACCTCTAGGTCCTCAGACCAAGGTATTCATTTCACTTGTTGTATAAGTATTTCACATAGCTCACATGGTTTGATTAAGCATCTTGTCACCTCTCACTAGGAAACAACCATTCACATGGCTCACAAGGCCCATTAAAAACCTTATCACCTCTCACTAGGAAACAACTATTCACATAGCTTATTGAACATCTTGTCACCTCTCACTAGGCAACAAATATCCTTTAGGTCATTTGACCACATAAATATTATACTGATTATACAAGTATTTAGCATGCTTCACAAAGCTTATTCAATAAGAGAAGTATAACCTTCCCATTATTAGGGTTAGGGTTTCTCTTTATAGCCGAATAGGGTTTCAAGTTCATATTATCAATCCAAACCCTAATTCATTGCTCCACACATCAAGGAGCATACATTGATATCATAAATATTCGATCTTGCTTATTTATTCTCATCATTTATCAGTAAATGATTGTCTACACAAAGTATGAGTTTCTTTCTCATCCTCACTAGGATATTTATTACATCATACTTTTGGTTCAATCCTCCTCTTTAGAAATGTTAGTTCATTATTAACAATTCACATCATCGTTTATAATGCAATGCAACATATATCACTCAATCAATCACATATGATTGAAGTGTCCCTTCCACATTGGGTATCAAAATGTGTGTATGTTAACATATTATGCTTTAAGATACATTCTTATTTCATGCAGTGTGTCCATATCTGGCATGTGGTATAACCACATCACCATGTCATGTTTTAGGGTGCATCCCCTAATCATCATATCGTGTACCCATATCAAATTGACTATCACTTAGTTCTTATCATCTCAAGATAACTTCATATCAGATATGAGCTAGGTGCTTGACCCCATATCGGGTATAAGCTATGTGCTTGATGCCATATCATGCACAAGGTGTGCACCATATCGTGCATAGAGTGTATGCCTCATCATGTATCATTAAGTGGCATATATACATGATACCATATCGGTTTCCCATCCAAAATTATCATATCGGGTCTCCATATTGGGTAACATATCGAGTTACCATGTTTGGCAGACCTTTAGGCTCATAACCTCTTTATACCTTCAAGGATCAACCCTATCATATATTTTCATGACAAGCTAGGTGTCTATTTAAATTCTTTTATCACAATCCATACAAAAAGGATAGGGTATATCAGATTTCAATCCATCATCTAGGGTTATCCACCATATTGGATAGAATGAGCTATTTCCTGCAGGATATATGAATTAGACCTCATATTATTCACAAGGTAGAAGTAGGTGCTATTCCTATCATCCAAGGGATATCAATGATATTATACCTATGGTATCATTTACTACTTATATCAGTTTACCCATCACCTTGGGTTTCCAACTCTATGCTGATTAGAGTGCTTACTATCTCTATATCGTGTAAGAGATGTAATTTTAGGCTTGTATCTTGTATAAGGGCTAAGTGGGTATCTCCCAAATTGTTCATAAAACATGGATCATATTGTGTATGAGCTATCATCTATCCCCATATCGGGTTAACCCCCATCTTGGGTTTCATATTGAGTTCAAGGTATTCCAACCATATCGGGTTAGACCTATGTATTTGAATCCATGTCTTATATGTACATAAGTGTATACTCAATCAATCATATCGTGCACCAGATGTGTGATTCAAGATCATGTACCAGGTGTATACTACATCATCATATTGTGCAAGAGGTACTTATCTTTCTCATATCGGGTTGCCCAAACTAGGGCTTTGACATATGGACTTACAAGTATACACTTGATCCTATATCGTGCATGGAGTCTTCTCTTGACTTCCTATCGTGTAAAAGGTATATGGTTAACACCATATTGTGTTCAAGGTGTGAACTTCATATTCTTATCGTGCAAGGAGATATAATCTTCCAACCATATCATGCAAGTGATGCGTGTACATAACCATATCGGGTTAGAGGTACTTGTGTGTGTACTTGAACCCAAAATCACTTAATAAAGTGATATCATCTTATTCAAGCTCTAAACCTTCATTCTAACTGTTATGGTACATGGAGAACAGGCCCAACCACTACTAGAACTCATACTTTCATCAACTATTCAAGAAGATTTCGGAATTGAAAGTAGATCATTAAGTATAGCAAGTTAGGAGATGAATAATAACATGATTGAGTTCAAGTTATATAACCCGCCTTATAAACAACTTCAAAGCTCCAAGCTTCAAGGCTTTACATTCCTAAGGTTGAAGATGAACTTTTCCAAGGTCCAAGGCTCGTCCACCACTCTTCCATAGACAAGAAATCACCATATCTAAGAACTTTGGTGAAGGAGGGAAGAAAGGAATATCCATAACCGGATATCCTACTTCAACCAAGGTTGAAGATGACCCAAGCCTTACCTTAAGCTTGGTTCTCGAGCTCACCTTTCTCTTTGAGCTAATTTTCACAATACCTAAGGGTCTTTTCATGATATCTCCAAGGGAGATGGTTGTGGGGTTCGTAAACTTCCATAAGTGTGTGGAAGGTGAAATATATATATACTTGGGTTCATGATATAAAGTGTATAAGAGGTGTCTTCACCTCATGCTACTAGATGACACGTGGCCATGCATGGTTGACACGTGGCCATGCATGCAAAAATACATATCTTTCTATGCAAGAGTCTTGAGGATAAGCTAGAGACAATATCTCGACCATCCTTTATCTTGTTGGATAAGTTTCCTCATCTTTATCTCATCATTAAGACAATCTGATACACTTTTTGCAAGGAACTTGCAACTTGTCATGGGCCACCCCCTTGAGGTTCCTTGCCCATCATGGCCTTTTATAAGGCTCAAAAAACCGATATGAGACTTCTATTATGGCTCCTTGGCTGATAGGGCTCCTATACCAAGTCTACAACTCAATACAACACATATAATGCTTTTCCTTTAATTCTTCCTTGGTCTATTTATCACCAAGAGTATCGTCATTCAAATATGACTCAAACATAGCATCTCCTTCTTTCTATTTCCTCTAAAAGATACATAGAAGGATTAGGAAAACTCTAGAGGTGGTAATTTTCATCCCTACCCTATATTTTGGGTAAATTACAAATTGTACCAAAATTGGTGCACATAGTGCTAGCATAAGTTATAACTTGGGATTTAGGCTTTCCACAAGCCACCACTTAGCATCATACTCTCTCTCATGATACTAAAACACTTAGAACACATTCAATATGTGAAATATTGCAATGTAACCCCCTCATCTTGGATAAATTGCACATTTTACTCAGACTGTCAATTAATGCACAAATAGTTTGCAATTAAGCTCAGACTTGAAAATAAACTTCACAAGAAGCCTTAATTACTTTTAAAAAGATTAAAATCAGTTTTTAAGTAACTTACTTAAGAAAAACTCCTAGGGTTAAGCCATAACCCAGGTCAGGGGTGTTACAATTATAAACCCCTAACAAGGGTTTCATCCCCAAAATCCTAGATGAAGGAGGACAATTGTCATTCATGCATCATATCATCAAGTCTCCACATAACATCTTGATGTCACAGAGATGTCAAAGAACTTTGACCAGCAAATATTCATTCCATAAAAGATCATCATAAGATATGTCACAAATGACACATACTCAGCTGTCCTTTTCATTACTGACTGGAGAGTCAACTCTGTGTCAAGTAACACTTTCTAAGTCAGAGAAGTACTATTCATACTTCAAATAATTCATGTGTCAAACCTTATTGAGTCACATCTTGTAAGTGATAAGATTCTTGATTCTAGGGAGTCTTTCATACTTTTCACTTAGCTTAGCATTTCACTTACAAGGAAAGACTAGGGTTACATTCTGTCACCCTCTTGGGACTACAAGTCTTATCATACATCTTTAGTGCCACTCTAATCTATTGACACAACACAAAACTTTCTTATGACTCATACCAACTATCTTCCTAGTTGTACATTTTCTTGTCATAAGGAAAGGTCTCTTACTAAAGAAGAACTTATCTCAGAGGTATCTCTAGATATTATGAATAAATCGCCTCAACAGATCTAGATAGGGATACTCTAAGGAATTATTTTTAGCTTGATAAGCTCCCTCTCAAAACGATTCTTCAATTGTTCCTTCAATTAGTACATCCTTATCAATGTTATGTTTATGCAGAGAATAAACCCCTAAAATATGATTTCCATACTAGAGTTATCTCAAGGTTGGCCCTTCTAGATACCCAAACATTATTCATCTTATCAGGAATCATATTCTTACTTTCCTATACCACCTGGCACATCTTGGATACCAGAATTTCTTACCTTGGTATCCTTCACATGTATCGAAAACACATCACATCTTCATCATTTCCATCTCTCTATAATTAATACCAAAGTCAAACATACAAAAGGATCTTTCGTGTATCTTGGAACATTATATATTACACATATCTCTATTTTGGAACCAAAGTCCAAGATGAACTGATACTTTTCTAAGTATCCATCAAAAGATCACTTCTAACTCATGCACATCAAGTGTCCTTAGAATCACTTGATTTCCATGTTCCTGAAAGGAAAGAACACAAAGAAACATATTCCTCTCTTCACCCCATCATAACATAGGGTTGTTCATCAAAGAGGAGACATCATCATCTCTTAAGATTATTACATGAACTTTCGTTGTTCATGAGTCATTTATGCTTGTTTCATCCTAGGTTCCTTGCCATCTGCACAAGAATTATATGGACGATTACATATCATCATCCCTTTCTTTGTTATTGTCTAACATGTTCATGAACATTTCATGATTTTATCACATTTCCCATTTCCATATTATGGAAAAGATCTTTACTATTCACACAGACTTTATCAAACAAGGATCATCTCCCTTGTTCTCATTCTCTTATCATGAGGATTATACTTTTCACTTCCTCATACACACAAATTGATCTGAGATCATCTCAGATTCGATTTTATTGAACTTAGGATGTGATACAAATATCCATACCATATTTCTAGTTTCGTTATGCTCACTAGATTGTCTCAAAATGACTACTTGATCAGAGTAATTAGAAAGATAACAATCTAAGAGTTCCATACTTACCTTATCTTTAATAGTTGAATACCAAGCCAGGGTATACAAGTACTAATATTAGGTGGTATGGACTTTGTTTATTACCATATTCCTTATTTTTACATCATCAAAACATAAGACTTAGTATCCCTGGATTTTCTCCAGGCATCACTTCTACACCTCATCCTCTTTCACACAGATAAAAGAAATTGTAAAGAATTTAAAATATTACTGAGCAAAATGTAAGTCGTCATCTTCCTTGTGTCCTCATAGGAATAGTCAAAGGAAGCTCAATAACAACTATTTTTCTTATATTTAACAAACAAAATCATGAAATGACATATCAGAATGACACTATTTCATCTGACCTGTCTCAACTCGTAGATTGTTAAGTGCCTCAGGCTGATTCTTTTCATAGAATCTTGTCATTGTTTGATTCCAACATCGTGTTTTATTGTTCGGTGCTGATGGACCTACTCACGACATCTGTCTACGTCCTCGTATGCCACTATTAGATCATTGTCTTTGAGAGTCTTGTTGACTCTACCTCGGCGGTTGGGTCATTTCCTCCCTTTTTAGACAAAAGGATCTAATATGCCCAATATGTTTACACTTATAACACATATTATAAGCATCCCCTAATCTTGTCAGCCTTATCACCGATGTGGAGGCTAAATCAAGAGTTCTAACTGGTGGAACATCAGGTCCTTTGCCCTTTCTTGGTAGCCACTGCCCTGGTGCATTAGACATTGGTTCCACGGGTGGTACCAAAAACTTCCCCTTTTTAGAACTACTAGGCATATGTTCCCAAGTTTGGATAGATCTTTTCTTAATCCCTACCTCATTATCCTCTTCTAGACAGTCCTTTATGAGATATCTTGGTTGCCTACACCTGTAGCAAAGTCTGATTTTGGGTCGTAACCTAATTCTTTCAATATTTTTCATCGCTCCAACATATTGATGTTGATCAGGAATCCTGCTAGAGCCCAAAATTTCATCATTGGGGGATGGTAATCTAGGTTGTATTTCTTGTATCTGATCCTCAATACGTGCTAATGCTGTCATAACCAATCCGGTGAGAGCATTAAAAGCAGGGTTCTCTATCATGGTTGGATCAACTTGAGGATTCTCAGGCAGTCATTCTTCTCTTGCCTAATCCCTTGCACCCTCTCTTGGTGCAACAACATTACTTTTAGCAGTGTGTTCCTTGTGTTCTCCAGACATCTTTAAGCTTTACTCTATCTTCTGCATAAGTAGAAGTCACTATAAGATATACTGGAGGACACTAGAACAGACTCAACACCTTAGTCCTATGTCTCTGTAGACTCAGTGAACCTTAATCTCTAATACCAAACTTGTAACGACCACCATTAAACCGAAAACCAAATCATTACTAATTATGCAAAATAATCATAAACCGTGGATTAACAAAAATCACTAAAATTAAAAACCATTTCACAAGGAGATCCTCTTACATAAAACTCTTACTGAAAGATCCAAAACTCATACATATCATGATTTACATTGTACAACATTGTTTCATTTCATCTCGAGGACAACATATAACAGTTGCTCTATCAAAACACATACTGGAGCAACATAAAACCTCAAGGCTTACAAGCTAAAATATCAGATTTCTCATGAAACCATTACGAATCGACTCCAAGGACCTGAGAGTACAGGGATGACACATAGGACTTCTATCTACAAGACACGACAGAAAGTACACTCAACCTGAGCTGTTACTACTGCCTTAGCTATTGTTCCTCCTCTACAGAAAGGTATCTACTTGCTCGTGCACGTCCACCTAAAAATTATGGATCCCACGGGGTGAGACAATTGTCTCAGAGAGAGATATAACTCTCTATCGACCATATTATTATCACATATATATATTTATAAAACTGAGCAGAGGTTCTTTTAGATTAACAGGCAGGATTAATCACTATATTATCAGGCATGATTAATCACTATATGAACATAACATAGTATTCTCTTTACTTAAGAAAAATGATGCATTTAACCATGGTAGAGTAATAAACCATCTATCTACTTTATAAAAAATGTAAAGAAACATAAATAACATATATCAAGCTAAGATGTATAACTGAATTGTGCATCAAACAATGTTTTCCATATTCGATCCTTAAGCAAATATGCTACATGGCTGATAATATTTTACAATCACACTTATACCATGAGGATATGAAGTATACCCCGTTCACATCCAACCAATCAAAAACTTCACACAAGTCAGTACCATACAAGGTCAACGGAAGAGCCTACTGCCAAGACCTCACCTGTCTTGGTCAGTATGAGACTACTGGCAGTGACATCTTGTGTCAATCTGCAAAAAGAGTGTGCCAGTGTATAAGGCATCTTCGCTCAGAGCTACATCATCAACATGTACTCTCTTAGGGGAACATCTACTAACAATCTTCCCCAGCTATGAAATTACTGAGTCATGGCATAGAGCCATACTCTGAGCCACATGCCAGTTCACCGTGCTCAACATAGAGTCTACGACTGAAGTTGCAGTCGATCCAGGATATGGCATATAGCCAAATCCCCATTTATTTTGAGTTTGTAAGGGGATTGGCTCACACATGGCCATCCATACTTACGCCCCTAAATATTCAAAAATATGCACTCAGGGTTATTCCGCGGGAAACCTATTTCACCATTCAGCAAATCCTGACACTGATGGATCTATGGCCAGGGCAACAATTTATGGTTTCTAATGATATATTAAGTGCATTACAATATTCTTTTAGCATCAAACAAGTTATAAGCATCAATTATAAACAAATGCTACAAAGAAAGTAGTAGTACATTTATCAAGTACTTTTCTGATCTTTAGAACACATTTAGATATAAAATACTTGGGATCTCAGTCCCTTATCACATTACTGGAAATACTCATCCCTTCACATCATCATTATTATGATTACTGGATCTGGGTATTCAAACCCTTAGATCACCACATAGCATTATTACTTCTGTAACAGGTAACCATTACCTCTATGTCCTCAGACCCAGGTATTCATATCACTTTTTGTACAAGTATTTCACATAGTTGACATGGTTTGATTAAGCATCTTGTCACCTCTCACTAGGCAACAACCATTCACATGGCTCACAAGGCCCATTAAACACCTTGTCACCTCTCACTAGGCAAAAACTATTCGCGTAGCTTATTGAACATCTTGTCACCTCTCACTAGGCAACAAACATCCTTTAGGTCATTCGACCACATACATATTATACTGATTATACAAGTATTTAGCATGCTTCACAAAGCTTATTCAATAAGAGAAGTATAACCTTCCCATTATTAGGGTTAGGGTTTCTCTTTATAGCCGAATAGGGTTTCAAGTTCATATTGTCAATCCAAACCCTAATTCATTGTTCCACACATCTAGGAGCATACACTGATATCATAAGTATTCGATCATACTTATTTATTCTCATCATTTATCATTAAATGATTATCTACACAAAGTATTAGTTTCTATCTCATCCTCACTAGGATATTGATTACATCATACTTTTGGTTCAATAATCCTCTTGAGAAATGTTAGTTCATTATTAACAATTCACATCATCTTTTATATTGCAATGCAACATATGTCACTCAATCAATCACATATGATTGAAGTGTCCCTTCCACATTGAGTATCAAAATGTGTGTATGTTAACATATTATGCTTTAAGATACATTCTTATTTCATGCAGTGTATCCATATTGGGCATGTGGTATAACCACATCACCATGTCATGTTTTAGGGTGTATCCCCTAATCATCATATCATGTACCCATAGCAAATTTACTATCACTTAGTTCTTATCATTTGAAGATAACTTCATATCAGGTATGAGCTAGGTGCTTGACCCCATATTGGGTATAAGCTATGTGCTTGATGCCATATCGTGTACAAGGTGTGCACCATATCAGGCATAGAGTGTATGCCTCGTCATGTATCGTTAAGTTGCAAATATACAAGATACCATATCGGTTTCCCATCCAAAATTATGATATTGTGTCTCCATATTGGGTAACATATTGGGTTACCATGTTTGGTAGACCCTTATGCTCATAACCTCTTTATACCTTCAAGGATCAACCCTATCATATAGTTTCATGACAAGCCAGGTGTCTATTTAAATTTTATCACAATCCATACACAAAGGATAGGGTATATCAAATTTCAATCCATTGTCTAGGGTTATCCACCATATTAGATAGAATGAGCTATATTGTGCAGGAGGTATGAATTAGACCTCATATAATTCACAAGGTAGAAGTAGGTGCTATTCCTATCATCCAAGGGATATCAATCATATTATACCTGTAGTATCATTCACTACTTATATCAGTTTACCCATCACATTGGGTTTCCAACTCTATGTTGATTAGAGTGCTTACTATCTCTATATCGTAAAAGAGATGTAATTTTAGGCTTGTATAGTGTATCAGGGGTAAGTGTGTATCTCCCACATTGTTCATAAAACATGGATCATATCATGTATGAGCTATCATCTATCCCCATATCAGGTTAACCCCCATCTTAGGTTTCATGTCGGGTTCAAGTTATTTCAACCATATCGGGTTAGACCTATGTACTTGAATCCGTGTCTTATATGTACATAAGTGTATACTCAATCAATCATATCATGCACCAAATGTTTTCTTCAAGATATCATGTACCAGGTGTATACTACATGATCATATCGTGCAAGAGGTACTTACTTATCGGGTTAGAGGTACTTGTGTGTGTACTTGAACCCAATATCACTTAATAAAGTGATACCATCTTATTCAAGCTCTAAACCTTCGTTCTAGCTGTTATGGTACATGGACAACAGGTCCAACCACTACTAGAACTCATAATTTCATCAACTATTCAAGAATATTTTAGAATTGAAAGTAGATCATTAATTATATCTAGTTAGGAGATGAATAATAACATGATTGAGTTCAAGTTATATAACCCGCCTTGTAAACAACTTAAAAGCTCCAAGCTCCAACGCTTTACGTTCCTAAGGTTGAAGATGAACTTTTACAAGGTCCAAGGCTCATTCACCACTCTTCCATAGACATGAAATCACCATAGTTAAGAACTTTGGTGAAGGAGGGAAGAATGGAATATCCATAACCCGATATCCTACTTCAACCAAGGTTGAAGATGACCCAAGCCTTACCTTAAGCTTGGTGATAGAGATCCCCTTGCTCTTTGAGATACTTTGCATGATACCTTAGGGGATTTGCACGATATCTCCAAGGGAGATGGTTGTGGGGTTCGTAAACTTCCATAAGTATGTGGAAGGTGAAATATATATATATACTTGGGTTCATGAGGTAAAGTGTATAAGAGGTGTCTTCACCTCATGCTACAAGATGACACGTGGCCATGCATGGTTGACACATGGACATGCATACACACATACATATCTTTATATTCAAGAGTTTTGAGGATAAGCTAGAGACAGTATCTCGGCCATCCTTTATCTTGTTGGATAAGTTTCCTCATCTTTATCTCATAATTAAGACAATCCGATACCTTTTTGCAAGGAACTTGCAACTCATCATGGACCACCTCCTTGAGGTTCCTTGCCAATCATGGACTTTTCCAAGGCTCAACAAACCTATAGGAGACTTATATTATGTTTCCTTGGCTGATAGGGCTCCTTACCAAGTCTACAACGCGATACAACACATATAATGCGTTTCCTTTAATTCTTCCTTGGTCCATTTATCACCAAGAGTATCATCATTCAAAGATGACTCAAACATAGCATCTCCTTATTTCTATTTCCTGTAAAAGATACATAGAGGAAGTAGGGACACTGTAGAGGTGGTAATTTGCATCCCTACCCAATATTTTAGGTAAATTACAAATTGTACCAAAATTGGTGCACAGAGTGCTAGCATAAGTTATGACTTGGGATTTAGGCTTTCCAAAAGCCACCACTTAGCATCATACTATCTCTTATGATACTAAAACACTTAGAACACATTCAACATGTGATATATTGAAATGTAACCCCCTCATCTTGGGTAAATTGCACATTTCACTCAGACTATCAATTAATGCACAAATAGTTTGCAATTAAGCTCAAACTTGAAAATAAACTTCATAAGAAGCCTTATTTACTTTTCAAAAGATTAAAATCAGTTTGTAAGTAACTTAATTAAGAAAAACTCCTAGGTTTAAGACATAACCCAGGTCAGGGGTGTTACAATTTTATCTCAGAGCAAAGAGATAAGAAAAATGCAAAATATCGACTAAATAAGAAAGTGTTGCTAACTCGCTGGATCACCACTAGTGCAACAGAAACATGGTGGACATTGTTGGATCATTTAAGAATGGGATTCTTAGGTGATTGGCTCTAAGTTCAAGTGGGAGTCTTTTAGTAAGGTATGCCCAAAGACCCAATCATGTGATGATTGACATGGTAAAACAATACATGATTTGATTAATACATAAAAAGGCTAGCTTCCAATTCATTCCGTTTCAGTCAGTTATGAGATAATTAGGAAAAATTATGAATGTCAAAAGAATGATAATAACCAATGATGCATGTCTTCAAGTACGTGACTTGGAAGGATGAGATCATATGAATGCTAAGAATATGTATGTTCTTATTATGTCCCTAGTGAACAATTACTCTGGAAGGTAGATAGACACCAGTAACACTAAAGACTAGAGTGTGGGTTGGTTGATGACATAATCTCATTAGTCATGATATGACAGTATCAAACCAAGCACACAGATACATGTTAGGGAATAATGTATCAAACAGTCCCACCTTGAGAGTGACACATGGAAACCATCATTGGTGGTCATAGTCACATCTCATAGTGAAGGTGGTGATTGTAATTCTTAGACCTAAAATAGCTACACTCGCCACATGCCATTGGGTACACTTTGACATCATCAAACACAGTCTTGAAACATGGGTTGTTATAAAGGGGGATGATTGGGTGACTTTGACACAGGGGGATAGACTGTGAGTGATATATATGGGATTTTCCCCTTCTACTGGAGTATGATATCCTAGCCACTCGATAAGAGAGACAGATATATGCATGTGCATGCACATGTGAATCAATATATGATATTGATGTCAAATTATCTCATGCAATTTTCTCTTGGTTCAGGGAACATGGTTGGAATGTTGACAAGATGACCATCCATGCCTTGAGTTCATCCTAGATATCAGAGACAAAGGAATTATACAATCACTTCAACACCTTGCACAAATTCTAGGTTGAAGTTGTTCTCCAACTTTCCATTCACTTAGGTAGCACTGATGTGTGACTAGGCAATGCTCTTTGCTTGTGATGTCATAAGCTAGTTAGAGAATTTCACTACCAACAGGACATGGGATATATAGGGTCACACACAAAGGAACTCATCTAGAAGAGGAGTTTATCTTGAATGATGATTGGATTGATTATTAAAAGTGTTTAGGTATTCAATTCATGCAACTGATTGATGAATTGTCTATCTACACCGCCATATGACCATCTCACTGAGTGAGACGACTATTTGGATAGTCAAATGGGTGTTTCAAGTGTTGAGACGGCCGTTTGGGTTTTCAAGATGATCAGAGTTTGAATTGCCTAAGTTCTTTGCTAGAACTGACTGGTTCAATATGATTGAACCGACTGGCTCATCTTAGACTCCCTAGAAGACTTTCTGGCTAAGTGAGACAAGTGTCTTGCCTGGATGAGAGGCCCAATTGGGATGAACGAATATTTTGGATGTTTCCCGAATAGTTTCGATTGCACATTACTTGGGGTGCAAGAAATTAATATGTGATATTAATTGGAATTAAAATTGCCAATTTGGTATGAGATTGGGAAACTACTAGAAGACTGTTTGTCTCTCTGAGATGATGGTCTCGTGTGACCAAACGTCCATCTAAGTCACTAGATGACTATCTCGTGGTTTGCAGGTTGTGAAAATTCAAGATCTTCTGATCCCTTCCACTCCCATACAATCCCATACAGACTAGGAACCCTGGCCCAAACCATACCTATAAATAGAGGGGTATTGGGGGCTTCTCAAAACATAACATAGACAACTATGAATTAGTTCCTCTGAAAAATATTGTCCTATCTAGTTGTGGTAATTGAGAGAGCCCAAGAAAGTCCTACCTGACAAGGGAAGGATAGCAAGGGAGAGAATGACTGAGATCGTTGTTGGAGGGAGAGCAAGTTATTGACTAGTACACCAACGCGAGGGACAAATCCTTCATGTCTATTCTAGTTGAATGACATGAGTCCTAGTTGGTCCGTGTGGACTAATCTGAAGGCGGGAGTCCTTGGTCTACTGCTTGGAGAGAAAAGCCAACCTGTAGTCTGTGGTGAGACCACAAGAAGCGCTACAAAAGTTGTTCATATTCATTATTCGTGGTGGAGACCAGGAGTTGCACAACCACCTTCTAAGGGCTACTAGTTCACAATTGCATTGAAGCAAGTTTTGTCGCTGGACTTTCTCTAGGACCAGGTATAACTCACTAAACCATCCTTCCTATTTCATAGTAGTTGACACAGTCTTGCTGTTATGGGAATACAAATAGATAATTGTTTTGTTTCCTCTACTATACTCTGTACCCCTATATCCCAAAACTAATGTCCTCCAATATGTATTATAGTGACTTTTTATTATGCAAAAGAAGAAGAGGAGTAGAGAAGATTTCTGGAGAACACAAAATACACACACCAGATAGAAGTGTTACTCTACCTGGAGGTGGTGCAAGGGATTAGGTGAGAGAAGTTCGGGCACCTAAGGTACCCCAGCTTGACCCGACCATGGTGGAAAACCCTACCTTTTAGTCTTTGTTTAGGCAGTTCATGGCAACGATGACACACATAGCAGACAAAATGCTTGTACCATAGACAAGGGTAGTTGTTCCCAGTGCTAAATCTCTGGGCTGTGGAAAGACCTTTGAGAGGATGATACGTGTTGAGGCAGTGAATAATGCTGGTACAACGGATCCAATGGATGCAGATCTTTGGTTGAAGGAGTTGAAGAAGGCCTTCAAGATCCTTAATGTCCCCGAGGTAGACAAGGTGAAGTGTGTTGTATATCTTTTGAAGGGGAGTGTTGCCCATTGGTGGGCCATTGAAGAGGAGAAGAGGCCTAATGCTACTATCAGTTGGGAGGAGTTCTGACGTGGGTTTGTCAGTTGGTACTTTCCTCAAACCTATCTGGATGAGAAGGGATCCATGTAAATCAATGAGTATGAAGCAAGGTTTATGGAGTTGCTAATGTTTTGTCCTCACATGGATTCTACCGATCAAGAGAGGATCTGATGCTTTGAGAAGGGGTTGAGTTCAAAGTTTTCTACTCTAGTGGTTGCTTTGGAGAATTGATGTGTGCATTTTATATCATATTTTGGGCCAATTTTGGCTACATTTCCAAATCATTTTAACCCAATAATCACTCTTAATCATGCTAGATTTTCCATATTTATTGTTGTAGTTACTTGATCTATGGTTTGGTTTATAGGTACAACAATTTGGCATCAAAACGGGGAGAAAACACCATTATAACATCCATAAAGACATTCCCCAATCATCTAGACATTCAAAAAATCAATGTTGCTGAAACTGATAAAGACACCCCGTATCTTAATTAAGATACCCTGTGTCTTAAAATACACGACGTGTCATATTAAAGACACCCCATGTCTCAGCCCAAAATTGAATGCATAACTCCAGATTTGTAGCAACACACCGTGTTTTATAAAAGACACGCCGTGTCTCATTAAAGACATGTCGTATAACCTCCTAGAACTCGATCCAAACTTCAGTTATTGCATAAGAGACGTTGTGCCTTATAAAAGACACGTCGTGTGACCTGTAGATTTCACTCAAACACGAATTTAACTGTCTCACACTTATATATACAACCCCAAGACATCTTGGGACAGTTATCACCGACTATTTGGGACCTCTTGGAGCAGGACTCAAGGAAGGGAAAGAAAGGAGGAGTTGGAGGTGTTCCAAGGGAGAAAAGTTGGTTTCTCCAGAGGGAACTTCTTCTTCCTTCTTCTCTAACAATTCCAGCAAGGATCTTCACTATTCTCTTCTCTCCACTCAGAAGTGAAGCTTTTTGGAGAATTTCTAACAGCAAGGATGGATTTGTGACTCCTTGACCGAAGGTCCAAGTCTATCTTCCTTCTTCCACAGATATCCAAGTTTATTTCCTTCTATTATGATATCTAACACTACTTTCTACTATTTTTATCTACCTTCTACAGCCATGGATGAGTAGATCTCTTGTTCTTGGGCATGGGGGAGTAACTCCCATGTCATAATATTGTTGAACACGAATTTCATATATATAATGCTAGTTGTTTCATTGTTCTAAGGTTCATTGATGTTTAATTCCTCTTACATGCTTTGTTGACCACTTTGTATGTATGATTTATGCTCTTTATATGATCTGGGAAGATGTGCATAGGAGTAAGGAGATGTACCTTAGCTGCACTACCTTGACCACAGGAGTGGCTGGGATGTGTTGGGGAACAAAGGTTTGTAGTCCTTAACTAAGTATATCCACATGAGTGGTATACATAGTTAGGACTGTTCTACACTACCAGGAGGTGGGTGTAGGATACATGCCTATGCTCAAGAATCCCAAATCCAAAATGATCCTTAATACAAGTGTTTTATGTTTTAGTTCATGTCCTTTTAATTACTTAGTTAACATAACAAAACCCCTCTTGTTAAAAAGATCTAGATTGTTTAAATTCAATACTCTTACGCCTAGCAATACCTTGCTCCTTGGATGACCTCGATAATAATACACACTCCCGTATACTTGCGGGGTAGTGTTCGAGTTTATAATTAGCAAAACTTGCACACACACACTAACAAGTTTTTGGCGCCGTTGCTGGGGAGCATCAATATTTTTGTTAGTGTAAGAAGTGTTGAATTGTAAACGAGACTGGATCACCCCACCACCTATCATATCCACCATCATTCTTTCCATCATGATCATCATCATTATCTTATTTTTGTATCTTCCATTTTCTTTCTTGTACTTCACTCGCCTTCTTTACTTGCAGGACTATATGAGGAGATCCAAAAGGAGTCTTGAACCTTTCACATGTTTGGACCCCAAGCTTTAGCACAAAGTTTGCAGCCTTCAAAAAGTAAAGACGAGTGAAACTGAAATTAATCCAGAGAACTCACAAACATCATCACCAACGTCTTCACTACCACCTTCACCCAAGCATCCATCTCAACAAGAAAGACCAATCATGGAAGATGACCGTCCCCTTAAAGACTTTATTGTTGTAGCTGCTACAAAAATCAATGGGGCTATCACTATCCCACAAATTGAGGCAAATGACTTTTCTATCAGCACTACAATTATATAGATGATACAACATAACCAGTTTGGAGGGACGCCAATGGATGAGCCAAACCTCCACATTGCTGAATTTCTGCAATATCTTAGCACTTTCAAGATAGATGGTGTTCCTACTGATGCAATTTTTCTTCTTATTTTCCCTTTCTCTTTGAAAGATAAAACCAAGGCGTGGCTCTATTCTTTGCCAAGAAACTCCATCAACAGCTGGGATGAATTCCTCAAAGTTTTCTTAGCCAAATACTTTCCACCAAGCAAGACCACACAATTGAGGAGTCAACTCATCAATTTTTCTCAAAGGCATGAAGAGACCTTGTATGACACATGGGAAAGGTTCAAATACCTTCAATGTCTTTGTCCACACCATGGTTTAAGCAATTGTCTTCTATTACAAACTTTCTATAATGGTTTATTCTATAATACAAGGATATCTATTGATGCTGCTGCAAATGGTGCTTAAATTAACAAATCATATAGGGACACTTATGCCATTATTGAATACATGTCACTTAATGATTGCCAACACAGTCTTGATTGGAGCAGACGACCTTCTTCTTCATACTCTATTTCTGGAAAGCAAGCTACTGGAGAAACTTTTGATGCATGTGAAGCAACAGGACACACTCTTTCTTCATATTTTGCCACACCGTCACAATTTGAAGAGACACCGGAGCTCAAAAACAATGTCAACTGCAATTTCATCCAGCAACAACAATATTTTCAGCCCAAGCCTAGTTTGGTGTCAATGCTTGAGACCTTTGTCTCAACATAAATTCACAAAAATGATGAGCTTTGTCAACAAAGGAAGCTGCTAAAGGATTCTATTTCACAAATTTCTTATAAGGTGGATAGAATTTCCACTCACACTAGGATGTTGGAGAATCAAATTGCTCAACTAGCTCTTGCCAATCACAACACACATTCCAGTTCATTGCCTAACCAAGTGGAAATGAACCCAATGGAGACATTCATGTCAGTTACTTTGAGGAGTGGAGCTGCTATAGGAGAATCCTATTCACCATCAAATACTATATCATATGAATTTGTTGACTCTAATGTAGGCACTGATGTTAAAGCTCAAAGGAAGAAATTCATACATGCTCTGCAGGATGATTCTTCAAGCAAGACAAATTTAATTTTTTTGGAATACATTTGCAAATTTCTTGATGATGAGAAAAGAATTCCCAAATCAGATTATGATTACTTTGAAGAGGAGAATGTAGAGGCAAACAACATTGATGTTCAAAAGACCATTTCTACTGCAAATCAGTAGCGTCGATCTTCCAGACAAATAAAATATATATTGACAAAGAGGCGTGGATGCTTAGCACAACAATTTCCAGCCTCAAATTAAAGCAATGGACCTCCATCTCCATCATTCACCATAACAAGTAACCGGTTGTAATCCTCTTGAGTTTGTTATATGCAGTAAGGACACTACAAATTTCAAGCTTAGGGGGAGAGCAACCGGCCAGTAGTGTAGTGTAGTTTTATTTCCTTTTTATTATCTTTTTTTTGGTTGTTGTTAACAGTTCTTCTCTTCTCATGGAAAATCCAGTATGATATGAATTTTATCTTTTGTATGTGGATTGAATTCCTACGCTTAACTGATTGTCCTCTTTTGATGAGAAATATCATGTGGACAAATTGTAAAAGGCATGCATTAATGAAATGAAACCTTTTGGCCATCAACATGTGCTTAACTCTAGTTTATGCTTCTAGCATGAAAATTCATCTTTCACATCCTTGATTCCTTAAAACATGTAATGGTTTCAATTTTTGTGAGTAAATCAACTTTACCACATCATTTAGAATATGGGATGCCCTTGCCAAGCTCTTATTGCATTTTCAACCACTCTTTCAATGAAAAACTTTCAAAACAAACGAATGAAATCTAGCTAATGTTGCAATTTAGTTGACTCTCCTATGTTGTGCAATTTTTTTTAAAATTTCTTTTGGCTTATTTCAACCTCATACCCCATAGAAGATGTCTAAAGAGCCAACATATTATTCTATCCTAGTGTAAGTCTGATCTGGCCACAATGGTTAGGTGGTATGTCTTTAAATAGGGTAAAATACCCCAACCGACATTCCATGTGTGCATAAGCCTACATTAGCAGCTGAGTGTCGGAACCCATAATCCATTGTCATATCATTTTTGGAAAAGAAGGAGAGTACAACTAAAATTGTTAATTTTAACTAAGATATCATCATTTGTATCCTTAATAGTTGAGAGTTTGAGTTGCACATCCACTAATTGTTTGGCTTGGTCATCCAAGTTCTACTTAGTGTTGTTTAATTAATTAATTCATTTAATGGTGACCAACCCTTTTGAACTAAAAATCTGTTTCTTAGGTGTTTAAGTTGAATTGATGGCTATGAGTATAAACATGTTGATCATGGTTGGTTTGGTCATATACACATCTTTTAGTTCATTTAATCTATGCATGAACTTGACAATTCCTTCATTTGGGTTTCTATGCTCTTTTTGCGTGAGGACAAGCAATGATTTAAACTTAGGGGGATTTGATGTGTGCATTTTATATCATATTTTAGACAACTTTTGGCTGCATTTCCCAATCATTTTAACCAAATAATCACTCTTAATCATGCTAGATTTCCATCTTTGTTGTTGTATTTACTTGATCTATGGTTTGGTTTATAGAAACAACAATTTGGCATCAAAACGGGTAGAAAACACCATTATAACATCCATAAAGACATTCCCCAATCATCGAGACATTCAGAAAATCAATTTTGCTGAAACTGATAAAGACACCTCTCGTCTTAAAAAGACATGACATGTCATATTAAAGACACCCCGTGTCTCAGCCTAGAAATTGAATGCAGAACTCCAGATTTATAGCAACACACCATTTTTTATAAAATACACACCGCACCTTATTAAAGACACGTCGTGTAACCTCCTAGAACTCGATCCAAATTTCAGTTATTGCATAAGACACGCCGTTTTTTTTATAAAAGACACACCGTGTGACCTACAAATATCACTCAAACACGAATTTAACTGCCTCACACTTATATATATGACCCCAATCCATCTTGGGACAATTATCACAGACTATTTGGGACATTTTGGAGTGGGAACCAAGGAAGGGAGATCAAGGAGGAGTTCGAGGTGTTCCAAGGGAGAAACGTTGGTTTCTCGGGAGGGAAACTTCTTCTTCTTCCTTCTTCTCCAACAACTGTAGTAAGAATCTTTGCCATTCTCTTCTCTCTACTCGGACGTGAAGCTTTTTGGAGAATTTCCAGAAGCAAGGATGGATTTGTGACTCCTTGACCGGAGTTCCAAGTCTATCTTTCTTCTTCTACATACATACAAATTTATTTCCTTCCATTATGATGCCTAGCACTACTTTCTACTATTTGTATCTACTTTCTACAGCCATGGATGATTAGATCTCTTGTTCTTGGGCATGGGGGAGTAACTACCATGCCATAACATTGTTGAACACGAAATTCATATATATAATGCTAGTTGTTTTACTGTTCTAAGGTTCATCGGTGTTTAATTCCTCTTACATGCTTTGTTGGCCACTTTGTATGTATGATTTTTGCTCTTTGTATGATCTGGTAAGATGTGCATAGGAGTAAGGAGATGTACCTTAGTTGTACTACTTTGACCATGGGAGTGGCTCGGATGTGTTGGGGAACAAAGGTTTGTAGTCCCTAACTAAGTATATCCACGTGAGTGGTATACAAAGTTAGGACTGTTCTACACTACCGGGAGGTGGGTGTAGGATACATGCCTCCCTTGTGTTATTGCTAGTGTTCTTGATCTTTGTTGGTCATCATGTTATGATGTGGATGTGAAACCCTATCCTCAAGAATCCCTAATCCAAATTGATCCTTAATACAAGTGTTTTATGTTGGAGTTCATTTCCTTTTAATTTCTGAGTTAACATAACAAAACCCCTCTTGTTAAAACGATCTAGATTGTTGAAGTTCGATACTCTTGATCCTAGCAATACCTTGCTCCTTATACGACCTCGATAATACTACACGCACCCGTATACTTGCAGGGTAGTATTTGAGTTTATAAATATTAAAACTTGTGCACACACACTAACAAGTTTTTGGCATTGTTGCCGGGGAGCATCGATATTTTTGTTAGTGTAAGAAGTGATGAATTGTAAACAAGACGAGATCACCCCACCACCTATCATATCCACCATCATTCTTTCCATCATGATCATCATCATTATCTTGTTTTTGTATATTCCATTTTCTTTCTTGTACTTCACTTGCCTTCTTTACTTGCAGGACTATATGAGGCGATCCAAAAGGAGTCTTGAAACTTTCACATGTTTGGACCCCAAACATGAGCACAATGTTTGCATCCTTCAAAAAGTACAGATGAGTGAAACTCAAACAGATCCAAAGATCTCACAAACATCATCACCAATGACTTCGACACCATCTTCACCCAAGCATCCATCTCAACAAGAAAGACCAATAATGGAAGATGACCGTCCCCTTAAAGACTTTATTGTTGCATCTGCTACAAAAATCAATGGGGCTATCACTATCCCACAAATTGAGGCAAATGACTTTTCCATCAGCCCCATAATTATATAGATGATACAGTAGAACCAGTTTTGAGGGACACCAATGGAGGATCCAAACCTCCACATTGCTGATTTTTTGCAATATCTCAACACTTTCAAGATAGTTTGTAATGACCTTGATTTTTGTTAATTCGCTATTTATAGTTATTCCACATTATTAGTGACGATTTAGCTATCAGTTTTGGTGGCGGTCATTACATAGATGGTGTTCCTACTAATGCAGTTTGTCTTCTTCTTTTCCCTTTCTCTTTGAGAGATAGAGCCAATGCATGGCTCTATTCTTTGCCAAGAAACTCAATCAACAGCTGCGATAAACTCCTCAAAGTTTTCTTAGCCAAATACTTTCCACCAAGCAAGACCGTACAATTGAGGAATTAGACCATCAATTTTTCTCAAAGGCATGAAGAGACCTTGTATGACATATGGGAAAGATTCAAAGACCTTCAATGTCTTTTTCCACACCATGATTTAAGCAATTGTCTTCTGTTGCAAACTTTCAATAATGGCTTATTCTACAATACAAGCATATCTATTTATGCTTCTGCAAATGGTGCTTTAATTAACAAATCATACAGGGACACTTATGCCATTATTGAAGACATGGCACTTAATGATTGCCAACGGAGTCTTGATTGGAGCAGACAACCTTCTTTTTCATACTCTATTTCTGGAAAGCAAGCTGCTGAAGTAACTTTTGATGTATGTGGAGCAGCAGGACACACTCCTTCTTCATGTTTTTCCACATCGTCACAATTTGAAGAGACATCGGAGCTCAACAACAATGTCAACTGCAATTTCATCCAGCAACAACAATATTTTCAGCCCAAGCCTAGTTTGGTGTCAATGCTTGAGACCTTTGTCTCAACACAAATTCACAAAAATGATGAGCTTTGTCAACAAAGGAAGCTGCTAAAGGATTCTATTTCACAAATTTCTTATAAGGTGGATGGAATTTCCACTCATACTAGGATGTTGGCGAATCTAATTGCTCGACTGTATCTTGCCAATCACAACACACATTCCAGTTCATTGCCTAACCAAGTCGAAATGAACCTAATGGAGACATCCCCGTCGGTTACTTTGAGGAGTGGAGCTGCTATAGGAGAATTTTATTCACCATCAAATACTATATCATATGAATTTTTGAATCTAATGTAGGTATTGATGTTGAAGCTCAAAGGAAGAAATTCATACATGCTCCACAGGATGATTCTTCAAGCAAGACAAATTTCATTGTTCTGGAATACATTTGCAAATTTCTTGATGATGAGAAAAACATTCCCAAATCAGATTATGATTACTTTGAAGAGGAGAATGCAGAGACCAACACTATTGATGTTCAAAATACCATTTCTACTGCAAATCACACGCGTCATTCTTCCGGCCAAATAAAAGATATATTGACAAAGAGGCATAGATGCTTAGCACAATAATTTCCAGCCTCAAATCAAAGCAATGGACCTCCATCTCCATCATTCATCATGATAGGTAACCGATTTCAATCCTCTTGAGTTTTTTATATGTAGTTAGGCCATTGCAAATTTCAAGCTTATGGGGAGAGCATCCGGCCAGTAGTGTAGTGTAGTTTTATTTCCTTTTTATTATCTTATTTTAGTTGTTGTTTCTAGTTCTGCTCTTTTCAGGGAAAATCCAGTATGATATGAATTTTATCATTTGTATGTGGATTGAACTCCTATGCTTAACTGATTGTCCTCTTTGAATGAGAAATATCATGTGGAGAAATTGTAAAAGGCATGCATTAATGAAATGAAACATTTTGGCCATCAACATGTGCTTAACTCTAGTTTATGCTTCACGCTTGAAAATTCATCTTTTACATCCTTGATTCCTTAAAACATGTAATGGTTTAATTTTTGTGAGTGAATCAACTTTACAACATCATTTAGAATATGGGATGCCCTTGCCAAGCTCTTAGTTCATTTTCAACCACCCTTTCAATGAAAAACTTTCAAAACAAATGAATAAAATTAGGCTAACGTTGCAACTTATTGACTCTCCTATGTTGTGGAATTTTTTTAAAATTTCTTTTGGCTTATTTCACCCTCATACCCCATAGAAGATGGCTAAAGCACCCACATATTGTTCTATCCTAGTGTAAGTCCAATCTGGCCATGATGGTTAGGTGGTATGTCTTAAAAGAGGGTAATATACCCCAATCAACATTCCATGTGTGCATAAGCCTACATTAGCAACTGAGTATCATAACCCATAATTCGTTGTCATATCATTTTTGGAAAAGAAGGAGAGTACAAATAAAATTGTTAATTTTAACTAAGATATTATCATTTGTGTCCTTAATAGTTGAGAGTTTGAGTTGCACATCCACTAATTGTTTGGCTTGGTCATCCAAGTTCTACTTAGTGTTGTTTAATTGATTAATTCATTTAATTGTGACTGGCCCTTTTGAACTAAAAATATCTTTCTTGGGTGTTTAAGTTGAATTGATGGCTATGAGTATAAACATGTTGATCATGGTTGGTTTGTTCATATACACATCTTTCAGTTCATTTGATCTATGCATGCACTTGACAATTCCTTCATTTGGGTTTCTATGCTCTTTTTACTTGAGGACAAGCAATGGTTTAAGCTTAGGGGGATTTGATGTGTGTATTTTATATCATATTTTGGACCACTTTTGGCTGCATTTTCCAATCATTTTAACCCAATAATCACTCTTAATAATGCTAGATTTTCAATCTTTATTGTTGTATTTACTTGCTCTATGGTTTGGTTTGTAGGTACAATAATTTGGCATCAAAACAGGGAGAAAACACCATTATATCATCCACAAAGACATTCCCCAATCATCTAGACATTCAGAAAATCCATGTTGCTGAAACTGATAAGGACACCTCGTGTCTTAACTAAGACACCCCGTGTCTTAAAAAGACACGCCGCGCCATATTAAAGATACCCCGTGTCTTAAAAAGACATGATGTGTCATATTAAAGACACCCCGTGCCTCAGCCCAGATATTGAATGCAGAACTCCAGATTTGTAGCAACACACCGTGTTTTATAAAAGACAGGCCATGTCTTATTAAATACATGCCGTGTCTTATTAAAGACACGTCATGTAACCTCCCAGAACTCAATCCAAACTTCAGTTATTGCATAAGACACGCCGTGTCTTATAAAAGACATGTCGTGTGACCTATAGATTTCACTCAAACACAAATTTAACTATCTCACACTTATATATAGGACCCCAAGCCATCTTGGGACAATTATCACGGACTATTTGGGACCTTTTGTAGTGGGACTCAAGGAAGGGAGATCAAGGAGGAGTTGGAGGTGTTCCAAGGGAGAAAAGTTGGTTTATCGAGAGGGAAACTTCTTCTTCTTCCTTCTTCACTAATAATTACAACATGGATCTTTGTCGTTCTCTTCTCTCTACTCAGAAGTGTAGCTTTTTGGAGAATTTCCAGCAGCAAGGATGGATTTGTGACTCCTTGATCGGAGTTCCAAGTCTATCTTCCTTCTTCCACAGACATCCAAGTTTATTTCCATCTATTATGATGTCTAGCACTACTTTCTAGTGTTTGTATCTACTTTCTACAACCATGGACGAGTAGATCTCTTGTTCTTGGGCATGGGGGAGTAACTCCCATGTCATAACATTGTTGAACATGAATTTCATATATATAATTCGAGTTGTTTCACTATTCTAAGGTTCATCAATTTTTAATTCCTCTTACATGCTTTGCTGGCCACTTTGTATGAATGATTTCTGCTCTTTGTATGATATGGGAAAATATGCATAGGAGTAAGGAGATGTACCTTAGATGCACTACTTTGACCATGGGAGTGGCTGGGATGTGTTGGGGAACAAAGTTTTGTAGTCCTTAACTAATTATATCCACGTGAGTGGTATACAAAGTTAGGATTGTTCTACACTACTAGGAGGTGGGTGTATGATACATGCCTCCCTTGTGTTATTGCTAGTGTTCTTGATCCTTGTTGTTCTTCATGTTATGATGTTGATGTGAAACCCTATCCTCAAGAACCCCTAATCCAAAGTGGTCCTTAATACAAGTATTTTATGTTTTAGTTCATTTCCTTTTAATTTCATAGTCAACATAACAAAAATCCTCTTGTTAAAAAGATCTAGATTGTTGAAGTTCAATACTCTTGCACCTGGCAATACCTTGCTCCTTGGACAACCTCAATAATACTACACACACCCGTATACTTGCGGGGTAGTGTTCGAGTTTATTAATATTAAAACTTGCATAGACATGCTAACAAGAATCATGAACGATTTGCCACATTTTTGAAGTCAGTTTGAGAAATAGAGGATCAGTGGTTGAGAAGCATGAGAAGAGTGCCAAGAAGAGACTGGCACAATATCAGGGACAATCGTCTGAAGGCTTTAAGAAGCCTACTTTCTCGACACCATCAAAACGACAGAGGTCAAGTGCATAGACACAATGGTCACCAAGTAGAGGTAGAGGTCGCAGTATTCCACTAGTAGGAGCCCACAGTACAACTTTAGTGTCAATGATAGGGTCATCTAGGCCATGGTATGAGAGCAAGACTTGCTATAAGTGTGGATAGATTGAGCATACAAGACCATATTTCCCTATGAAGGATGATGAGGTGACCCAACAGTCAAGGTAAATGTGCATTTTAGCAGCGGTGAAGGCTAAGGACATGGACAAACATCACATGCTAGTTCTTAGGGACAGCCTAGCAGAGGACGGGGGTGAAAACAGGCAACAACTTGATTCTTCTCCATGAATCAGCCGCAAGAAGTGGTCAACCTGCGAGTAGTGACAAGTCCGATGGAGTTATTTCATTTTGATTTGTCTTCTTCTTGCTTTATATATGTTTTGGTTGACTCGGGTGAGACACACTCTTTTGTGAATCGAGAAGTGATTGATAGTTGTTCTTTTCATGTTAGTCATAGACAACATGGTCTTTGTTTAGAAACCACATTGGTTGGTTTTGACGAACTGTGGGAGATGTGTCCTTCTTATTTCCTTTCTTTTTTAGGGCACAACATTCAAGTGGACCTTGTACCACTTGATATGTATGGATTCAATGTGATCCTTGGAATGGACACCTTGGAGAAGTGTTAGGTGGTCTTGGACTGTAGTTCCAAGGTGGAGACATTCATAGATGGTGATGTGATGTGGATCTTCCAAGGAGATAGGAAGATTCTCCTGACGTATCTGGTGTCAGAGATGGTGGTAGAGAAGATGATGAGATAGGGTTGTGACACATTTTGGGCACATGTGGTGGATACTAAGGTGAGGCGTCCTAGTATCCAGGAGGTGCCAATGGTCTGTGAGTTTGAGGACGTGTTTTTCAATGAGTTCCCAAGTGTTCCCTCACCCTGAGAGATTGACTTTGAGATCAATCTAGTCCCGAGTATGCAACCGATATCTCAAACATCGTACAGGATGGATCCAATTGAGATGGCAGAGTTGAACAAATAGTTGCAGGAGCTGCTTGAGAAAGGTTTCATCAGATCAAGAACATCTCCATGGGGTGCTCCCATGTTGTTTGTAAAGAAGAAATATAGATTTATGAGGCTATGTATAGATTACGGACAGTTGATTAAGGTGACGATAAAGAACAAGTATCCCTTGCTACAGATTGATGATCTATTTGATCATTTATGAGGTGTTGTAGTCTTTTTGAAGATAGACCTGAGATTAGGTTATCACCAGTTGCGGATAAAGGTGGATGGCATACCTAAGTCAGCTTTTAGAATAAGGTATGGTCATTACAAGTTCATGGTTATGCTGTCTGGGCTAACCAATGCACTGACAACATTCATGGACTTGATGAACATGATGTTCCAGATTTTTCTTGATCAGTTCATGGTGGTCATTATGGATGGATATACTCTACAGACAGTCAGCAACATGAATAAAATATTTGTCAGATATTGACCATGTTGAGACAGCATTAGCTGTATGTGAAGTTCAGTAAGTGCAAGTTTTTTCTGAAGGAGGTGTCTTTCCTAGGACATGTAATATATACTAAGGGTGTTCATGTGGACCCAAGAAGGTTGAATCAATGCTAGAGTGGGAAGAACCGAAGATGTTGACAAAAGTATGATATTTGCTGGGCTTGGCAGGATACTACGTGAGGTTCATCAAGAACTTCAGCTTAGTGATGCTACCCCTAACAAAGCTGATGAGGAAAGTTGTGTCATTTATCTAGGATGGAAGATGTCAGTGTGCCTTTTAGTTGTTGAAGGAGAAATTGACAAGTGCACTAGTGCTAGTTTTTTCTGAGCAAGGGAAAGGATACATAGTTTTTTTTGATACGTCAAGGAATGGTTTAGGTTGTGTGCTGATGCAGGATAAGAATGTCATCTCTTTTGCATCATGAAAACTAAAGAAGCATGAGGAGAACTACCCAACCCAAGAACTAGAGTTAGCATCTGTGGTTCATGCTTTAAAGATCTAGAGAAATTAGCTATATGGTGAGAAGTTCCAGATCTTCACAGATCACAAGAACTTGAAGTACATCTTTTCACAATAGGAGATGAACATGAGGCAACGACGTTGGATAGAGTTGATCAAGGACTATGACTGCACTATTGATTACCATCCAAAAAAGAAAAATGTCATGGAAAAAAGTCTTCTTTGTTGTCATATCTAAAGAAGGCACAATTGTGTTCCTTATTGTGCCATAAGAGAGACATGTTGGTCTCCTTGCATCAGATGAATGTGAAGCTAGATGTGTCTATGCTGGTAGGTTTATTGGAATAGTTGCAGGTGAAGCTTATGTTGTAGCAGCAGATTAGAGAGGCACATCAAGTTGATACTGTGATACAATAGATACAAATAGAGTTTAGTAGTGAGAAGTGTGATGGCTTCCATGAGTCAGAGGATGGAACAATGTGTTATCATGATAGAGTTGTGGTTCCCAATGTTGATAATATAAGAAATATGGTTTTGGAAGAGGCCCATTCTTCGAGGTATGCTATGCACCCACGTAGCACCATAATGTACCACAATCTGAAGAATTTGTATTGGTGGCCTGGATTGAACCATGATGTGGCTGAGTTCGTGGCCAAGTGTGCAATATGTCAGCAAGTGAAGGTAGAGAATCAAAATCCTACAAGGACATTACAACCGATGCCTATACCTCAATGGAAATGGGATCATGTTACGATGGACTTTGTTCTTAGTCTTCCGAGGACAACCAAAGACCATGATTCCATTTGGGTGATTGTTGATAGGTTGACCAAGTCCTCACATTTCCTCCATGTGAAGACAACATATATGACATAGAAGCTTGTTCAGATAATGTTGATGAGATTGTCCGCTTGCATGGCGTTCTGGCTACTATTGTGTCAGATAGAGTTCCTCAATTTACCAGTGGCTTTTGGGAGTATTTGCACACAGAGTTGGAAATGCAGTTAAGATTTAGTATTGCTTCCCACCAGCACACAGATGGTAAGTCTGAGAGGACCATAAAGACCTTCGAAGATCCATTCAGAGCTTGCATATTACAATTTTTGGGTAGTTGGGATGTGCACCTTAGCTTGATAGAGTTTGCTTACAATAATAATTATGAGAGGAGCATTGACATGGAACCTTATGAGGCATTGTATGGGATACATTGCATATCTCTATTGTGTTTGTATGAGATAAGTGAATATCATCTTCTAGGTCCTGAGCTTGTGTAGCAGATTATAGAGAAAATCAAAGTGATTCAACATCCATTGAATGTCAAACATGATAGACAGAAGTCTTGTGCTGATAACTGACATAGACCGTCTGAGTTCTAAGTGGGGGACAGAGTGTATCTTAAGATCTCTCCTTGGAAGGGTGTCTTGAGGTTTGGGAAGAATGGTAAGTTGGCTCCTAGGTATATGGGACCTTACCCTATAGTGGCACGTGTTGGGAAGGTGCCCTACAAATTGGAGTTTCCACCCGAGTTGCACATGTTGCATTTAGTGTTCCATGTGCTCATGTTGAGGAAGTGCCACCCTAATATTGAGTTAGTGATTTAGCCAGTGGAGGTTGAGTTGGAAGAAAATATGTCCTATGTGGAAGGCCCTATGTTGATCCTTGATAGAAGAGTGAAGAAGTTAAAGAAGAAGGACGTAGTGTTGGTGAAGGTTTTGTGGAATCACCATGGCATTAAGGAAGCCATGTGGGAGTTTGAGAAAGAGGTGCATAGGAAGTACCTGTCGCTTTTCACTTAGGATTTTGAGGGCAAAATCATTGTTAAGGATTTATGTCTTGTAACACCCTTGACATGTGTTTTGGATTAATCCTAGTTGTTTTTCTTTATTAAGTTCTTAGAACTTTTCTCTAATCCTTTGATATGTTTTTAGAGCTTGTGGAGAGCTTAAGTTTCTAGTTTGAGCTTGTTTGGATGATGTTTGTGCTTTATGTGCTTGTTTTGGATCAAATTGCAATTTACCCATTTGAGAGGTTACATTGCAATTTGCCACACCTAGTGTGTACCTTTCTAGTCTTAATGAGAGAGAGTGTGTGATGCTTTGGGGTGCTTTAGTTGAGCCTTGGATGAGTGGTGACACCCCTAGAGGTGATTAGGGTTTGCTTGGTGTTGACCATGTGTGCATGGTTGAGTGTAGAGACCCTTGTCTCAACCTTGTGGTGTGTTTTGGGGTGAGCCTTGATAGAGATACCTTCCTTAGGTGGTTTTGTCTTGATCATGATGGTCATGGAGTGTTTGGGTCGAGACATTTGTCTTCTTGTGGAGTGTCTCGACCTTGAGTGTCTTGGTGACCTTTTGTCTCGACCAAGATGTAAATGATGCTCTTGTTTCTACCTCCTTGAGGTGTTGCAACTGAAACCAAGGTGGTGGTGACCCAAGTGGTCGAGACCCCACCTAGCTTGTATCACTATGTCATGCATGCTTTCATATAGTGGTTGCATGTGTGTTTCTTGGGTGGACAAGTGTCCCTTTAGTGCCCTCTCATGTTGGCACTTCATCTCCACCCTCCTCTCCTCCTAAAGTATATAAACCCTCTTCTCTCCATGCAAGTGACCCTTTTCAATCCTCTTCCTTCTCCTTCCTTGCTTTCTCATCCCTGTAGCCTTGAGGAACTAGAAGGACTGATCGTTGGAGCTTTGGTATCTGAGATCCATTGCATGTGGTGACTTTTGGTCATCTTCAACCTTGGTAAGTGTTTGACTTTATTTGGAGATGTTTTCCTTTGATATTCTACCATATTCTTCTCTTTTCTCAGCCATAGACTGTGGACTATCCATGGTGGTCATTTTGAAGTGAAAATCCTCATCACAAGGGTCATAGACCATGTTTTGACAAGGTGGTACCCAAGTGATAGGAAGTTTCTTCTCTCTTTCTCCCTTCTTCTTTAGGTTTGACCTAGGGTTTCTTACACTTTGTTCATGATCTAACCTTGACCTTGGTATCTTATTCTTCTTGATGTGATCTTTTGTTCGAAAGTGGTGCTTTTGGTGGAGCTTCATCACCCTTGGTGGTCCTGTGCTCGGAGCTTGTGATCCTTAGAGTTGATCTTCCATAAGGCAGGTTATATAACACTCTACTCTCTCTATTATTGCACTTTTCATTAAATGCATATTGTTATTTCTCTCTCTAAACGTGCCTTTAACATTCTAGTAGATAATACCATGCTCTAAGACTTGAATGATGGTGGTTATCATGCTTGTGTTGCTTAGAATTCGAAACCCTAATGTAATGTACCTAATTTTAGAGATGGATGTGAAATAGTGGTTTTCTTCCTATCGTTTAACCTTGGTTTTGATCACATCCATGAAGTTTATGTACCTTGATGTATCATGGAGTTTAAGTTCTATTTTGGACGTGTTGAATGTGGGTTTTCTCTCTTGCATGAGGTTCTTCCATGGTGGTTTCATGACACACATTTTCTGAGTTTTTGGTGACCGATTATGGCATGAAGTTTTCCTCCTTAAAGACGATGGCTTTCCTTGATGAAATATTCTATTTTGGCCGTGGAATACTTCTATTTAGATCTTGGATAATCTCTATTTTTATGATGTTCTCTTGCCTTGGTGGTACTTTAGACCGATTATGGTATGAAGTTTTCCTCCTTAAAGACGATGGTTTTCCTTGATGAAATATTCTATTTTGGCCGTGGAATACTTCTATTTAGATCTTGGTTAATCTCTATTTTTATGATGTTCTCTTGCCTTGGTGGTAGTTTGACCTTGGTGGTCACTACACCATGTTTTTGCTTGGCTCAAGACACTTTATGGTGATGGTCGAGATGTTGCTTTGTTTTGGTCGAGACAAGTGTTTTGGTTTTAGTTGAGACACATGTCCTTGGGTAGGTCGAGACACATACTTCTGTTGTAGTTGAGACACCTTGCATAAAAGTAGTTGAGACACTTTGCTTGAGGGTGGTCGAGACACCTATATGATGGATGGTCGAGACACATACATGATATAGTCAACACCGTATGAGTAAGGAAGTAATGGTTGATGTAGAGTGTTGTTAATTTGAATGAGTGTTTGGTTAACCCTAATCATGTTTTCTGACTCTAATATGTTCCAAGAAAGTGGGAGATAGTGTACCTAGGTTTGGTGATTGAATGTAACTATAAAACCCTAATTGGCTATGTATGGAACCCTAACCCTAATTTAGGGATTAGTGATGTGTTCATTTCTCTCTCCTAAGGTGGTTATCATTTTCTAATGTTCTCTCTCTCTTGTTTATGAAACCCTAACCTTGTAGGTGAAATGGATGGCATGGCTTCTGTATGTTGTGGTGATAACTATATGATGTAGGGTGATGGCTATAAGCCTTGATGAGATATGATGTAATCATAGTGATGTGATGGGTCCTATCACCTGGTGAAGGGTTGATGCCTATTGTGAGGTGACATCCTCTAGTGATAAGATTGGGGGATTGATATCTGGTGCGTCCCGCTAGAGGTGCAACACACTAGCCGATTTGACCCTACTAGATGCGCCCCACGAGGTCGGGACACACGTGATGGGCATTTTATTTTGATATTTATGCTGGCCTTAACCAAGTCGATCACAAAAACTAAACACGTTGCCCGCAAGCGTACAAGGTATTGTTGTAGTATAGGTGATTGGCAAGATAAGGGGTCGATCCACAGGGATAGAGGGGGCACTAGAGTTAGGTTTAGTGTAGGCTATGTTCCTAGTGTGGAGATTAGGGTTTGAGGGTTTTAAAAAGGGTTTGGTTGTTGATTACTCTATTTGAACAAGTAAGAAAGGCATAATTAAACCTAAGTTATCTTGAACAAGTAAATTAGCAAACTGAGCTGACAAACAAGCTAAGCAAGGGCAAGCGCAAGCTATACTAGACTAAACAAGCAAGAAGAAATTGAGAAGTTAAGCTAACCACTAACAAGAGCAAGGACCTAAATTAACACTAGGGAACAAAACTAAGCAATTGACTAAGTTAAGCGAAAGTAATTAAACTAGACTAGCATTAACAAGTGAGCAAAGCAGTTTGGGTTTTAACAAGTTGATTAGGGTAGGTGGGCCGTTTGGGGGATGTAACTTTGATATTAGTTGGGGGAGATCATTAGACATTCAAGGTTCTCAAATTATATTGAGATTATCAAACCAAACAATAAGGCCAATGCCATTAGAATATACCCTATACTACTAGTAGAAGACTAGGGTTAGGTGTAATTCTAATAGGATTAGTCAAATCTAGGTTTCTAGGGTAAGTGTTAAAGAGAAATTGAGGGTTGAGGGTAGAGATGGGAGTAGAGATGAGGGTATTTGACCTCATGCCACTAGCCACTCTAGCCTTTAGAAGGCCCTAGGCAATTACGTCAATCTCACTTACACTAGCTACTTAGATCTCACACTCACTTGTAGGAGGGGGTGTATATGTGGGAACAAAGGGGGCTAGCTAGGGATCCACTAATTGGACCTAGGAGCCATTCCTAAGATTGCCACATATACTCCAAATCCTCCTAGAAGCTAAGTGTCATCAAACATCTCAAAGTAAGCAATTCATGTAAAGAGCACAAACCATGTGCAATAAAATAGGAAATGAGATAGAAGCAAGGGGAAATCATCATAGATAGAAATTGAGTTCATTACAACCAATTTTCCCCCAACATAGTATCAAAGTCACATTTTAACCACAAAACAGCCCACCACTAGGGGCTTAGCTATACATAGTCAAAGAAAGAGTAAACGAGAGGGGAAAAAGAGGTAGAAACACCATGGAGCTTGGTGTAGTATCCTTCTTCTTCACCTCCAAGCTACTGTGGACGACCTCCCTCCTCCAAGGGTGCAGGGGATCATGAAAATATGGGGGGTTATGGGTGAAAACCTAGAAAACTAGGTTTCCAAGGTGAAATGTGGGTGGAAATGGTGGATGATGAGCTAAAATGTGAAGGAATTGCACTAGGAGCTCAAGGAAGGAGAGTGGAAGCTTGGAGAAGTTGTGGGAAAGGCTATCCTTCATGCCCCAGCCAGCACCTATGTATATATAGGTGGTGGGGAGGCACTAAGGTAAGTAGGGGTAGTTTAGGAAAAATAGTGTAAAAGTTTACTAGGGTTGGCGGGTCACCATGGTCGTGTTGGTGTGCCACGACCATGGTGAGGGTAGTATAGGACAGTCGTGGGGTAAGAATACGGTTGTGGTATGGGGCTGGTGGTGATATGCTAAGTATGGTGGTGGCCACGGCCGTGGCGGAGTGCCACGGTCGTGGTGGGTAACACGACCGTTTTGGAGGAGGAGGGTGTGGTCATGGAGCAGCAACATGGGCGAGTTGGTCTTCAGTGGACACGGTCGTGGTAGACGGCCACGGTCGTGGCAGTTGGTGATTTGGGGAGCAACTCCCTGTTGTCTCTGTTAGTTTTTCACAATAAACGGCATGACCGTGGGGGGTTCCCACGGTCGTCTTTCACTCTTCTGACCATGACCGTGCAGATGGACATGATCGTGGCATCTTCAATGGCCACGATCGTGGCAGATGGCGACAACCATGCGATTTTGAGGAAAAACTATGTTGAGATTGGCACTTCTTTGCCAAAAAAGACACAACCGTGGGGTTGTGCCCACGACCGTGGTGAGGCTTGCACCACTTGATTATCCTTCAAACTTCATCATTCTTGGATGTCTTTGCTTGGTGACGACTCTTGGACATTGGAGGTAGGTTGCGGGATATTTTGGGGCCTCCTTTGGACCTCCCCATGAGTGGAGGAGCCCTAGAATTCCTTCTTTCTCTCTCTTCCATCTAAGGCATGGTCCAAGTACCTAAAAATAGTGCAAAGAACATCATAAGTGCATTTGGCAATGATAAACACATTAGGCATAAAAGCTTGTAATCTAACATGTTTAGATGTGATTTAAGTATAAAATGGCACAGGATGGAGCCCTAAAATAGGGCTACATCATCACCCCAAACTTAAAACATTCTTGTCCTCAAGTATGCTCCAACTCAATCTCTCTTTTCAGATTCTTTTCAATCAACAACAAATGACAAATGCAAAGCAATAGATAATTATTGAGTACATGGTCTTGAGAGCGACTAAGTGCATGTGTTTCACATCTCTCCTCTCCTCTTTCACAAACCATTCATGAGCTGAGAACTGAGCATACAAACTTCCAAGTATAAAGCATAGAAACACAAGTTGCCCATATGTCCTTCATGTCATTCCGGGTAAACCGTTTCATGTTGGTGTTAATCAAAGGTGACTAGGAGTGTTGTTTCACTTTCATGCATTTACTCTTATGCTTCAAATCACACTAGATGACCCACTGGGCTGTAGAAAGGGTAAAGTGAGCTAGATTTGATATTTTCTAGCTCAATGGGTATGAAAGAGGAAGAAAGAATTGCGGTAAGATTTGGAGTGCTTTTACACACTCGTGTTTTCTTTATTTGAATGCTCTTAAACATGAGCGTCCTTTTATTTTATTTTTTCTTTTCTTTTTCTTTTCTTTTTTTCTTTGCCCTTGGTGTAGATAGGGCATATAGTGGATGGAGTGAAGCGGGGAGGTTGAGATGTGGCCGCCCCAAACTTTTATGGGTGGCCACGGCTGATATGTGTACTTTGGCATCTTTTCATGATGCGGAGATGTATGAAGGTGGTGAAATAATAGTCAGATCAAAGAGGGGTCATTAGTGTAGTTTCCAACAAAAGATTTCCTGCATGAAAGCTAATTCAACACTTCACCAACTGATATCACACCACATGCTAGAATCAACATAACATTCATACTTCTACCAAGTGATTCCATAGGCTTTAAGCGCTTGTAGCTTGCTCGATTCATGATTCAACCAAAACATTCACAAACTTAAGAGATGTGGTGCACATATAAAAAGTCAAAAAACAAGACCATATAGCAATAAGATCTAAGAAAGTAGCATGCATTTGTCACAAGATTAAAACATTTCATTTCAAACAGTGGAGATTAAGTCAAAACAAGCTTTTTGGGAAAGAGCATTCAAGTTTGGGCAGAATTGGCCAAAATGGTGTCGATTTGCATTAAATCACATCTAAACCTACTTTAGGGAAATTTAAAACATAAAGTAGCAAATCCTAGTTAAAATGCACAAGAAATTACCAAAAACTACATGAGAAAGCAATGCATGATATGGAATAGCAAAAGGAGATAAATTGTTAAAAAATTACAAGAAAATGCATGAAATTAAACTACATGTATGCATGAATGCAAGCACACACAAGGTCAACATAGAAAAGTATGAAGGTTAGTCAAACTGTTTGATCATCTAGCAAAAATTTAGCACAAGGTACATGGATGAAAATGTGGTGAACGAAGGGCTTAACGCCCTACCACCCCAAACTTTTAAATCATGTTGTCCTCAACATGAAATAGAATATTAGAATAGTAGGGTAAAGGGGATGGACTCGCGGAAGGTAGCCACCAAGAGATGGAGTGATCAATGTAGCCCTAGATGAGCAGGGAGGGACCACCACGGCCGTGCTAAACAATACGACCGTTCTATCTTGCCGGTTACATGACCGTGCTGCCTAGAACGGTCGTTCTGGACTGCTTCCTGTAGCTTTTCTTCTATTTTGTAACGTTCTCTTCAACTTTGATCTTCTCCTTGGCTGGACCCTTTTTGCATCATCTTTTCTTCCTTATACCTTTACTAACATGATTCACAAACAAACAAACAAAACTATCAAGTATAGTGTGTGTGTGTTTGTTTTGTGGAAAAGAAAGAAAAGGTATCAAAAAAACTAGGTTCAAGAATACCAAACCATGTGGGTTGCCTCCCACTAGCACTAAATTTAGAGCCTTCAGCCAGTCTTATTGTTCCTCTGTCAATCAACCATTGTCTAAAAGCAAAATATTTTCTTCCTCATCATACGCAATCCTCTCAAATGCCTTCATTGTTTGTTCTTCTTCCCAAGGGTTATTAAGTGAGTTTCTCAAGTGTCTTTCTTCATTTGTCTCTCCTCCGAGGTCATCATCAAAGGTCTCAATGTAAGAATCGTCATCAACAAAACTTTTTAGCTCATTTAAGATGACCTCCTTAGGCATCTTCCCTCTCATCTTCTACTTGAAGGTGAAAACACCCTTATGGAACCTTACATAAGTTGGTATTTGCTTGATGATGGCAAGCAATGAGTTGTCTGCCTTAGTCAATCTTAAGACCTTCAAACTTTTCATGCCACAATTTTGCCTTCCCTTGAGGAATGGGTATTCATAGGCATCAAAGAGAGGGGTTTCCATCCTGTTGGATACTTGCAATCCTATAAATATCACATTGGGATGCCTTGGATCAGCAATGGGACAACTTGGTGGTGTCATATCGAAGGAAGATGGGACACAAGATATTATCTTCTCAAAATCTGCCAGGGTTGTAGAATTTTTAGTGCACTTAGCACTCTCACAAGGACTTTGCGGAAGGGGTTCTCCATCATGATCTTTGTCTAATTGCTTCCCTCCCTTATTGAGCTCCTCAACAACCTTGTCACACCTCAACATTGAAACCTTCTTCATGTTCTCATAGGGAGGAGGGGGAGCATGTGATGGTTGTGGTGGTGGTGGTGGTTTATGGTGTAGTGGATTAGGATTTTGATGGATGTAGGTTGGTTGTTGTGGAGGTGGTTGGCATGGGGGTGGTATTTGTAGTTGATATTGTGGTGATGGTTGTGAGGTGTGTTGGAAGTTGAATGGTGGTCGTGGTTGTGGAGGAGCATAGGGGTTAGGAGGCCCTTGGTGTTGTGGGAGAGTGGGTTCTTGCCCATGTGGCGGGACATAAGCACCTTGAGGAGCACCCATGGTTCCACTAGCATTGTTGGGGTTGGGCATGGGTTGGGAAAGGGGTCTTCCCTCCTCACAAAGGGAAAGTGAAAGGGAAATCTCATCCAACCTTTGCTCAAGCCACTCAATGGTTTGTCCATGAAACGATACCTCTCTCTTCACCTCATCAAGGCTTCTTAACCTTTCTATAACTTATTCTTCAAACATGGAGCTGTCTTCTTGCTCTTGGACTCCTTGTTCCTCCCATGAAAAGTTTGAGCCATTTCTCCATTCTAAAGTGTATGAGCTTGACATGGAGCCTTGGTTGTTCTGGATGCCATAGGATTGTAGAACCATGTCTCCACAAAGAGCCACCATGAAGTTGGCGGAGTAATTATATGAACCTCCCACATTAATTTTCATGCGATCTACCATGTCTTCCAACATCTTCATCATGTAGGGTGGTTGAGGGATTGAGGGGCTTGCACATCTCGGTCTACCATCTTGACTCCAAAGGGTTGCTTATCACATGCACAAGGCACAACCAAAAAAAGAGGACAAGTTAGCAAACCAAGAAGCAAAAGTAACACAAAGAATAAAGAATAGAAATGGTGAGGGAAATAGGAAAGGCTAAGCTACACTATCTAACTAGGTTGAGCGCCTCTATCCCCAGCAACGGTGCCAGAAAGCTTGGTGCGTCCCGCTAGAGGTGCAACACACTAGCCAATTTGACCCGACTAGATACGCCCCATGAGGTCAGGACACATGTGATGGGCATTTGCTTTCGATATTTATATTGGCCCTAACCAAGTCGATCACAAAAACTAAACAGGTCTCCCACAAGCATACGGGGTACTGTTGTAGAATAGGTTATTGGCAAGATAAGGGGTCGATCCACAGGGATAGAGGGGGCACTAGAGTTAGGTTTAGTGTAGGCTATGTTCCTAGTGCGGAGATTAGGGTTTGAGGGTTTTAAAAAGGGTTTGGTTGTTGATTACTCTATTTGAAAAAGTAAGAAAGGCAGAATTAAACCTAAGTTATCTTGAACAAGCAAATGAGCAAACTAAGCTGACAGTAAGGGCAAGAGAAAGCTACACTAGACTAAACAATCAAGAAGAAATTGAGAAGCTAAGCTAACCACTAACAAGAGCAAGGACCTAAATTAACACTAGAGAACAAAACTAAGCAATTGACTAAGTTAATCTAAAGCAATTAAACTAGACTAGCATTAACAAGCGAGCAAAGCAGTTTGGGTTTTAACAAGTTGATTAGGATAGGTGGTCCGTTTGGGGGATGTATCTTTGATATTAGTTGGGGGAGATCATTAGACATGCAAGGTTCTCGAATTATATCTAGATTACCAAACCAAACAATAAGGCCAATGTCATTAGAATATACCCTATACTACTAGTAGAAGACTAGGGTTAGGTGTAATTCTAATAGGATTAGTTAAATCTAGGTTTCTAATAGAGATGAGGGTATTTGACCTCATGCCACTAGACACTCTAGCCTTTAGAAGGCCCTAGGCAATTACGTCAATCTCACTTATACTAGCTACTTAGATCTCACACTCACTTGTAGGAGGGGTGTATATGTAGGAACAAAGGGGGCTAGCTAGGGATCCACTAATTGGACCTAGGAGCCATTCCTAAGATTGCCACATATATTCCAAACCCTCCTAGAAGCTAAGTGTCATCAAACATCTCAAAGCAAGAAATTCATGTAAAGAGCATAAACCACGTGCAATAAAATAGGAAATGAGATAGAAGCAAGAGGCAATCATCATAGATAGAAATTGAGTTCATTACAAGATATTTCCTGCCAACATGGTATCAAAGTCACATTTTAACCCCAAAACAGCCCACCACTAGGGGCTTAGCTATACATAGTCAAAGAAAGAGTAAAAGAGAGGGGAAGAAGAGGTAGAAATGCCATGGAGCTTGGTTTAGTATCGTTCTTCTTCACCTCCAAGCTGCTGTGGACAACCTCCCTCCTCCAAGGGTGCAGGGGAGCATGAAAATATGGGGGTTATGGGTGCAAACCTAGAAAACTAGGTTTCCAAGGTGGAATGAGGGTGGAAATGGTGGATGATGAGCTAAAATGCATAGTAATTGCACTAGGAGCTCAAGGAAGGAGAGTGGAATCTTGGAGCAGCTATGGGAAAGGCTATCCTTCATGCCCTAGATGCCACCTATGTAAATATAGGTGGTGGGGAGGCACTAGGGTAAGTAGGGGTAGTTTAGGAAAAAATTTGTAAAAGTTTACTAGGGTTGGTGGGTCACCATAGTCGTGTTGGTGTGCCACGGCCATGGTGAGGGTAGTATAGGACGGTCATGGGGTAAGAATACGGTCGTGATATGGGGCTGGTGGTGATATGCTAAGTATGGTGGTGGCCACGACCGTGGCAGAGTGCCACGGTCGTGGTGGGTGAGTGGCACCATGACCGTGTTGGGTAACACAACCATTTTGGAGGAGGAGGGCATGGTCGTGGAGTAGCAGCACAAGCGAGTTGGTCTTCAATGGCCACAGTCGTGGAGATTTGGGGAGCAACTCCCTGTTGTCTCTGTTAGTTTTTCACAATAAACAACACAACCATGGGGGGTTCCCACGGTCATCTTTCACTCTTCTGACCACGACTGTGCAGATGGCCACGACCGTGGTGTCTTCAATGGCCACGGTCGTGGCAAATGGCCACAACCGTGGGATTCTGAGGAAAAACCCTGTTGAGTTTGGCACTTCTTTCCCAAAAAAGACACGACCGTGGGGTTGTTCCCACGGACTTGGTTAGACTTGCACCACTTGATTATCCTTCAAATTCATCATTCTTGGATGTCTTTTCTTGGTGACGACTCTTGGACATTGGAGGTAGGTTGAGGGAGATTTTGGGGCCTCCTTTGGACCTCCCCATGAGTGGAGGAGCCCTAGAATTCCTTCTTTCTCTCTCTTCCATCTAAGGCATGGTCCAAGTACTGGAAAATAGTGCAAAGAACATCATAAGTGCATTTGGCAATGATAAACACATTAGGGGAAAAGATTGTAATCTAACATGTTTAGATGCGATTTAAGTACAAAATGGCACAAGATGGAGCCCTAAAATAGGGCTACATCAATATCCCACAGAGATGTGACATTGGTGATAGCTTTGTGAATGGTAGAGATACAAGTATAATGTGGTGATGATGTGACTAGTTCACACCTGACACTTCTCCAAATCCAAAAAATGGAAGGGATTATAGTGTTACTACTTGGAGTAAATACTTTTATGCATACCTCTTATGGCTGATCCACACCATACTGTATTCTCATAAGATGATACACACTAGCTAAAATTCCACCTGGTGATACATCATAGGGTTGCATACAACTACAATAATTTTAGTAAAAGGCACTTTAGATGCACGTGGTTCTAAGCTAATGCCAGATAAAAAGGATTTCAGTTATAGTTTTCCTTGTGACGATCAAGTGACAATGCACCGTGTACCCATATATATATCGTCTGCTAATACACGACCCATACATTTTATATCTTCTAAAGTTTCACCATTCCCTTGTATTTGTAGAATCTATTTTGGATTTGTACATTGTAACTTGATTGATGCTATAAGACACTAAATTGGTATAACTAATAAAGTGAAACCATAATCATGTAGGTGACATGTGTCGTAGATCCATTCCAATGTCAGTATTAGTGATGGATGGTGAAATAAGTTATTCTTACGGGAAACTCAGAGCACATATTTTTGAATATGAGGGGGTGAAAGTCAATTATCTCCTTGCATCCAACATTACAAGTTGTGTGAGATGGCCATGCATGATCTGATCTCCTTATGATATGTCATAGGCAGCAATGTAACTGCATGAGATGTTGCTTCTTAAAACGGCCATGCATGAGCTTGTTCTTCTAGCGCTATACATGTACCATGGTAGACTAGGTGTTGTTATATGTGGATGGCCATGCGTGAGCCAATCCTTCAACTTAACTATATCTCATTGTTTCAGTTGATTGATATGTCTCTACGATGTTTTCTCTTGTGCTGACCAAGAGGTATTGGGGAGGTCGTGGATTCTAGATCTTCCATTGACCTTGTATGTCATCGATTTAAAATTAGCAGTGGTTGGTTGGATTTAGGTCGTATGACTCAAATACCCTAGGCAATAACAAAACACATAATACAGCCGTATAGTATATTTTGGTTAGGTTCAAATGCGAATAACATTGGATGATCCCTTTGACTTATCTTTGTATTGATTAATTGAATTATAAGGTGGTAAGAGAAATCAACTGTTATACATGTTCTTCATATTCCTTCTTATAATATTAATTGTTCTACTACTCAGTGATAACTTCTTAGTTACCTAATCTACTTTATCTATTGGATACATATCGTTTAGTTGAATCTGCTCAACCTGCCAAGTATTTTATCTACCTGGTTAGTTATGTGTGCTTTAATAGACATTGGAGGAGAGTTATATCTCTTGCTAGGACGTTTGGTTTCACCCTGTGGGTTTCCACATCTTTTAGGTGGTCATGCACGAAGAGGTAGAGATCGTGCTACTGAGGAAGAGCAACAACAAGAGCAATAGATGATAAGGTTGGATGTGTTGCTAGTCTTTTGGTGATAGAGTCCTAATGTCGTCCCTATACACTTAGGTCTTTGGGGTTGTTCTTGATGTGTTTTGTTGATACATTATCGATATGAGGTTTTTGGGCTTGTGAGACATGTATGTAAGATATGGCATGTGTATATGTATATATATGGAACAAATATCTTATGTGATAGGTGGATGGAAGGAATGATAGTGTACGATGATGTAAGCACCTTGTGCTATGATATGTAATGCACGTGACAGGCTTGTGGACTTATATGTGAGAAGTTTTTGTCTTATGGTGCTTTTGTGAAATTGATTTTTATTTCCTATGTTTTTTGGTAATCTACATGCTTAGTTCTAATTCCACATTTAGTTTTGTGTGATCTCTTTTGTGGCGTGTCCAGGTGTCACAATGGTGATCCTATAACATGGGGTGATGGCTATGAACCTCGATGAAACATGATGAGATCATTTTGATGTCATGGGTCCTATGACCTAGTGAATGCTTAATGCCTATTGCAAGGTGATATCCTCTATTGATGTGATTGAGGGATTGATTTCCCACATTGATGTGACATTGGTGATAGCCTTGTATGACTGTGTGACATTGATGGTAGCCTTCTATGGTTGTATGATACAAGTATCATGTGATGATGATGTGATAAATTCACACCTTATACGTTTTATATCTTCTGGACTTGTACTATCCCCTAAATCTTTGTGAAGTTTGTTTTCATTTTGTACGTTGTAACTTGATTTATGCTAAAAGACATCCAATTGGCTTAATTAATCAAGTGAGACCCTAATCATGTAGGTGCCCCATTCCATAGATCCATTCCAGTGTTAGTTTTATTGTTGGATGGTGAAATGAGTCATTCCTATGAGAAACTCAGAGCACATATTTTTGAATATGCAGGGTGCAAGTCGAGTATCTCCTTGCGTCCACAATTATGGATTGTGTGAGACAGCCATGCATGTGTTGCTCTCCTTGTGATGTGTGATAGGCAACAGTTGAACTGCATGAGATGCCTCTTTTTAGAATGGCCATGTGTGAGCTTGTTCTTCTAGCATCATGACCTGTACTAAGGCAGGCTAGGTGTTTTTATATGGATGGCCATGTGTGAGCCAATCCTTCAACTTGACTATATGTCCCTATTTGCAGTTGAATGATATGTCTCTGTGGTGTTTCTCTTGTACTGACCAAGAGGTGTTGGTGAGGTCGTGGATTCTGACTCTTCCATTGACCTTGTATGGCACCAATTTCAACTTAGCAGTGGTCGATTGGATTTGAGTGGTATGACTCAAATCCTCAGGGCATAATAAAATGTGTAATACATCCATGCAGTATGTTGCTTAGCGTAAAATACAAATAATATTTGATGACCCCTTTGCCTTATCTTTATATTGATTTCTTGAATTATAAGATGGTAAGAGAAGTCAACTATTATACATGTTCTTCATATTCCTTCTTGGAATATTAATTGATCTACTGCTCAATGGTAGTTTTCCTATTCTTCTTAACCTGTGTTATCTGTTAATACATATCGTTGAGTGGAATATGCTTAAATGTTTATTATACTATGTATAATCTACTTGTGCTTTTAATAGATGTTGGAATAGAGTTACATCTCTTGCTGGGACATTTGGCCTCACCCCGTGGGTGTCTACATATTTTAGTTGGTCGAGCACATAGAGGAAGAGATCATGCTATTGAGGCTGAGAAGTAAGAGGAATAGTAACTATGTAAATGTTGGATAAGCTACTTGTGTTTTGTAGTCGAGTCCTATGTTTCATACATGTACTCTCAGTTCCTTGGGGGAGTTTTGTAGTTGTGGTACATCAAGATGATGTTTTGGCTATATGCTTTTGTTGTACAGATTTGGCATGAATGTATGTGAACATGTTACCTCTCATGACAGGTTGTGGCCTGTGAGCCAGGGAACAATGATATGTGTATATCCTTGAGACATGATGTAATTATACATGTGGCTTCATGAGGACTCATATCTAATAAATTACATGCTTTTATGCTTATCCAAAAATGGTTTTAAATTCTTGTGTTTTTTGGTTACCTGGTTGATTAGTATTGAATCCACGCTCTATTTTGAGTAATCTCACTTTATGGCGTGTCGGGGTGTAAAAATGGGAGTGTCTTCAACAAAACTTTTTCAATGGCTTGGTAGAAATGGAAGGTAAATCTTCACTTGCATCCACTAGCACAAGGTCATTATCTTATTCGATGTCATCATCCAGCAGATCAACAATGCGATCAAGACCTTTGGTGGTAGTTTCAATCCGACTTCAGTAGTCATTCTACCACAATATCCTCCAGACACCAAACAAGATAACAATCTTCTTTAATGGCAACTATCACATTGTCTTTGGAGGATTCTTTGAAGATGTTCAATGGATCTTCATGTGCATGAAGGTCACATACATGGTGTCATTTCTCACATGTAACACAACATGAACTGTCACCAAGAAGAATATTCCCAACATGATAGGTTCTGTAACGACCCCACCTCCCAGTAACCCCCAATTAAGGGAGACCAAGAGGTCAGAGCCATTATCCCAATTAATAGGATCAAAGGTTCGACAAATAATCAATAACAATTATCAAATTCTACCAACTAAATTGAAAGGATGTAATGAAATAAAACTTTTCATACCTTTTTCAAAATTTGTATATCTACTGCGATCCACATTTAGAGTCTATTCTAACTAATCCTCCTTTGTACCTTAGTTCTTATTTAATTCCACATATGCCACTTTACTGTTTGTCCTTTTCAATCTTGCACCTAAAACACGTCGGTCAGCATAATTGAATATGTCGGTATGTGAGGACAACCAAAATTTCACAAATATGGCTTACAACCTAATTATCAAAATCAAAGTAATTTAACAAGTCAAATTACATTTTCAATGTGTCATTCTCCACCGCTTTCCCCCTATCCCTGGAATACCCCCTCTAGGGTTTCTCTTTTACCATTGATTTAAGGCCACCTTCTCAATCTCGAGCTTGGTGCCTGGGGTCACCCTTTATCGTGCCCTTTAGTCATGCAATACCATAGGCCACCTTCTCAATCCCGAGCTTGGTGCCTGGGGTCACCACTCATGGTGCCCATTGGCCTTCCCTCCTGGGCTTGACCTTTGGCATCATCCATTAGGGTGGCATGTAGGTGTGAGAATTCACACTTCTAATATTATTGTGATAATCATAGTGACTTTATGATTTGCAAGTATGAATCAATCCAAACTGATAAGTAGAATTCAATGCGATGAATCATCTGAGAAACTCTTCGAGAAACTAAAGCAGTTAACCATAATTAACCACATACCTGTTAGGAAGATTTGAGACAGAATAATCCAATCAACCAAGAAATCCAAACAAGCACACACAAGTCGATCCTGAGATAGGCATCCAAATTTTCTATCATTAATCATGTCATCATAGTCTATTAATTCTAGTTGTTTCCTAGGGTTATTAATCCTTTTTAGGGTTTCGATCACAATGAGGGTTCCACTTCATTTTTATTACTTTAAACCCTAATTTTATAAAATTACTTACAAACCCAAATTATATCATATTTCTTTCACAAAAGATCCTAAGATCATCTTTTAGAAACATGAAACCCTAATTTCGGATTATAGATACTTTTCTTTACTTTATCTCATATTTAGGGTTTCTAAGCATATTAACCATCATATTAGGTTTAAAACTCTAAATCTTGCAATTCATCTTCAAAATATGTTAAAATCTAGATTTATCATTAAACAAGTTAATAATGCTCGAATTTACCTATTTGCAATATTAAATCTATCCTTTATCATCAATTAGGGTTTCTAACCACAAATTAAGACCTTTTTTATCAAAATAATACACTTTTGTTAAAAGAGATGGATTTAGGCTTTCAAATTATTTTTAGATTATTCCTCGTATTTTTATTATCAACTTTCATGTATAACACTTCTTCATCTACATTTTCTATCTATTACTACGATTTTTTTTTACAAGAAAAGCCTTTTTCTAACTTAATAGGATCAAAGAGGAACTTATCGAAAAATAGGCAGCCGCTTGATCTGTGGACCGGTGGTCCACTCCTCGAATCTGACGGTCACGGTTGTGCACACCTAAAAGAAAGTCGCTCCTGCTCAGGAGCATTGGATCTAGCGGAGACCACCGTGGACCACTATCAGATGGCGGTGGGTTTTCGTCTACCTCCGTCTGTGCGGCGAAACGCAGTCAACTCACCAGTTGACTTCAAACTCCAGACCATCAGCAGAAAATCCGAGAAGCCAAGAAGCTTCTCCATCATCTCCCAAACCTGATGAGATGCTCAATTGCCCAAACAAACTCGACATTCACCTTGAACTACTCACTGGAACTCCGTTGTGGCTCGCTGGTTGCAGAGGGGGTAGGTCAGGTCAGAACTAGCGATTGAAAGCATCATTCCACTCGTCGTCGAGCTTCGCAGCGATGGGGATAGTTTTTAGGGATGATGGTACCTCGAGTTGCCTCCCTTATATAGGGTTAAGACCTGGGAGTCCTGCAGTTTGGGGGTTTCTCCCCTCGTCGATGATAGCCCTCAAAGTTAGGGTCTAACTCCTTCGGAACGATCTCCCGAATCTGATGGACTTGTTAGTTCATCAAATCATTGCTTCAAAACTGAGAAAAACAAATTCCTAAATCATCTCCCAGTCCCACTGGAACTTGGGGTAGACAACGCATAGATGCCCTTGGATTAGTGGTCCTCTGGACCATGCGGTCATCCAATGGCCAGCATTGCTCCCTTCTATTGCACTTATTTAGAACGGGTTGAAAAGGGTAATTTAACATGATAAATTGGAAAATTCATTTCTCTCTCCTTTTTTAACATTTTATTCTCAAATTTTAGGGAAAACTCCATCCTAGCATTATCTAACCATTCATTGAATTTGAAGGTTAAATTCCAACGGTTGAGAGTATTTCCTTCTCATCCAAGTTATTCATCAATTAATCCAAAATCAAGTAGTATTCCTTTTCGCTTTGCCATTATCTTGTTATTTTGGGTCCCTTGGACCTCAAGAAATCCTATAGGCATGAATTTCCATATTGGGGAATATCTACTTGCCTTTATCCTCTTATCTATTTCTATTTCACATATTTATCCCTTTTTATTTTGCATTTTCTCTTTCTTCTTAAAATATTTGTTTTCGAGGATTTCTCTTTCTCTCTCTTTTATTTTCCTTATTAGAATTCCTTTTAACATTAGGAACCTTAAGGATACGAAAATCCAACAAGGATAACTCAATTATACCTCTTTCCACTTATTTTTCACATTTTATCATTGTTTTCAATTTCTTTCTTAATAAAGAAATATTTAATTGCTCTTTTCTTTTCTTGTTGCATTATCTTTGCAACTTTGGACTCCTTGGGACCCAAGGAACCCAAGAGGCATGAAATCCAACTTTGTATTATATTCTTTTGCCTTATAGAGGTTTCTACATCTTTCTTTTCTCAAATTCTCAATTATTCATTTACTAATCAAATTTCCTTGTTTTTGGGCCCAATAACCAATAAAGCCCACAAAACAACCAACAAGGATATTTCAAACAAAACTCATTTATTCAAAAAAAATTATATCATTATTTGTTCCAATATTTTTAATATGAGAAATTACATTTCTCACCAAAAGAACCCAAAAATTAGGGTTGTAACATCCTTCCCCTCTTATAGGAATTTTGCCCTCAAAATTACATCAAGCAAACAAACAAATAGGATAAGCCTATCCTTATGTCCATCATGGCTCCCATGTGGCCTCACCCTTTCCATGGTGCTTCCCAAGAACCTTCATCATTTCATGTTCTTTTTTCTGCGTTCTTTCTTATCTTGGTATATCGTACCCTCATAGGTGACTCAGGACTTTTCAGCCTCTCAAAAAGTTGAATAGGTTCAGGGCTCAACACATGGCTTGGGTACCTCACATAGTGCTCTAGATTGGACTCATCGAACACATTATACATCATGCTATCCTGAGGGATAAGGCTAATCAAAACCATCTTCACCAATCCATCTCAAATGGACCATGCAGTGGGGACTCAACTCTCTTAGCTATAACTTAGAGGGGTCGGATTTTCACGTCACATACTCTCCCACAATGAAATGCATGTCAGACTACTTTTCATCAGCTCATGACTCATGTTGCCTCTGGGCTCTCTTTCAGCCATTGCACGATCAAAGCGACTTCATCTCCACACACTGTGGTCCTTTTCTGACCTTCGCGAGGTCCTTTCACCACATCATCTTAATGAGGTGGTGACCGACACAACCTCCCTTACAGAGCTTCTTTACATCCCAATACTGGCTATGGTGGTTATCATCAAATCTTACAGAGAACAAGAACTATCTTTATGTATCACCCTGAATGAGAACACATGCTCTCATCAGACCCTCTAGTCTGGATTATACTAACCATTAGTTAGGGGTGATAAACTGTACTAATACCAAGTTCTTCATGTACCTACTCCCACCACATGGAAGCAAATCTTTAGGTTATACTCAAGAACTTTTGAGCTCGCATCATGGCATAGTTGAACTATCTCTCTCTCATATGTAGTTCATCCGGATCCATCTCTTGACAATACTCTTTCTTTCTCATGTCATCTAGGAAAGACGATCTATCATAACCCATATTGCATCTCAACCTTCCTCGGTCCATGGGAGACTTACCACAACATCCATAGTGATGAACTCCCATTTCCTCTCGGGGACCTTTTATCCTTTATATCAATACACTGGGTTATTGGTGTTCTCCCTTCTTCTCCTGACATGCATGGCGACGAGCCACGTGCATCTTTGTACACTTTTCATCTTAGACATCAAAAGTAATACTGTCACTTATTATTTTGGTAGTACTACGGTATATGGTGATCTTAAATCATGATCTCCTGTATGTCATGATTCCTCAAGATCGATTCCTCGGAAACCCTAAACCATTCTCATCAGGGTTTTATCACCTTCATATCCAAATAAGTGTATCTAGGGTTCTGCAACCATCCTTTCATTGCATCAAGACCTAGGCTGGCTAACCAAACAACTACTAACTTGTTCAACCGATCTCGTTACATCTGAGTGTTAGCCCAAACATGTCTTCTCTTTCAAACTTTGGCCTAACCCAACTCCCTCTTCTAGCCTCTAGCTAAACTAGGCAGCTACACCTCAACCAGGGCATTTATTACCACTTCACGTCCTTAGATGTTAGGTAATATTGAAGACATACACCTCCATGCATTCCACTTATTATCTTCATCGAGAACACTCTGAGCTCATCCTCATGGTGATCAGACTCAACCTTGTACCACTTGCAAATTCCAAATGGTTCATGATAAAACATCCTCACAAGATGATTACCTTATTACTCTTAGTATTTGCAAACCATCCACATACCATTCACTCCACAAGGGTATGTTATCAAATCTATCCTCATACCTCATATAAACGTTCCATCACATCATCCTTATCCTTGGTGTATGGCATGCGTACTGTCCTATCTCTCACTCCCATAACAAGAGGAAATAATCATTTGGCTGCAGTCCAAATACAGAGTTCTTCTCATTCTAAGAGTAGAGATGGTACATCCCACCTTGCTAGTACACCTTCAAATCTACGTTGAAATGTGCAACTTATGTCTATACATCACAATCATTTCGGTATCAAGGTTACTTCCATGGAAAATTGGTTTCGAACCTACTTGGGTCACCACACAATCCTTGGTCATCTCCTCTAGGTCTATAGGGTGCCGAAACTTTTGGGGTCATCCCTCTTCCCATATGCATCCAGAGAGTGCCCTGCTCATCTGCCCTTTGGGTCCCATGAGTTCATGAAGGTGATCAATCTCCTAACCCATGACCCTCAGACAATGATATCTGTTACCTCCCGACTCTATGGTCATGTGCAACTAGGGAATTAGGAAACTCCTACTTCCATTGGTCTTATCCCTACCTGACCCTAGGATAGACTTAGGATTCTATTATAGTATATGTCCAACTTAGAAGCTTACCCAAGCCTTCATCATATTTCTCTCTGCATTCATGGGCTGTCTTTCATCCTTTCATAGAGGTCATGGTGACCTTCCTACCTCGGTCAGGCCCCATACCGGTTACCTCCATGGTAACACATCCACATGCACTTAGAGATGGTTATCTATGGGTCTACATGTTCATTCTCTTACTATGTACTTGGCTTTTCAAGATCCTATTGAGACCTCTTTGGGTTACCTCAAAACCAACAAAACTGGTATACACCCTAAAAAAGGGTCCCTCTCCCAGGATGGGAGGAAACTACACCCTAATAACAAAGGTCATAAACGTTCTTAGTTCTAGGGTTTGCATCCACATGAGCATGCTTAACCCTAGCAAGCTACTAAGGCACGAGCAGACCACCTACTAAACGATGCTAGGTCATACTTGTTCTCATTCCTCAACATTGGATCAAGAACAAACCTTCCCATGTCACCAACTTAGCTGTGAGGGGTTCATCAAACACACCTTAAACTGAAGGGGTTTCCCTTTCCTTCTAAACATGAGGAGTACCATGCTCGAATCTATAATAACTCAAATTTCATCATGAGCATCAGGTACACCACTTCCCCTCTTAGGCCTAGGAACCCTAGGTTCACTTTTCTGATGTCCAACTGTCTGCTCAACCTCCTAACCCCGAACCAAGCATGTACAAGGTATGCCATGCACTTCTTGTCATTCTTCTACTCGAGCAACACTCCAGAGTGGAGTCCTTCTCAAGGACAACCAACTAGGTACAAGGCCTCACCACCTGCTACTAAGCCTCTCCATGGTCTAAGGAACTCTTTTTCCCATCTCAAAAGGTAAACATCTATACCATAGGCACATAGGTACCAGAAGCCTCATCCTCTCTCTAAGGTTTGGTTCCTCTAAAGGTAATCATGATATCATCAGCCTCTAGGCATCATGCATGAGGCAACCACAACCATCCACTTAGGTCGCATCATCCTCCACTCCCCATTATTCCTCATATCTCAGAGTCTAAGCTTCTAACCTTCTTGCTTGGGTCCTTCTCTCTCTCTAGAGCTACTCCACAACCAGCCTTATCACTAAAGGTCCTCTCTCCATTAAGGTGGATCAAGCTCAACAGCTTACCCCTACCTGGGTGAAGCCTATGTTCAAACTTATGTTTGCTCAAGATTATCCATAGCTCTTTATGCTTATCTCATAAGTTATCCATCATACTCTCTTGGCTAGGGCTTTGACCTACTGCCTACACTATTGACGTACTCTGGGTGCATGCTATGCCATGCTCCTATAAGATCATGGGGTTTCCATAGGTTCTTCACTAACCTCATCATTGAAGGAGCTATCCTTCACTCTAACATGAACGACCCTTCCCAGGGATGGGTCGCCAAAGGTACTAGGTCATCCAACCTCTCATGGCTCATATGGGCATCCAAAGGCATGTCCACCCCCTATCAGGTCTACCATGACATCTAATTCATCATGCCGTCTCTCATTCTAACCACCACCTAGGGTTAGGGTTAGCATCATCCATAGAGGATGTGCCAGGTCTCTACTTATAATGGAGATCTCTGCCTCCATGACCAACTCTCTCTACTCATCCTCCTGACAAGGAGGTCCAGCCTCAGGTCTCTCCTGAGGGCAAAGACAACTCATGTCATACGACCTAAGCATCTGTCTATTCTTTAGTTTACACTTAAACTATTAAGCTTATGTCCATGACATCTTATTTACATGCTTTTCGTTAATTTGGTGGAGGATTCCTTAATCCTTATCAACCTTACCCTTACCTCAAGAGGGTGAGGAAAAGAGAGGAAACCCTAATCCTTAATGTCCTTAATAGAATTTGAGTTGAGAAGGGATGAACAAGATGAGAGCGTCCTAAAGGTATCTTATTTCGAGTAAATTCCTGAGACATTAACCAGACAGTCACACTAATCTGAGAGTCCTCATATTCCGACTAGCGGTGCAGTGGAAAATCTTGCCAGCCCCCAGAAGTGATCCTTTTCTAGACACCTCTGTCTTTCAAAAAATCCTCTAATACCTCCCTTGGGTTCTACAAAGTTTGTAAATTCAATAATTATTAAAGATTTAATGAGGAACCTAGGCTCTGATACTAAATGTAACGACCCCGCCTCCCAGTAACCCCCAGTTAAGGGAGACTAAGAGGTCAGAGCCATTATCCCAATTAATAGGATCGAAGGTTTGACAAATAATCAATAACAATTATCAAATTCTACCAACTAAATTGAAAGGATGTAATGAAATAAAACTTTGCATACCTTTTTCAAAATTTGGATATCTACTGCTATCCACATCTGGAGTCTATTCTAACTAATCCTCCTTTGTACCTTAGTTCTTATTTAATTCCAGATATGCTACTTTACTGTTTGTCCTTTTCAATCTTGCACCTAAAATGCTAAAAAACAAAACGTCGGTCAGCATAATTGAATATGCCGATATGTGGGGACAACCAAAATTTCACAAATATGGCTAACAACCTAATTATCACAATCAAAGTAATTTAACAAGTCAAAATATGTTTTCAATGTATCATTCTCCACCACTTTTGCCCTAACCCTGGAATACCCCCTCTAGGGTTTCTCTTTTACCATTGACTTAAGGCCACCATCTCAATCTCGAGCTTGGTGCCTGGGGTCACCCTTTATGGTGCCCTTTAGTCATGCAATATCATAGGACACCTTCTCAATCCCCAGCTTGGTGTCTGGGGTCACCACTCATGGTGCCCATTGGCCTTCCCTCCTGGGCTTGACCTTTGGCATCATCCATCAGGGTGGCATGTAGGTGCGAGAATTCACACTTCTAATATTATTGTGATAATCATAGTGACTTTATGATTTGCAAGTATGAATCAATCCAATCTGATAAGTAGCATTCAATGAGATGAATCATCCGAGAAACTCTTCGGGAAACTAAAGTGGTTAACCATAATTAACCACATACCTGTCAGACAGATTTGAGACTGAATAATCCAATCAACCAAGAAATCCAAACAAGCACACACAAATCGGTCCTGAAATAGGCATCCAATTTTTCTATCCTTAATCATGTCATCATGATCTATTAATCCTAGTTGTTTCCTAGGGTTATTAATCCTTTTTAGGGTTTCACTCACAATTAGGGTTCCACTTCATTTTTATTACTTTAAACCCTAATTTTATAAAATTACTTACAAACACAAATTATGTCAACTTTCTTTCACAAAAGATCCTAAGGTCATCTTTTAGCAACATGAAACCCTAATTTTGGATTATAGATACTTTTCTTTCCTTTTTCTCCTATTTCGGGTTTCTAAGCATATTAACCATCATATTAGGTTTGAAACCCTAAACCTTGCAATTCATCTTCAAAATAGGTTAAAATCCATCTTTATCATTAAACAAGTTAATAATGCTCGAATTAACCTATTTGTAATATTAAATCTATTCTTTATCATCAATTAGGGTTTCTAACCACAAATTAACACCTTTTTAATCAAAATAATACACTTTTGTTAAAAGAGACGGATTTAGGCTTTTAAAATTATTTTTAGATTATTCCTCATATTTTTATGATCAACTTTCATATATAATACTTCTTCATCTGCATTTTCTATCTATTTCTATGATTTTTTTACAAGAAAAGCCTTTTTCTAACTTAATAGGATCAGAGAGGAAATTACTAAAAAATAGGCGGCCACTTGATCTGTGGACCGGTGGTCCGCTCCTCGGATCTGACGGTCATAGTTGCACATACCTAAAAGAAAGTTGCTCCTGCTCAGGAGCGTTGGATCTAGCGGAGACCACCGTGGGCCACGATCGAATGGTGGTGGGTTGTCGTCTACCTCCGTCTGTGTGATGAAACACAGCCAACTCGCCAGTTGACTTCGAACTCCAGGCCATCAACAGGAAATCTGAGAAGCCAAGAAGCTTCTCCATCATCTCCCGAACCTGATGAGATGCTCAATTGCCCAAACGAATTCGAACTTCACCTTGAACTACTCACTGGAACTCCACTGTGGCTCACTGGTTGCAGAGGGGATAGGTCAGGTCAGAACTAGCGATTGAAAGCGTCGTTCCACTCGTCGTTGAGCTCCACAGTGATGGCGATAGTTTTTAGGGATGCTGGTACCCTTGAGTGCCCTCCCTTATATAGGGTTAATACCTGGGAGTCCTGCGGTTTGGGATTTCTCCCCTCGTCGATGATAGCCCTCAAAGTTAGGGTCTAACTCCTTCGGAACGATCTCCCGAATCTGATGGACTTGTTAGTTCATCAAATCATTCACAAATTCCTAAATCATCTCCCAGTCCCAATGGAACTCGGGGTAGATGACGCACAGGTGCCCTTGGATTCGTGGTCCTCTGGACCACGCTGTTATCCAAAGGCCAGCATTGCTCCCTTCTATTGCAATTATTTAAAATGGGTTAAAAAGGGTAATTTAAAATGATAACTTGGAAATTCATTTCTCTCTCCTTGTTTAACATTTTCTTATAAAATTTTAGGGAAAACTCCATCTTGGCATTATCTAACCGTTCATTAAATTTGAAGGTTAAATTCCAACGGTTGAGAGTGTTTCCTTCTCATCCAAGTTATTCATCAATTAATCCAAAATCAAGTAGTATTCCTTTTCCCTTTGCCATTATCTTGTTATTTTGGATCCCTTGGACCTCAAGAAATCCTAGAGGCACGAATTCCCATATTGGGGAATATCTACTTGCCTTTATCCTCTTATCTATTTCTATTTCACATATTTATCCCTTTTTATTTTGCATTTTCTCTTTCTTCTTAAAATATCTCTTTTCGAGGATTTCTCTTTCTCTCTCTTTTTATTTTCCTTATTAGAATTCCTTTTAACATTAGGAACCTTAAGGATACGAAAATCCACCAAGGATAACTCAATTATACCTCTTTCCACTTATTTTCCACATTTTATCATTATTTTAAATTTCTTTCTTAATAAAGAAATATTTAATTGCTCTTTTCTTTTCTTGTTGCATTATCTTTGCAACTTTGGACTCCTTGGGACCCAAGGAATCCAAGAGTAGAATTTTTTTTGGTGAAAATCAATTTTTTTAATTGGAAATGATATTGGTTGAGAGACATGAAAAACACTTACATAACTCACATTATAGTAATTTCTTGAGAGATTAACTATTTTCTTGATGAAACATTAAGATTCATGTTAAGTGATTTAAGTGCATATTCATTACTCTTGAACCTTGTTACAACTCCAAGTCACATGTTTGGTTCATTTAGGATCTTATTTTCTTAAATCAAATCAACTAATTTAACTACCCAATCGTTTATTGCACCCCGCTTTTATTTATCATGTCTATGCTTAATTTCATTCAATTCTTGTGGATATGACCCTTAATCTTTAATACAATGTGACCCATGCTATTGCGAGTGATAAGACTAGCTTTTGGCATGTATTAAAATCATATGCATGTGTTTGTTTCATTAATTTTAGCATTTTTTCTCGGGAATCAATTCCTATTAGGAAATTTTTTATTATCATTATTGTGTTATATAAGTAATTGTCTGAATATTCAATATTCTTAATTTGTAATAATCTAATCTTTTTCTCTTTTTTCTAATAGATCTATCATTTATCTTTGCAAGGAAATATGTTGTGAAATGAGTTTCTGTATCACTATTATGTTGGACTCATATGTGGTGAATTTGAAATATGACAAAGGAGAACTCAAATGAATTGTTGCCAATATAAAAGATAAAATTCCATTTCTTTATATGCATAAAGTGAAGACAAGCTACATCTAAAAAAAACCACTACCAAATCCACCATGGATGGAAGGAATGTGAGTCTACATTTTTGTCATTCTTTATAAAAAAGAAAATAGAGGAAACTCGGGTTAGTATTTAGGTTTACTTATGTTTAGTTTTCTTATGTGTTTGGTTTAATTTTCTAGTATGTGTTTGTATGTTTCTACTTCTCACATGTGTGAGATTTTAATTATGCTTGTTAGTGCTAGCAGAATTGTTATCGTAGATTTCTTAGAATGCCTCTCTTACGATGTTATCTCACATTTGCATGATTTTCATGTTTGTCTTCAAGTAGAAAACAAGAGATCATACAACAACAATATATTTTTATTATATTTTTTCTTTGAGAAACCATCACGCTCAATCTTTTCAAATTGATCTTATATGACTCCTAATACAATCTATTTAATTGTTCCCATGGAATATAAACAACACATGGAACAAATATATATCTTGATCATCATCTTTGAAAAATACTTTTAAATCATATACTCATTATTTCCATTTCTTTATTTGATTAGTGAATCGTTAAGATGTAGGGAAAGACTAATCATAATTCTTCAACAACTAAGATGAAAGAAATGAACAGACACATGGTTGTTGAAATTTGGGTCTCCATTGTAGAATCTTAACCTAGGAAAAATATCTAAAATAAATATTTATATCATCCAAAACTGGCCAAATGAGCCACTAGGATGCTTTGAGTGAGTAACTCTTCATAATCACCTAGGCTCATATCTTCAAGAGGATATACTGTTAGGATTTGGTTCTTATCCGAACTAGATTAGAATTACATTCAACAATATTAGGGAAAGTAATGTCCAACGTGGAGTTCAAGCATTATTTTCTTCTCCTATTCTATTGTCATTCTCCTAGTCCTTATAGAATAGACATAACTCTCTTACTTTCTTACAGGGGGATGTCTTGTACCTATAAATAGAGGTAGACACCATGGGTTATCAGTGTGCCGAATAACACCAAACATTGTGTGTTCCAATACAAAGGAAGGCATACAGACATCCAAGAAGGAAGAGAGAGAGAGTGGGGCATGAAATTCTATTGTGGGCATGGGATTGTGGGAGAGCGACAATCCTTGTAATCTTTGTGAAGTTGCTTAATAGAATTTTGTGGTCTTCTTCGCCAACTCAGTTCTCTCACTGGTTGTTTGTTTCTCATTTTGGCTTATCGACTGGGAGGCCGTTGTCGCTTTTATCGTGCAAGCTAGGGATGTTTCTCATGTGGTGTTCTCTTGGGTTTGGAGGGCTTCCATGCAAATCCCATGAAGTGGTATCAAAGTGAAGGTTGCTACGAGACAATCAAAAAACACCAGAGGCACGTGAAGAATGGTGGCATCGACTAGCAACATGGGGAGTCATTATATTGACACATTTGATGACAGAAGCAACTTTAGTGTTTGGCAAAGCACGGTGAAGGACATCTTAGTCCAAAAAGGGCTAATCAAAGCTCTTGAATGGGAAAAGCCGGATAAGATTTCTGAAGACGAATGGATGATGATGGAGCGCAAGACAGTTAGTACAATATTTCTGAGTCTTTCTGCGTAGGTAAAGTACTTAGTGATCAATGAAGATTCACCAAAGAAATTATGAAAGGCCTTATAAGAGTTGTATATGGCGAAGTCACTGACGAATAGGTGGATGCTGAAAAGGCAACTGTACAAATTGCACATGGAAGAAGGTACAAGGTTTGTCGACCATCTCAATGTCTTCAACAAGCTTGTCACACAACTGGTTAGCATGGAGGAGAAGATCCGTGAGAGCGATAAGGTCGTTCTCTTAGCATCATCTCTACCACAGTCATGGGAACAACTAGTGATGAACATCCTTCACAACAACACGAGGAGTTGGAAAGCCACACTTTTTTCTCACAGAGTATGCAACGTGGCAACTTTTCAGAGAAACAATTGCTTTTAGTATATTATTTGCCGGGAAAACGGGTGACCCCCCTTCCTTCTCTCATCCCGTCCCGCTCGGTCTCTCCGCCCCTTCCCTCTTTCCCAATTTCTTCACCCGCGACCTCCCAATCTGCTCCGATGGTTTCACAATCCATATTCCTGCCGTATCACAGAAGCACCCCACCCCACCGAAGTTCTCTCCCACCACTTCCCTCACTCCTTCTACACCACGAGTCTTATAATTAGGTCGATTATCGTGGGTCGTCCCTCCCAGTTTGCAGAGCCGCACGGTGATGTCGTCTTACCGGGTGTGGCAACTTCCATTTGCACTCAAGGCGTGGGACTGTGAATCAGGTTAGTTCAAGACCCCTCTCCTTCTTCCTCGCAGTCCTTCCTCGCATACGCTAGGCTGCGTGGGCTACACGACCTTCGGTGACAACTCGCCAGGGAATGTCCTCACTGGGTTCGTCAACGAGCCCTTCTGGCTGTTCAACGCTGCAAACATCGCCGTCGTCGTTCACGTGGTGGGTTCTTACCAGGTCTACGCCCAACCCGTATTCGCCAAATACGAGTCCTACCTGGCCGCCAACTTCCTGAACTCCTCTTTCCTCACGCATGCCTACACTGAAGGATGGATTTGTTTTTGCTTCCGATTTTAGCTTATACAAGTTTCCCATAACGATCGCTCTGAACAAATCAGAACTGGTGTCTGATTCGATTTCTTATATTTTTTCCATTGTGTTTTCATTCATCTTCTGATTGTTTATGCTCAAGTTTGCCGTCCGCTCCATCTTAATTTCTTCCTCCTTCGGTGTCCAAGCCACTCATAGGCATGGCAGGCACATAACTATCTATTATGATGCCTTACCTTTCCATACTTCCTAATACAGGAAAAATAATGACATTTTCCTAAATAGTTATTCATCCGTTGTTGTTCTGAATGGTTTCCTATTTAACTGTATTGATTATTAGACTCCTTTACAGTTTCAATTCTGATCATAGCTAGCGCATAATTTGTTTACGATTCCTATTTATTAGGCATTGTTTAGATCTTATAGCAAGAAGAGAGGTAACAAAAACAAGGAATCTATTGTATTCAAATCGTGTTAGCCTTCTGTTTGTTTGGGTTTATTATTTTGTATGTACCATTTTAGATTTAATAGAAAGAAGAGAACAATAGCCTACTGCAACACTCTTTGAGAAATCAACTTTTGTGTTCAGGGGTTATTATAATTCTACTCACAATGCACAATGGGTGATACGACTGATGGCTTCTTTTTTTCATCATATAGCTGATTGTATAATGTTTAATCTTTATGGGCCAGCAGATAGTTGCGATTTAGACATTTTCATATAGTTTTCAGTATGGTTATTGCTCTTAATTGTTGTAGGATGATGCATGCATCTTTATAAATAATTTTTTTTGTCCCATGTTTTAAATGGATTGTAAACTAATTGTTTGTATTCACGAGTTTTCTAAGATATGGCACATAGGACTACCATGAACTTAGCCTAGACATATCCCACACATCAAACGGTGATGTCACTATTACCAAAACATCTTAGCTAATGAAATCACATTTGCATCATGTTTCTTGAACTCATATTACTCATAATCTTTGATTCTATTTACATAATCTGCATTCTAGAATATCATTTGGTGATTGTAATGTTAAAGTCGCTCTGTTATAAATAATATCAAGAAGTAAGTATGTCAGTGGCAACCAACTGGTAATTCTATCCTACTATTAAGCTGTAAGTATTTCTTTGTTAATAAAATTTTCAATGTATTCAAGAATAATTAAGTCATGATCCAATGTTGAGTTCAATAAAATTGATTTACAATATTTATGCTCAACATGACTTACATAGAGCTTTATATGAAAATTTTCTAGTCATTCATATGGTTGTATACTGTTCTTCACCCAATTATGGAGTAAATCTAGTTAGTACACTCTAGATTTGTATCCTAATTGGAGGAGTGTTGCGGGGATATAAATTTACCTCTCATGATACAGACTTCCTTCGGTAGAAGAGGACACAAAAAAAGAGAAAAATATTTATTTTTTTTGGAAGCTATGGGAAACCATAATAAAATTGATAGCATAGTACAATCTAGTCATTAGTACATCTATACATGATTTATGATTATTTATTAGTATTGCATATGTTGTAGATGCAATAGTTCTTACAACCAATTATTATCTATGATATATTTGCTTTATAATATGTTTAAATGTATATGACCTTTTTTGTGCTAGAGATGATATTGTTTGGTGCTCCCCAATACCAAAAATCTAGGCTTCATAACTGTCCTTATGTTTTTTGGTTTTTCATTTTCCGATGATCCAGTCTCCTCTTCCGTCCCCCCTTCCCACTACAGGTATACTTATTCACTGTAATTTTTTTATAGTTGGTAGCACGTCCATTTGATTCTTCTGACACTACGTCTTGGTAGAGGTCTGCCTCCTTCAAAATATTGACTCTTTTTATAGTAAAAACAAGCCATCAGCTAGGATAGAAGCAAATGACTATGCCTATGATATGTGTAGGGTTTCCAGGGAAACTTATTTGAATTGGCCATCGGGGAGAGGTTTTCTGCAAGAGCAACAATTCTGACGGTATTGGAGGTATAGGTTAATTTTAATATTTGCTTCCATGATCTTGAAATTCTACTGAATGACTTAAGTTTATTTTCTATTGTCATAGATCTAACATATCTTTCAAGTAAAATATGCTAAATTTTGATGTATGCTTGCTTAAAACTACATATCATGTTTACAACATTTGAATTGGGTAATTGCTTTGAATAGAAAGGCTGATTGATATTCTTACATGTGTTGTTTACATAATATTAGTTTATGTCTATGTCTAAAGATTAACTGATATTAATTTTCTTGTATCAATTTGGTAGACATAACCTTTTATCTTATTGTCATTGTGTAATTTTTGTGCATTCGAATTGACTGAGCGATTCATCTCCAGAACTGAGTAAGTATGATGTTGTCTACTAATAAAGGGAAGAAAATTAACTAATAGAGCATGAATGACATCGTTTTGAAGGAAACTGGAAAATCTTTCATATATGTCCTGGAATTGACACATTTTTCATTATTTCAGACTTTCATTTAATGTAAACAAACCAATCTATTATATATATTATATATATAGTCAAATGTCTTAGAGGGCCCATCCCCTGATAAAGATATGTTCATAGTTGTACATATCCTCTATTATCATGATAGATAAAGTAGATATATGGAGTTCGTTGGTTCTGTGAGATATGGTTTCAGAATTTTAATTTTAGTAATTAAAACGTGGGTGATGGGGAATTACATGTCAAAACCTATAGCTCATAAGCGCTTGCCAATAGGTCACCTATTTGACCTATTTGACAGTGCTTATGTTTCAGAAACTGTATAAAAGTTGGAGTCAACTTACTTTTACATATTCCTCCATTGTTTATGTGTGTGCTTTTGGGGTTGGGAGTTGGGACCAAATTTACAACTCGTAAGCGATTTCTAGTATGATCACCTACTTGATGGAGGATACAACTCAAATAATAAAATTTATAAGCTAGATTCCTCTTGTATTTTCAATTTTATTTTGTGTAGAAAGAGGGAGGTGTTGGTTAGTTAACCAAATAACTCGCACAAGATTACTATCTCATAGACAAAAATATCATATCTTAAAACTTCAAACCTATTCATCATCATTTTCTATTAGCAATGGTGTCGGGTTCAATATTGATTACTTGAATTAGATTGTTTCTAATTTATAGAAAGTAGCAATGTAGAGAAAAAATGGGAGAAGAAAAGGACCATAGTTGTATAGGCAGCCAGGCGACCATGACATTCCATATGGATGCCCAGGCAGTCAAGGAGCCTAGGTGTTTCTAGATGTTTATATTATATATATACATATATATATATACATATATATATATATGTATGTATGTATGTATATAAATACATACATATATACATACACACATACACACACACACACACACACATATATATATATATATATATATATATATATATATAATATATATATATTTATTATTTTAATAGATATATCTAAATCGCATACATAATAAAAATAGCACATTAAAAAACTTGAATTTGTAGTACTTTTTAGGAGATATTTTCCATTTTCCTTTATTGGGCTTTTGTAAAGCCAATTTGAGTTAATCACAAATTGATTACTCCTAAATCAGAAATTAAAAATGTTAACTATATTTGTATTTCTATTCATGAGGCAGTACATTTACAAACCAAAATAGTAGATTAATAAAGTCATATAAGAGACAAGTTAAAACAGTACATTAATACTTATCAGTAGATAAATAAATAAATAAAAGTAGATAATTAATACAAATTAAATAGATAAGAAACACTAATCAGTAGATAAATATATACAAATCAGTAAATAAGTAAATACAAACCAGTAGATAAAAAATCAAAACATTAGATAAGTAAATACAAATCAGTACATAAATAAATACAAAGCATTAGATAAGTAAATACAAATCAGTAGATAGAAATTCCAAAGTGTTCGATAAGAAAACTCAAAGCATTCAATAAAAAATACTAGTCAGTAGATAAACAAATACACATAATTAGTTAAAAAAGTGCAACTGAGTTGATAAATTAATATAAATCAATAAATGATTAAATAATTTAAAAAAGCAGATGAAAAAATATAAAGCCCTAAATATAAATAATGTGATGAATCAAAATTAGTATATGAACAAATCAGTAGATAACTAAATACAAATCGGTTAATAAGTAAATACTAATCAGTTTATAAGTAAGTAAAAATCAGTAGATACATAAATACATATCAGTACATACATAAATTCAAACCAATAGATAAGTAAATTCAAATAAGTAGATAAGTAAATATAAATCAGTAGATAAGTAAATATAAGTCAGTATATAACTAAATACAAATTAGTAGATAAGTAAAAACAAATTAGTAGATAAATAAATACAAATCAGTACATACATAAATTCGAATTAGTTGATAAGTAAATTCAAACGAGTAGATAAGTAAATACAAATCAATAGATAAGTAAATACAAATCAGTAGATAAGTAAATACAAATCAATAGATACGTCAATACAAATCAGTGAATACATAGATTCAAATTAGTAGGTAAGTAAATACGAAGTCATAGATAAATAAATACAAATCAATATATAAGTAAATAAAAATCAGTAGATAAGTAAATACTAATCAGTTGATACAAATTAGTAAAATTAAAAGCTTAGTTACGTGCATTACTTCTGGGCACCCAGATTGGGCTGAGACTTGGGCCGCCTGGGCCGCCTAGACTCACCTATGTGTTTTATTAGTTCTCATTGGAAAAAAAACAAATTAGTAGATAAATAAATACAAATCCGTTATACATAAATTCGAATAAGTAGATTAGTAAATTCAAACGGGTATATAAGTAAATACAAATCAATAGATAAGTAAATACAAATCAGTAGATAAGTAAATACAAATCAATAGATACATAAATACAAATCAGTGGATACATAGATTCAAATTAGTAGGAAAGTAAATATGAAGTCATATATAAATAAATACAAATCAATATATAAGTAAATACAAATCAGTAGATAAGTAAATACAAATCAGTGATATAAATTAGTAAAGTTAAAAGCTTGGTTATGTGCATTACTTCTGGGCACCCAGATTGGGGCGGGACTTGAGCCGCCTGGGCCGCCTATACTCACCTATGTTTTATTAGTTTTGATTGGCAAAAATACAAATTTTAATTTTTCTTATTTCAAAAAAATAGTACTGAAGCCTTTATCTCTTTTTTTGTAACTATAATGATCCCAAGATGTTGTTTATGTCTACACTCTTATTCTATGATTATCTTTACATTCTTGTATTGAATAAAAAATCCCTATTATTTTTTCAGTAGAAACTTAGTAAATATGTCCTACAAATTATTTTTATTTTTATAAATGTCACGCATGCATATGCATACTTTATTTTCAATATAATGTCTCCAATTTTAGATTTTATATAATTTCACATCATGAAGGTAGTGTCTATCATATATTTGTTGTACATTTTTAGGGAATGTGACAAATTTAAAGTATTTTTTTCTATTTTATAGATTTTCTTGTTGGAAATTTTTAATATGGATAAGAGTTGGATTGAACAACCTATTGGCTCTGAAGCTTATATTAAGGGAATGTATCAATTTCTTGATTATGCGAAGATGGGAATGGAGGATAGGAAGATAGTATGTCCATGTAGAAAATGTTAGTTAGGAAGGAAAAAGGAGTTTCCTATTGATGAGGTGGAAAGACATATCTTGTTCCATGGATTTTATAGATATTATAAAAAATGGATTTTCCACGGTCCGAAGACTCTTTTTGAAAACCTTATTGCTGATCGACAAAATGAAAACAATGAACAACCTAATAATCAAGGAGATGATTCTGTAGGCCAAGATGATATGGAAGGATTGTTGACAGAGTTATTATTGGGGGAGAACGCTACTTATGTGGGAGATAGAGAATCTGGATAGGCTAATGAAGGGATCACATCATGTCATAATCCTCATTTAGGGGCCAACATTCCTCATACTTTTGCTAATCATGACATGAGTTTTCAAAAGTTAGTAGACCTTTCTAATAAAGAGCTTTATCTTGGATGCACAAATTTCTCAACCCTCTCATTTCTTTTACGTCTGTTCAATTTGAAATGTATGTTTCATTGGTCAGATAAATCTTTCACGCAACTGCTAGAGCTTCTACTAGCTGCCTTTCCACAACTTACTATGTTCCCTTCTTCTTATTATGAAGCTAAGAAATTGATTAAGGAGTTAGGTCTTGGATATGAAAATATACATGCTTGTTCGAATGATTGCATGTTGTATTGGGGTGAAAATTCACATAAGAGTAGATGTAGTGTGTGTGGAACTCCTAGGTGGAAAGCACAAAATTGTAATTCTGGTGATGACAATGTAGAAAGTAACACAAGTTCTAAAGGTCCACCAGCGAAGGTTATGAAATACTTTCCGTTAAGTCATTGTGCTCTACATGCATTACTATGGATGAGCTAGATGAGTTACAAGTAAGAATTGTAGAAACACTTTGTCGTCTAGAGATGGAATTTCTTCCTCCTTTCTTCACCATTATGGTTCATCTATTGGTTCATCTGGTGGACCAAGTCAAACATGGAGGACATGTTCAATATGCTTGGATGTATCCCATTGAGAGGTTAGCATTTAGGTGAAATTTCATCTATCCTTTTTTACATTCTATAATAATTCTAAAAGATTGATTCTTTATTTGGTAACCATGATAACTTCACTCTAGGTATCTCGCTCGGCTGAAAGGCTATGTGAGAAATAGAGCTCAACCAGAGGGTTCTATTGCAGAGGGTTATATTCTAGAAGAGACCATTACCATTTGTTCTAGATATATGGAAGGCACTGAAACAATTTTGAATAGACCTAAAAGAAATGATGACAATTTTCCAAATAAGGCTCTATACTTATTCAATTCTGGTGGAAGTCGTTTTGGGGCTGAAAAAGTCATCCGTCTTGATGAAAAAAGCATAGAACTAGCACATCGCTATATTCTACTTCATTGTGATGACATAATGAAGGACCTTAAAGAGTAAGTTGTGTTCCTGAAACACTCTTCATACAAATAAAATAAAGTTGAGCTCACTTGTAGTGTTATTGTAGGTAATTCTTATATCAGAAGAAGGAAGAGTGCCTACAAAAAGGAATTAGAGTCAATCAATCATTAGAATCTAAGTGGTTACTAGAAGATTATTCGAGGTGGCTTCATTCTCAGGTAATGGATGCATGATCAAGGGTAAAATTCAAACACAATATTATGACTAACATGTTTTTTTAACTCTCATAGGCACCTCATATTGATGTGAGTAATAAAGGAGTGTTAAAAAGAGCCTTAGCTCGTGGACTTAATGTGTATGCTAAAAGGCTAAAGGGTTTTATTTGCAATGGATACAAGTTTCACACATTAGATCGGGAGAGATATCAGAAGGTGCAAAATTCTGGAGTCATGGTTGAAGCTGATGGAGATTCATACTATGGAAGACTCACTGATATTTATGAGTTGGACTACTATGGCACTTATAAAGTTGTGATTTTCCAGTGTGATTGGGTAGATATAACTTCACCAAGGGGATTGAAGATTGACAAAAACAACCACTCTTGTGTGAATTTCTCTAGGCTGATGCACACTGGAAAATCACTAAAAGATGATCCATTTATTTTTTCCTCCCAAGCAAAGCAAGTGTTTTATGTAGAGGATGAGATAGAGAAAACATGGTTACATGTCGTTCCACATAAGATTAGAGATTCTTATGATGTAGGGATTGTCCATGCAATGGTTAATGATGGCCTTGACATAGAGAATCTTCATGGAAGAAGAAAATTTTAGTTAAAAGCAAAGCAGATGCATGTATTCCACTATTGGTTTTCTACATGATGTGATAAGTTCTAGCATATTAGTTTTAAATTAAGTCTTTTGGATAATATGTTGCTGCTAGAAACTATACTTTTTTGTCACGTAGTTTTATTAACCCAGTGTTTTGCTTTTTTAGAAATATTTTGTTTGCAGTAATGAGTCGGGATGTAATGGTGTTATTCTCGACCTTCCTTGCATACATACCACCATAATTTAACATCCATTTTCCTATAAATATAATTTTCATTGAATATTTCTATACATCAACTATTAGCTAAGATCTGAATCCATTTGAAAATCTAATTTAGTATGTAGGGACCATAATTAATGGAAGATTAATGGGATACACCTTTTCAACATCAACTTATTTGTTTTCCTATTAAAGCTTTCATTTGCATTAAATATTTCTATTGATTGAAAATAAGTAAGGATCTGAATCTCTTTGACAAATAAGCATAGGTACGTAGACACTATACTTTATGACAATATGAATTTTTTATTCATTTATAGTTTTTCAATTCCAACTCATTAAGAAAATTAGTATTCTTGAAAGATAGTAAAATTTACTATTTCATATAATACTACTATTTATTTAATTTCCAATGTTCACTCATTAACATAGAAAATGTGGCGAAGAAGACGAACTACTGCAACTTTTTTGCCAAATGAGCCAAGTCCAAATGATCAAGGAAACATATCCCCACCACGTCAAGATGGAGATCATGATGATGAAATGGAAGATTCTCATCAATCTCAACGTGGGACATGGAATGCAAACATTTCCTTTGAGGATGATGATGTTATTGAAACAATAGGTGATAACTTCGAATTACTTTGTTTGTGTTAGTGTATTTACCTATTGTTGATCTAAGTTATATAAGCTTCATCAAGTTTGAATGATTTTGTAGATTCTGATGGAAAGGTCGGACTAAAGAAAGGGAAAGTTCATCTTTCACAAGTCTGGGTCCTGGAAGCACTCAAATTTGTTGTTAACTTCAACAAATATAAACAACCAATTGGGAGAGCAGGACATTTGCTGGTAAGATTTCTTGGTGAGGTTGCAAAGAGGGGGACCCTTTGTCCTATAGGTGAAACCAGTTGGCACAAAGTCCATAAGTCCTATAAACTTGAGATTCTGCGCTTAACTCGGGTAAGTTATTTCATTTTTAGTGGAAAAGCATAGATCATCTTTTTTGGATTTATCCTCAAGAAAGTATATAAGCTTGTAAAAGTATTAAAATTAACAGTTATCCCTTAAAACCATTCCAGTCTAGAGAAAATAATATAGCTACTCAAACTCAATTAATTTAGTTTAGGAAAATAGCTAAACAAAGTTATGACATCACAAGAGGTATTGAGTCTGGAAAGTTCAGATTTGGTCCATATTGATGTGCTCATGAATCCAACAGTTCACATACCACCACATAAATATTATATAGGGGATACAATATTAACTAGTTTAGTCTTCCATTACAAACCCAAAATGAAAGAACAACAACCATAGGGAATCAAAATTAGCATGGATATTTTGATAACTTAGAATAAGGAATAGAAAATGCTCCATGAAATCAGAGGAAATACCTCCAAATCAAATGTCAATGATTACATCTTAGATCAAATTATATAGCTGCTCAAACTCAATTTATTTAGTATACAAAAATAACTAAGACAAAGTTGAAATCACAAGAGGCATAGAGTTTTGGAAAATTCTGATTTGGCCCATATAGATGTGCTGATGAAACCATGGACAAAACATATTTGGTTCACATAGACTTATTCATTTTTTTTGTTAGCTTTTATATTCATGAATACATGGTCTAAATGTGCATATTACAAAATTTGGACTTATCTTTTTAAAACAGAGCAAGTTTCATATGCCGAAGGACTTGGAAATCGATCAAAGGATTCTATCACATGTCAATGGTAAATGGAAGACCTATAGGCATAAATTGAAAACTCTATACTTGAAACCTAACAAAACAGAGGAACAAATTGCAAGCAAAGTGCCAGAAAAAGTGATTAAGGAGCAATGGATTCGTTTGGTGAGCTACTGGTTTTCTTCTAAAGGAAAGGTAAGCATCATTATTTGACTCAAATTGATTGACATGTTCATATAGAATATATATTTTATAAAATAATGTGATTCACAAGAATTATGTGTGTTTCAGAAGCTTTCATCAATAGGGAAGATAGCGCGTGCTCAAAAGGCTGATTGCCATACTATAGGGTCAAAAAGTTTTGTCCAAAAGAAGTTTGAATTTGTGAGATATCTATTTATGGGTTTGCATATTAGAAAATGAACTTTTTATTAAAATTTTTAAATAAATTTAAATATCTTTACAGGAAAAAAGTGAGAACAGGGAGCCTAACAATTTAGAAGTATGGAAGATCACTCACAAAAGAAAGGATGGAAGTTTTGTGGAAAACACAAACACAAAGGAATTCATGGTTTGTTAATAATTTAATTAGTTTATTCATTTCACGTACTCAATGTGACTTGGAAAATCTGATATAGTAGTGGACTCATTTGATGTAGGAAACAGCTGAAAAATTGGTAGATGAGTGTGCTGTTCAGAATCCTGAAATTCCCAAAGCATCAATAGAAGAAGCCGTTTTCAATGAACTAATGTATGATGAAGATAACTCTAGTCAAAGAGTGGTGGGCTATGGATGTGGAGTGTCACGAAGTCAAGTGTTTAGATTGAAAGATAACTTAAGAAAATCCAATTCAGTTGATGACTCCCAGGCTGTAAAAGCTATCGTAGAGAAAGAGACTGAGCACTTGAGGAACGCATATGAAAATGTGCAGGCCGAACTTCACCGTATGACTTCTGCACTTGCTAGGAACGGAATTGTGCTTGATGATTCCATTGGAAGGGAGGAAATTGGAAGAAACATGCCTAATGAAGAAGTAGGAACTCTTGTGTATTCATTTTAAACATCACAATATTCATTTTTCTTCTTCTATATATCGTGTTATATATAATTTTGTGGCTGCCCACTATTATTATTTCTATTCAGATAGAACATGCACAAACTATGTAATCTAAAAGTTATCCTTCTAGGTCAATTATTTATTAGTTCTTATTCATGGTTAGGCTGCTAGTTTCTATGTTCAACATAACTTCAATTGGTAATAGTTATTCATGTCATGATAGGTTTATCATTATATATCCTATAATTATTCATTAGGTTTTTCCCAAATTGCAGGTTGTTGCACATGCTCCTAGTGAACAGGGAATTCTAAATAGAAATCATAACAGTTCACGACTTGGAGATTAAGTTTAACATGATATCATATATTAAATATATTTTTATTTGAGTGAAGACTTTCTTTATTGTTGTTGTTGTGGTCTATGAACAATTTGTTTTGTCAAAAGTTAGTAGTCCTTTATTTTTGTTCGTTTCCTCTATATCTGTAATTTCTTAAGACCAAATTCGAGCATGCCATCTATTTCTTTTATTAACATGTCAATGTCCTTTGATTGAAATGACTCATTTTAGATTATAAAATATATTTGTGTGTGTCGCTTAGTTCCTTCTCTGTTTGTACTTCTCATTTGATGTCAATGTTCAAATCTCACCTTGGGCCTTATCGTGAAGGTTGTGAATGTGATTGATTAAATGTCATGTATCCTCTTCCCTAGGCATACCATTGTTGTAGCAGGGCATATTTAGTAGGATCAAGCCACACCATTCATTATGTCAGGTAGAATCTTCACCCTATTATGTCAGGTAGAATCTTCACCCTCAATCATCTAGATGTATGTTGTTCTTTCTACTTTATTTGTTTCCTAGATTCTTCTACAAGCTCCATCAAGAGCACATTAAATTGGACTGGAAGAAAGATGTACATTTCTGGTGCTTCCTTCTGCTTAAAAAGGTGAGGACTTGCACAATTCTTGGTGTTCAAGACTCTAATATGCTTAGTCATCATGTTCTGAAAGATTGTTGGCCGTACTTTTAGTATCAACCATCATGTACTGATCAATTATATTGACATACTTTTGGCTTATTTGATTTTCAAAGTAAGCATATTATGGAGTTTAATATAACTTCATGCTTTGTTATCAGATGTATCCCTAATAGCTTGAAGCCTGTTGTACAATTTATAACAGAGCATTGGGGTTGATAAAAAGAGGGAGGAAGAATGGTGGAGGAACATGGATCTGTAAATAGGGAGGGGTCTGCAGGACAACACAACAACACCAGCTCAAAAGGTATTATCACAACAGTTCACGACCTGGAGTCTAAGTTCAATATGATAGCTTATATGAAATATATTTATATTTGAGTGACACATTTCTTTAATGTTGTTGTTGTGGTCTATGAATAACTTGTTTGTCAAAATTTAATCGTCCTTTATTTGTGTTTGTTTCTTCTATATCTCTTGAGTATGTCAGCTATTTCTTTTGTTAACATGTCAATTTCCTATGATTAAAATGACTCATTTGAGATTGCAAAACATATTTCTGTGTGTCACTTAATTCTCCGCCCATTCGTACTTCTCATGTGATTTCAATGTTCAAATCTCCCTTGGGCCTTGTTATGAAGGTTGTGAATATGAATTGATTAAATGCCAGGTATCCTCTTCCCTAGGCATACCATTGTTGTAGCAGGGCATCATCAGTATGATCCAGCCACATCATCCACTATGTCAGGTAGAATCTTCACCCCAACCATCTAGATGTATATTGTTCTTTCTTCTTTATTTGTTTCCTAGTTTCTTGTGCAAGATCCACCAAGAGCACATTAAATTTGATTTGAAGGAAGGCCTACATTTTTTGTGCTTTCTTCTGCTTTAAATGATGAGAACTTGCACAATTCTTGGTGATAAATGCTCTAATATGCTTAGTCAACATGTTCTGCAAGATTATTAGCCATATTTTTTATATCAACTATCATGTATAGATTAATTATATTGAGATACTTCTAGCTTATTTGATTTTTGAAGTAAGCATATTATGGAGTTTAATATAATTACATGCTTTATTATCAGATGTATCCCTAATGGATTGAAGCCTATTTTATAATATATAAGGAGAGCATTGGGATTGATAAAGAAAGGGAGGAATAGTTGTGGAGGAATATGGATCAGTAGACATGGAGGGGTCTGCAGGACTACGCAACAACCACAACTCATGAAAAGGTATCACCACTACAGTTCACGACTTGAAGTTTAAGTTTAGTATGATATCATATATTAAATATACTTTTATTTGAATGAAGAATTTATTTAATATTGTTATTGTGTGATAAAGTTGACTTTGTCGTCATTTGGTGTCACTAGTGGGTATGAGGTTGGTGAAGGAAGTGTCGAGGTACATGGGTACTCGGCCTCTGAAGGTTCCCCGACGATCTCCTCATCTGCATGTGACCGCTACCTACGTTCCTAATCAAGGATGTACGAGTATAAGTGGCTCTACAACTTGTTCAAGATACCAATCCGACACTCAACCACACATAGAAAATGGATCTGTGTAGGGAGGAAGCCTGCCATGCACAATCCTCTTCAACACTATTTACTCCTTCCAATTTTCGATCAATATGGTAAGGACATTTGCTATGCTATTTCTGGTGATGTTTTTTTGTGCCCCTTCGGTAAGTAGACTGGACTAGACAACTGTTCATCAACCTCAGTTAGATGTTGCAGGTGCTCTAGCTATACACCATTGTTCCAGTGATGCAAGATATAATACAACTTCCAGAACAAACAAAACCGGTGGGGATATAGGAGTTTGTGCATCGAGAAAGGTGCACAGAGAAAAACAAAGTGATGAGAACGTTTTATAATATGTGCCATGGAATCTCTGTTGATTGTGCCCATGGTCAAGCTTTGGTTACGACCATAGAGGAAATCCACAACATAGAAGTCGCTTGCCCTGAATACGTGAATACGTACGTAGAGTCCCACTAACACCAAGTGTTGAGAAAATGAGCCCCTATGCCCTTCCTACAATCCGATCAATTCTGTAACAATGCCTTAGATGATCCGCATATGCTGCTACACACTACATCATCATGTTCTGGAATAAATCCAAAACTGAAGCCCTCTACTACCTTGTTATTGATGTCTGCATCGTAGTGGTGAATGGCCACAATACACTCACCGAATCCTTACCCATGGTCTCCTCTTTGTTCCTCAACTTGTGTTCACCGAACCTGGAGTACGAGTTCTTTGCTGAAAGATGTTGAATAGGGGCATGGACCTTTATAACATTATGGACAAGTAGGAGAGGGTTGTTATTGGTTTCACTTGCAAGTTCATGTTCTGCCACATGCACCAACAGACCACCAGCGTAGCATGTATGTTAACGCCTTTGATTACTATCTTTTTGTGTCACTGAAAAGGCTGGTCATTTCTTTGGTTCCAATTTAATGATCAATAACACAATATCTTCCCCTTTTTTGGTCGCTAGATAAATATTCTCTCGTTCTACTCATGTAGAAAAGAAGTCTGATATTTTAGAAGTTATTTTTCAAGAGATTCTATATATATAATTATATCTAGAAAAGTGTGTTGAATTGATTTTTTTTTCTAGGATATATGAGGCCGATTTCATACAATTATCCGAGTATCCAACAGGTTGAAAAATACCCCATCTTCCTAAGCTATGCATTCATGTTTGAGATCTACCCTATGCTATCTCATCTGAAACTTTTCACGTGCCATCTCATGTTTTTTAGGGAGATGAAGGAGCCATTTTGCGGCTACAACTAGCACCCACCTAACTAGGTGATTAAGATCTTTTTAATTATCTATACTCCTATACACTACCTTCCATGCGTATACTCCCTCTCCCTCATTTATAGTTATACAAACTCATGTTTTCTATTTGCTTCAACAACAAAAAGCATGATATTTCGTTTATGAAAAATGTGTCTTGTCAAAATCTAATAGTTCTTTATCTTTGTTTGTTTCCTCTATATCTGTAATTTCTTAAAACCAAATTTGAGTATGTCAACTGTTTCTTTTGTTGACATGTTTAATTGAAGTGACTCGTTTGAGATTGCGAAACATATTTTTGTGTGTCACTTAATTCTCATTGCCTTGTACTTCTCATGTGATGTCAATGTCCAAATCTCACCTTGGGCCTTGTCGTAAAGGTTCTATGATTAAATTCTATGCATCCGAACATCCTGAGACGGCGGCCGCCATATTTGCATACGCCAGCGGCAAGAATGGAGGGTAGCAATCAAGCTGCGGCGTCAGCAGCAGGAAACTTTGATGGTCAGGGTTTACGAGGCAAGCTTAAGAAGGTGGTACTTGCTTATAGTGGTGGCTTGGATACCTCTGTTATTGTCCCTTGGCTTAGGGAAAACTATGGTTGTGATGTTGTTTGCTTCACTGCTGATGTTGGCCAAGGTGACATGGAATTGGATGGGTTGGAAAAGAAAGCAAAAGCCAGTGGTGCTTTCCAGCTTGTGGTAAAAGATCTGAAGGAGGAATTTGTTAAAGATTATATTTTCCCTTGTCTACGAGCAGGTGCAATATATGAAAGGAAGTATCTACTTGGCACTTCCATGGCTCGGCCTGTCATAGCTAAGGCAATGGTTGATGTAGCAAACAAAGTTGGTGCAGATGATGTATCTCATGGTTGTACTGGAAAGGGCAATGATCAAGTCAGATTTGAACTTTGTTTCTTTGCCTTAAATCTAGAGCTTAATATTGTGGCACCCTGGAGGGAGTGAGATATCAAGGACCAGGAGGATGCTATCGAGTATGCCAAGAAGCATAATGTTCCAATTCCAGTAACCAAAAAATCCATCTACAACCGTGACCGAAATCTTTGGCATCTTAGCCATGAGGGAGATGTATTGGAGGACCCTACAAATGAGCCTAAGAAGGACATGTACATGATGAGTGTTGACCCAGAGGATGCACCAAATGAACCTGAATATTTGGAGATTGGAATTGCATCTGGAATCCCTGTATCAGTCAACGGGAAAGATCTCTCTCCTGCAACTCTTCTTTCGGAGCTAAATGACATTGGTGGTAAGCATGGCATTGGGTGCATTGATATGGTAGAGAACCGATTGGTTGGCATGAAGAGTCGTGGAGTTTATGAGACCCCTGGTGGTACCATCCTAAATGCCGCTGTCCGTGAGCTTGAGTCTCTGACCCTCGACTGTGAGACCCTGCAAGTCAAAGACCAGATGGCCCTTAAGTATGCTGAGCTTGTTTACGCAGGCCACTGGTTTGACCCTCTCTGGGAGTCCATGGATGCCTTCATGGAGAAGATCACAGAGACAACAATAGGTTCAGTGAAGCTGAAACTGTACAAAGGTTCTGTGGATGCTGTTTCGCGAACAAGCCCTTACAGCTTGTATAGGGAGGATATCACTTCATTTGAGACAGGGAATATCTATAACCAGGCAGACGCTGCGGGATTCATTCGGCTCTATGGACTACCCACCAGGGTCCGGGCCATGCTCAAGAAGGGTATATGAGACACGGGGGTGTGTTTGTGTGAGATGTTGGGAGGGATATCTGCTGCTGCAGTTGTTGGTTGAATCAAAACTGGCAATAACAATAAAAGAAATATGAGATGATGTTTAATATTGAGCGAGGCTGAGTTTTTGTCCTTATTTCATTAAAAAAAATTCTATGCATCCCCTTCCCTAGGCATATCATTGTTATAGCAGGTCATTTTCTGTAGGATATCCAATCATCTAGATGCACGTTGTTCTTTCTACTTTATTGGTTTCCTAGTTTCTTGTGCAAACTCCATAAAGAGAACATTAAATTCAACTTGAGGTAAGATGTACATTTCTGGTGCTTTCTTCTTCTTTAAAATACATTGGTGTTCGAGGCTCTAATCTACTTGGTCAGTATGCTCTGAAAGATGGTTAGCCATACTACTTGATTATTTTTTTTCTATTTTCTATGGTGCTAATCTTCCTTTCTTCCTTCTCTAGGGATACAGATTTCATGCTTGAAGGAGAGTTGTTAGATAGAGGAGGGTATGCCTACGTGGTACTAGTCTTTGCTAAAGACTTCGTGCTTTGAAGGTGCAGTGTGGAGAAATTGGTAGGCTTAGATCATTTATTATTAGTTGGATCTGATGGGTATCTTTTCTGTTGCAGATGTTGTTATCGGTGCAAGTATAAAATTGGTGGACAATGTGTTGACAACAAAAAATATATTGATCATTCCTATTATATTCAGAGTGCAGACAAAATAGTCCACATATAATGGATTTTCGGTACAAGTACATAAATAGAAAATATAACAAAACTTGGACGTTTAGTGAGCAGAGAATGAGGGACTTCCAGCAGAGTTGTGGCTTTGTTTTAGTTTATGTGCTTGAATTGCATTCCAACAGGTTAGTTTGTCTTTGCACATAAAGTATCTAAGATTAATCCCTTTCTAGCCTATAATTACTTTTGCGATCACCAAATTCTGGAATTCCACATTCACATACTAGCAATTGTATGCATGGAAATATCTATTTTCTTGGTCTTCCAGAGCAAAGTACATCAAAAAAATGAAATGGCAATGGCTTGGCCAACCATGCCATTTCAAAAAGGAAATTGTTTACTGTTGGGGGGATTGATGGCGTTTTCATGAATACAATATGTGAGTAAGTACATTATACAGAGCTTTGTGGTTATTATCTTTTGTTGGCATGACTGAATATAAATGCAGTCTCACCATGGAAGATATGTTGTTGCGTGGAATTGTTGTTGTGAGTAGAGAGGGATCCTTTTTATTCTAGCTCATAGAAGAGTTTCCAGATTCTGTTAATTGGATGATGAGGCGGGGTGGCTTCTCTTCTTTGCTTCTATAGCTAGCCTTCCATGAATATGGAGGTTGGTGGATATACAGTACATTGAAATAGAAAGTTATGCGGAGTTTGTTGCTGTGTGGAACTGTTGTTGTGATTAGAGGTCAAATGAAAATAAATCCAGCTTATAGAAGAGCTGCAAGATTTGATTAGTTAGAAGATGACGTGGGATGGCTTCTCTTCTATGCTTATAAAGGTGTCCTTTCATGACTACAGAGGTTGGTGGTCAAAATTCCTGAAGTTTGGAGTTGCTAGATGGCGTGGGGATGATTTGTTTGGAGTCTTTTTCCTCTTCTTTTTCTTTGTAAGATTGTTGACATGTTTTAAATTTGTTTTTACGCTTCACTCCTCTTTTTTCTATTTGTAAGATGAACCATTGTATGAGTTTGTTGGCCTGCTTGCGGGGTGCAGGATGAATAAAAATGACCCCATTTATTCTAAAGCGATTGTCCTCTTGTTGGTGTGATTGATCCTTGAAGTTGTATCGTCTATTTATTGCAAAATGTGTGGGTATATAGCAGATTGATTGTAAATTTGTGTGGATGTGTGCGCTGTATACAACAATTCTCTACCTTTTTTGAGTGGATAAATCCTTCACCCTATTTTAACGACTAAAAACAGAATTGTGTTTCCTCCCTAAAAAGTGTGGTTATCTAAAATTTTGCACGCTGAAATGTGCAGAAAAAAAAGTGTCTCTATGTTTCCACTTTTCATTTAGTCACATTTTTGACCAGGGTGGATACCATATTTATCCAAGTTTTTAGGCGTGGAGAAACCATGGTATAAGCGTGGAAAATCACATATGTTTCTTGTAGTGCTTGTCGGAAAGACTACACTCAACTTCAATGGGGTGATTGTATATTTATTGGAGGTGGAGTCTTTGAAGAAGACATCTGAATCTTCCTCTTTGGGTGGTAATGTTTTGGCTGTTACAAACGACAACTACATAAGTAAGGGTCACGGAAAGAAGAATCAAAAGGGCAAAGGCAGGCGCGTATGCTATATATGTGACGAGGAGGGCCACTTAATAAAAAATTGTCCAATGCTGAAGCAGTTGAAGAGTGGAGCTTGCTCGTTAGTGGAAGGATATTCAGAAGCACTAGCTGTTATGAAATCAAGTACCAATCATGGGTAGATATTTGATTCAGGTTCTCGCTACATCATATGTCTATAAAGATATGTATTTAATGAAGGATCTTTCCATCGGGCATGTGGGACTGTTCAACTGGTAGATGACAAATTCTACAAAATCACCGGAAGTGGAACAGTTACGTTTAGGATGCATGATGGAGCACATCGCACATTGTCAGGGATCTGATATGTCCCCGGTCTCAATAGGAAACTAATATCTCAGAGGGCACTTGAATCTATCAGTTGCAATATTTCAAAGCAAGGTGGAGTCGTGCAAGTCACATGCAAGGGGCAAGTGATCATGAAGGGTACCTGGTCCAAAGGAGAATATCAATTGGTTGGGGAGGTTCTAACTAAAAGAGGAGTAGCTGACAGGAGTTCTACCACTGGAGGCATAGATGAAGCATTGACACATGAGATGAGCTCTAAACGTGCTACATCAATTCTCAGGGGCAGTCACATGTGAGGCTGTAAGATCGACTACAAAATTCAATAGATGTAGAGGCAAAGCTGTCAACTGTTGAAAGAAGAAAGACGTGGCAAGATTGACCACGCAGTACCAACGAGTAGGTGGAGCTCAGAGAAGGTACAAACCTATGGCATGGGGGGTAAAGGAATGAAGGTTACATTTATTCCAACTGCATGTGGAGGCGGTGTAGTTTTTCAAACTGTACAACTTGAGGATCTCTCAGATGAAGGGTCTAGGCAGCCATGTTTCGACACGCACTCCGCATAGGTGTGTAATGGTAGAGTGCTTCCGAGGGCAGAAGCAGCTTCCAAGGGCAGAAGCAAATAGAAGAAGAATGGGAGAAAATTTTTTGAAGGAGCAGATACTTCATCGGATAAGATCCAAAGTGGAGATTGTTAGGATTTGGTTCTTATCCGAATTGGATTAGAATGAAATCCAACAATATTAGAAAAGGAAAGGTAATGTCCAACGTGGAGTCCAAACATTATTTCCTTCTATTCTATTGTCGTTCTCCTAGTCCTTATAGAATAGACGTAACTCTCTTACTTCCTTACAGGGGATGTCCTATACCTATAAATAGAGGTAGACACCATGGGTTTTCAGTGTATCGAATAACGCCAAACATTGTGTGTGCCAATACAGAGGAAGGCATACAGACATCCAAGAAGGAAGAGAGCGAGAGTGGGGTACAAAATTCTATTTTGGGCATGAGATTGTGGGAGAGAGACAATCCTTGTAATCTTTGTGAAGTTGCTTAATAGAATTTTGCGTTTTTGTTTGCCAATTCAGTTGTCTCATTGGTTGTCTGTTTGTCGTTTTGGCCTATTGACTGGGAGGCTATTGTCGCTTTTATCGTGCAAGCTAGGCTTGTATCTCATGTGGTGCTTTCTTAGGCTTGGAGGGCTTCCGTAGGAATCCCATCATATATGTCTTAACGAGCATCTCACATGTGTAATCATTTATGAACAACTGGGTTCTCTTATCTATAGATATTAATCTCTTTGGTTATGTTTGATGCTGAGTTGGTGCTTGATTCATTGTAATTACATTTCTTAAAATGAACGATCATTTTCCAATCGTATACTTAACTCTAGTGACCACTGGTGACCTTCATACACTAAACATAAACTAATCTTCTCTTTGCGTCGGGACCATTCTGCTGATCTTTGGAGAACCCTCATCACAGATTATTTGCTTGCATCTTCTGTCCCACATCAGTAGATGGTTTATGGATAAAAGCCGAATGTGTACGGCATGAACATTTTTAAGATATATATACTTTGCAAAAAATTACTAAATATATCTAGTAATTACTTTCAAAATATTGAAAGTTTAGAGTACCTACATCTAAACTGCAAATTAAGAAATGGTCGTTTTCAGCTACTACGATATCTGTTTATAAGTAATATATTTAATGAAGCTGAAATAAGAATGGAAATGCCCGTGCACGTTTATTCAGCCCTGCAAAGAGGAGCGAGGATTTGCTGTTCCTCTTTTTATGGGGAGTAGACTTTTCCTTTCTTCATCAATTTACACCTGTCGCTGCCTATCGAATTGTAGTAGGGTCCGAATTTTGTTGACATCACAGATGACTAGCCTGCTCCATATTAAACAAGGAACAACAAATCCTCAAGTCAAGTACCGTCAGCGTTTTGGAGCGTACGCTGTTATACGACGGGCCTGCGGCAGTCGCAGCTGGTGGTCGCCCAATAACGACGGTTGAATTAGAAAGTCGCAGCTGGTGGTCGCCCAATAACGACGGTTGAATTAGAAAGTCGCAGCTGGTGGTCGCCCAACTGACGGTCCAGATTCGATCGGCAAGCCAAGCCGCATGCTGCTCAGACTTCGACCCGCATGAAATTAAGTAACATATTGAGAGTTAAGGGTGTTCAAAGCTGAAGGCCAGAGCCAAAGACTACTGACCGCAGTGGCTGCACGGCACTGACGGACTGACCAGGATCGAGCACTAGACGATTGAGAAGCAGCTATAAGTACCTCTGGCTGTTCGACTTTTAAGCCAAGCCAATTTTAGATCGACTATAAGAATTCATTGAGAAGGCCGAAAAATATACCTCGTCCACCTCCGTAGCCTGCAAATTCAGCAGAACAACCCCCAGAAGTGAGATGGCATCTGCAGGAAGCAACACCAACACCAACAGAGACAACATCAGCGAGATGTGGGAGGACCTGGTACAAAGAGCTTTCCTCAAGTGGGACAACACCAACTATGTGGCTAGCTTGCCCAAGATCAGCCTCCCAAAGCCAGTTAATCACGCAGATGAATGCCTTACGGGTCTCCCGTTCTTTGATGGCCCCGGGCCTTGGGACCGTACCAATGTTGAACTTGAGTTGGAACAGGAAGGGGTAGCCAAGAATAAGAATATCCTTATCTTTTCTAGCAATGATTATCTTGGTCTCAGCTCCCATCCTGCTGTTAGAGAAGCCACCATCAAGGTACGTGTTGGAAAATTGGAATTCTTCCTGACATATATATAGCATGTCTGTATCATATAATCGCTCGTGGAGTTGTTCCTGGCCTAACGAAAAGAGTAAATTACAGGCTGCTAGAGAGTATGGCATGGGTCCTAGAGCTTCTTCTATGATCTGTGGGCACTCCAACTACCACAGGCTTCTCGAGGATACCCTAGCTGACCTTACCCGGAAGGACAATTATATAGAGTTTTTCTTGAAATTTAAGCGCACGCATTAGAGTTAATTTCTAAGTATGTGTTTCACCGTTATCAGCACTCACCGGTGGCCAATATATATGAATGCAGGCTTGCGTAATTACACCAACTGGTTTTGCTGCCAACACTGCCTTACTTTCAGCACTGGGAAGTATAGCTACTCTCTTGACCGTTGGCAAGAGACCATCCAAGTCCGAGAAGATTGCCATCTTCTCAGATTCACTGAACCATGCATCCATCATTGATGGGCTTCGTATGGTAGAACGAATGCATGAAGCTGATGTCTATGTTTACAGGCACAACGACATGAATCATCTCAACGATTTGCTGTAAGTACAACAATAATTAATCTCTGACAATACTCACAAACCTTACACAGTCGCATGCTGATATTTTTCATTCTACTCAACTAACTTACTTTCTCTACGGACTCATTGAAATCACAGATCAAAGTGCACCAATGAGAGAAAGGTTGTCTTTACCGATAGGTAGGCACATCAAAAGAAAAAATAATAATGAATTTCCAAATCTTTCTATATGTGTAATTGTGTGTACCTCGCATCTAAAGCGAAATTAACTAACTAGTTGTTATTACTATCCATGAACAGCATATTCAGTATGGAAGGTGACTTCTGTCAGATGATGGAGCTGGTTCAGTTGCGGAAGAAATATGGCTTCTTGTTGGTTATCGATGAGGTATATGTAGACTAATGTATATCGGAATGCTCTGTTCGCTTCGGTTTAACTTTTCTTCTCCATAACAAAGAAAGTAGCTTAACATTTTAATATTTGATGCAGGCACATACTACCCTAGTTTGTGGGAAGAATGGTCGTGGGATCGGAGAGTTGTATGGTGTTGAAGATCAAATTGACATCATTGTTGGGACCATAAGCAAGGCTACGGGATGCATTGGTGGGTTCATTAGTTGCAGGTACGTGAAGGATTTGCTTTCACTATGAGTTAGTAACAAATTATTCATGGTTAATAGTTTAATTATTTTGTCCCACTGTATTAGTCACTGATAAGATTAATTGTGGTTGCAGTAAATATTGGAAGCTACTCATTCAATCAAGGGGTCGACCATACATATTCACCACTTCCTTACCGGTTCCTGTAGTTGCTGGTGCACTAGCAGCGATTGAAGTAGCTAAGAAGGAAGAATGGCGTAGGAAGCTAGTGTGGAGCTATGTCGAATACTTTTGCAGATTAACCAACTTCGATGCCAAAACTCCTATACTTTCTTTGGTCATTGGAACCGAACAAGATGCTCTCCGTGCAAGTAGGCAACTCTTTGATATTGGCTTCCATGTTACGGCCATCAGACCTCCAGCAGTAGCTCCCGATGCTTGCAGGTGGCTATTCGATTTTGACCATTACAAACATGATTTTATATAACGAAATTTGAGTAGTTAATAAGGTCTTTTTTTCTTCAATTTCCAGGCTGAGGATTACTCTAACTGCAGCTCATACCAGAGAGGACATCGACATGTTGGCTGGGGCGCTATCCAAGGTCGTCAAATTCCCCATTTTTGAAGAGCAATCTGACCCCGTGATTTCGTCTAGACTATGAGAGCTAGGATATCTTCAAAAGTATATGTGTATTGCGCATGATTCAATTGCTTCATTTCATACACATTAGACGTGTAGTACTGTAATGATGTATAAATTAATGGATTAAGTTTGTTGTTCATTTATTAAATGTACCCTTCACCTTGTGTAGAGACGAACATGTGTGACAAAGACAATGTTCAAAATATATATTTACTTTGTTGTTAATCACATTATACAGAGCATGGGACTATAACTTTGTCAAATGATTGTGAATTCTTCTAAAGTGGAATTACTAAGGGATATGTTGATGTTCAGATGTGCTGATGTTCAATTTTGAAATGGTTAGACACATGAATTTGTTTTAATCATCATTTTATAAACATACAAGAACTACCATTTTTTAAATACTTACGACGCTAAATTCATCAATGCGATGAATTTTTTTTATTAGTAAACGATTTCAACTATTTATGAGCTATACATATCCTAATTCTCTTTTCATGTAAATGAAATCCAATGAGGGAGCTTATAGGTAGATCAAATAGTATGAATTTTCAAGGATACCTCAAGCCAAGAGATAATTGACCTCCTCTATTTTCAAGCAATTTTCTAAAAGGTCTGTTGCTTCGCATTCAGAGTGCTTGTTTATCACTTGGAATCTAGTTAGTTGTATATTCATAGCTTCATTGTGAAATATGCTCTTTGGTGTATACCATTATCCCCTGTTTAGAGTAATATATGCGCTAATATTATAATAAGTCAGATGCAAAATATGTATATCATAACTTTCTAGACTACATAAGATACCTCTTAAGGATTATATATGGTGATGTACATGTAACTCAAAAAAGAAAATGGCATGATATGATCATTGGAAATTTGTGTAGTCATGATTAAATAGCAGCCTTCGTATACTATGAATTGGAATGAGATACTGTTGTGTTTTAATATAATGATAAGCATTGATGAAAATAAAGATTTTCTCTGTGATATACTTGTCAAAAATAAATTGAATACACAACTATTTCTTTAGTCTTTAGTCTAGTTCTCAACACAATTTAGATATAATATTTTTTAATATCATAGCATATATGGTGAACTGACCGACCTAAATTACACGTCCAAAAGGAGCAAATCTAGAGTAGTTAGACTTTTAAATTTATAACCCGATAATTAGCCCCCCACAACTATTATACATGTTTTGATGTGATAAACTGAGGTCGATCCACATGGACAAGAGTGGTAAGTATTAAGAACGTAAAACCTTGGCTCGGTTACACCAACCAAAAGGGGTAGGTTAAGTTTGTTGTTCCGGACAGAACGATGTTACTCCAATCAATAAGTAACAAAAGAAGTAAAACAAAGCAAGTAAATAAAACAAAAGAATGAGAAAAAAGAGTGTTGTAACAAAAATAGATGAGAACATGGATTGGATTTCACCATCTAAGGCCTCTCACTAACATGCAATAATCACACCGACAATATCTTAGCATGATTAAAGTAATCATCATATATGTATATTCCGTCCTCTCTTGATCTTAGGATAGATCTTGATTATAAGGTTGTCTTTCTCTCTCGAGATGACAAACAAACAACCACAAAGCTAACCATATGATCATTAGCTTAAGTATTCCAACATTCTCATGTATTCATGCAACTCCATGACACTTAGATAAGATTAGTACTACTCTTTCGAGGGACTAACAATCAAACATCACAAGATGGTAGCTAATCATACAAGTGAAGAATTAAGAACAAGAGCATGGAGATAATCTTTGCTGAGAGTATATATATTCAAATGGATGTAAGTATATACATGTTGGAAGAGCCTTAGTGGATACTCCCAACCCAAGCAATATGTTTAGCCACCCATGGGAATGAGCAAAATTAAGGACTTACAAACATGGAGTGACATGATGGATAACAACGAAGAAGATGTAGGTAGATGAACATATCTAGAAACAAAGAAGGAGGACACACCAACTACGATCACAAACAACCACGGTTGGAGCACGTCTTCTTCAGATCTAGATCAAGGATGAAATATGGTGAGGGCTAGTCCTTATTTCGTAAGATAGGCCAAAGATGATGGTGGTCGTGCAGATCTTCTCTCTCATCTGACTCTTGTCTTCAAATATCAAAGACCAATGGGATGAACAATGGATATCTCTAGAATGCAACAATGCCTTGTCATCTACGGAATGTTGCAACTTCCTTCATGAATGAAGTGGGTCTCTACTTATAGTGGTTGGTAACTAAAATAAGGATCTCATTGGTCACCAAGGTGGTGAACTCTCATTGGTTGTTGAGGGTGCAGAAATTATGACGATCGTTGAGGATGCTCGACAGCTACGGTCATCGAGTGTGGCCGTTGAAGGAATGACATCATCGGTCACTAAGGCAAGTAGTCCTTCGGTCACAGAGATGCCAATCCATGACAACCGCAGAGACAACACAAGGTTTGTCAGTCACAGGGCAGAAGGTCTTTTTCAGTCACTGAGGATGTGTCATTCTTTGACTGCAGGGACGTCAGATTTATAGTGACCGAAGAGGTGGTGTAGTTTCCTTCCATCACTATGAAGAATAATCATCGACTGTTGGCTTGTTGCAATCTTCATCAGCCGTTATGCTAGCTTTAGGTTCATTGACCGATGAGATGTGTATTCCGTGCAAAGTAGATGAAGGGGTGAGTTTAGGTTTTCATGTCAGGTCATGCCAAAAATAATTAGAATTATATAGATAAAATATAAAAGAGATGACATTATGAGAATAAAGTAGACACTCAAATATCTACAAAATTGGATGTTATCATGAACCACAAGGGAGAGACGCTTAATAAATTCTCATATTGCAATGACATAAGTAGACTACAAACTATAATAGAATACATGATGTTGGTGATAGGAACATATTTGTAAAAAAAACTGAAGGTACATCCGCATATAATGATGTTGAGTTCATTTTAGAATACGCAGGGTGGAGAAAAATAAGAATGTTATGGTCGTTTCAAATGATTGCAGAGATCTTATCTCTCAACATTACAATAACTGAAGCAAATATAAAGGTATGTGTTGTGAATCTTAATCCTTCCTTCACGAAAAGACACATATATGAAGATGCCTTGTATATATCAAACACAAATTTTTTTATATACCATAATTACCAAGATCCTAGAGTGACTAAAGAGATATTGTAGGATGCTAGAGGGTATGGAATGGACCTAGATGCTTCAACTATGATATGTGGAGACTTTGACCCCCACATGATTCTTGAGGACACCCTAGACAAGATCATTAGATAGGTGATAGATTAACACTCTAACTAATCTTAATTTTTTTATCACAAAAACATATATCTTGAGTTGTCTTTAAGATATGTGTCTCGATGTTATCAACACTCACCAAAGTGATGCATATGAATGCAATATTGTATTACTACACAAACTATATGTGTTGCCAACACCACCTTACTTTCATCCTTTGGAAATATAGATACTCTCTTGTATGGTTGCAAGAGACCACTCAAGTTTGAGAATCTTCCATATTATCATATCTATGGACATGAATCCATCATCAATAACATTCTATGACTTAGAGGATGCATGAACTTGGTGTTAATGTTTACAAATCCAATGATGTGAATCATCTAATGATTTTTTATAGGACTAACAAGTGTTTCCTAAAAATCACACATAAACACAATGTCACAAGCACATAATATTCACATGTTTCTCTCAACAACCCGACTTCATCGAATGACATGAAATCATAGATGAAAGTGTGGAAGGAGTGAAAGGTTGTTTCTGGTGATTTTTTAGGCACAATGAGTGAACAAATAGTGAATCCATAGCTATTTATATTATTGTTTGTATCATGCATATGAAAAATTAGTTTGTTTCAATTACCCTGAGTAAGATACAAATCTAGCATGAAAGGTTCATATGGAAAAGATATATGAATTGTTTTTTCTTATCATGAAATATTTAGGCATACACATGGCTCACTACTCTCCTTATCTTTATTATCATAAAAATACCTAATGATTCCAATATCACTCCTTCATGTAGGAGAAGAAATGGATGCAAAGCACACGAGGTGTCCTATATGATATAAATAAAGAGGTTGAAATATAGGAAAAAAATGCAATAATTGTATGTCAAAAAGCCTCTTCAAAAACCCTTGTTCAGGTTTATTTCTACACATGTTTGTTAGCATTTAACTTTTTTTGTTATCATAAATTGATATTATTTTGTTCTATCTAGTTATCATCTTAGTATTATGGATGAATTAAAATGAATGGATGATGTTTGGATAAAGCACTTAACCAGATTTAACTTTGATACAATTTTGAATGTGTACTAGGTTAAGGGATAGTAATCTTAGGTTTAGTTAGGGTTTTGTCTAAATAAGGGAATGAAAACTAATTTAATCATATAATATGTTGAGGGCTAGTTAATGATTTAAAGAGATATTTATAAAACTTCTTGAGATTAATGAATTCTTAGAAAGGCTAAGAATTCAATAGGATGAGTTCTTAAGATCTTAGATCAAAGTCAGGCTTAGTGGTCCAGACAAGCCAACTGACCTTTGGACAAGTGTTGGATCAATGGGCTCTAGAAGGGGGGGTTGAATAGAGCTTCACAAACTTCACAAAAGTGATTAGACCACCAAATTATATTAAGTGCAGAACTTAAATCAAAACAGCAATTTGATGTCCTAAACTAGCATACAAAGCAAGGATAAGAGACAAGGAATAGCATGCACTTGGACAGGTGGTTTAGAGTGGTTCCATGTCCTAAACTTAGGAGCAATGTCAGTCCACTACCTAGAGTTGGTTAGGCTCTAGGATTTGTAACTTGGTTCTCTTATATATATCACACAATAAGATTACAAGCTACAACTACCAACCATCCAAGGACTTATATATCAAGCCAAGATCTTCTACCTCACCAAGGACTTACCCACCAAGCAAGTAGTCTTCCTCCTTCTTCAAAGGACTTACCCACTCTTGCTCTAGTTTTCGGCCTTGCAGGATTTACCTATCTTGCTTGAGCTTTGCCTTGCACCTCTCCTTCACTTGGAGAGCTTTAGCACCTTCCTCCTTCACTCGGAGGCCTGGAGCAGCTAGCCTTCTTCTCCTTCACTCGGGGAAGAACATCAACCTTCTTCTCTTTCACTCGGAGAAGAAACTTCAATCAATCTTCATAGAGAATGGAGATGGGAGAAGTGGAAAGGAGAGCTTTACAAGATTACAAATGATAGCTCTCATACATGGGATCCTAACTCACTCATACTCACGAATTTGCTTTGAAGGTAGAGAGAGAAAGGGGCTCAAAGGATTAGAAACCACTCAACTAAGGCTAGGACCAAGCATATGTGAATGAGCAACCTTGGAATGAAGTCCAAGAGGTCCTATTTATAGTTGAGGGTGTCCCTTTGAGGTTGGGAGAGTTAAGGGGCACAAACTAGCCGTTTTACAACTTGCAACGGATCTATTTTGAGTCCCACCTACTCCTCCAACGGTTGGAATTGCTTTTTCTGCATTCCAGTACAGTCGGATCGGCCGAGTTTCAATAAAGGCAACTCGGCCGAACCACTAAATGACAAGTCTGAAAGATAGACTGTCGACCAAGTTCCCTTGGAGAAACTCGGCCGATCGGTCAACTTTCAACTTGGACCGATCAGTGGATCGGCCGAGTTTCCCACCATTGAAACTCGACCGAACAGGGATCGGCTGAGTTGGTAACTCGGCCGACCGCCCAGAAAATTCCAGAATATATGGATCGGCCGAGTTTGGAATTCGGCCGACAAAATCCCTGTTATGGGTATTTTGGAATTTTCATAAACTGTACAAACGATGGATTTTTGAGTCCCAATCAATTTATCCATCTTAGTTACAATACAAAACATGAGTATAAGTGATTACATCAATTGTTCTAAGCCTCTAAGGGCTATATTACAAAACGATCAAAAGTCACATGTTTTGCATGTGCTGGATGAGTAGCTTTGGAGTTGAATGTGATTCTTTTCTTGTACCTAATGTCTGAAACAATCTCAAATAGATTTGTTAGATACATATGAATGGAATGGTTAAGTCATTATCAAAATATGGGCAATGTGCGACGCCTAGGTCAACATTCTCCCCCTTTTTGACAATGACAAACCATTCCTCAACATATTGAAAAGAATGTGAAAATTATACCTTTTCTTAGGGAATTGCAAGGGGATGCAAAGATGATCAATTTGTAATGCTCCCCCTCAATTCATGCTTACTCATCCCTGCATGGTTAGTTAAAAAACAAGCAACCACAGCACATATGTATATTATATGATTCTAAGCAAGTCTAGATGCATTTCAGTTATTAGACAAGAAAAGAACCATACAAGCAATAAAATCAATATGATTGAGCTTTTTCTCCCCCTTTGTCATCTCAAAAAGGCAGGGGGGAGAGCATAAAAGCAAGGTCTTCTCCAACAAAAACACTCAATCAAACATTTCCACAGAAAGACAGATTAACATCAAGATAAACCATGAAAGCAATGCATTGTCATTAATCAAAATATGGAAAACACTACAAGATAAACCATACAAAGCGTTTTCATAAACCATAAAACAAAAACTACACGGATATCATAGAGTAGAAATAGTACAACTCAGATGATGTGCCTAATGTAGATAATACAATCATAGTCCAAAGAGATATAACATGGTCATCTGAGACTAAAACTAGACACATCAACTCCTAAGCTAAACTACTCTATGTCGATATCATCAACAGCAGCATCCATGTCCTCGTCGGGCTGGTAGTCCTCATCGCCATCATCAGAAGGAGGAGCAGCAGCTGGTGTAGCCTCGGCATCATGATCAGCATCGTCATCCTCATCCTCGTCTTCAGCATCCGTCGCAGTAGCCTCATCAGCGTCAGTCTCAGCATCCTCCTAGTCAGGCATATCCTCGTCTGGAGGACCAGAAGCACGCCCGGGCCACCTCGCACTCTGCTCGGCCCAAGACATGCCTAGAGCATGTAACTCATAGGCAACCTCAATGGGGGGAGAAGAAGAAGTGTACTGGGCCAGGAGCTCGGACAGACGACCACCTGGGAGCGCCAGAACCGGAGAAGGGCATCCACCTGCAGAGGGTTCAGCGGAAGCAGTAAAGGGTGGAGCAGGGTAAAACTGGCTATACGCGTAAGAAGCGTAGTCACCACCGGGGTAGGGCTCGTAGGTGGGGTAGGGCTGAGGGCAAGATAACGACATGGAGGACATGATGTGGCACAGATCCTGATGGTGATGTTGCTGGACCTGCATGTTGTAAGCCTGCTGGTGCATGAGATACCCCATGAGGGCCTCATTTGAAACGTGGAAGTCAGCAAAGGCAGGCTGCGGAGGAGGCTGGAAGGATGGCTCAGGAGGAGGAGGGGCAGCTGTGGAGGGTGGAGGAGGAGGTGCAGCTGAGGAAGATGGAGGTGGAGGTGGAGGTGCAGCTGAGGAAGATGATGCACCAGGGGTAGGCACACTCTTTTGAAGAGTGGTCTCACTGATATAAACTCCTTTACGATCAGGGCGGTAGAGAAAATCAGTAAAGAGAGATTTTCCAGTGGCATGCTGGAAAAGACCACAAATTAGGGCAGGATATGGAAGATGTGTGCCCTTTGTGTTCTTTCCCGAGTCAAAACAGGTCATATGGTGAAGGATGTAACAGGCCCATTTGACTCCTTGGTTTTTCAACAGAAGATACATCATCATAGCCGTATTCTCGGCAATGTCCGTTTGATTCTTCTTTGGATGGACATTGCAACTGAGAATAAACGCCAAAACGCGGCGAGGAGAGGAAAGGGCGGAGGAAGGCAAAGTACCCTTTTTTCTATAAGGAAAGTTGGGTTGCTTGAGAAACTTGTGGATATCGGTCAAGTCAACCTCAATTGTCTTATAGACATCCTCGGGAGACAAAAGATCAAGATAGAGAGGGTAGTCGGTGATCCAAGAAGCCGTGCCAACATTGCCATTGAGATAGAGATTGAACGAGCGTTCAGTAATATGGAAAGGTTGTCCGGCGATCATGGACGTCAATACAATAGAGGTGTCCGCGGAGGGAACCAAAGAGTCGTAGTTCCACCGCAAATTTGCGTAGAACTCACGGACAGCTTTGGAACTGTATTTCAAGTTATAGAAGCAGGCATCCTCTATGCAAAACGCCTCAAGATGATGGGTGCGAAAGATTTGATAAGCTTCCAAGAGGTCAGCGTGAAAGCTATTGGGTTGATGTAGAGCTCGAAAAGGGAAGGGAGAGCGAGGAAGGAGCTCTTTGTAACGAGAAACAGCAGCATTGTCAACAAACGAGAGATTATCGAACGTCATATACCTAGGAGCAAGAGGAGTCGCCATGGCAGGGGCAGGAACGGCGCATTTCCGGCGTTGTGACCTCATGGAGAGGAGAAAGAAGGAAAAGGGCCGATCCGCACGGAGAGAGAGCAGGAGACGCCCCTAGAACAACAAAAACGAAAGCACAAGGTCGATTGGAGGAGAAAACGGCCGGAATGAGGGAGGAGAGGACCAGGGTGAGGAAGGGTCGGGGTTTGCGGCTAGGGTTCGGTCGACTTTGCTCTAGTTGAGAGGGAGCAAGTCGGCCGATTCCTATTAATATAAAACCCGTCTGCCGCCGATCGGTCGAGTTTGGGAAATGGAAACTCGGCCGATCGAGCGCACAGGTGCCCTATACCCGACCGTTCGGCCGAGTTGGAAACTCGGCCGACCAAAACCCTGATGTGGAAAAACCTAAAAACTAGCCCTAGCCTCAAATGACCGAATGCAATTTTTCTTTTTGGTCTAGATTGTATATTAAGCATATTTAGGCACATTCCCATCATCATAGGGTACTATTTGTCGATTAAAACCCGATTTGTGAGAAAAGCCCGAAAAAGAGATAAAAACTAGAGAAAAATATGCAAAAAACAAGCATTTTTTAGCAAACAAAGCATTTATAAGCAAGAGCAACACATATAAGATGTAACCAACTAATTAGAGAGAAATTCAACATCATCAAGAGAAATTATGAGCAATTTTGATCTAATAAAATTAAATTGTTCTCTAGCAAGCGGTTTAGTGAAAATGTCGGCCAACTGATTTTCCGTATCCACATGTGTGACATAAATATCCTTTTTGACAATGTGGTCACGGAGAAAATGATGGCGAACTTCTATGTGTTTAGCTCTACTATGCAATATTGGATTATAAGAAAGATTGATTGCACTAGTATTATCACAGAAAATAGGAGAAGCATCAAAATGAATGTTAAAGTCTTGGAGCATTTGCTTCATCCATAGGACCTGGGCACAACAACTTCCGGCTGCAATGTACTCAGCTTCGGTAGTTGATAATGCCACTGTGCTCTGTTTCTTGGAGAACCAAGACACCAAGCATGGTCCCAAGAGGAAGCAAGTGTTGGTATATGTATGCCCGTAGAGCCATCCGAAGCGATTTCATGGAGTCAGATATTAATTAATCAATTAATGCGATTATTTGGTTAATTAATGAATTCCGAAATATTCTAATTAATCCACGAGCGTTTTAATTAACGCAACGTTTCTGTTTACTGATGGGTTTAGGAAACCCTACTTCTCTTCTTATCCTATTTAAAGGAGGATAGACGGCCGATATCTATATAAGATATAGAGAGACGCTTTTAGGTTATTCTGACGCACGTAAACCTAGCCGTCGCCGTCCTTAGGAGAGAAAGGAGAGCAACGCGCCGCTAGCACGCCGCCGCAGAGACACGCTCCTTCCCGCCGGCTTGAGAAGCGCGACGTGGAGTTCCGTCCATCCGCGTGGACGAAGTAGAGACGCAGACGCCTTGACGCCTGCGTTCGGAGGACGTTGACAACCACCTGTACGTGCTGCGAGCAACGTACATCACTGCCGCAGAGGAGCATTGCCGGATCAACCTGCGACAGCGAACGGGAGAGAAGATCCGTCCGTGTTTGACAAGCAGTGTTGCACCGTCGTGCAGCGGGACATCGCCGGACTTGCTCCGCGATAAGGTATATCCCGCAAACCTATTTCCGAATACGCTGTTATCAACGAGATCCTGTTACGGGTTGCGTGGATTTTATCGCTTCCGCCGCGCATGTTTTTTTCCACAAAACCCAACAGTGGTATCAGAGGAGCGTCAATCTACGGCGTATTTGGATTCGTTTTGATATGATCGAATCGCTGTATACTGTTTTATGTTGCATACGATGCGAATTAAACCTGTTAATGTGCAAATCTAAACCTAATTCTACATACGCCGCAGGCTATTGTTTTTGACGTTTTGGACGGGGTCGACTGTGGAAAATAGTGATTTTCCTAAGTGCACGGAAGTAAAATTCCGTAGACCTTTCAGGGGCGCTGCCCCTGTGTACCCCGCATTGTCTGTGTGGGAGTCAAAATTCATTTAATGGGGAATGTCCCGCATTAAAAGTACTGCAATTTTAATATGTATATACGTATATGTAGATATACCTATGATAGCATACATGTCGCCTTTAAAATCTGTTTTATGTGGTGAGTGCATGCACGGTTATGGCCTAGTATCCCCTTTTGTGAATGTTGTGAATGGATGTGGATGTTGATCTTGTGGATATGGTTGTTTGTGAATGTTATGGATGTATAATCGTTGCATATGGATCCTTTGTATAATGTATTCGGCTTGCATGCCGAGCCTCATCTCTTATTTCAAAGTATAATTAATTCTTTCTCTTTAATTATGTAATCATATGATGTAATAAAGATAGGATTAGTTTTAGTCTTTGTAATTTTGATGTAAGGAGGCCACCTGAAGATCCAACTCCAAGGAGTGTCCATGGAGAAGCACCATGAAGATCTAATTCCAAGAAGCAACCTGAAGATCCCACTCCAAGGAGCGTCCATGGAGAAGCAACAAGAAGATCCCATTCCAAGAAGCAACTTGACATTCCAACCTCACGAAGCATCCATGAAGTTGTTCATTGTAATGTTGATCATTATAAGCTTACAGGTTGTTTTCACAGGTGTTGCATGAGATGCATAAGACCATAGGTGGACCGTAATCCTTTGTTGCTCCAAAGGATTACAATAGTATGGCCATAACCGATGTATTTGTGATTGCATGTCTATCGTTTGTGGTTGTGGATATAGTAGTATATGATACGTACTATAAGTATGTGGTGTTTGGATATATATATATGTATTAATAAAATCCCTCAATTAATAATATTAAGTTTTAGTTGCCTTCCATAAAGCAACACACATGAAAAGCTTGATCGACTATGTGTGGGCACGCCTCCACGTGGTACACTGTCTATCTCGTGGAAGTGTGATGGTGGATGTGTGGGTCTGCCTCCGCAGGGTGCACACTCATCGTGTTGGCTTATGGGTTGGACTTAACTAGGGAACCTTGATAGGATCAAGTACCTAGAGGCACACAGATGCATCATGGCAAGGAGTTGTGTATGATCATCTATCCAAGAGTTGCATATGATGCAATTGGCAAAAGTTGCCTACCTTAGTATTTGGTCTTTGACGCCGGCGTTGGCTGGGCATTGATCCAATTATTTTGGGTCTTGGCTCACTAGAAGGTTGTGCGTTGCAATCTTCCGAGTTGATAGTGAGGGCTATCAATTTGAATAAAATAGTGGGAGCGTAATTAATTAAAGGCCTAATTAATCTCGTTTATCAAATCTTTACAAGTCAAAATGTTTTGGACTAAATGCAAATTTTTCTTTTGTAGCAATCAAATGGCAAACAACACTCACACGTTCTCATTGCGATCGGTCCTTGAGAAGGACAAACTTACCGGAACCAACTTTCAAAACTGGTTTCGGACATTGAGAATTGTTCTCACACATGAGCGTAAGCTCTATGTCCTTGAAACACCAGAGCCAGAGGAGCCCGCCGTAAATGCGCCCAAGGCTGAAAAGGATGCTTACAAGAAGCACCTTGATGATGCCGTGGATGTCAAGTGCCTAATGTTGTGCTCAATGAACTATGAGTTGCAAGAGCAACATGAGAACATGAATGTCATGGAGATGGTAACACATCTCAAGAACATGTATCAACATCAAGCAAGACAGGAGAGATATGATGTCTCAAAGGCGTTGTTCAAAAGCAAGATGAAAGAGGGAGACTCAGTTGGCACCCATATACTCACCTTGATTGGGTACGTGGAAAGCCTATCCAAGCTGGGATTTCCCCTAGGTCAAGAGTTGGCCACTGATGTGATTCTACAATCGTTGCCTGAATCATATAATCATTTTGTCATGAACTACAACATGAACAATTTTGACAAGCCGTTGTCAGAATTGTTGGGCATGTTGAGGACAGCCGAAGCACAGATGAAGAAAGACAAGCCCAAGTCTGTGATGATGATCAACAAGACAAAGGGAAAGTCAAAAGGAAAAGGCAAGGCTAAGAAAAGTTCTAAAGCCGGGCAGAAGCCAAAGTCATCCGCGCTCAAAGCTAAAGGTGGGATCTCCAAAGAAGGCAGTTGTCACCATTGTCACCAGCCTGGACATTGGAAAAGAAACTGTCCTCTCTACCTGGAGGAACTAAGGAAAAAGAAGCAGGGGATAGAGATCTCCACTTTAGGTATATACATTATTGAGATAAACTTAAATACTTCTTCATCATGGGTACTAGATACCGGATGTGGATCTCACATATGTTCTAATATGCAGGATCTGATAAGAAGTAAGCCTTTACGAAAGGGCCAAGTCGAGCTGCGGGTCGCTAATGGAGCAAGAGTTGCTGCCACCGCAGTTGGAGTTATTAGTTTATCTTTGCCTACGGGCCTTGTAATAGAATTAGAGAATTGCTATTATGTACCTGCCATTAATAGAAATATTATTTCTATATCTTGTATGGACAAGAGTGGATTTGAATTTCACATTAAGAATGGAATTATTTCTATTTCTAAAGATGAGATCTTTTATGGCAATGCCCCTATGTCTTATGGCATCTACTTGTTAGAACTTGAGACTAGCATATATAACGTAAATACTAAAAGGCTAAAACTTGACAGCTCAAACAAAACATTCTTATGGCATTGTCGTCTTGGGCACATAAACGAGAAGCGCATATCTAGACTCCATAAGGATGGTTATCTAGACTCTTTTGATTTTGAATCATTAGAGACATGCGAGGCATGTTTATTAGGGAAGATGACCAAGACTCCTTTCACTGGACACAGTGAGAGAGCCAGTGATCTGCTAGGGCTCATACATACTGATGTATGTGGACCTTTTAGATCAAATGCTAGAGGAGGCTATCAATACTTCATTACCTTCACTGATGACCTCAGTAGGTATGGCTATGTATATCTTATGAAACACAAGTCAGAAACTCTTGAAATGTTCAAGACTTTCATGAATGAAGTGGAGAAGCAACTTGGTAAGAGTATTAAAGCACTCCGTTCAGATCGAGGTGGTGAATACTTAAGCCAAGAGTTTGAGGACCTTCTGAGAGACCGTGGTATTGTATCACAATGGACTCCACCTGGTACACCACAACATAATGGTGTGTCAGAAAGAAGGAATCGTACATTATTAGACATGGTACGATCAATGATGAGTTCAGCCGAACTTCCAATATCGTTCTGGGGATATGCTCTTGAAACTGCAGCATTTACACTTAACCGTGTACCTTCCAAATCGGTTCAAAAGACACCATATGAGATATGGAATGGGAATCGTCCCAATTTGTCTATGTTAAATATTTGGGGATGTGAAGCTTATGTTAGGAAACAATTTCCTGAAAAGCTTGGACCCAAATCGGAAAAATGCTATTTTGTTGGATACCCCAAGGAAACTCGGGGATACTACTTCTACACACCAACTGACAACAAAGTGTTTGTTGCTAGGACTGCTGTATTTCTTGAAAAGGAATTTATTTCCAAAGGAATTAGTGGGAGGAATGTAGAGTTCGAAGAAGTTCGAGACCAACAAGAAAGCAGAGAACCTGAGGAGGTACATAAGGAACATGAGGACTCACAAGTTGTTGTGGAATTTCAAGTTCCAAATGTAACACAGGAACCTCGTAGGTCTAGTAGGACACGAATTGAGCCTGAGAGATTTGGATTTCTCGTAACTCAAGACAGTGACGAATTGGGCATAGCAGATGAGCCAACTTCCTATCTAGAAGCTACTAAGGGACCAGAATCTGAGAAATGGCTCGAAGCCATGAGATCTGAGATGGAATCCATGTACACCAACAAGGTATGGACCTTGGTGGATCCACCCGAAGGGGTAAGACCCATAGGGTGCAAGTGGGTCTTCAAGAAGAAGACTGACATGGATGGAAATGTTCAAACCTATAAAGGTAGATTGGTTGCGAAAGGATTCCGTCAAATTTAAGGTGTTGATTATGACGAGACCTTCTCACCAGTTGCCATGGTTAAATCCATCAGGATCATGCTTGCCATTGCAGCTTATCATGACTATGAGATTTGGCAGATGGATGTTAAAACAGCATTCCTTAATGGGAATTTACTCGAGGATGTGTACATGACACAACCTGAGGGTTTTATCGATCCAAAGGAAGCCAATAAAGTCTGTAAGCTACAAAGGTCAATCTATGGATTGAAGCAAGCATCTCGGAGCTGGAATCTATGTTTTGATGAAGTAGTCAAAAAGTTTGGCTTTAGTCAAAATGAAGATGAACCTTGTGTTTACAAAAAGGTTAGTGGGAGCACAGTTGTATTTCTCATATTGTACGTGGATGACATACTATTGATGGGAAATGACATCCCTACTCTTCAGACGGTAAAAGGTTGGCTAGGGAAGACTTTCTCTATGAAGGATTTAGGTGAAGCATCCTATATACTAGGGATCAAGATCTATAGAGATAGATCTAGAAGGCTTCTAGGCCTAAGCCAGAGCACATACATTGACAAGGTGCTAAAGAGGTTTAGCATGGAGGGTTCTAAGAGAGGTAACTTGCCCATGTCCCATGGGGTTACAATCTCTAAATCCCAATGTCCTAGTTCATGTGATGAACGGGCACGCATGAGTAAGATTCCATATGCATCAGCAATTGGATCTATCATGTACGCGATGTTATGTACTCGTCCTGATGTATCGTATGCTTTGAGCATGACGAGCCGGTATCAGTCAGATCCAGGTGAATGTCACTGGACAGCCATAAAGAACATCCTAAAGTACTTGAGAAGGACTAAGGATCAATTCTTGGTATACGGTGGTGAGGAAGAGCTCGTAGTAAAGGGTTACACCGATGCTAGCTTCCAAACTGACAAAGATGACTACAGATCGCAATCTGGATTTGTGTTTTGCCTGAACAACGGAGCTGTGAGCTGGAAGAGTTCCAAGCAAGAGACGGTTGCAGATTCTACAACAGAGGCCGAATATATTGCCGCATCTAATGCTGCAAAGGAAGCTGTGTGGATCAAGAAGTTCATTTCTGAACTTGGAGTGGTTCCAAGCGCTGGTGATGCAATTGAGTTGTTTTGTGACAACAATGGAGCAATTGCACAAGCTAAAGAACCAATATCGCACCAACGTTCCAAACATATTCTACGGCGGTTCCATCTCATACGAGAGATCGTACAACGAGGAGATGTGAAGATTTGCAGAGTACCTACAGAAAGCAATGTGGCTGACCCGCTCACAAAAGCACTTTCACAGCAGAAACATGACGGGCATGTTCGATCACTTGGATTGAGATTCATGGGTGATTGGGTATAAGTGCAAGTGGGAATCTGTTGGTATGTATGCCCATAGAGACTATCATTCGATGATTGTAATGGGATACTATGTAAACGATTTGTAATACTATATTGATCATATCAATAAAGGCAAGTTTCCAATCTATATGTTTGTGTTTTATATTGTGAGATGACCATAAAACTTATAGATGTCTATATAATAATATACTCAATGACATATGTCTTCGGGTTGATGACCTGAACAGTGAGATCATATGTATGCTAAGAGTATGTATTCTTGTTTTGTCCCTAATCGGTTGTTATTGTGGAAATATCCATAGACATCAATAACACATAAGATTAGAATGTATGTTGGTTGATGGAAGAGTCTCATTATCCATGATATGGAGATATCAAACCAAATACATAGATACTTGTTAGAGAACAGTGTATCGGATAGACCCACCTTGAGAGTGACACATGGATACCATGATTGGTAGTTAGAGTCACATCTCATAATGATGGTGGTGATTGTGGTTCTTAGACCTGAAGTCACTACACTTATCACATGACGTTCGGTGTACTTTGACATCATCCATCGTGGTCCTGAATAAGGATTGCTATAAAGATGGTGCTTGGGTGCACTGTGACACATGGGGATGACTGTGAGTGATGTAGATGGAATTTGTCCTTCCTACGGGAGTTTGATATTCCGGCCACTTGATAAGCGAGACTGAGAAATGCATGGCCATGCTGATGTGAGTCAATATGTGGTATTGAGCTTACATATATCTCAGACAGTCTGCTCTAGTTCAAGGAACATGGATTGAACATTGAAGAGGATAACAATTCCATGACTTGAGTTCAATCCGGATATCAGCGACAAAGGAACTGTACAATCACTGTAACACCAGTCATGTATGATAGGTTAAGTTGTTCTCCAACTTCTCCAATTACTTGGGTAGCAATGAAGTCTTGCTAGATACCAATCATTGCTTGTGAAATCATAATATGATTATGGATATCACTGCCAACGTAATTTGGAGCCTACCGGGTCACACGCACAGGATGTGTTGGAATAGGAGTATAATTGTGGATTTGATTGAAATTGCTTCGAATCACATTGATTACTAAAATGTTTATGTAATCGATTAGAATAATATTGGAGTGACTGGCTCTAAGTGCAAGTGGGAGTCTGTTGGTATATGTATGCCCGTAGAGCCATCCGAAGCGATTTCATGGAGTCGGATATTAATTAATCAATTAATGCGATTATTTGGTTAATTAATGAATTCCGAAATATTCTAATTAATCCACGAGCGTTTTAATTAACGCAACGTTTCTGTTTACCGATGGGTTTAGGAAACCCTACTTCTCTTCTTATCCTATTTAAAGGAGGATAGACGGCCGATATCTATATAAGATATAGAGAGACGCTTTTAGGTTATTCTGACGCACGTAAACCTAGCCGTCTCCGTCCTTAGGAGAGAAAGGAGAGCAACGCGCCGCTAGCACGCCGCCGCAGAGACACGCTCCTTCCCGCCGGCTTGAGAAGCGCGACGTGGAGTTCCGTCCATCCGCGTGGACAAAGTAGAGACGCAGACGCCTTGACGCCTGCGTTCGGAGGACGTCGACGACCACTTGTACGTGCTGCGAGCAACGTACATCACTGCCGCAGAGGAGCATTGCCGGATCAACCTGCGACAGCGAACGGGAGAGAAGATTCGTCCGTGTTTGACAAGCAGTGTTGCACCGTCGTGCAGCGGGACATCGCCGGACTTGCTCCGCGATAAGGTATATCCCGCAAACCTATTTCCGAATACGTTGTTATCGACGAGATCCTGTTACGGGTTGCGTGGATTTTATCGCTTCCGCCGCGCATGTTTTTTTCCACAAAACCCAACAGCAAGTGCCACTTGTGCACTTTCTATCAATCAAGCAACCTGCGTAGTCAGCATCACTATATGCCACAAGAGTAAAGTCCCTTGACTTAGGGTACCATAGTCCAAAATTTGGAGTTTTGGCTAAGTACCTCAAAATCCTCTTAACAACAATAAGATGTGATTTCCTAGGGCTTGATTGAAAGCGAGCACACAAGCCAACACTAAACATTATATCAGGTCTAGAGGCAGTTAAATAAAGTAAACTTCTGATCATACCTCTATAGAGCTTCTCATCTACCTTCTCACCTTCTTCATCCTTGTCAAGTTTGGCAGTGTTTGACATGGGTGTATCCATCGGCTTCATGTTCTCCATCCCAAAGAGTTTGAGTAGTTCAGTTGTGTATTTGCCTTGGTTGATGAAGTTTCCTTCCTTTGTTTGTTTGATTTGAAAGCCGAGGAAGAAGGTCAGCTCACCCATCATGCTCATCTCAAATTCACTCTGCATAAGAGAGCTTCTTGTTGATTGTAACCTTGTGCTACTAATCTTGCTTTGTTCCTTACCACTTTTCCTTGCTCATCAAGCTTGTTGCGGTAGACCCATTTGGTGCCAATGATCTTTCTATCATTTAGTCTTGGCACTAAGGTCCACACACGGTTCTTCTCGAACTGCTCAAGCTCTTCTTGCATGGCAAGGATCCACTCATCATCACCAAGGGCCTCTTTGACGTTCTTTGGCTCCAGTTGAGAGATGAAGGCACTATCTGCTTGTTCTTTGTTGTGAGCAGCTCATGTCCTCACTCTTTCAAACGGGTTGCCAATGATCAACTCCTTGGGGTGATTCTTTGCAAAGCGGGGAGTGGGATCCTTCCTTTCTTCTTCTTTTTCTTCTTCTTCAACCTGCTTACCTTTGTCTTTGATGTTGAGCTCTTTTAAGATAGGAATGATTTCATCTGCAACATCATCATCACCAATATGCTTGCCAATGACAGGGTTAGTTTCAATAAATTTAACATTTATAGATTCTTCTATTTTAGATAGTTAAATGTTAAACACTCTAAAAGCCCTGCTAGTAGTGCTATAGCCTAGGAAGAAAGCCTTGTAAGATTTCGGATCAAACTTGTCGAGAGAATCCTTGGTGTTTAAAACAAAAAAGGACATCCAAAAACATGAAAGAAATCAATAGATGGCTTCCTACCACGCCATAGTTCATAGGGGGTTTTCTTAAAAATCCGATGTGTGAAAACTCAGTTTTGCACAAAACATGAGGTGCTAACGGCTTCAGCCCAAAACTTCTTAGGAGTGTCATACTCAAGAAGCATGGTCCTAGCCATCTCTTGTAGCGATCTATTCTTCCTCTCAACAACTCCATTTTGTTGGGGTGTGCGAGGAGAAGAGAAATTGTGCGAATAACCCGATTTTTCACAAAAACGCTCAAAAAGATCATTTTCAAACTCTCCCCCATGATCACTACGGATGGAAACAACATGGCAAGAAGCTTCGTTTTCAACTCATTTACAAAAGCTCGAGAAAACATCAAGTGTATCGCTTTTAGAAACGAGAAAGAAAGTCCAAGTATATCTAGAAAAATCATCGACAATCACAAGACAATACTTGGAGCCACGAAGCGTTTGTGTTCTCATAGGTCCGAAAAGATCAATATGAAGAAGCTCTAGAACTCTCTTGGTACTCATGACTCCTTTGGATTTGAAGGAGGATTTGGTTTGTTTCCCTTGTGTACAAGGTTGACATTCCTCATCCTTTTCAAAATCCAATTTAGGAAGTCCTCGAACCAAGTCTTTTTTGTTCAGTTTCTTCATTTGATGCAAGTTCACATGACCCAAACGACGATGCCAAAGCAAAAGATCGTTTTTATCCACAACTAAGCATCTATTTAGTATGGGCTTTAGAGCATCTAGAACAATTACATATAGATTACCATTTCTAGTTCCCTTATATATAACAGTGTAAGACAGGGAATCTAGAAGCAAGCATTCTAAGGAAGTAAAAAGCACAAGATAACCATTATCACATAATTGGCTAACACTGATTAAGTTGTGATGTAGGCCATCAACTAGCAAAACATTCTTAATGCACAATTCATTTCCTACATCACCCTCACCTATAACCTTACCCTTTTTGTTGTCCCCAAAGGTTACCGATCCTCCTTTCTTCTTCACAAATTTGTTGAAATGGTTGATTTCTCCAGTCATGTGCTTAGAGCAGCCACTATCAACAATCCATTTCTTTGTGACCTGCAAGAAAAGAGGATGTCGGAACCCAACTCAAACTTTGGGGTCCGGGGTTAGCTTGGGGACCCATTTCATATTTGGGTTGGTCCCCTTAGGCTTGTAAGGACAATAGGTAGAATAATGATCATCACATTTGCAATGCATACATACCATGGGGTTTTTAGAGCCAGAAGACTCTCCATTGAAAATTGGAGTTTCCACACTCTTTTTCTTACCCTTCTTCTTCTTCTTACCTTTTGGAGTAGTCGCATTGTATCCTAGACCACTAGTACCAACTTGTTTGGTAGAGTGCTCTAGAACATCATTTAGAGACTTCTTACCCGAAAGAAACCTTTGCAAAGTAGATCTTAATTTAGCATTATCATCACTAAGATTTGTAATGGTAGTAGATAAACTAGCAAGATCTTCTCTAGCATGCAAAAGGTCGGCCTCAAGACAGAGGGCTTTAGTAAGAAGAGAATCTTTTTCAAGAGTTAAGTTTGCAACTTCATTTCTAGGCAAGATAGGTCTAGAAGATAAATCATTTGTTTGTGCAAGAAGTTTAGCATTTTCAGATTTAAGAACAACAATTTCCCTTTGATAAGAATAAACTTCATCTCTCCTAGCATCATCAATAAGCTTAAGTTCAACATTTTCAGTTTTTAGAACATCTAGCTCATCTAGGCAATTTTGGTTCTCTATCTTAAGATTTTCAATAGTTTTAAGATAAGTACCATTCTCAACCTCTACTCCATTATATTGAAGTTCAAGGTCTAGAAATTGCCCTTGCAAGGAATCTATGCTATCAAGATGTAATTTCTCATTTTGATCTAGAATATCAATCTTGGTATAGAGATCATCAACTATCTTTCCTAATCTTTTTCTTTTAGCTTTACATTTTGCAAAAGATGATTGACCATCATTAAGCATTTCAATGAGGGTTTCCTTAGATAACTCAAGTAAATTTTCATCACATACCTTGCTTACCTCACTTACCTCAATTACTTCTTCACTAGTAGATGACATGAGTGCAAGGTGACATTCTCCATCCTCGGAGCTTGAGGAACTTGAAGTAGAAGACTCCTCCCATGCCGCATGAGCTGCATCTTTGGATCGTCTCTCCTTCTTGTCCTTCTTCTTGTACTTGGCTTCTCTTTTGTATTTGTCATCCTTCTTGTGGCTGCTCTTATGATAGCCCTTCTTGGCTTTTGGGCAGTCATTCTTGTAGTGGCCTTTTTTACCACACTCGTAGCACCTAGGAGTGGAGGAGGATGGTTTGCCCTTGAAGTGTCTTCCTTTTGAATAGTTGGCTTCATGATCATTTGCACCTTCATCTTCGCTTGAGGAAGGGAAGGGAGACTTCATGGCAAGTTGTTGTTGCCGCATCATTTCTTCAACTTGAGCTTTGAAGGCTGTGTCCTTCATCTTCTTGGACTCCTTCTCTTCTCTTTTCTCCTCTTCCTCTTGCTTGTCGAGCCTTGGTTCATGTGCTTGGAGGTTACCAACCAGCTCCTCAGTTGACAACTCACTCAGCTTGTAGACTTCTTCAATTGAAGTGACCTTTGGCTCCCATCTCTTTGGAAGAGATCTCAAGATCTTTGCATTGATGGTACCTCTATCCATGACACTCCCAAGGGCTGCAAGGCTGTTCAAGATGACATTCAACCTTGTGTACATGTCCGCAACTCTTTCATTCTTCCCCATCTTGAAGTTCTCAAGTAGGCCGCCGAGCATATAGACCTTGGCCTCCTTGACTTGCTCCGTCCCTTCATAGGTGACACACAACTTATGCCAAATCTCATGCACCGTGTCCCAAGAAGAGATGCGGTTGAACTCCGATGGTGAAAGGGCGGCGTAGATGATGCTCACAGCTTTAGCATTGAGTTGAGCACGCTTCATCTCATCTTCCGTCCACGTGGTGATGTTCCCCTTCGGCTCTTCATACTTGAGATGGACTATCTTCCAAATCTCGTAGCTCACGCCTTGGATGTAGAATTGCATCCTTCTCTTCCAATATAGGAAGTTTGTGTCGTCGAAGACCGGGGGTCTCATGGAGAAGCTTCCTTCAAGATTGAGTGACCCAAGAGCTGAATCACCCATCTTCTCCTACTTGTTGAAGTAGCTTGGAGAAGACCTGCTCTGATACCACTTGTTGGATCAATGGGCTCTAGAAGGGGGGGTTGAATAGAGCTTCACAAACTTCACAAAAGTGATTAGACCACCAAATTATATTAAGTGCAGAACTTAAATCAAAACATCAATTTGATGTCCTAAACTAGCATACAAAGCAAGGATAAGAGACAAGGAATAGCATGCACTTGGACAGGTGGTTTAGAGTGGTTCCATGTCCTAAACTTAGGAGCAATGTCAGTCCACTACCTAGAGTTGGTTAGGCTCTAGGATTTGTAACTTGGTTCTCTTATATATATCACACAATAAGATTACAAGCTACAACTACCAACCATCCAAGGACTTATATATCAAGCCAAGATCTTCTACCTCACCAAGGACTTACCCACCAAGCAAGTAGTCTTCCGCCTTCTTCAAAGGACTTACCCACTCTTGCTCTAGTCTTCGGCCTTGCAGGATTTACCTATCTTGCTTGAGCTTTGCCTTGCACCTCTCCTTCACTTGGAGAGCTTTAGCACCTTCCTCCTTCACTCGGAGGCCTGGAGCAGCTAGCCTTCTTCTCCTTCACTCGGGGAAGAACAGCTACCTTCTTCTCTTTCACTCGGAGAAGAAACTTCAATCAATCTTCATAGAGAATGGAGATGGGAGAAGTGGAAAGGAGAGCTTTACAAGATTACAAATGATAGCTCTCATACATGGGATCCTAACTCACTCATACTCATGAATTTGCTTTGAAGGTAGAGAGAGAAAGGGGCTCAAAGGATTAGAAACCACTCAACTAAGGCTAGGACCAAGCATATGTGAATGAGCAACCTTGGAATGAAGTCCAAGAGGTCCTATTTATAGTTGAGGGTGTCCCTTTGAGGTTGGGAGAGTTAAGGGGCACAAACTAGCCATTTTACAACTTGCAACGGATCTATTTTGAGTCCCACCTACTCCTCCAACGGTTGGAATTGCTTTTTCTGCATTCCAGTACAGTCTGATCGGCCGAGTTTCAATAAAGGCAACTCGGCCGAACCACTAAATGACAAGTCTGAAAGATAGACTTTCGGCCGAGTTCCCTTGGAGAAACTCGGCCGATCGGTCGACTTTCAACTTGGACCGATCAGTGGATCGGCCGAGTTTCCCACCATTGAAACTCGACCGAACAGGGATCGGCTGAGTTGGTAACTCGGCCGACCGCCCAGAAAATTCCAGAATATATGGATCGGCCGAGTTTGGAATTCGGCCGACAAAATCCCTGTTATGGGTATTTTGGAATTTTCATAAACTGTACAAACGATGGATTTTTGAGTCCCAATCAATTTATCCATCTTAGTTACAATACAAAACATGAGTATAAGTGATTACATCAATTGTTCTAAGCCTCTAAGGGCTATATTACAAAACGATCAAAAGTCACATGTTTTGCATGTGCTGGATGAGTAGCTTTGGAGTTGAATGTGATTCTTTTCTTGTACCTAATGTCTGAAACAATCTCAAATAGATTTGTTAGATACATATGAATGGAATGGTTAAGTCATTATCAAAATATGGGCAATGTGTGACGCCTAGGTCAACAACAAGTTGGTATGACATTTTAGAAGTATGGAGAAGAAGTGGATAATGTGGAGCAAACTACAATGAAAGGAGTCTCTATGAAGGAAGTTTGTTAAAATTTTAAGAATTCAGTCGAACATTACTTGAAATCAAGGTTCTGGTCACGTCAAAAATTAGACAACTTGGAGAGAAGTCAAACAACATTCATAATTTTAGTCCAACATCTTAAGTAGTCAGGTGACTTTCAAAGGTTTGCGCTAGAATATTTGAGAATGGGCATTTTATTTGTCGAGATATATCACTAGACATGTGATTCTAGGTTGGTATAAGATATAGAAACACTAGGACACCCTAGAGGAGTTGCATAGAGGCAATTTTAGCGAAAATTAGGGCTTAAACATCAAGATCTTTTTCATTGGAGCTTCTGCAGCTATATAGAGGTGTCGCGGAGGTGAATTTTTGGTTATTCATTGCCTCTTCTTCTCCTATTATTAATCTTCCTCCTTGTTTAGATGGTGATTATCCCTTGAAGCAATGGATGACCATGATTTTCTTCTTTCCTCTCCTCCTTTTCTCTCTTCTTTCTCTGTGGTTGAATGAGAGATTAAGGGTACGCTGATGTTGATGTCATGAGTTTGATAGTTTCTATATCTCAATAAGGATCACGATCCAACATATTTCAAGGGAGTGAATGATTTTCCTATTAGCATAGCATTAAAATGGGAAGGGAAAAGGGTCACTCAAAGATTATTAAGTAATCATTTGAATTATTGATGCTTATTGTAGTACAAGGTTTATTATATGGTGTTATTTTAAATTTAAAAGTGATTTAGATTAATAATAAATAATGTGTTGTCTACCTCTGTATTAATCATGATATTTCTATTTGGTATGTGATTTTTATATTATGTTTGTGATGAAATCAAGAGTGAGATGATATTATATTCTCACTATCAAAATGTGTTTATGGATATAACATGAAGACTTTCATGTGTAAATCTTCAAGAGAATGAGAGTTTATATGTAATCAATAAATATAGTTCCACATTGTAGAGGTGTCCTCTTGAATAAAAAATATTCTACCTTTGTAATATTACATATGTGAATTTAATGTGAATAATTTTTAGTGAATATTAAATAAAAATGTCTTGTAATTTGGATACTAAAGTATATTGTGATGAATTCCTTTCATACTTTCTTTTGATTTATCAATTGTATCAATGATAAACTATCAAGTCTAACTAACTCGTATATGAATCTTCTTATACAATGAGAACCCTTGAATATAATTTAGGACTACAAAAAGGATAAAAATAATAAGATGAAATGGGAATTATGATAATGGGTGGAATAGATATCCTTGTTAATGTGGTGTGATATTCCTGAAATTCCTGATATATGTTATGTTGTATACTTAACATGAACTCATACACATGAACAACATATGTGAGATATGAATATCTAAGATGACATTGTTTGAGAAGAATATTCCAAAGATGGGATGTAATCGTGAAAAGGTGATAAAAATGAGACACCTGATTAATGTGAATTATGTACTAGACATGGAGCTTGACACAGTGATATATTTTCATACACGTATATGTACCTATAAGCGTGTGGTTGTTGAGTTAGAAAATGGGTGGTATTAGTAGATCCATGGAATTATTTTCCACTCTAAGGAGGATGTGAATTGGGCCTTGGCCACACACTTCCCTCTCGTGGAATGTTTTGTAAGACCCTTGACCTTGATATATGGTTAAACATGCTTGATTTACTTAATTTGGTTCTTAATTACTTAATCAAATGTTAGTTTATGCTTTGATATCAGGTGATAAATCTATGTTTAAAATTTGGTCCAATTTAGACTTTGTTTGCTTAAGTTTTGCAATTTATGTGCTTATGTGGACTTTTACACAATTTTCCCAATTCTTAGGGTCTATTTGTAGTTTTCACACATGCATGTGGTTCTTCAGAGTACTTTTCATAATGATTGATATATTTGCACCTTTGGATGCATGGATGCACCATCATATGTTTCTCTTATCTCTCCCACTAGGGTTGAGAACTTAGGCTTTCTCACCTAAGTGTGGAGATCAATAGTTTCTTATTGTATGTTGAGGATCTGAGGTACCATCTAGTAGGTGAAGGATACAATGGTTCCCCCTGTAGTGGATGAGCCCATGGTTTTCCCTTGGGACTTGAGATTTGATAGTCATCCTGGTTGAAGTGCGCAATCTGATGGAAGATCATGGTTTGCAAAATGACTAAGTATGGTGCACAATCCAATGGGTTCTCTGATGAAACATCTTGATGATTTCACTAAGGCATGAAACAATTAATGTCCTTGGTGAATCATATGATGGGAGTTCTAGCATGCATGGAAAAGATTGATTTCAGGTTTGACACATTGAAAGTGATGCAACCCTATTTTTGGGATTCATCTTGTGTCCTTTTGCATTATAATCACATCTAGATATGTTAGATTCTAAGTCAATTCCCCCGATATGAACTATCATGTCAAAACACTTATGGCTACTTTTTGCATATTTTTTAGGATTTTGTACATGCATTGGATGCAAAGGAGAGAGAAGGATGGGGTCCTGTGGTTTCTACACCCTGGGACTGGACCTAGATCTTCCCCAAGCACCCCTTGAGTGGGAAAAATTTTCTCCAAAGAAATTAACAACCATTTGAAGGAGATTGAAGCAAAGTCAAACAATTGGACCCTCACCATGGGCCATAGAGAGATGGTCCAAAATCAAGAGGGGGACAAGCAACTTGAACATCAAGTACTATAGTCATGGCTGCCAAAATGACTGTGGTACACTTAGTCTCCAATAGTCGCTGCCATCATCACTCGCATGGTCAATGCTCTCCATCATGCCCATTGCAAAACACCACGATCATGGTGAAAGATGTAAAAATTCAATAGGGACTATGCATGAAATATGAAGGAATGACCACAATCTTGGCTACCACATTGACTGTGGTGGCTAAAGACCACCACGACCGTGGCAACTGTTATGACCATGGGCAGAAGATGTGAGTAGAGAAGATTGACCATGATGTTGAGAAATATGGGCACTTAGTAAGGCATAATAAACAAAATTTTATCTATATGTATTCCGATAACATCATGATTGCGTCAATAATTATGAAATAGGAAAGATGGTTTAACATATTTATACCTAGTCTTGGAGCAAGTCCAATGACTAGAACTCATTGCAATGCAACTATCTTCTAGTTTCTCTTGAATGGTGTCTAAACAGATCCTGGTCTTCACCAAAGATAGTAGACTGGAACATCGTCTACAGCGGCTCATGCAGTCTCACCATAGATTGTGGGATGACAATGTCCTCCCAGCAATGGGTAAAGGCCACCTCCTATGGAAGTCTGCACAGACCACCCAAAACTCCTGTCGTCCTTCTAGAATAGAGAAGAATGAGTTGTCCCTCCCGTTGGTGTACTAGTCACCAACCTGCACTCCCACAATGATCCTCAGTTGTTCTCTCCCTCACCATCCTTCCTTAGTTGGGTAGGATTTTCTTGGGCTCTCTTGGTTACCACAACCAAAGAGGACGAAAATTGTTAGAGCAACTAATTCTCAATTGTGTGTGTTGGAAAGCCCCCAATATCTCTCTATTTATAGGAGGGGTTAGGGTCATGGTATCCAATCAATGCAGGAGTGTAGGAGACTGGAATATTATGAATTTTCAAAACCTATGAGTGCTGAACCGGTCAATTGGCAACCAAATCGGCCGGTTCACATGACAGATGGTCAGTTCACAACCCAAATAGATCATTGTGCCATGTTTCCCAATTGTATATGAATTATCAATTTTGTTTCCAATTAATGCACAACATTAATTCTTGTACCAATTGAGTGGAACAAGTGAAACAGTCAACTTTTCTCATGAATTTGGGAAAGTCACCAGAACCTTCGATTGTCATGACTGAGCCGATCATTTCACTAGGTGAACTGGTTGTCTCACCCAACCTGAGTCGACCGGTTCACCCATTGATCCAATCAGTTGGTGCCCCAACTCATGCCGAACTTAGCCAATTTAGTTCTAATCAACCTAACAATCTAAACAACTGTCTCAATACTTGAGTCGATCGGCTGACAGTCCAGTCAACTAATTTGTTGATCGAATTGAATACCTAAACATTTTAGTAATCAATCTAATCATCACTCAGATTAAACTCCTCTTCTAGATGAGTTCCTATGTGTGTGACCCTATAGGTCCCATATCACGTTGGCAGTAAATGTCCATAACTAGCTTATGACATCACAAGCAAAGAGTGGTGCCTAGTCACACATCAATGCTACCCAAGTGAATGGAAAGTTGGAGAACAACTTCAACCTACAGTTTGTGTAAGGTGTTGTAGTAATTGCATAATTCCTTTGTCTCTGATATCCAGAATGAACTCAAGGAATGGAAATCATCATCCTCTCAATGTTCAATTCATGTTCCTTGAACCTAGAGCATACTGTATGCGATATATGTGACCTCAATATCTTATATTAATTCACATGTTCATGCACATGAATTTCTCATTCTTTCTAATCAAGTGGCCATAAATACCAAACTCCAATAGGAGGGATAAATCCTATCTACATCACTCACTCTCTATCCCCATGTGTCACAACTACCCAATCATCACCTTTATGGCAATCAGTGTATTAGGATTACATTGGATGATGTCAAAGTATACCGTACGACATGTGATGAGTGAAGTGACTTCAAGTCTAAGAATCACAATTACCACCTTCACTAGGAGAGATTACTATGACTTACCAAGTATGGTTTCCATGTGTCACTCTCAAGGTGGGTATGTTCGATACACTGTCCTCTAACATGTATCTATGTGCTTGGTTTGGTATACCATATCATGACTAATGAGATTTTGTCATCAACCAACTCATACTCCAGCATTATGAATTATTTTTGTGTATCTGCCTTCCACAATAACATACAACCAGGGGCATAACAAGAATGTACATACTCTTAACATCTATATGATCTCATTGTTCAAGTCACGTACTTGAAGACATATGTCATTGAGTAATTGTCATTCTTTAGACATTCATTATGTTTCCTCATTATCTCATAATTGAGTGAATCAGAATGAATTAGAAGCTTGCCTTTGTTATTATTAATAAAATCCTTTATGTAATATGCCTTCGCAAACATTATATTATTGGATCTCTAAGCATATTTACCAACACAAGACACCTCTCCTCCAACACAACCATGCTCCGCACCACAACCACATCATGATTCACCCAACACAATTGTGGCACCTACCGCGGCCATGGCCACTTCACTCTCCTAACCTCCTCTCTACAACATATACCCACCACGTCCATGGCGTTCACCACGACCGTGGTGGCCTCACAACCCTAACCATTTCTCCACTACATTTCCATCTCTACCGCCACTAACCCTAGTACCTCCCCACCACCTATATATACCATAGTGGTAGCCACAATACAGGGTTACCTACCTCTAACACTTATTTCCTTCCCTCTTGGCATTCAAGAGCTCCACCTACCTCCCCTTTTCAATTCCCTCCTCATTTCCACCCAAAAATCTTAGTTTTATAGGTTTTCCACCATAATCCCCTATATTTCCATGCCATTCATCCACCATATAGGAGGGAGAACGGTCAAAATCAGCTAGGAGGTGAAGGAGAAGAATATTCCATGAGCTCCATGGCCATATACCTCTTTCTTCTCTCCTTTTTACTCTTTTTCTTGATTATGAGTACCTAAGCCCTTTATGGTCGGTTGTTTAGGGATAAAATGTTACTTTGATACCATGTTGGGGTAAAATAACTTGTAATGAATATATTTCCATTCTATGATGATTGTCTCTTGCTTCTATCTCATTTCCCATTATCTTACTTATAATTTGTGCTTTGAAACATGGATTGCTTGTTGTATGATGATTGAAAACTCCTAGCCTCTAGGGAGAAATGGATTGTATGTGGCTATCTTAGGAATTTCCAACTAGCAGATCCCTAGATAGCACCCTATATTCCTACATAAAAATCCCTTCTCCAACAACTAAGTGTGAGATCTAAGTAGCTAGTGTAAGAGTGATTAGTGAAAGTGCCTAGAGTTTTCTAAAGGCTAGATGGTGAGTAACATGGGGGCACTCTCATTCCTACCCTTGGATCTTAATTGCCCTAATACCACTTACCCTAGAAACCTAGACTTTCCAAGTCCTATTAGAATTACACCTAGCCCTAGTTTCCCAACTAGTAGATTAGCCTTGTTGTTTGGTTTGGCTATCTAGATTGAATATATAAGACTTACATTCTATGTTAACCCCTAACTACTATTTTAGTATCATTTCCCAAATGGACCACCTCTCATTAATATTTCTTGAAAGCCATCTTGTTCTCTTAGCTTGCTAATGCTATTTTAGTTGATTGCTTTTATTGCCTCTTAGTCGATTGTTTAGATTGGGATAGTTAGGCCTTGCTTGGGTAGTTGGTGCTCCTTTGAGCTTGCTAGTGCTAATCTTGTTAGTTAGTGATAATCGAGGTCATAAATTGATCTAGTGCTTAACTTGTCTCTTCAGTGTTAACTTGCATTGCTAGTGTAGCTTAGTTGTAGTCTCTTATTCTTTCTTAGTTTTCTGGTTTTGTTAATTAGACTTAACTTGTTTAGGGTAACTTAGGGTTTCTAATAATCTAGTTTCACTTCTTATTTTTAATTGCTTGCTTCATTAGTATAATAAATGAAATCCCCAACAAACCCTGAAAATCCAACACTCTGCTTTAGGAACATAGTTATCCTAACTTAGCTTTAGTGCCCCTCTCCCTGTGGATCAACCCCTCACTTTCCATTCACCTATACTATGATATGACCCCATGCACTTGCTAGTGAGTATTTTAGGATTGTGAGTGATCTTGTCTAGGGATTTATAAATTCGAAAGACCCAAGTGTGTTCCAAGCTCATGGAGTATACTAGTTAAGTCTAATTGATTAGTGTGTGCACTTCTAGTGGGACACACCAAGTTTTCTGGCGGCGTTTCTGGGGATTGAGATGCTCAACCTAGCTAGTTAGAGTAGCTTAGCTTTTCCTACTACCCTCTCCATTTCTATTCTTTATTCTTTTCTTACTTTTTCACACTTGTTTATGAACTTAGATCTTGTTTCTTGTTTATGACTTGTGTAGGTGGCAATTGTGCATGCTTGGAAGACGTTCGACTATTAATGCCTTGGTTCACTTGGACCCTAAGATAGGTAGAAGAAGATGTCAGAACCGATTCAAATAACACCAAGAAGCTAAGATGGCCAAAGAAGATCCTCATGGGAATGCCCAACCACCACCCAACCGCACCCTCCATGGGTACTTCACTCCTGAAAACTACGCCTCACCCATTGCCACCCTTGTTGACCAAATGTCGAGTCAACAATTTTCCATCCTACCAACCCTTCTTAGAATCCGACCTACTTCTATGGGATGGAAAATGAGAACCTGTACCACCATATTGATGTTTTTATGGAGACCTTCTCCACCTTCAACACTCTTGCATCCACAAATGATTCCATAAGAAGAACCCTCTTCCCTTTCTCCCTTAAAGAAAAATCCAAGGAGTGGTACATGTCCAAACCTGAGCTAGTGACCTGGATGGAAGTGAAGAATGAGTTCCTGAAGAAGTTTTATCTGATCTCCAAGCTAACTCAGATGAGGAGATTCATCACATCCTTCATGTAAAGGGAAAATGAGCCTCTTCATGAAGCCTTGGGAAAGATTCCAAAAGGTCCTACGAGACTGCCACCACCACAAAGTTCCTCTATGGAAGCTAGTGCAGTCTTTCTTCACATGACTTCTTGAGTTGAGACAAACTACAGTTGACTCTTCTTGCGGCAATACATTCATGGCTAGATCTCCAGAAGAGACTTGGCCACTCTTTGACCACCTTGCTAAAAACTCACACCACCGAGCTTCAAACAAGGGAGACCACCTTGATAGGAATTGGGTCCACCCTCCTCCTATAGCTCCATTTAAAGATGAGGTCAATCCTCAAATGATGAAAATCATGGCTGATATGATGAAGAATCAAGTAGGAGGATCTTCTAGTCACTCTGCCAATGTCGTGGTGACAATCTGTGAAGAGCCTTGCAATCATTTAAGAATAGGAACTAGCAAGGCCCCATGTCAAACTACTGCACTCCAGAATGGAGGAATCACACAAGTTTCTCTTGGAGGCAACAAGGTGATGAAAGAAAAGGGCAACAAAGGAAGCACCAAGGATAAAAGTACAACTCTAAGTTTGAAGAGGAAGTTCTTAGAAGAATAAGGAGCCTTGATGATGTAATGAAAGATTTGTCCGCTCAAGGGGAAAACATTGGAAGATTGGAGCAAAGGATTGATTAGATATTTCTTTCACTTTCCCATCATGAGGAGGGAAGACTCCCTTCCCAACTCATGGCCAACCCAAACAATGATGGTAGCTGTGTGAGCACTACTCAAGGTGCTTATATCCCACCACAAGGCCAAATACCCACTCTTCAACAATACCAAGGACCTCCTAATCCTTATGCTCCTCCACCTCCACAACCATCATTCAAATACCAATAGACTTCACCTCCACCACACTCATACCATCAACCCCCTCCACAATACCACTTGTGACATCCCCAAAATTTCTAAAACTTAATCTAATATATGATGTCCAAATTGAAACCTCACCTCAATGAGAATCTCAATTTAAATACCCACACTAGGCTAAGGAGAAGAAAATATAGGGAGTCATAAGGAAACAACAGTAGCACATGCACATGAACAAGAACAAAACATATAACACATGTTCACCATTCAACATATAATTACAAAATGAATTATCATTACAAATTGATATTACATATTGAATAGTGAACATGTGTTGTATGGTTTTATTTTTGTTCATGTGCATGTGGTGTTGTTGTTTCCTTCTGACTCCCTAGATTTTCTTCTTCTTAGCCTAATGTGGGTGTTTAAATTGGGATTCTCACTGAGGCGAGTTTCAATTTGGACGTTGCACATTAGATTAAGTCTTAGAAAATCCAGGGACATCACACCCACCCACAACAACTACAACAACCAACTTCTTGGTCAAAATTCATTCTCCAAAGACCAAACTCACCACACCAAAGACCACCACTACCTCAACAACAACAACATCCTCCACAAGATTTCTCCTCTACCACCCATGGGCAAGTAAAGGCTGTGACAGTGTTGACGAGTGGGAAGACTTTAGAGCAGTCAAGATATGCAGTAGTTGACAGTGCAGTCAGTGAAGCTAGAGTTGATATTGTGATTCGAGGCAGTGATACTGAGATTCCGGGTGATGATACTGTGATAGGAAGTCGGGTTGATCCTACAATCTAGAGTGATGATACATGATTCATGTGATACCACTTGACAATTCAGTTGATGTGAACCAGTTAGATGCACAAATCCCCCTCTTCCTGATGCACTCGAGGAACCATCCACCGAGAACAAAAAGAATAAACACACCAAGGATATCATGGAAACCTTTAAACAAGTGAGGATCAATATCCCATTTCTAGATGCCATCAAAAAAATCCTGTACTACACAAAGTTCTGGAAAGATTTGTGCACCTTCAAGAAGAGGACAACATGAAGAACTCCGAGGAGAGTCAAGCTCACTGAGCAATTGAGTTCTGCAACAACCACGCCACAAAATAGAAAAGATCATGGAACACCCATCATTTCTTGCTATATTAAAACTAACCATATAGACCAAACACTCCTTAACTTGGGTTCTAGCATGAATCAAATGCCCTATGATGTGTACACCAAATTGAACATGGGACAATTGCAATTGGCTAATTGTACCTTACAATTGGCTGACTGTTCTATGAAGATGCCTCGAGGGTGAGTTGATAATGTGTTGGTGAAACTTGACGATGACACCTCTGCATTCTTTCCTTCTGATTTTATTTTCTTGATATGGAAAAAAAGACTCAAGGAAGGTGCCAATTATCTTGTAAAGACCCTTCCTAGACACAGTTGATGCAATTATTCATGTGAGAACTGGCACCATGTACGTGACATTCATGAATATGAAGATCCAATTGAACTTTTTCAAAGACTCTTCTAAAGCCGAAGTAATAGGTGCTACTGAAGAAGACTGTAGTCTGATTGACTTCCTTGAGGAGATGTAGAAGAATGCTTGCCTGCATGGATTTAGACTACCATCCAAGGTAGGGTTCTAGAAACTATTGTTAAGTTTCTCGATGATAATGATTATGAGTATGAGGAATATGATCTAGTATTAGTGGCTGGAAGTGAGGACCTCCCGTCCATTTTTGAAAAACCTTTGAAGAACTCCCTCGAAGAACATCTAGTCCTTGAGATCAAGTCTCTTCTTGAAGGCTTGAAGTATGCTTTTCTAGGTTCCAATGACACCCTCTCAGTGACCATTGCTTCTATTCTATGTCCTGAACAAGAAGGTTTTCTTATTTCCATGTTAAAGATTAATACTCAGGCCATAGGATGGTCTATTTATGATTTGAGGGTGTTGACCCATCCATCTGTGTTCATAGAGTCTATCTTAAATATGATGCCAAGACAACTCAACAAATTCAAAGAAGATTGAATTCAAAACTGAAAGAGGTTGTAACACAAGAAGTGGTAAAGTTGCTATATGTTGGGTTATATCCCATTTCAGGTAGCCCTTGAGTGAGTCCCGTCTAGGTTGTACCCAAGAAGTGTAGGATCAGCATAGCTGAAAATGAAGATCGAGAGTTAGTACCCGTGAGAGAATAATCTAAGTGGAAGATGTGTGTAGACTATAGAAAACATAATGAAAAGACAAAGAAAGACAATTTCCCTCTCCCATTTATTGATCAAATCTTAGAGAGGCTTGCTGGACAAAGCTTCTATTGTTTTCTTGATGGTTACTCAGGTTACTTTCAAGTGGAAGTGCACCCAGTAGATTAGGATAAGACCACATTCACTTATCCAAGTGGTACGTTTTCTTATAGGAGGATACCGTTTGGATTTTTCAATGTCTCATCTACATTTCAAAGATGTGTGACGTCAATATTTGTAGATATGTTGGGTTCATCTCTTGCAGTCTATATGGATTATTTCTCAATTTTTGGCAAAACCTTTGATGATTGTTTGCTCCATCTCACCACCGTTCTTGAAAGATGTGTCAAAGTCTATTTAGTTCTCTCTTGGGAGAAAAACCATTTCATGGTCCCATAAGGCATAGTGTTTGGACATAGAGTTTCAAAAGCTATAATTGAGGTTGATAAGGGCAAAGTGGGCCTAATTTCTACTCTTACTATTCCTTTTACTGTAAGACATGTCCATTCTTTCTTGGGGTATGCAAGTTTCTACTGTCGGTTCATTAATGACTTCAGAAAAATTTCTAGACCGTTATGCCATTTTTTAGAAAAGAATGTGGAATTCAATTTTGATGACAAGTGTGTTGAAGCCTTCAACCACTTGAAGCATAAGCTAGTTTCTGCTCCTATTATGCAACCCCCAAATTTCTCTTTGCCATTTGAGATCATGATATATACTTTTGATATGGTAGTGGGGGTTGTGTTGGGTCAAAGGATTGGATGGATTCTGCATGCCATCTACTACGCAAGTAAAACCCTTTATGAAGCTCAAAGAAACTACACCACCACTGAGAAGGAGCTACTTGCTGTGATTTTTTCTGTTGATAAATTATGTTATTACCTTTTGCAAATCAAAGTCACCATCTACACGGATCATGCAGCCTTAAAGTATCTTATGTCAAAGAAAGATTCTAAACCAAGGTTGATTCGTTGGATCCTATTGTTGTAGAAGTTCAATTTGGAAATTGTTGACAAGAAGGGGATTGGAAATTATGCAGCTAATCACCTATCCTATATTGAAGCACCATATGATGATGTGAACCAGATTAAGGATATGATGCCTCATGAGAAACTCTTCTTGCTTGACTCCACTCACAATCCATGGTACAAGCACATAGCTAACTTTTTGGTAAGTGGGAGAGTACCAATCACATGGACTAGGGACGAAAGTAAGAGATTGTTTGCGATGGTGAATAATTATGTGTGGGATGATCCTCTCTCTTCAAGTATTGACCTGATCAACTCATAAGAAGATGTGTCCCTGAAAGTGAGAAATAAGTGATCCTCTCCATGTGCCACTCTGACATTTGTGGGGGACATTTTGGTGGAAAGCATACAACAGCTAAAGTTCTACAAAGTGGATTCTATTAGCCGACGTTCTTCAAAGAATCTAATGAATGTTGCAAGTGTTGCTTGAAGTGCCAAAATGTGTACACGATCTCAAAAAGAGACATAATGCCTCTCTCACCTATTCTAGTGGTTGAGGTGTTTGATGTTTGGGGTATTGACTTTATGGGTCCATTTCCCCCTTCTTTTGGATATGTGTACATCTTAGTGGCCATTGACTACATTTCCAAGTGGATTGAAGAAGTTGCTACAAGGACCAATGATCACAAGGTGGTATGCGGCTTTTTCAAGTCTAGTATCTTCAGCCAATTTGGTGTGCCAAGGGCAATGATTAGTGATGGTGGAAGGCACTTCATTCATAGAACTTTTGAAGGATTTCTGAAAAGACATGGTGTGAACCATCGTGTGGCTACTCCTTACCACCCTCAAACTAGTAGTCAAGTTGAGTGAGCTAATCGGGAGATAAATCTCACTCTTGACAAGATGGTGAGACTGGGCCGCGGTCTTTATGGCTTAATGAATCTTTATGGGAATATAGAACAACATTTAAGGTCATGATTGGCACCACACCGTTCAAGATTGTGTATGGTAAGAGCTGCCATCTACCCGTTGAGATGAAACATAAGGCATTATGGGCTTTGAAATCTACATACATGGATGTAGATTCCCCCAGAGTAAGAAAGAAATTGCAACTCCATGAGTTGGAAGAAATGAGGCATGAAGCCTATGAGTTGACGAAAAGCTACAAGGAGATAACCAAATTCTTGCATGATAAGTTGATCAAAAAGAATAATTTTGAGCTCGACCAATGGGTATGGCTATACTATTTAAGGATGAAGTTCTTTCCTGGAAAACTTAGGTCTAGATGGTGCCATCGTGATATGTGAGAAAGAAGGCACAAGGAAATTCATGTTCAACGAACAAAGATTGAAGTTCGTGGTGTCGGTCCAGACAAAGAGAGTCAAAGTTTTGACATCGTGATACTAGTCGAGGAACACACTGATGAAGAGATGTTCTTAAATACACATGAAAGAGACACCTATTACAAAGATGATTGGAAGGTTCCATGAGGATAATTAAATAAAAAATCAATAAGTCTGGCTAAGATTTAGCGCTAGTGGGAGGCAACCCACCTAGGGTTGGGAACTTTTGCACCCAACCTTCACTTTTTGATACTTTTAGTTCATTTTTACATGATTCCAAAAATGCACACACACACACTTGTGCTTGATAGTTTTTCTTTAGTTTTTGAAATATGACAGGTGGTAAATTAAAGAGAGAGAAAAGATGGGCGAAACAACTGCAAGGAAAGAAAAATGAGATACCCCAATGTTTGCATTGATAAGTACAAAGTTTTATGAGGTTGTTAAGAATGTGTTATACTTAAAAGAGCACCACCACAACTATTTTTCTTGACATGGGCATGGCAAGGGTAGATCAGAATGAGTGTGGCTAAGGCCACAGTCATGGTGGAAAATTCAACAAAGATCAAAGAAAGAGGCGATGAAATGTGAACGAATAGCCATGACCGCGGTGGCCACCATAGGCGTGGCTCTCCAAGGTCACCATGACCATGTCAGCCTCAAGGGGCATGGCCAGGTCAAAGACTCCAACAACTGTTCACCCCACTATAGTTGTGACACCCACCACAGTCATTTCTCCATCACCTATCCACAATTATGTCCGCGCTCCACGACCGTGGCAAAGCCCAACCCCACCAAAATTTTCACTTAACTCCCCTATTCAACCATGACCCCCCATTCTAACCTAAACCTCATGAAAACCCACAATCGTGGTGGCAATCTGGAATCTTCTCTAGCCCTAGATCCCTCCTCCAGCCACCATCCACCATCAATCCACCTCCCTATCTGTTGGGTTTTTAGGGGAGGCAGAGAAGGCAGCGGAAACAAAAAATTTCTCCCTCAAACCCGGAACAAGGAAACACGTCAATGTCTATATAATAGGAAAGGATGGTTTGTGGAATCATACCTTGTCCCGAGTCTTGCTCGGCAACATTACCTCACGCAATGTGCAGTCTTCAACTCCGGTCTTGGACGGCGTCTGTGCAGCTCCTGGTCACACCGGGACTGACGACTCCTCCTCTCATCGGACTGTCGGGATTGACAGTTGTCCTCCTGAGCGGCAGTAACCTCCCACCTCTAAAGTAGTCCACATGGACCACCTGGAACTCCACACTCCTTGTCCCACAAGGAAGTGGAAGGAGTCGCACCCTCCTATTGACGTACTAGTCGCCAACACACTCTCCTGCCTCTAGTTGCAACTGCAGTTGTCCTTCCCTTGCTGCACCTCCCTTTGCGGGAAGCACTTGCTCGGGCTCTCTCTCGGTTACCAAAAACAGAGAGAACGACAACTTTGCAGAGCAACTGGTTGCACTGAGTTGTACTTTGAGAAGCCCCCAATACCCCTATATATATAGGCGGGTCATGGGACAGGGTTCTCTGTCCCCGGCAATATGGGACTAATAGCAGGAGTAGAAGGGTTCGAGATTTTCCACAAAAGCAACCAACTCGCAACCTGAACCGATCGGTTCACCAGTGAACCGGTCGGTTGGGGACATGAACCGGTCGGTTGGAGCACCAACTGATCAGTTGGGACGCCTCAACCGGTCGGTTCACAAGTGAACCGGTCGGTTGGTGGTCCTGGTCGATCCCGGATTGACTTTCCTTCTTTTGTTTCTAATTGGTATCGAATACCAATCATTGTTCCAATAAAATTGGGCAAGTGAAACGCAAGGAAAATTCTCACCAATCCTACTTTCCCAAGTTGCTCAGTTGCACCAGTTGAACCGATCGGTTCAACACTTGAACCGCTCGTTTCACTCTGTGCATGAGCCGATCGACTCAACACTTGAGCCGACCGGTTCATCACATGAACCGATCGGTTGGGAGTGCAGGTTGTGCAGAATCAGTCAATTGCGATTTCAATCAATCTGATACTCCAAATCAATATGTCCAACACCTTGAACATTATGATATTGAGCTATCAATTGATCGAGTGTTTAATTGAACTACTAAACACCTTTAGTAATCAATCTAAACATTGCTTGTGGACAAAACTCCTCTTCCAGGTTAAATCCTATGTGTGTGACCCTGCAGGTTCATTTCACATTGGCAGTGAAAGTCCATAACACTTATGACTTCACAAGCAAAGAGCGGTGCCTAGTCACACATCAGTGCTACCCAAGTGAAAGTAGAAAGTTGGAGAACAACTTTGAATCCTACAATACGTGAATGGTGTTACAACGAATGTATAATTCCTTTGTCACTGATATCCCGAATGAACTCAAGGCATGGACCAGTCATCCTGTCAACATTCATTCACTTTCTTGATCTCAGAGTAGATTGAAGGAGATATGTATGACATCAATATCAAATACTGATTCACACATGCGTGCACACACCTATCTCAATCCTACTCATCAAGTGGCCATGGATATCAAACTCCCTCAGGAGGGACAAATCCCATATCTATCACTCACCCCTCAAAAGCCCCATGTGTCAAAGCCACCCAATCATCACCTTTATAACAACCCATGTTTCAGGACTGCGTTTGATGATGTCAAAGTGTTCCCAACGACATGTGTTGAGTGTAGTGATTTCAGGTCAAAGAATCACACTCACCACCATCACTGTGAGTACTGACTGTGACTACCATGTCATGGTTCCATGTGTCAAACTCACGGTGGGTCTGTCCGGTACACTTGTTCTCTAACAAGTACCTATGTGTTTGGTTTGATATCTCTATATCATGACTAATGAGATTCTGTCATCAACCAACACCACAATCTAGTCTTGTATGTCATTGCTATCTATCTACCTTCCACAATGACATCCAACTAGGGACATAACAAGAATTTACAAACTCTTAGCATCCGTATGATCTCATCGTTCAGGTCCTCAACCTGAAAGCATACGTCATTGAGTACTGTCATTCTCTAGACATTCAATCTGTTCTATCACTATCTCATATGACTGAACCAGAAAGAATTGGAAGCTTGCCTTTGATGTTTATCAAATCAATCTTAATGTATCCCACCAATCATCCCATGATTGGCTCTCAGGGTATACATACCAACAGACTCCCACTTGCACAGCGAGCAAATCACCCTTGAATCATATTCATAGTGATCTTCAAACATGTCCCATATGTTACTGTGCTCTAGTGCCAACATAGTGAGTAATGGCAACACCTTTCCAAAGTCAGTATAAATTGCATGTCTCTCATCTCTTCGCTGTACGTCACACGTATGAGATGGATTTGCCGTAATATGCGATCTAGTATTCCTTTGCTAACCTTTAGCCACATTGCATGATCAAGGATTCCACACTTGTCATCAATGAGCGGAATATCTATAAGTTCATCTCATGAACTTCCAGATCCATATAGTATCTACTACTGTTCTCTAACACATAGATACTCGGCATTTCCTTTTAAGCGGTTTCATTGGAACACTTCCAATTATCAACAAACTTTCACTTTTATATATCCTATATATATTTTGTGATTAATTTTCTATCCTTTCGGAAGTTCGCATCAATGTAACTCTTTACATCGAACTCTTCCTTATCTCCATAGAACTAGTACTTCCCAAGTACTTATCAAGTTCTCATGGTGTTCTAGTAACCCTTACTGGAAGTAGATAGACATCCACTCGTCATGTCCCACATACGAGTTATCAGGATGAGCACATCATATTGTCATGTCGTACATACAAGATGATGAATGCATTTTATTCTTGCCATGTCCATACATGCAAGATGATGGGATGATTACATACATGATAGATCCATATCTATTCTTAGTTTTCCCATTCTTCATAAGAATTGGACACTTGGCCTTGGGATACTGACTCCATAGACAAGTATTCTCCCACTGAATCTGTGCATACTGAACACTTCAGTACAAATTGCCAATGTATGCTTTCTCTTTTTAGGTCAAGAGGTTTTCGAGAACTATCTCTATAGATCTCTATTCCTATCACATAGGAAACATCTCTATCTTCCTTAAAGATATTTTCCACTTTTGGGTTTCCATTTTGAAACATTTCCATTTCACATCAACATATGAAATGTGAATACTCTCCCACTAAATCACAGATCCCTTCTTTACCTTTTACATATCAGTCAAACCCTTTGACTATATCATCAAAGTAAAGTTCCAAATCCGAGTTGCTTGTACTCAATCAATCACATTGATTAGTCCATTGTAACTTATAGACTTCATTTGCATTAGTGGATTCATAAACCTTATAGGTTGTGTTACGTACACATCCTTGTTTTATTCCTCATAGGAATGCAGTTTTCGTATCCATATGCCAAATGCCTTAGTCATTAAGTTGCAATCAACAAGCACCATCCTTCTCAAAATGTTATCCATGTGTCTTAACACTTAAGACTCATTTGCACTTATGGATTTGATCCAATTAGTGCTACCATCAAGGTCATACCTTATGGTTCACATGGATGTCATTTAGGATGTGATGGTGATAAACCATGACTCAAAATTCGGTTCCTCATATTTATCTAGATAGTTGACTCATCACATGAGCAACGCATCACTTAGATAATTGAGGTGTATCTGTCAAGGATATAAGAACTTACAACTCCTTGTGATTCTTAATGTCCTTTATTAGTGTGGGGTATTCTTTTATTAAGAAGAATTCAGTTATTTGATAATCATTCCGTAACTCCTTAGAGTATGATTCCTTCTTGATTTAGACATCACCATGCCTTAATCATGAGTTCACTATGATACATTATCATAATCACTCATAAGGATCTCAAACATTTGGTCCAAGTATTTCATTCATTGATCTCATCAAGAATTAACACTTTACCAAATTTGCACTTCATCTATGATAATCTTGAACACTTCAAGATATTCATATTGGTATTTCTCTAAACACCATTTGAAGTATTAGCATTTGTTCCAATAGGTATGTAAATACATCACATGTATTATACCTAATAGGATAATCATTCTCCCACTACCATTAGTAAAGATTGATTAATCATGTCCAAGATATTCATGTCTCTCACTGGTTCTCTAACCAAAAGAGTCTAGATTTATCCATCACATGGAAACTAGAAATGAATTTCTCATGATTGATGCTAATTTGATTGTTTGAGTTATCTATAACTTTTAGGTATCATTTTATCTTATGCATATCAAATGCCACAAGATAAACAAGGAATTGCCACAAAGATCATATATTTAAGATTGAAACATCAACTTTATTAATTGCCATCATTGTCATACAATATCCAAAAATAAAGTGTTTCTATCTATTGGCAATATATGAAATAGCAGTTCTCAACTCTATTTCGTGCCCTTTCGGCTGAAATAAACTGAAAGGTACTCCTATCTATGGTAGCAACACTTGCTCCAATGATGGGTACTCCTTTCTTGGTCCTTTCATAAAGGCCATCACTTCTTTAAGGATATTGCATATCATATATGACATATCCATATCTTGGTATCATATACCTCAGATAAAGAAGTGGTTCATTTCATGATACCTTAGGTGGAGATCTCCATCCCCTCCTTCATCTTCTTTTGTTCTTCCAGATATAGAGGGCAATTCCCTCATACACCCTTTCCCCATGTGCCTTGAGGTTGAAGACGGCTTGGATTGCTGGCTAGCATCAGAACACTTCTTTGCTTTGCCCTTATCCTTGCCCTTAAGAATTACCTTTCTTTGATCATATCAAAGATTATGGTTTGTCTTTCTTCATCTTTGCCTCTAGTATCCTCAACATGTCCAACAACTCTGTCAACGCTTGTCAAAGTTGTTCATGTTGTAGCTTACCATGAATTGTATGATTCTCGCAACATTTGCAGTATCATACCAATAGCCAACTCTTGGCTCAGAGGGAATCCTTCTTAGTTAGGTTTTCCACATACCCAATTGCATTGAGTGTGTGAATACCTTACTGGATCTCCTTCTGTCATGACATACTAGGACAGTGTCTTGGAGACATCATATGTCTCATGTTGTCTCTACAACTCACAGTTCAGAGAACACAACATCAAGCACTCCTCATCAATGTCATCCTCGATATGCTTCCATAAGCATACTTTCATCAATTGATGTGGTGGGATTGAGTTCATCTGGTTCTGGTATAACTAGGACTTAGAGCTCTCGCTCTTTGAGAACACTTCTCATCATCCTAACCAGTCGTGGAATTATTCCCATTTAATTTTTTGGTCTCAAAGACCGGTCGCAAATAAAGTGATTATTGTTGATTAACCATTTATTTTAACAAAAGGAAATATATGCAATTTTAGTCCAAAACTCTTTTGACTTGTTTGATTGATTTGAAAAGTTGACGATAAAAATTAGGCCTTTAATTAATTATCGCTCCCACTATTTTACTTCAAATTGATAGCCCTCACCATCAATTCGGAAGATTGCAGCGTACAACCTTCTAATGGGCAAGATCCTGAAATCCTCTGAGTCATGAGTTAGCTTTGGCTGATCGCCCACAACTTAGATCTCTCAGGTAGGCAACTCTTTCCAATTGCATCATATGCAACTCTTGTTGAATGAACATGCACAACACCTTGCCATGAACATTCCTTGCCTCTGGGCTTAGACGCTCTAAGAATCACCAGTTAAGTCTAACCCAAAAGCCGACACGGTAGAACATGCACCCTGCTTTGGCAGAACCTACATGTCTACCCTTCACACTTCCATAAGATAGACGGCACACCACGCTTTGGCGTAACCTACGCTTGATCGATCAAGCTTTTCATGTGTGCCGCTAATGGAAGGCATATAAGACTTAATATTTTAATAAGGTATTTGGTTTTTATATACATATACATATCCAATCACCACAATGCATAGTATGTATCATATACATGCTATATCCCACAGAAAACATGCAAAACGATAAAAGCGATGATTATGGCCATCCTAATGTGATTCCTCGAGCCAAGAGGAATCACAGTCATCTAGGTATACATCACATGCAACCTGTACAAGATGAACTATGTCCCTTTGCCTTCCGAGTTGATCAACTCATCATATGAATGATCTGCTCTCTCTGGCCGATCGTCTGGGTGCCACCAGCCGATCGGTTGGATCCTCCAACCGATCGGTTCGCCTGGTCGTCGTGCATCTCTTCATGGCCGCCACCCGCTCGTCTTGCTCCTCGAACGGGTCATCAACCGATCGGTTCACTCCTTGAACTGACCGTCTGGAACGTCAATCGATCGGTTCATTCCTTGAATCGATCGTCTCAGCTGTCGTCTCGATGTCCTCCGGTCTTTGACATAACAGGAACTAAAATCTATTCTAATATTACATTTCTTAAAAAGGGAAACCCCGAGTTACATTCGGGGGGAGCAAAGGTAGGAAAGAATCTCAAATTATTTCGAGTTACATCAGGAATAGGAGATAGGGAAGATCGGTGCGCAGACCGAGATGCAAGCAACCACACACAACCAATCACAGAGAGGGTTTATTGGCCATAATCACGCTATACATCCACCACAAAACTCGTTTAAGGGCAACGTGTATCGAGTGCATTTATAATACATATCATATATGTAATTTGGGATTTGTGGATTTAGGATTGGACATGCATAAAGCCAATATTATTCGCATCGCATGCAATAAATAAAGGCGACAAACCAAAATTGATCATATCGATATTCCTAAAATATAGAACAGTTGACGTGGCTCTGATACCACTGTTGGGTTTTTAGGGGAGGCAGAGAAGGTAGCGGAAACAAAAAATTTCTCCCCCAAACCCGGAACAAGGAAACGCGTCAACGTCTATATAATAGGAAAGGATGGTTTGTGGAATCATACCTTGTCCCGAGGCTTGCTCGGCGACATTACCTCGCGTAATGCGCGGTCTTCAACTCTGGTCTTGGACGGCGTCTGTGCAGCTCCTGGTCACACCGGGACTGTCGACTCCTCCTCTCACCGGACTGTCGGGATTGACAGTTGTCCTCCTGAGCGGCAGTAACCTACCGCCTCTGAAGTAGTCCACACGGACCACCTGGAACTCCACACTCCTTGTACCACAAGGAAGTGGAAGGAGTCGCACCCTCCTGTTGACGTACTAGTCGCCAACACACTCTCCTGCCTCCAGTTGCAACTGTAGTTGTCCTTCCCTTGCTGCACCTCCCTTTGCAGGAAGCACTTGCTCGGGCTCTCTCTCAGTTACCAAAAATAGAGAGAACGACAAATTTGCAGAGCAACTGGTTGCACTGAGTTGTACTTTGAGAAGCCCCCAATACCCCTATATATATAGGCGGGTCATGGGATAGGGTTCTCTGTCCCCGGCAATATGGGACTAAAAGCAGGAGTAGAAGGGTTCGAGATTTTCCACAAAAGCAACCAACTCGCAACCTGAACCGATCGGTTCACAAGTGAACCGGTCGGTTGGGGACCTGAACCAGTCGGTTGGAGCACCAACCGATCAGTTGGGACACCTCAACCGATCGGTTCATAAGTGAACTGGTCGGTTGGTGGTCCTGGTCGATCCTGGATTGACTTTCCTTCTTTTGTTTCTAATTGGTATCGAATACCAATCCTTGTTCCAATCAAATTGGGCAAGTGAAACGAAAGGAAAATTCTCACCAATCCTACTTTCCCAAGTTGCTCGGTTGCACCAGTTGAACCGATTGGTTCAACACTTGAACCGCTTGTTTCACTCTGTGCATGAGCCAATCGACTCAACACTTGAGCCGACCAGTTCAGCAACCTCAGCCGACCGGTTCATCACATGAACCGATCGGTTGGGAGTGCAGGTTGTGCAAAATCAGTCAATTGTGATTTCAATCAATTCGATACTCCAAATCAATATGTCTAACACCTTGAACATTATGATATTGAGCTATCAATTGATTGAGTGTTTAATTGAACTACTAAACACCTTTAGTAATCAATCTAAACATTGCTTGTGGACAAAACTCCTCTTCCAGGTTAAATCCTATGTGTGTGACCCTGCAGGTCCATTTCACGTTGGCAGTGAAAGTCCATAACACTTATGACTTCACAAGCAAAGAGAGGTGCCTAGTCACACATCAGTGCTACCCAAGTGAAAGTAGAAAGTTGGAGAACAACTTTCAATCCTACAATCAGTGATTGGTGTTACAACGAATGTATAATTCCTTTGTCACTGATATCCCGAATGAACTCGAGCCATGGACCAGTCATCCTGTCAACGTTCATTCACTTTCTTGATATCAGAGTAGATTGAAGGAGATATGTATGACATCAATATCACATATTGATTCACACATGCGTGCGCACGCCTATCTCTATCCTACTCATCAAGTGGCCATGGATATCAAACTCCCTCAGGAGGGACAAATCCCATATTTATCAGTCACCCCTCAAAAGCCCCATGTGTCAAAGCCACCCAATCATCACCTTTATAACAACCCATGTTTCAGGACTGCGTTTGATGATGTCAAAGTGTGCCCAATGACATGTGTTGAGTGTAGTGATTTCAGGTCAAAGAATCACACTCACCACCATCACTGTGAGTACTGACTGTGACTACCATGTCATGGTTCCATGTGTCAAACTCACGGTGGGTCTGTCTGGTACACTTGTTCTCTAACAAGTACCTATGTGTTTGGTTTGATATCTCTATATCATGACTAATGAGATTCTGTCATCAACCAACACCACAATCTAGTCTTGTGTGTCATTTCTGTCTATCTACCTTCCACAATGACATCCGACTAGGGACATAACAAGAATGTACAAACTATTAGCATCTGTATGATCTCATCGTTCAGGTCCTCAACCTGAAAGCATACGTCATTGAGTACTGTCATTCTCTAGACATTCAATATGTTCTATCACTATCTCATATGACTGAACCAGAAAGAATTGGAAGCTTGCCTTTGATGTTTATCAAATCAATCTTAATGTATCCCACCAATCATCCCATGATTGGCTCTCAGGGCATACATACCAACACTATCACCTCCCTCACCTCCTCCATACACTTATCTACCATTTCCACCTAACAATCTCCATTGAATGACCAATCACCCCCATCTCCATTTCCGCCACCATTGTCACCTCCACCTCTGCCACCCAAAAACTCCAAAAATCCGACCTTCCTCACCCAAAAACTCATATCCAATCAACCTCTCACCCCACCACACCTCCACAGATCACTTCCACCCATTTTCTACATCCAATCCACCCCTCTTCCGCAAACTTGAAAAACACATCTCTCACCTTCACCCCATCTCCACACCATGAAGGGAATAGGAGAGTTTATGAAGAAGGGAGCTTAAAAGAGCCTCGAGGTAATCACAAGGGGAAAGGTGTGGATCAAGAAACCATCCTACAACATCTCCATTCCATCACACACCCCATCATCTTCAAACTCCATCTCCACCTCACTTCGCCGTGCAACATTCATGAGTGGCTCTCACACCCCCTCACTGAGGAGTCACCACACCACTAATGCCACGTATGAGGAGGAGGAAGAAGAGGCATCAGAGACAAATGTTGACACATTGATTTAATCCTTACAACTGGAGGTCACCACCCACCCACATCAAGTCAAGGGAATGCTGCCCCTTCTTCTTTACGTGCTCCCTCCTTCTATGTGAGCACGCCACTCCACTTCTTTAGCAATGGAGAGGTTGCAGTAGCATCCACCAGCCCAATGATAATTTATGTTTGAGGAATAAGAGGATGCTCAAGCAGAGCAATTTGAGCAAAGAATGCCATTGAACCTTGGTACAAGTTCAGGGTCACACACATATGAGGATAAGGAGGAAGATGAGGATACAGATGACGAGGAGTTGATTCTAGAGCCAGATGACATTGGGTTTATACTTGAGGTAGATAGGCTGAAGGGGCTTGGTAAGGATCCTGAGGGGGTATCTTATGGGAGAGGTAGCAAGAGAAAGATCTTAGTAACCCCTCTCTATCCCAAGTGCATGATAAGGAGGGTCATTGCAACCAGATGTGCTTTCCAAAAAGTGATGGATGCCATTTGCATCAAAGAAGTAGTAGAAGACACACTATTGGACTTTGGTTTGTGGAAGATTTTATGCACAATACAAATCAGCTATGTGGAATTGACACAATAATTCTTTGCTACTTTGTAAACAATCCAATATAGTGGTGAAGAAGTCATTAGGTTTGGGATGATGATTGAAATTCATATACTCATGGATTCTAAATTAATTTTCATCTTTTCCATGAGCATTGAGGAGGCCAAGAAACTCAATGGAGGTTGTATTGAAAGAGAAACAAACATTGACTATAATGGCTTGTGGTATATCTTGACAGGGCACTCAAACTTCACATCGGGCAAATCAAAGACCAACACAATCGCCAATCCTTTTGTCCCGTGTATCCAAAAAGTCATATAAAATACCATTGTGGGCTGGTACAACAATCAAGGGAGTTGCTTCCAAAAAGGCCTCTTCTTGTTGCATGGGATGATCAAGAACAAATATCTCAACCTCAGAGAACTTCTGATAGATCATATGAGATCAATTCCCTCTAAAAGAAAAACTCCTTTTGTTATGGGAGGAATTGTAACCTCCATCACAATGTACCTAGGATGTGATCTCATGGGCTCACCGAGGCAAAGGGAGCACAGGTTGTTGATCTTAAATACCTCATATGCTCTCATAGGATCACCTTGGTTAACAAGAAAATGAGGTAGAATATTAATCCCTGTTGGTAATACACAACCTATAGCTATACAATTTAAGTCATCCGTGATCGAACAACCTAGTAGTCATCAAGTACCTCCATTTTCTGGTGAGTCTGATCCAGTATTGTACTGCTTTCCTTGCTATCCCCCTCTCTCATTACTACTTGATTTCATGATATTTTTCCATCATTGAATCCGACTCACTTTGTTGTTTCTAATGAGCCCTCACTTAGCGTCTCTCTCCAACCATTTAGGAAATTCCCAATTAGGGCTCTCGACAGGGAGGTTGCTACCGCCATCACAGCGACACACACCCATGTATTAGGGTGACAAAAGAGTCACTGAACCCCAAGATTTTCTCCTCCTTTTCCAATTGGGTCTCTCGTGCCCACAAACTTCTAAACCTACTCACTTGTGGTATCCTACAAGCTCTACCTTGCCTTCACATCCTCAAACTCGCTCTATGCAATTGATGCATTGAAAATGATCCACGATGACCCCTTGTGCTTTTCCAAGCATCGATTTGCCCTATTTTGATCTGAGTCACTATACCCTATAGGGCCGACGTTGATCCTCATCTATGCTAGCCACCATGACTTCTTAGAGCCCTTCTAATCACATAATCGAATGCCTTGACCTTGCCTTGCCTCCACAATCTATTTCCTGATCTCTTTTGGCATGTTTTTGCCTAGTTTTATGGTTTCTTCTTCTTCAAATCCCCATGTGTCTTCTGAATTTTCTTTGAAGAGCCATGGACACTGTGGTCCTTTCCTTCATGTGAATGTTTTCTTGACCTTAGTTAGACCTTATAAGATGATAGATTTCATCCTCGTTTTCCTTGATTTTGTCCTTGGTTTCAAAGACTAAGGATGTGACTAGTGTCTATGTTTGTGCCATGGAAACTGGAGATCCAGGCCATGCCGGAGCCAATGGCTTGGCTCGATGCCTTTACTAGGGTGGGGAACCCACTGGAACTTTTGGTTTCCCGGGATAGCTTGAATCTCGAAGCTGAGATCGATGTCAAGAAGCTCTTGCGAGTTGTTCAACCCCCAACTCGTGATGGAGAAGAAGCCCAGTCATGAAATGACCTTGATGTTGGGTTTTAGGGGGAGGCAGAGGGCAGCGGAAACAAAAAAAATCTCCCCCAAACCCGGAATAAGGAAACGCGTCAACGTCTATATAATAGGAAAGGATGGTTTGTGGAATCATACCTTGTCCCAAGGCTTGCTTGGTGACAATACCTCGCGCTATGTGCGGTCTTCAAATTCAGTCTTCGACGGTGTCTGTGTAGCTCCTGATCGCACCGGGACTGACGACTCCTCCTCCTACCAGACTGTCAGATGACAGTTGTCCTCCTGAGCGGCAAAAACCTCCCACCTCTGTAGTAGTCCACACGGACCACCTGGAACTCCACACTCCTTGTCCCACAAGGAAGTGGAAGGAGTCGCACCCTCCTATTGGCGTACTAGTCGCCAACACACTCTCCTGCCTCCAGTTGCAACTGTAGTTTTCCTTCCCTTGCTGCACCTCCCTTTGCGGGAAGCACTTGCTCGGGCTCTCTCTCGATTACCAAAACCAGAGAGAACGACAACTTTGCAGAGCAACTAATTGCACTGAGTTGTTCTTTGAGAAGCCCCCAATACCCCTATATATACACGAGGGTCATGGGACAGGGTTCTCTATCCCGGGAAATGTGGGACTAAAAGCAGGAGTAGAAGGGTTTGAGATTTTCCACAAAAGCAACCAACTCGCAACCTGAACTGATCGGTTCACAAGTGAACCGGTCGTCTGGACCCTCCATCCGATCGGTTGGACACTCCAGCCGATCATTTGAACCCTTGAGCTGATCAGTTGGACACTCCAGTCGATCGGTTCATGATCCTAGTTCAACTCAAATTGATTTTCCTTCTTTTGTTTCCAATTGGTATCGAATACCAATCCTATTCCCAATCAAATTGGGCAATTGAAATGAAAGGAAAAATCTCACCGACCTGACTTTCCCAACATGCTCGGTTGCACCAGTTGAACCGATCGGTTCAACATTTGAACCGCTCATTTCACCCTGGACTTGAGCCGATCGGTTCAACATTTGAGCCGACCGGTTCAGCAACCTCAGCCGACCGGTTCAGCACTTGAACCAATCGGTTGGGAGTGCAGGTTGTGCAGAATCAGTCAATTGCAATTTCAATCAATCTGATACTCCAATCAATATGTCCAACACCTTGAACATTATGATATTGAGCTATCAATCAATCTAGTGTTTAATTGAACTACTAAACTCCTTTAGTAATCAATCTAAACATTGCTTGTGGACAAAACTCCTCTTCCAAGTTAAATCATATGTGTGTGACCCTGCAGGTCCATTTCACGTTGGCAGTGAAAGTCCATAACACTTATGACTTCACAAGAAAAGAGCGGTGTCTAGTCACACATCAGTTCTACCCAAGTGAAAGTAGAAAGTTGGAGAACAACTTTGAATCCTACAATTCGTGAATGGTGTTACAGCGAATGTATAATTCCTTTGTCACTGATATCCTGAATGAACTCAAGGCATGGAACAGTCATCCTGTCAACGTTCATTCACTTACTTGATCTCAGAGTAGATTGGAAGATATATGTATGACATCAATATCACATACTGATTCACACATGCGTGCACGCCTTTCTCAATCCTACTCATCAAGTGGCCATGGATATCAAACTCCCTCAGGAGGGACAAATCCCATATCTATCACTCACCCTCAAAAGCCCCATGTGTCAAAGCCACCCAATCATCACCTTTATAACAACCCATGTTTCAGGACTGCGTTTGACGATGTCAAAGTGTGCCCAACAACATGTGTTGAGTGCTGTGATTTCAGGTCTAAGAATCACACTCACCACCATCACTGTGAGTACTGACTGTGACTACCATGTCATGGTTCCATGTGTCAAACTCACGGTGGGTCTGTCCAGTACACTTATTCTCTAACAAGTACCTATGTGTTTGGTTTGATATCTCTATATCATGACTAATGAGATTCTATCATCAACCAACACCATAATCTAGTCTTGTGTGTCATTGCTGTCTATCTACCTTCCACAATGACATCCGACTAGGGACATACCAAGAATGTACAAACTCTTAGCATCCGTATGATCTCATCGTTCAGGTCATGAACCTGAAGGCATACGTCATTGAGTACTGTCATTCTCTAGACATTCAATCTGTTCTATCACTATCTCATATGACTGAACCAGAAAGAATTGGAAGCTTGCCTTTGTTGTTTATCAAATCAATATTAATGTATCCCACCAATCATCCCATGATTGGCTCTCAGGGCATACATACCAACAGACTCCCACTTGCACTGCGAGCCAATCACCATTGAATCATATTCATAGAGATCTTCAAACATGTCCCACATGTTACTGTGGTCTAGTGCCATCATAGTGAGTAATGGCAACATCTTGCCAAAGTCAGTGTAAATTGCATGTCTCTCGTCTCTTCGTTGTACGTCACACGTATGAGATGGATTTTCCGTAATATGCGATCTAGTATTCCTTTGCTAACCTTTAGCTGTTGGGTTTTAGAGGAGGCAGAGAAGCATCAGTAACAAAATTTTCTCCCCAAACCCAGAACAAAAGGAATCGCGTCAACGTCTATATAATAGGAAAGATGGTTTGTGAATCATACCTTGTCCCAAGGCTTGCTCGGCGACAGTGCCACGCGCCTTGCGCGGTCTTCACCTCCGGTCTTGGACGGTGTCTGTGCATCTCCTGGTCGCACCGGGACTGACGACTCCTCCTACCGGACTTTCGGATGACAGTTGTCCTCCTGAGCGGCAGTGACCTCCCGCCTCTAAAGTAGTCCACACGGACCACCTGAAACTCCACACTCCTTATCCCACAAGGAAGTGGAAGGAGTCGCACCCTCCTGTTGATGTACTAGTCGCCAACACACTCTCCTGCTATCAATTGCAACTGCAGTTGTCCTTCCCTTGCTGCACCTCCCTTTGCGGGAAGCACTTACTCGGGTTCTCTCTCGGTTACCAAAACCAGAGAGAACGACAACTTTGCAGAGAAATCAACTTGCACTGAGTTGTTCTCTGAGAAGCCCCCAATACCCCTATATATATAGGCGGGTCATGGGACAGGGTTCTCTGTGCCCGGCAATATGAGACTAAAAGCAGGAGTAGAAGGGTTCGAGATTTTCCACAAAAGCAATCAACTCGCAACCTGAACCGATCGTTTCACAAGTGAACCGATCGGTTCACCACTGAACCGATCGTTTGGGACCCTTGAACCGATCGGTTCACTCATGAACCAGTCAGTTGGGGTTCCAGGTTGGTTCCCGATTGACTTTCCTTCTTTGGTTTCCAATCGGTATCGAATACCAATCCTATTTCCAATCAAATTGGATAATTGAAACGAAAGGAAAATTCTCACCAATCCTACTTTCCCAAGTTGCTCGATTGCACCAGTTAAATCGATCGGTTCACCCTGTGCATGAGCCGATCGGTTCAACAATTGAGTCGACTGGTTCAGCAACCTCAGCCAACCGGTTCATCACATGAGCCGATTGGTTGGGAGTGCAGATTGTGTAGAATCAGTCAAATGTGATTTCAATCAATCCGATACTCCAATCAATGCGTCCAACACCTTGAACATTATGATACTTAGTTATCGATTAATTGAGTGTTTAATTGAACTACTAAACTCCTTTAGTAATCAATCTAAACATTACTTGTGGACAAAACTCCTCTTCCAGGTTAAATCCTATGTGTGTGACCCTACAGGTCCATTTCACATTGGCAGTGAAAGTCCATAACACTTATGACTTCACAAGCAAAGAGCGGTGTCTAGTCACACATCAGTGCTACCCAAGTGAAAGTAGAAAGTTGGAGAACAACTTTCAATCCTACAATCTGTGAATGGTGTTACAACGAAAGTATAATTCCTTTGTCACTGATATCCCGAATGAACTCAAGGCATGGAACAGTCATCCTGTCAGCGTTCATTCACTTTCTTGATCTCAGAGTAGACCGAGTGAGATGTGTATGACATCAATATCACATATTGATTCACACGTTCATGCGCATGCCTTTTCTCAATCCTACTCATCAAGTGGCCAAGGATATCAAACTCCCTCAGGAGGGACAAATCCCATATCTATCACTCACCCCTCAAAAGCCCCATGTGTCAAAGCCACCCAATCATCACCTTTATAACAACCCATGTTTCAGGACTGCGTTTGATGATGTCAAAGTGTACCCAACGACGTGTGTTGAGTGTAGTGATTTCAGGTCTAAGAATCACACTCACCACCATCACTGTGAGAGCTGACTGTGACTACCAAGTCATGGTTCCATGTGTCACTCTCACGGTGGGTCTTTCCGGTACCTTGTTCTCTAACAAGTACCTATGTGCTTGGTTTGATATCACTATATCATGACTAATGAGATTCTGTCATCAACCAACACACAATCTAGTCTTTAGTGTTATTGATGTCTATGGTTATTTCCACAATAACAACCGACTAGGGACTAAACAAGAATGTATACTCTTAACATCCATATGATCTCATCGTTTAGGTCATGAACCTAAAAGCATACGTCATTGAGTAAAACCATTCTTTAGACATCTATCATGTTACACCATCATCTCAAAAATAGTTTAAACATATAGATTGGAAATTGCCTTTATTATTATTCAAATCATTTACAAAGTATCCCATTACAATCATCATATGACTTTCTCTATGGGCATACATACCAACAGACTCCCACTTGCACTTAGAGCCAGTCACCAAGGAAACGCAGTCCTTGTGACCTAGCATGACCATCATGCTTCTACTGAGAAAGGGCCTTAGTCAGTGGATCAGCTATGTTGTCTTCAGTTGGTACTTTGCAAATCTTCACATCTCCTCGTTGTACGATCTCTCGTATGAGATGGAAGCGCCGCAGTATGTGCTTGGACCGCTGATGTGATCTTGGTTCCTTAGCTTGTACAATAGCTCCATTATTGTCACAATAAATCTCAATTGCATCACAGCTACTGGGAACTACACCAAGTTCAGAAATGAACTTCCTGATCCACACAGCCTCCTTTGTTGCATGCGAAGCAGAAATATACTCGGCCTCTGTAGTAGAATCGACAACTGTTTCTTGCTTGGAACTCTTCCAGCTCACAGCTCCATTATTAAGGCAAAACACAAATCCTGACTGCGATCTGTAATCATCTTTATCGGTTTGGAAGCTTGCATCAGTGTAACCCTTTACAACCAGCTCTTCCTCGCCGCCGTACACAAGAAACTGATCCTTAGTCCTTCGCAGGTACTTGAGGATGTTCTTCACGGCTATCCAGTGAGCATCCCCAGGATCTGACTGGTACCTGCTCGTCATGCTGAGAGCATACGAGACATATGGGCGTGTGCACAACATAGCGTACATGATGGACCCGATGGTTGATGCATATGGGATCCCATTCATACGCTCCCTCTCTTCACAAGAGTAGGGACATTGAGCTCTAGAGACGGTGACTCCATGTAGCATGGGGATGTTGCCTCTCTTTGAGTTCTCCATGCTGAACCGCTTTAGCACCTTGTCAATGTACGTGCTTTGACTTAGTCCGAGAAGCCTTCTAGATCTATATCTATAGATCTTAATTCCTAGAATATAGGATGCTTCTCCTAAGTCCTTCATTGAGAAAGTTTTCCCAAGCCAAGTCTTTACCTTCTCTAAGGCTAAGACATCATTCCTCATCAAAAGTATGTCATCCACATACAATATGAGGAATGTGGTCGAGCTCCCACTAACCTTCTTGTACACACAAGGTTCATCTTCATTTTGAATAAAGCCAAACACTTTGACTTCCTCATCAAATCAAAGATACCAACTATGAGACGCTTGCTTCAATCCATAGATTGACCTTTGCAATTTACAGACTTTATTGGCATTCTTTGGATCTACAAAACCTTCAGGTTGTGTCATGTACACATCCTCATGTATATTCCCGTTATGGAATGCGGTTTTAACATCCATCTGCCAAATCTCATAGTCATAATAAGGTGCAATAGCAAGCATGATCCTGATGGACTTAATCATGGCAACTAGAGAAAAGGTTTCATCATAGTCAACACCTTGAACTTGTCGAAATCCCTTCGCAACCAATCTGCCTTTATAAGTTTGCACATTGCCATCCATGTCGGTCTTTTTCTTGAAGACCCACTTGCACCCTATGGGTTTTACCCCTTCGGGTGGTTCCACCAAAGTCCACACTTTGTTGGAGAACATGGATTCCATCTCAGATCTCATGGCGTCAAGCCATTTCTCAGAATCTGGTCCCTCCATAGCCTCTACGTAGGTAGTTGGATCATCATCTATGATCAACTCACCACCTTCCTGAGTTACAAGGTATCCAAACCTCTCAGGTTCAAGGCGGGTCCTACTAGATCTACGAGGTCCTTGTGTTACTTGAGGAGAATGAGATTTCACAACACCTTGTGAATCTCCAATTTCCTCTCGTACATCTACCAGTTCAATGTTTTCTTGTTGGGCTTGAACCTCTTCAAGCTCTACTTTCCTCCCATTGTTTCCTTTGGAAATAAATTCCCTCTCTAGGAATACAGCATCCCTGGCAACAAACACTTTGTTGTCAGTAGGGTGGTATAAGTAATATCTCCTCGTTTCCTTGGGGTATCCAACAAAATAACATTTATCAGATTTGGGTCCAAGCTTATTAGGAAACATTTTCCTAACGAAAGCCTCACAACCCCAAATCTTCATAAAAGACAAAACGGGACGCTTCCCATACCATATCTCATATGGTGTCTTTTGAACCGATTTATATGGCACACAGTTAAGTGTAAACGCGGCGGTTTCAAGAGCATGACCCTAGAAGGAAATCGGAAGATCAGCAAAACTCATCATTGATCGCACCATATCCAACAATGTGTGATTCCTTCTTTCAGACACACCATTATGTTGTGGTGTTCCAGGCGGAGTCCACTGTGATACAATACCACGGGCTCGCAGAAGGTCCTCAAACTCCTGGCTCAAGTATTCTCCACCTCGATCGGATTGAAGTGCCTTAATACTTTTACCAAGTTGGTTTTGTACTTCATTCATGAAATCCTTGAACTTTTCAAGGGCTTCTGACTTATGCTTCATCAGGTACACATAGCCATACCTACTGAAATCATCAGTGAAGGTAATGAAGTACTGACACCCATTTATGGCATTAGATCTAAAAGGCCCACATACATCAGTATGTATGAGTCCTAATAGATCACTAGCTCTCTCACCTTTACCTAAAAAGGGAGTCTTGGTCATCTTGCCCAACAAACAAAATTCACATGTCTCTATTGATTCATAATCAAAAGAGTCTAGATAACCATCTTTATGGAGTCTAGAAATGCACTTCTCATTTATGTGCCCTAGACGACAATGCCAAAGATACGTTTTGTTTGAGTCGTTGAGTTTTTGCTTTTTGGTGTTTACGTTGTATACACTTGTCTCCAAGTCTATCAAGTATAGACCATAAGACATAGGGTCACTACCATAAAAGATCCCATCTTTATAAATGGAACACTTTCCATTCTTAATAAGAAATTCAAATCCATCTTTGTCCAAACAAGAGACGGAAATGATATTCCTATTTATGGCAGGTACATAATAGCAGTTCTTCAACTCTATTATTAGCCCACTAGGTAGAGTTAACTCATAGGTTCCTACGGCACTGGCGGTAACTCTTGCCCCATTGGCAACACGTAGTTCAACCTCGCCTTTCCCTAAAGGCCTACTTCTCTTAAGATCCTTCACATTTGAACAAATGTGAGATCCGCATCCGGTATCAAGTACCCATGACGAAGAAGTAGTAAAGTTAATCTCTATCACGTATACACCAGAAGTAGAGATCTCTATCTCTGACTTCTTCTTCCATTGTTCCTTCCATCCTCTCCATGTAGAAGAAATTGGTTTGGCGAGAGAACACTTCTCTCCCTTACCTACTTTCTTCTTCACCAACACATTAAGCGTACATAGAGTGGATTCTAAGGCTCCTGGTATATCTGGATTGTGCAGAACACTTCTCACAGTCCTCAAACAGTGATGGAATTTATTCTCAATTAATTTTCCCATTTTAAAAGATGATTCTTTTGCCATTCTACACGAGAAAATTTGCATTTGTCAAAACCTTTTTGATTTGATTTGAATAAATTTGACGATAGTTAATTAGGCCTTTAATTAATTACCGCTCCCACTATTTTGACTCAAATTGATAGCCCTCACCATCAATTCAGAAGATTGCAGCGTACAATCTTCTAGTGGGTCAAGATCCTGAAATCCTCTGAGCCATGGACCAGCTAGGGATGTCACCCACAATTCAGATCTCTCAGGTAGGCAACTCTTGCCAATTGCATCATATGCAACTCTTGAAAGATGTCATATGCAACTCCTTGCAATGATCATCTCCATGCCTCAAGGTACTAGATCCCATCTAGATCACCTTGTTAAGTCCGACCCAAAGCCAACACGATGAACATGCACCCTGCTAGGGTAGACCCACACATTCATCCTTCACGCTTCCACGAGATAGACGATGCACCACGCTAGGGCGTGCCCAAACTTGGTCGATCAAGCTTTTCACGTGTGTCACATTTGGAAGGCATCTAAAACTTAATATTTAATGAGGGATTTGGTTTTTATATACATATACATATCCAATCACCACAATATATAGTACGTATCATATACATGCTATATCCCATAGAAAACATGCAAAACGATAAAAAAACAATGATTATGGCCATCCTATTGTGATTCCTCAAGCCAAGACGAATCACGGTCATCTAGGTCTACATCACATGCAACCTATACAAGATGAAATCTGTGCCTGCCTTTCTAGGTTTGATCAGCTCATCTCCATGACCGATCGGCTCGCCATCAGGTTGGTTGTTCGGGTGCCACCAGCCGATCGACTGGCACCTCCAGCCGATCAGTTTACCGATCATAGTGCATCTCTCCAGGTCGCCACCCGCTCATCTCGTTCCCTTAACCGGCCGTCTGGATCACCAACCGATCGGTTCACTCCTTGAACCGATCGTCTTCAGGTCGTCCGCTGTTCTTTGACATAATAGGAAATAAAATCTATCCTATTTACAATTGAATTGAGAAACCCCGATTTACATTCGGGGGGAGCAAAGGTAGGAAAAGAATTCTCGAATTATTTCAAGTTACATCAGGAATAGGAGAAAGGGAATCGGTGCGCAGACCGAGATGCAAGCAACCACACAAACAACCATACACAGATATAGGGGTTTATAGGACATAATCATGCTACACATCCACCACAAAATTCGTTTAAGGGCGACGCGTATCGAGTGCATTAATATTACATATCATATATGTATATTAGGGATTTGTGGATTGGACATGTACAAAGCCGATATTATTCGCATCTCATGCAATAAATAAAGGCGACAAACCAAAATCGATCATATCAATAATCCTAAAATATAGAGCGGTTGACGTGGCTCTGATACCACTATTGGGTTTTAGAGGAGGCAGAGAAGCAGCGGAAACAAAATTTTCTCCCCAAACCCAGAACAAAAGGAATCACGTCAACGTCTATATAATAGGAAAGATGGTTTGTGAATCATACCTTGTCCCGAGGCTTGCTCGGCGACAGTGCCACGCGCCTTGTGCGGTCTTCACCTCCGGTTTTGGACGGTGTCTGTGCAGCTCCTGGTCGCACCGGGACTGACTCCTCCTCCTCCTACCGGACTGTCGGATGACAGTTGTCCTCCTGAGCGGCAGTGACCTCCCGCCTCTGAAGTAGTCCACACTGACCACCTGGAACTCCACACTCCTTGTCCCATAAGGAAGTGGAAGGAGTCACACCCTCCTGTTGACGTACTAGTCGCCAACACACTCTCCTGTTGTCAATTGCAACTGCAGTTGTCCTTCCCTTGCTGCACCTCCCTTTGCGGGAAGCACTTGCTCGGGTTCTCTCTCGGTTACCAAAACCAGAGAGAACGACAACTTTGCAGAGTAATCAACTTGCACTGAGTTGTTCTCTGAGAAGCCCCCAATACCCCTATATATATAGGTGGGTCATGGGACAGGGTTCTCTGTGCCCGGCAATATAGGACTAAAAGCAGGAGTAGAAGGGTTCGAGATTTTCCACAAAAGCAATCAAATTGCAACCTGAACCGATCATTTCACAAGTGAACCGGTCGGTTGGGGACCTGAACCGATCGGTTCACCACTGAACCGATCATTTGGGACCCTTGAACCGATCGGTTCACTCATGAACCGGTCGGTTGGGGTTCCAGGTTGGTTCCCGATTGACTTTCCTTCTTTTGTTTCCAATCGGTATCGAATACCAATCCTATTTCCAATCAAATTGGATAATTGAAATGAAAGGAAAATTCTCACCAATCCTACTTTCCCAAGTTGCTCGATTGCACCGGTTAAACTGATCGGTTCACCCTGTGCATGAGCCGATCGGTTCAACAATTGAGCCGACCGGTTAAGCAACCTCAGCCGACCGGTTCATCACATGAGCCGATCAGTTGGGAGTGCAGATTGTGCAGAATCAGTCAAATGTGATTTCAATCAATCTGATACTCCAATCAATGCATCCAACACCTTGAACATTATGATATTGAGTTATCGATTAATTGAGTGTTTAATTGAACTACTAAACTCCTTTAGTAATCAATCTAAACATTGCTTGTAGACAAAACTCCTCTTCCATGTTAAATCCTATGTGTGACCGTGCAGGTCCATTTCACATTGGCAGTGAAAGTCCATAACACTTATGACTTCACAAGCAAAGAGCGGTGTCTAGTCACACATCATTGCTACCCAAGTGAAATAGAAAGTTGGAGAACAACTTTCATCCCTACAATCCGTGAATGGTGTTACAGTGAATGTATAATTCCTTTGTCACTGATATCCAGAATGAACTCGAGGCATGGAACAGTCATCATGTCAATGTTCTTTCATTTCCTTGATCTCAGAGTAGACCGAGTGAGATGTGTATGACATCAATATCACATATTGATTCACACATGCATGTGCATGCCTTTTCTCAATCCTACTCATCAAGTGGCCAAGGATATCAAACTCCCTCAGGAGGGACAAATCCCATATCTATCACTCACCCCTCAAAAGCCCCATGTGTCAAAGCCACCCAATCATCACCTTTATAACAACCCATGTTTCAGGACTGCGTTTGATGATGTCAAAGTGTACCCAATGACATGTGTTGAGTGTAGTGATTTCAGGTCTAAGAATCACACTCACCACCATCACTGTGAGAGCTGAATGTGACTACCAAGTCATGGTTCCATGTGTCACTCTCACGGTGGGTCTGTCCGGTACCTTATTCTCTAACAAGTACCTATGTGCTTGGTTTGATATCACTATATCATGACTAATGAGATTTTGTCATCAACCAACACACAATCTAGTCTTTAGTGTTATTGATGTCTATGGTTATTTCCAAAATAACAACCGACTAGGGACTAAACAAGAATTTATACTCTTAACATCCATATGATCTCATCGTTTAGGTCATGAACCTAAAAGCATACGTCATTGAGTAAAACCATTCTTTAGACATCTATCATGTTACACCATCATCTCAGAAACAGTTTAAACATATAGATTGGAAATTGCCTTTATTATTATTCAAATCATTTACAAAGTATCCCATTACAATCATCATATGACTTGCTCTATGGGCATACATACCAACATTAGCCACATTGCATGATTAAGGATTCCATTCTTGTCATCAATGAGCGGAATATCTATAAGTTCATCTCATGAACTTCCAGATCCATATAGTATCTACTGTTGTTCTCTAACACATAGATACTCGGCATTTCCTTTTAAGTGGTTTTATTGGAACACTTCCAATTATTAACAAACTTTCACTTTTATACATCCTATGTATATTTTGCGATTAATTTTCTGTCCTTTCGGAAGTTCGCATCAATGTAACTCTTTACATCGAACTCTTCTTTATCTCCATAGAACTAGTACTTCACAAGTACTTATCAAGTTCTCATGGCATTCCAATAACCCTTACTGGAAATAGACAGACATCCACTCGTCATGTCCCACATGCGAGTTATCAGGATGAGCACATCATTTTGTCATGTCGTACATACAAGATGATGAATGCATTTTATTCTTGTCGTGTCCATACATGCAAGATAATGGGATGATTACATACATGATAGATCCATATCTATTCTTAGTGTTCCCATTCTTCATAAGAATTGGACACTTGGTCTTGGGATACTAACTTCATGTAGGATGGACAAGTTTTCTCCCACTAAATCTGTGCATACTGAACACTTCAGTACAGATTGCCAATGTATGCTCTCTCTTTTCCAGGTCAAGAGGTTTTCAAGAACTATCTCTATAGATCTCTATTCCTATCACATAGGAAACATCTCTATCTTCCTTAAAGATAATTTCCACTTTTGGATTTCCATTTTAGAACATTTCCATTTCACATCAACATGTGAAATGTGAATACGCTCCCACTAAATCACAGATCCCTTCTTTATCTTTGACATATCAGTCAAACCCTTTGACTATATCATTAAAGTAAAGATCCAATTCTGAGTTGCTTGTACTTAATCAATCACATTGATTAGTCCATTGTAACTTATAGACTTCATTTGCATTAGTGGATTCATAAACCTTATAGGTTGTGTCACGTACACATCCTTGTTTTATTCCTCACAGGAATGCGATTTTAGTATCCATATGCCAAATGTCTTAGTCATTAAGTTGCAATCAACAAGCATCATCCTTCTTAAATGTTATCCATGTATCTTAACACTTAAGATTCTTTTGAACTTATGGATTTCATCCAATGAGTGCTACCATCAAGGTCATACCTTATGGTTGACATGGATGTCATTTAGGATGTAGTGGTCATAAACCATAACTCAAAATTCAGTTCCTCATATTCATCTAGATAGTTGACTCATCACATGAACAACTTATCACATAGATAATTGAGGTGTATCTGTTAAGTATATAAGAACTCACAACCCTTGTGATTCTTAATTCCTTTTATTAGTGTGGGGTATTCTTTTATTAAGAAGAATTCAGTTATTCGATAATCATTCTCTAACTCCTTAGAGTATGATTCCTTCTTGATTTAGACATCATCATGCCTTAATCATGAGTTCACTATGATACACTATCATAATCACTCATAAGGATCTCAAACATTTGGTCCAAGTATTTCATTCATTGATCTCATCAAGAATTAACACTTTACCAAATTTGTACTTCATCTATGATAATCTTGAACACTTCAAGATATTCATATTGGTATTTCTCTAAACACCATTAGAAGTATTAGCATTCATTCCAATAGGTATGTAAATACATCACATGTATTATACCTAATTGGATAATCATTCTCCCACTATCTTTAGTGAAGATTGATTAATCATGTCCAAGATATTCATGTCTCTTACTGGTTCTCTAACCAAAAGAGTCTAGATTTATCCATCATATGGAAACTAGAAATGAGTTTCTCATGATTGATGCTAATTTGATTGTTTGAGTTATCTATAACCTTTTAGGTATCATTTTATCTTATGCATATCAAATACCACAAGATAAACAAGGCATTGCCACAAAGATCATATCTTTAAGATTGAAAACTCAACTTTATTAATTGCCATCATTGTCATACAATATGCAAAAATAAAGTGTTTCTATCTATTGGCAAAAAGAAATAGGAGTTCATAACTGCATTACGTGCCTTATAGGTTGAAAATAAACTAAAGTACTCCTATATATGGCGGCAACACTTGCCCCAATTATGAGTGCTTTACACTTTATATCTTGGTATCATATACCTCAAAAAGTGTTATAAGTTTACTTTCATGACACCTTTAAGTAGAGACTTCAGTCACCTCCTTCTTATTTTGTTCTTCCAGATAGAGAGGACAATTCCTTTTCTAATGTCCTGGATTTTGACAATGGTGGAAATTTCCTTTCTTGGTCACGCCTCCCTTGGCCTTGAGAGCTGAAGACGGCTTGGACTCCTGGCTAGCTTCAGAACCTTTCTTAGCTTTGCCCTTGCCCTTGCCCTTGCGCTTGGACTTGCCTTTCTTGTTTTCTTCATCTGTATCTCGACTGTCCTCAACATGCCCAACAACTCTGACAGTGGCCTATCAAAGTTCTTCATGTTGTAGTTCATCACAAACTGACTGTAGGATTCTGGCAACGATTGCAGTATCACGTCAGTAGCCAACTCTTGGCTCAGTGGAAATCCCAGTCTCTGCAGGTTCTCCACATACCCAATCATCTTGAGTGTGTGAGGACCAACTGGATCTCCTTCTGTCATGACACACTTGAACAGCACCCTAGAAACATTATATCTCTCTTGCCGTGCCTGATCTTCATACATGTTCCTGAGATGCTAAATCATCTCAATGACACCCATGTTCTCATGTTGTCTCTGCAACTCATGGTTCATAGAACATAACATCAAGCACTTTGCATCAATGGCATCATCAGCATGCTTCTTGTAAGCATCCCTTTCTGCCTTTGGTGTATTAGGAGCGGGTTCCTCTGGAATTGGAGTATCCAGGACATAGAGCTTTCACTCTTGAGTGAGAATAAATCTCAATGTCCGATACCAGTCGTGGAAGTTTGTCCCATTTAGCTTGTCCTTGTCAAGGACTGATCGCAAAGAAAAGTTGTTGTTGTTTGTTGCCATTTGAACTACAAAAGGAAATATGCAATTTTAGTCCAAAAACTCATTTTTGACTTATTTGATTGATTTGAAGGATTGACGATATAATTAGGCCTTTAATTAATTATTGCTCCCACTATTTTACTTCAAATTGATAGCCCTCACCATCAATTCGGAAGATTGCAGCATACAACCTTCTAGTGGGCAAGATCCTGAAATCCTCTAAGCCATGGACCAGCTAGGGATGTCACCCACAACATAGATCTCTCAGGTAGGCAACTTTTTCCAATTGCATCATATGCAACTCTTGATAAGATGTCATATGCAACACCTTGCAATGATCATCTCCATGGATCAAGGTGCTAGATCCTATCTAGGTCACCTTGTTAAGTCCGACCCAAAGCAAACACGATGAATATGCACCCTGCTTGAGCAGACCCACACATTCATCCTTCACGCTTCCACGAGATAGACGGTGCACCACGCTTGGGTGTGCCCACACTTAGTCGATCAAACTTTTCACATGTGTCGCATTTGGAAGGCATATAAAACTTAATATTTAAATGAGGGATTTGGGTTTTATATACATATACATATCAAATTACCACAATATATAGTATGTATCATATACATGCTATATCCCACAGAAAACATGCACAAACGATAAAAAGCGATGATTATGGCCATCCTAATGTGATTCCTCGAGCCAAGAGGAATCACGGTCATCTAGGTCTACATCACATGCAACCTTTACAAGATGAACTTATGTGCCTTGCCATCCGAGTTGATCAACTCATCATATGAATGATCTGCTCTCTCTGGTCGAATGTCTGGGTGCCACCAGCCGATCGGTTGGCTCCTCCAACCGATCGGTTCGCCTGGTTGTAGTTCATCTCTTCATTGCCACCACCCGCTCGTCTCGCTCCTCGAACCGGTCATCAACCGATCGGTTCACTCCTTGAACCGGTCATCTGGAACGTCAACCGATCGGTTCATGCCTTGAACCGATCGTCTCAGCTATCGTCTTGATGTCCTCCGTTCTTTGACATAACAGGAAATAAAATCTATCCTAATATTACATTGCTTAAAAGGGAAACCCCGAGTTACATTCAGGGGGAGCAAAGGTGGAAAAGAATTTCGAATTATTTCGAGTTACATCAGGAATAGGAGAAGGAAGATCGGTGCGCAGACCGAGATGCAAGCAACCACACAACCAATCACATATAGGGTTTATTGGCCATAATCACACCATACATCCACCACAAAACTCATTTAAGGGCGACGCGTATCGAGTGCATTAATAATACATATCATATATGTAATTGGGATTTGTGGATTTAGGATTGGACATGCATAAAGCCAATTTTATTCGCATCGTATGCAACAAATAAAGGCGACAAACCAAAATCTATCATATCGATATTCCTAAAATATAGAACAGTTGACGTGGCTATGATACCACTGTTGGGTTTTAGTTGGAGGCAGAGAAGGCAGCGGAAACAAAAAAAATCTCCCCCAAACCCGGAATAAGGAAACGCGTCAACGTCTATATAATAGGAAAGGATGGTTTGTGGAATCATACCTTGTCCCAAGGCTTGCTTGGCGACAATACCTCGCACTATGCACGGTCTTCAAATCCGGTCTTCGACGGTGTCTGTGCAGCTCCTGGTCACACCGGGACTGACGACTCCTCCTACCGGACTGTCGGATGACAGTTGTCCTCCTGAGCGGAAGAAAACTCCCGCCTCTGTAGTAGTCCACACGGACCACCTGGAACTCCACACTCCTTGTCCCACAAGGAAGTGGAAGGAGTCACACCCTCCTGTTGACGTACTAGTCGCCAACACACTCTCCTGCCTCCAGTTGCAACTGCAGTTGTCCTTCCCTTGCTGCACCTCCCTTTGCGGGAAGCACTTGCTCGGGCTCTCTCTCAGTTACCAAAACCAGAGAGAACGACAACTTTGCAGAGCAACTGATTGCACTGAGTTGTTCTTTGAGAAGCCCCCAATACCCCTATATATAGGAGGGTCATGGGACAGGGTTCTCTATCCCGGGAATGCGTGACTAAAATTAGGAGTAGAAGGGTTCGATATTTTCCACAAAAGCAACCAACTCGCAACCTGAACCGATCAGTTCACAAGTGAACCGGTTGTCTGAACCCTCCAGCCGATCGGTTGGACACTCCAGCCGATCGGTTGGACACTCCAGCCGATCGTTTGAACCCTTGAGCTGATCAGTTGGACACTCCAGTCGAACGGCTCATGATCCTGGTTAAACTCAAATTGACTTTCTTCTTTTGTTTCCAATTGGTATCGAATACCAATCCTATTCCCAATCAAATTGGGCAATTGAAACGAAAGGAAAATTCTCACCGACCTGACTTTCCCAACATGCTCGGTTGCACCAGTTGAACTGATCGGTTCGACATTTGAACCGCTCATTTCACCTTGGACTTGAGTCGACCGGTTCAACATTTGAGCCGACCGGTTCAGCAACCTCAGCCGACCAGTTCAACACTTGAACCGATCGGTTGGGAGTGCAGGTTGTACAGAATCAGTCAATTGCGATTTCAATCAATCCGATACTCCAATCAATATGTCCAACACCTTGAACATTATGATATTGAGCTATCAATCAATTGAGTGTTTAATTGAACTACTAAACTCCTTTAGTAATCAATCTAAACATTTCTTGTGGACAAAACTCCTCTTCCAGGTTAAATCCTATGTGTGTGACCCTGTAGGTCCATTTCACGTTGGCAGTGAAAGTCCATAACACTTATGACTTCACAAGCAAAGAGCGGTGTCTAGTCACACATCAGTGCTACCCAAGTGAAAGTAGAAAGTTGGAGAACAACTTTCAATCCTACAATCCGTGAATGGTGTTACAACGAATGTATAATTCCTTTGTCACTGATATCCCGAATGAACTCAAGGCATGGAACAGTCATCCTGTCAGCGTTCATTCACTTTCTTGATCTCAGAGTAGATTGGAAGAGATATGTATGACATCAATATCACATACTGATTCACACATGCGTGCACGCCTTTCTCAATCCTACTCATCAAGTGGCCATGGATATCAAACTCCCTCAGGAGGGACAAATCCCATATCTATCACTCACCCCTCAAAAGCCCCATGTGTCAAAGCCACCCAATCATCACCTTTATAACAACCCATGTTTCAGGACTACATTTGATGATGTCAAAGTGTGCCCAACGACATGTGTTGAGTGCAGTGATTTCAGGTCTAAGAATCACACTCACCACCATCACTGTGAGTACTGACTGTGACTACCATGTCATGGTTCCATGTGTCAAACTCACGGTGGGTCTGTCCGGTACACTTGTTCTCTAACAAGTACCTATGTGTTTGGTTTGATATCTCTATATCATGACTAATGAGATTCTGTCATCAACCAACACCACAATCTAGTCTTGTGTGTCATTGCTGTCTATCTACCTTCCACAATGACATCAGACTAGGAATATAACAAGAATGTACAAACTCTTAGCATCCATATGATCTCATCGTTCAGGTCATGAACCTGAAGGCATACGTCATTGAGTACTGTCATTCTCTAGACATTCAATCTGTTCTATCACTATCTCATATGACTGAACCAGAAAGAATTGGAAGCTTGCCTTTGTTGTTTATCAAATCAATCTTAATGTATCCCACCAATCATCCCATGATTGGCTCTCAGGGCATACATACCAACACTTGAAGCCCATGACAGTTCAATCTGTTAATCAATATCGCAAGGACTATTTCAAGAATTCGACTTTTGATTTTTATCTCTTACACACAATTCACGATTAGGTATAAATGACCATTTTACCCTCATCATTTTGATTCATGTGTCAGACACGATTAAAGTCTTTCTCTCATTTTGTTTTCATTTACATAAAGATTAATTTGATTTAAATCAATGTCACACTGAGGTTTTTCAGATTCTGATGGGTCTGTTTTGCAAAATTTATAACGTTTGCATACGACCTCAGAAATGTATTAAAAAATATTTGTTGGAAAGATCTTTTGATTCTCTATCAATCTAGCATATTTTCCAACAATGTTTTACACATTCAATCGCCTCAATAATTCAAGATTAGGCTTAGCTTGGGCCCATTTTCTTGATTTTCCCCTTCACCTCTACAATCATATTATTCTCGAGAGCATAGGTTCAATGTCGGGAAGACTTATTAAGATCGATGACCATACTATTCAACGTGCCACGAGTCACTATGCACAATTGGTAGTTGAAATAGCTACGATGGTTCCTATTCAACCAGCAACAATGATAAATAGTATTGAATTCAAAGTCAAATATGAAACATTGCCCATGATCGTTCATTGTTGTAATAATAAGGTACTTTGAAAGTAGTTGCAGTTTGTCAGTAACCATATTTTGACTGAGGAGTTGAACACATGTGTTGACGATAGTGGAGTCAAATGGGATCTAGAGAGGGAACAATGATTTACATACTATGGCAAGAACATTCACACTCACAGACCATACAGAAACAAAGCTATTTCTAGTACTGACATCCATAAACCTAAAAGAAGAAGTAACCCCTTTGATGTTCTTAGGATGATGACAAGTTAGAGACAGATAAATATTTACATGTTTCTGCAAAAACTACTTGTTCAAAGAGTAATATACCAGTTGCCCACAAGGTGTTGACACGCAAACGTAAGCCAAGAACATAAGCCACCTTGACATGAATATAGGAACAAGACAATGGTGTAATGTTAGTGGAGAACATATATGATGATAGAAAGAATATTATAATTGGGAGAGTACTGGTGATACTTTAATGAATGTAGAGGATTTACACACAAATGTGAACCCAGATTTAGATGAAGTTACTTTTCATTTGAGTCCGGAGAAAGAAGGTAATGATCCTAGTCTACAAACAAAGAAGGAAATGATACATTTTACTTCATACCAGAATCAAGAAGTAGATCATCAACAACTATCCTTAAGGTAGAACGTGAAGCAGGAAGTAGTGTTTTTTGAATGAAGGTTAGTCCTTACCAAACAAGAAGCCAATCCAGGAAACAATCTAAGTTAGTATCTAGTCTAAGGACTAGAAGTGGAGTTTCAGATGAAACCTCACAGGTTTGATTGTGAAACTGGTCTAATTATAACCAACTCTATTGTCTGATAGTAATTGCAGTTTGTCGAAGCACGTAACTAGATTTCGTCTGTATCGAACCTTGTATGCAGTCAGTATTGTGATAGTGTATGATCTGTTAGGTTATTGTTTTATGTGCAATTCAAAGATTGTATTGTATTTGTTTTTTCTCATTCATGGGGTTCAAAGGTAGATACCCTTTGACATTCATGTAATGTATTGTTTCCTACTCTTCTAGAGTAGGTTTAATAAAGGTTTACACCTTTCCAAAAAAAGCATTTCTCATTTAGCATAGAAGTATATAATAGTATCATAAACATGGTCTACCTATAAGGTAACAAATATGAGGGTATAATATAATAGTAAATTAAATTCATATATTACTAGCATTTGTATGAATTGATATTTTTATAGAAAATAAAATAACAAAACATTTATTGTATGAGGTCCATACCATCCTTGTGTGGGAAGAAAATATATGACATTTAGGGCTTGCAGGATGTTGAAGATTAAACTGAGACGTCTTGGGTGCAATCAATTGGTCATTTAGTTATAGGTACTAGAAGTATTGGTTTTTACTATTTTTATTCTCAAATTGACACATGACTAATTAAAATACTTTATTTTTATCATAAATATTAGTTACTGTGTGGAATTCGTTGTAGTTATAACAAATGTTAGAGGTTACTAGTCCATTGAAAGGGTGGATTGTATATATCAACAATTTACTTACCAATTCCTATAGTTTTCACTAAATTAGAAGAAATTGAAGCCTATAAGAAGGAATAATGGTGAAGGGATCTATAAGTTGATCAATGTTGAATATTCTTGCATACTAACTTAATTCAATGCTAATATTTATATTCACTATTTTCTCATTTGGACTAAACACGATGCTACCAGTGCAAATAGGAAATTCTGACTAAACACGATGCTACCAGTGCAAATAGGAAATTCTTTGACATTGGTTTGATATTACATCTACCATAACTCCATCGATATCTCTATATGGTTGTAGGTTAATATTGCATTTAGATTACAATGTTGATATGGTTTTATATAAAAATTTGATGTTATCAAAGAGGTTTTCTTTTCATGTATTTTTAGGTTCATGATTACTCAAACTATATCTCATACCGAAGTATACATAAAAATTTTGGTTGAGGAATTATCAAAAATCATAAAATTTCCAATGGTTGAGGAAGGATTATACCCCATGTTCTCCACATTGATATGAGAGCCAATATTTATATGACAAGTTGATGTATATAATACATGTTTACATGCTACATATCGTGTACATAAACATATAAATAGTTATATACTCTAACCATTTGTTGTTTATTGCATATATCAAAGGCACCCTCCACCATAGTGTGAATATTACCCATTGTAAAATCAAGAATCTACAAATTAATCATACACAATGTTCTTAGATCAAGTTATAATGATTGTGGAACTTCAACTTTGTAAAATGATTAGAATGTTTCTAGAGTGAACCTAATTCTCTTAACATGAAAAAAAACCCAAGTATATGACAAATTGCAAATATACTTACCTATAATCATAGTGTGACTACAATAACTTTATGGTTTTGTTAGTTTCTAGCTCAAATGAAAAATTACTTATGCATAAAATGATATAAGTAGCTTACATGTAATATTCTTCATTTCAATTAGTTAAAGATTATAATATTTTTTGGTCCGCAAAACCGCATGAGACTTTTTTTTGTATTTTTTCTGAGGTGTCTATACAAACCAGGTACTCAACTATGGTGGAAGAGTACTAAAAAGAAATAGAAGCAGAGCAAAGAAAGGACTGTACAAGTATAGCTCAAAAACATGGAGGTGGAACATCTAGGACCAAACCTAAATCGACCTACTTCCATAAAAAAACTAGATCAGGAGTGGCGCGAATTTGAAATGCATAGGAAATCACCCTTGATTTTTTTCCAGACTAAATTTTCTGAATTTGATTTATCATCTGTACACGTATATTCCTTTCTCTCCAAGAACTATAATGTATCAACAAGAACAAAAGAATTTTATCACCATTAAGTCTTCTGACCTCAGACCAATTCGACCAAAAGGTGTCCAACTTGAAATCCTTTAGAGCAGCAGAACATAGATACTTAACATAGTTGCAGTCAAACAACAGGTGGTTGGTGTCCTCATACACCTTGAAGCATAATAAGAAATTAGATGCAATTTGAAACCCCATCCTTCGTGCATATTTTCCAGTTGGTAATTTGTTTAGAAAAGCCTTCTAGATATGAAATATAAAACATTGTGGCCCTTTAATCTTCCAGAGCCAATTAAGAAAAGGAATTTCTTCACAAGAGAATATCATATATCGTTCCAAAAGACTTTCAAGCCAGTCTTTTTCCAACCCTTAAAGGTAATAACATCGTGGCACATAAGAGGGGTATGTTGTCTTTAAACAAGATCTCTAAGCTTCATATTCACTCTATTATCCAATACCATCCAACAACAGTTACTAATGATAGAAATTACCTGACAATCATGGACTACCCCGAATTTCAGATATGAGTCCTTGCAAATTAAATATTCAATAAAAACTCTCTCTTTGATCCATGGATCAAGCCATAACCTAGTGTCACAGCCATTTCCAATAATGAAATCAACATTTTGCAAAATAAGTGATCTGAACTTCAGGATCTTCTGACTCAACCAAGACCAACTAGTGTTTAGAGTGGCTGACCAGAAGGTTTTCCTTTTTAAGTACTTTTAACTCACCCACTTAACCCAAAGAACGTCTTTCTTTGACGTGAATTCCAGGCGTTAAAACAAGCATCAACATTAGACACATCTTTAGTCTTCTAATTCTGAGTCCACCCTCAGCCTTTGGACGGGTAACTTTTTCCAAGGAGACAAGGTGTAAGTTGGATTTATCTTCATTCTTCCCCAAAAGAAAATCTCGACACAACTTATCAATTTGATCACTGACAAGAACCGACAAAGGGAATGTTGACGACCAGTAAATATGTAAGGTAGATAAAGTTGATTTGATTAATTCACATCTACTAGCAACCAAAAAGGATCTAGCTTTCCAACCTTCAAGTTTGGACTTTACCTTATCAACCAGGGGAGCACAATTTTGTTTTCTGAGTTTCCCATTAAAGAGAGGAATGCCAAGGTACTTAGTAGGGAGGTAACCTTTTGGAATCTTAAGGATATTAATGATAGGGTCTTTAGGCACATTCTTACTAAAGATGATAGAACTTCTTCTAGAATTGATAACAAGATATGACATATCACCAAAGTCCTTGAGAATGGAGCTAATGGTGTTAGCATTTTCTTCACTAGCTTCAGAAAACACCATTAAATCATCTATAAAAATGATATGAGAAATGCAAAGATTGTATGAATCTTTAATAGGACTCAACCTCTTATTAATAATAGCTTCTTTAAATGTCTCTAAAAGACCTTGCATAACAATAATGAATAGATAAGGAGCTATGGGGTCTTCTTGTCTAATTCTATTAGAAGGTTTAATATTTGTCCCCGGTTCACCATTAACTAACACCTGATAAGATGTAGAAGTAAGTATTTCTTTGATCCATTTGATCCACTACAAAGGAAAACCCATTTTGAAAAGAATAGAGAAGAGATAGCTCCATTGAACAAAATCATAAGCTTCTGTAAAATCAACTTTTAGGCACTTCTTATTTCTAGAATTGATACTTTTGAAATCATGATTGAGCTCTGTAGAAAGCATAATGGCATCCTTTATACTGCGTCCTTTTATAAAAGTGCATTAGTTAGGACTTATGATATCGAGAAGAATCAATTACAGCCTATTAGCCATTATCTTTGAGATGATTTTAAAGAGGACATTACAAAGTGCAATAGGTCGCCAAATCTTCAAATCATGAATGTCCATATCTTTTGGGATTAAGGTAATAAATGTGTTGTTGGATTCTTTAAGTAATTTCCCATTGTTGAAAAATCTTAGACAACCTCACTAACATCTGCTCTGATGATCTGACAAGGTTTCTTGAAAAACACCCCATTAAACCCATTGGGCCCCAGTCAATTATCAGGATTCAGGTTATCAATAATGTCATCAATTTCCTTTTGTCTAATATGATTCACTGAGAACCTTTTATGCACCTCAATGATTATAGGACCACTCCAATTGCCTTGTAAGACTCCCCCCAGGACAATTGTTGATGAGAAGAGAGCTATAGAACTCGTGCACATAACTTTTGATGTAGTTAAGATCGTAAGAAATATTACCATCTATGTTTAGGAACCGAATATGATTCCTCTATCTTCTGGTTATAAGATAGGAATAAAAGAAATTAGTGTTGGACTCACCATCCTTGATCCACTACACTCCAAACTTTTGTCTCAGTAAATTTTCTTCTTTGAGAGCTGCAACATGAGCCATTTTCCTAAGAATGTTAGTAGTGGAAACCGAATTATCATCCAAAGGATTAGCATTAGCTTTTTCTCAAATGTCTAAAGCTTGATTTTTTGTAATCTTTGCATCTGAAAAATAATTGTGGAGAGAGTTTTAATTCCAAATAGTTAACTTCTTCTTAACTAATTGGAGTTTTCTATACACCTTAAACATTGCATAGCCTTCTATGTTAGTTGACCAAACATTGCTGACTATGTCCATGAAACTTTCTTCATTAGCCTAGTTGTCTATAAACCTGAAAGGATACTTGAAAGTCCAAGGATAACCCACATTAAAGCTTATGATATCATTTGATATCTTTTTCATGTTCAACATTTCATCAATTTCTTCCATCTTTGAGATTGATAAGAATTTGATTTTCTAAGATCTAGATAGTGAATTCTCCTTGAATGGATCATCTTAACGAACTGAAGGAACTAGATAAGCTCCATGGTGTGTGAACTAACACCAAGTGGTTTTGTTAGGATATATTATGGTAGTCGTGATAGGCTATTGTCACTACTAGAGAGGAGATGGAAATTTAGCAATGATGAGTTGAATTCATTTTTCAATTTGTATTTTAGCAACGACAACCTCTCATCGAGATATACATGAAGTCACCATTAATCTTTGTATTGTTTGAGAAATGTAATATATTTAGATTTCCATAGAGATTTAGATCTCAAGCATTATTGTAGTAGTGAACTAATCATGTATTATTTTGTAATTTATAATGAACCAAACAAAAATTTGTCACTATAAGATAAATGGATAGGAAGAGAGCAACTTTATGCTTCATATACCATAGTGTGGATGCAGAGATTTCAAAATAAAGTGATTATGGTCTTAGAAAGATTCCCTTAGTTTGTAAACAACTCATCAACCTGCATTACTTATGTAGAAAGTTACATGTATGTGTTAGTTCTAGATGTTATGTCACACTTTTTCACGCACGGAGAAGATTCCAACAAAGACATACGCCATAGTCAAAACTCATTTGAGTGATACAACACCATTGAGTGACTGTAAGGGAGAAAACTTTGGTCTTCAACATTCATCATTCTTCGAGTTTGGGACTTGATTGTATCTCATTGGTCTCCAAATATATTAGCAGATGCACACATGTTTATTGTTTTGTTGAGCTTTTGGTTTTAATGACTATTTAAAAATGTTGGTCCTTTAATTTTATTTTTGGTTTTATGTATCATTGTGTTTTTGAATTTCCTCTTAAAGGGGTACCACATTTAAATATGTACCTTCTTGAGATGACAATATTGGTTCAAGATGCATACACTATTGAGTATAGAGATAAATCCTAGTTGGTAACATAGAGATTTTTGGATTTCCTCTCATTCATGTTCAAATAGATGTACCATTTGTTCCGTATAGTTGTTTTTAAATATATCATCTTGAGGAGAATAATGTACAATATTCCCATATTGAAAAATGACAATCACTTTGAGAATATTTACTAGCACTACTAGGATTGTATTTTGGGGGAATTGTAGACTTAGATTCTTTAATGGATTAAAACAATTAGTAAGTGGATTATATTGGGATGTGGACAAAGCAAAATTGTCCAAGATGTTGAAGGTAAACAATAAATGGGTTGAGAATCAACTAGTTAATTTAAGGAGGACATTTGTAACTATGCCTATAGATGATTAATATTACTTTTCTTTTCCTTTCTTTGTGGTTTCTTGTCCTTAATAGTCATTGTAAGTAGATTATATACAAAATTATGGTACTATATATAGGAATCAAAGAAGGTCCTTACAAATGACTAGGTAGGGGTTTCACATTGTTATTTATATATACAATGATGATAGTTGATCTTTTATAGTGAATCATCACTCTCTAGACTTTTCTACTATGAGTCATCACTCTCTAGACTTTTTTATTGTGAATCAACACTCTGTAGACTTTTCTACTATGGACCAACACTCTTTGAACTTTTCTATTGTGCACCAAAACTCTCTGGACTTTTCTACTGTAAACCAACACTCTTTGGGCTTCTCTACTATGAACCAATACTCTATGGACTTTTCTACTATGAACTAGCACTCCGTATACTACAATGATAGCAACCGTGATGAAAAATTTGACTCCTTCTTGATGCTATTTACTACTACATATGTCACATCCTTTTGATCAAGAAGCTTCAACAACATGCTTGCATACCTTCTTTGAGTGATCTGGATGAAGGGAGTATCTGAGTGATGAATGCTTTATTTTAACCTTGAGGGAGGAAATATTCTTGTATGGACTTGGTTTATCTTTTTCTGCTTCTATGTCTATAATCTGTGTATCTGTCTATTTGCAAGATGACTTGGGATTCTACCAAGCTCCTACTTGAAGGGGAGTGTTAGAGACTCTATTTAGTTAACTTGTTTAGTATATTAAATGGGTAAAATGGTGTCTTGGCCCATTAGTGTTTGTCTTCAGTCTGTACACTTCTCCCTTTTCCTATTTATAGGAGAGGGGGTTGTCCTTCTATCAATAATAAAACTACAAAAAGGGGATGTCCCTTCACATCATTTTTAACATACTAGAGACTAAACAACTCAACTAAATAAACACTCCAATAAAATCAACTGATCATTGTTGAGGATGTCACAAGGAATGGAGCACATCCAAACTCTTTACTATGTGGGCTCACACCTATTTTTGAGGTGGGTTAATTTTATTTTAGTTATTGGTAGTAAATTGTCAAGAACCTATCACTAACTTGGATTGATACTTTGACATTGTTAGGGAATACAAATTTTGTCTAGAGGCATCAATAAATACAATTTGGTTGTAGAAGCCATCACAATAATGAACTCCCACTAATACTTTGTTAAAGTGGCCCTACCCATACAAGGAACTTGTAACATCCCTGACCTGGGTTATGAACTAACCCTAGGTGTTTTGCCTAAATGTGTAATAAAATCCTTGTGATTATCTTTTGGCATGTAATTAAGTTCCTAAGGAACATATATTCCTTTTTCTGTCCCTTTTGAATAATGTTGTAATATTGTTTTGTAATACAGGGACCTTGTGCAAATTACCCAATTAAGGGGTTAACTTGCAAATTTTCACATGTTAAGATGTTCCTTTAATGATGATACATCGTATGAGTGATTATGATGAGGAATGATGAATTTTCCCCAAGCTTGAGCATCAAGATGCAGCTTGTGGAATGATCCTTGTGCTTAAAAACCCTAAATTGGAGTAAAGTGCAATTTACCCAATTTAAGGGGTGCAACTTGTAAAATACATCATCTAGAACATCTCTTATGACTCTTGTCATCATTTAGAGTAGAAATGATGAAAGGGACACATCAATGAATAAACAGATAAGAAAAATGATCTTGTGCATAAAATTCACCTTGTATGTGTAAGAGGACCTTCATGTGTATACCCTAGTTGAAGGTTGATCTTTTCTACCCTTAGATCTTGAATAGTGATGAACTTTGCTTAAGTTTAGATGGCTTGGACGTGCCTTAGAAATAAGGAGGGACTTAGATGAGAATCCCATGCTTTAGAGGTCCTTATGGTGCAAAATGGCCTTAAGGTATATAAGTCTTTTTCCTAGTAAACCAAGTAAACGATTCCTCATTCTCTTCAATTCTCTTCTTTCTCAAAATGACCAAGGCTGAGCTCTGAAGATCAGGAGACGATCAACTAGGATCTAAGGTGAGAAGAACCATCCTCAAGCTCGGATTCTTGCATTAATTCATCTTTTAAGGTTGGTTTTGTGGATAATTCACTTAGCTTTCTTGTTCTAGCCATCTTTTCCCAACCTTTCCTTGGAGAAAAACCCTTGGCCGACCTGTGAAGCTCAAGACACCATTAAAGACTTGAAGCTTGGAAGTTTGGAGCTCAAGGAACGACCTTAAGGCGGGTTTTATAATTCTAAACCTTTTGCTTTGTTATGCATACTTTTATTCGTGCAAATAATAGTTAGTTCTTCTTCTTCCCCATCCTTCTTTGCACCCTTGCAAGATTTTTCCTAAAGAACAGACCTTGGTTTCAAGGTTGAAGACAAGGGGCGTTAATACCTATGTTGGTCCTTATCCAACTTTACTAAACGATCTTGGACCAATAGGTCAAACGATCTCACACTCGTTTCAATCCAAACGGGTTCAATAGGTCAGTTTGTCCAAACGGGTTCCAACCCGTTTGAGGGCGTTGACCAAGCATTGACCGTTTGGGATTTCTGTTCACAATTATGTAGGCTAATGACCCACAAAATTTTAGGGGTTAACTCCAAAGGAATCGTAGGTTGAAGGCCAATCAATTAGGCAATCGAATTGAATTAAGTGCTGTTTTCTAAACTGATTAACTTGAATCTTTGGGCAAACGGGTTCCAACCCATTTGAAGGAGTTGACCAAGCATTGACCGTTTGGGATTCCTGTTCATAATATATTGAATTTCATTTCTACCAAAAATCATGATCTAATTCCTAACCAATTAAGAGTTGAAGGCATTTCAACACCCTAACCCTAATCGGGTTAAATTTGCTGATTTTCATATAGATTTTGATGAGTGTTGGGTTGAAGGACCCAAACGAGTTCAAACCCATTTGGGGGTTCATCCAAACGATCTCACACTCGTTTAGTAACACCCCAAGACCGTTTGAAGGTCTAGGGTTAAAGAAATGTGATGGTTTGAGGGTCCAATCACAAGATATTGATAAATTGATTAAAAGTACTAATTTGTAATTTAATTAGGACTCAACCCTTATCAAATCAACTTAATTTTTGGTCAAACTTTGGGCAAACGGTCTCAAGACCGTTTGGAGATCATCCAAACGATCTCAAGACCGTTTGGGCCAAGTTTGGGCCCAATTGGAGTTCAATTGATAGGTTCAACCTTGTTTTGATTCACATTGTTGAAAATTGATGAGTAGCTGATTGGAAACCTTAATTGAGTTAGACTTAACCATAATTGGCTTTCAATTGAAGGTCAAATTGGTGCCCAATTGGTTGAGGCTCATCCGATTTGACTCAATTTGTAAGTGGTTAACATGGCTTGGGCCAATTGAAGGCTTCAACTTAAGAAATCCTTTTCAATCATGACCTTTGTATCGCCTTTCATGTTCATGCGGTTTAGACCCAAACGAGTCCACACTCGTTTAGACCCAAACGAGTCCACACTCGTTTAAGCCCAAACGGGTTCACACTCATTTAGGTCCAAACGGGTCCACACTCGTTTGGACTCAAATGGGTCCACACTCGTTTGGACTCAAATGGGTCCACAACCGTTTAAGGTCAAGAAGGTTCACACCCGTTTAAGGTTCAAATGGGTTGAAGGTTGAAGGTTAAACCCTAACCTAATTGAAGACTTTCAAGGATGTTTATACTTAACCACTTGAAGGTATAAATGGTTCAATAATGATCCAATCTAAACCATAATGGTAACTTAAGACATTAAGGAACTAAGTGACTAATGAAGTGACCCATGATGATGATCAAAGGGTAATTTACCAAAATGCCCTTGAAAGGTTCAATTGAGTGATACTTTGTCCTAACCAAACCCTAATCACTCAATAGTGGTGATTTGGTCTATGTTAATCAAAGAGGACTTAATCCAACCAAATCTAGAGTGGTGTAATCACCATCTACTAGTAAGAGGAGAGAGAAAGTACCAATTATGATGGAAAATCAAGTAAAATACCTTCAATATATATGAATGTGCATGTTTAGGGTATGATCCACCAGATGAGATCATGGAAACCCTAAATATGATAATTGATGAATCTTAATCTTATCTGAGGACTTTAAAGATGATGTTTCTCATACATGGTGATGTTATGAGATCAATTCACCAATAGGTGAATAGTAAACCCTAATTCTAGGGTGATGATATGTATTATGAATAGTAAACCCTAATTGATGAAAATCAAGGAAACTTAGCTCTTGTATGAGCAGGGAGATACAACTTCTTTAAATGAGTTATTTATTGTTATCAGTTGATTTAATCATGCAGGTTCCTATATGAGGATGATCATATCCAGGTATGGGTGATGATACTATATTCATTGAAAGCATGTTGTTAGCTTTATGAATAGTGATTTATCCTAATGCCAGGTTAATAACATCTTATGAGATTGATAGGCTGTGAGAGCCATGAATACCATCAAGGTCATGCTTTAAGAGATGACTTGTGATGAGAGTATTGAGAAATGATAATTGAAGAGAGTTAGGCTTGTTACATTTAGTATTCTACTTTCATAGCTGCTATTCTAATGATTAATGTTTGAGAACCTGTATGATATTAAAAGAATACTGAAATGTACCTAACTAATCAAGTATAATTATTCCATGAAGAGCCCTGATCATAGATCCATCATTTTCAGAGACCAAATGATGGTGAAACAGGTTTTCCTAAGGGAACTCCTGGAGCACATACTTTTGAGTATGTGGGGTATATGGATGTGTAAAACCTTACATCCTAGTGAATGAATTGATGTAGATGTATCTTAAATCCATCAACCCTTTCACTATGTGTTTATGCTGGGGTGATGTAATACTAATCTCCCGAGGAACTCTTTTATACCGCATCGATGAGAGATAAACAAGAAATCTTTCGATGGCGAAGAGAGTACAGAATGCCACTGTGACTCTAATAGCGAAGCACCAGAATACCCTGGTAAGCTATAGTAGCAGAGACATTAGATGTTCTGCAAGTTGATCCTCATACTGACTGAGGAAGATGAGGTCATAAGAATCCGGCTCTTTTGATGACCTATGTATGATACCGATGCGACTTAATAGTGATCGGTTGGAGTATGAGAGGTATACCTCATCTCCGTAGGGCATAATGATGTTTGTAAAACATAATCAACCGCGTGGCATATCTGCTTAGGTTGAACCACAAAATACATTGGTTGATGATACATTACTTAGTATATATGTTTTTCATATTCCTTAAATGTTGTTGTTCTAATTGATAACAATCTGCTGCTGATAACCTTAGAACTTTTATTTCCTATGTTATTCTTGGTTGCTATAATAAAGCTTCTGGCGGAGAGTTATAACTCTCGCTGGGACAATTATTTATAATTGTCTCACCCCGTAGATTTCAACTTTTTAGGTGGTCGTCGAGGATGAAGTAATCAATCTTCAGGTGACCAATATCAGCAGTAGCAGCATCAGCATCAGCAGCACCAGGAGCAGCAGTGACTTCAGGTGGAAACACTGTGTTGTCTAGTCTTGTAGTTAGAATAGTCTTATGTCATCTTTGTACACTCAGGTCCTAGGAGTTTGTTGATCTGAGAAATTTGAAATCTTGAGATTTTGTATCATGACGTACATAATCACTCGAGAAGTGATTTATCAGAGATGTAAACAGTTCATCTTACTTTTATAAAAGGAGTTTCAGGTTTTTAAGATCTCGTTTTTGAAAAGTTTTAATTTCTCGTGATTTTTTTATTCCGCTGATTAATCGAATCACTTCCGCTATGATTATCTTGTGTTTTGGAGATCAGATCCCACAATTAGTGGTATCAGAGCTCTAGGTTTGCTGAGTCTACAGAGACATAGGACTTAGAGGGTCAAGTCTATCCTTAGTACTTCTTTCTTATCTAATAGAGTCTTCTACTCCTCAGGAGAAGAAGATAATTAAGGATGTCTGGACCACATGAGGAGTACGAGGCTGAAAGTAGTGTTGCTGTGCCTCGAGAAGGTGCAAGGAACCTAGAAATAGAACAACCTGTACCTGAGCCACCCAGAGAACCACCTCAGTTTGACCCAGCTGACATGGGAAACCCAGCTGTTCAAACTATGTTCGGGCAGTTTATGACTGCTATTACACACATCACCGACAGGATGCCCATGCCTGCACCTAGGGCACCTGCCCAGCCTAAAGGACAAGGTATCGGTAAGACGTTCGAGCGACTTCGTCGTGTCGGAGCAACCGAATACTTTGGAACAGCTGATCCTACAGATGCAGATATGTGGTTAACCGAGTTGGAGAAAGCTTTTAGAATCCTCAACATCCCAGAAGGTGAGAAGGTTAGACATGTTGTCTATCTTCTCAAAGGTAGTGCTGGTCACTGGTGGACCATGGAAGAACAGAAGAGGCCTAGAATAGAGATCTCGTGGGAAGACTTTCGTCGGGAATTTGTCCGCAGATATTTTCCAAAGACCTTCCTAGACGAGAAGATCTCTCAGTTTGAGAGATTGAGGCAAGGCATGATGAACATTAGTGAGTATGAAGCTAAGTTTATGGAGTTATTGTGGTTTTGTCCGCACATGGATGCCACAGAAGAAATAAGAATCAGAAGGTTCGAGAAGGGTTTAAACGCCGACTTGACTACTCCCATGTCTGCCCTAGAGAATCGGGAGAGGTTTGCTACCTTCGTAGAGTTAGTCCGAAGGATAGAGAAATCCGTAGTCGAGAAGAGACTAACCCATAAAAGATATCCGCATTTCCAGGGTTCTTCATCTAGAGACTTTAAGAAGCCTAAATTCTCTGCACCTACACCTCCACCACCCAGATCTAGTGCTCAGACATAGTGGACATTGAGTAGAGGCAGGGGACGAAGCCTACCACTACAAGAGACTCGTAGTTCAGCATCAATGTCAGTCACAGGACCACCCAGACCACAACAACTGGAGAGGATCTGTTACAACTGTGGGAAGGTGGGACATTTGATGAAGGACTTCCGATCTAGGCCTGTCAGTGTGACACAACCTCTGAGACAGAGTCAACATGGATCATAGAGAAGGCAATCTCAAGGAGCAGCTCGAGGACATGGACAAGCGTCCCCAGCTAGATCATCAGCACCACCTCAACACCAGGCGACAGCGAGGTTCTATGCTATGAACCCACCAGATGCAGTGGTCAATCCACGGGTAGTGGCAGGTCAGATGGAACTTTTATATTTTGATATGTCTAAATCCTGCGTTGTATCTGTTTTGATTGACCCGGGTGCTACACACTCCTTTATCACTCGAAGGGTGATTCATAACTGCAATATTACAGTCAGTCATAGGGCAGATAGTTTGTTGCTTGAGACTCCATTGAGAGGGTCTGCTGTGTTGCTGGAGGTATGCTCTCCCTGTGACCTCTTCTTTTCTAACCATCGCATTCAAGTGGATCTTATACCACTTGAGATGCAAGGATTTGATATAATTCTTGGGATGGATACCTTGGAAAAGTATAGGGTTGTCTTGGATTGTGAATCCAAGCAGGCTGTGTTTGCGGATAAAAGCAACACATGGATCTTTCAAGGAGAGAGAAAGATTCTACCCACCTGTCTTGTGCCAGTGATGGTTGCTGATAAGTTGATGAGACAAGGATGTTATGCATTCTTGCCCCATGTGGTAGATACTACCATGGGGAGTCCTAACCCTGCTGAAGTTCCTGTAGTCAGGGAATTTGAAGATGTATTTCCTGAAGAACTTCCAGATGTGCCACCGCCTCGGGAAATTGATTTTGAAATCAATTTGATCCCAGATACACAACCTATATCCCAGACACCGTATAGGATGGCGCCTGCTGAGATGGCAGAACTCAAGAAACAGCTTCAAGAGTTACTTGAGAAGGGTTACATCCGACCGAGCACTTCACCCTGGGGTGCTCCAGTTTTGTTTGTTAAAAAGAAAGATGGGTCAATGCGGTTGTGCATTGATTACAGACAACTAAATAAAGTAACAATAAAGAATAAGTACTCGTTGCCGAGGATTGATGATCTTTTTGACCAGTTGCGTGGTGCAACAGTCTTCTCAAAGATAGACTTGAGGTCTGGATATCATCAACTCCGTATTAAGGATAGTGACATATCCAAGTCTTCCTTTAGGACACGATATGGTCACTATGAGTTCACGGTTATGTCGTTTGGACTAACCAATGCACCGGCTGCATTCATGGAACTCATGAATAGAGATTTTCGACCTTTCCTTGATCAGTGTGTTGTCGTCTTCATAGATGACATTCTGATTTATAGTAAGGATGCTCAGCAACATGAACATCATCTCCGACAGGCTCTAACTTTGCTAAGAAAACATAAGCTATATGCTAAGTTTAGCAAGTGTGAGTTCTGGTTGCCGGAAGTATCTTTTCTTGGACATGTGATATCTGCTACGGGTATTCGGGTTGACCCTACAAAGGTAGAATCTATTCTACAGTGGGAACAACCGAAGACACCAACGGAGATTCGAAGTTTCTTGGGATTAGCTGGTTATTATCGAAGGTTTATTAAGAATTTTAGTTCTATAGCCTTACCCTTAACCAAGTTAACCCGGAAAGATGTTCCTTTTACCTGGAGTGATAAGTGTCAACAATCTTTTCAGCTGTTAAAGGAGAGGTTGACAAGTGCACCTGTGCTTGTGTTACCTGAGCAAGGAAAAGGATACATAATTTTCTGTGATGCCTCCAAGAATGGACTCAGATGCGTGTTGATGCAGGATAAGCAAGTGATTTCTTTTGCTTCACGACAGCTTAAGAAACACGAAGAGAATTATCCGACACACGATTTAGAGTTAGCTGCTGTGGTTCATGCCTTGAAAATCTGGAGACATTATCTTTACGGAGAAACCTTCCAGATTTTCACAGACCATAAGAACCTTAAGTATATCTTCTCTCAGCATGACCTTAACATGAGACAACGTCGCTAGATGGAGTTAATCAAGGATTATGATTGTACAATAGATTACCATCCAGGAAAGGCCAATGTAGTTGCAGATGCCTTGAGTAGGAAATCAGCAACATCATCCTCTGATAGGGCACAATTAAACTCTTTAGTATGCCCTAGGAGAGATATGCTTATCTCCTTAAGGCAAGACAATGTACAAATGAAGGTGTCATGGATTACCGGGTTGTTGGCTGAGATGCATATCAAACCCACCCTAAGAGAGCAGATTAAGGAGGCACAGCAAGTTGATGTTGTAGTTCAACAGATCAGATCTGAGTCTGGTGATGAGAAGCGAGAAGGTTTTCATGAATCAGATGATCAAGTGGCATGGATCATGGGAGGATGATAGTACCAGATGTAGATAACCTGAGGAAGTTAGTCCTGGAATAAGCTCATTCTTCAATGTATGCTATGCATCCAGGAAGCACCAAAATGTATCAAAACTTGAAAAATATGTATTGGTGGCCTGGGATGAAGAAGGATGTAGCTGAGTTTGTTCTGAGGTGTCCAGTGTGTCAGCAAGTTAAAGCTGAACACCAGAAGCCTGCAGGAACAATGCAACCTTTACCCATACCACAGTGGAAGTGGGACCATGTAACCATGGACTTTGTTGTTGGCCTACCTAGGACAAACAAAGGACATGATTCCATTTGGGTAGTTGTTGATAGGTTGACTAAGACAACACATTTCTTACCTGTCAAAACAACCTATTCTGCGGAGAGGTTATCATAGTTGTATGTTCAAGAGATAGTGTGTTTGCACGGAGTTCCTGTCACTATAGTTTCTGACAGAGGTCCCCAGTTTACAAGTCATTTTTGGGAGCAGTTACACAGAGCCTTAGGCACCAAGCTAAGGTTTAGTACAGCCTTTCATCCACCGACTAATGGATAGTCGGAAAGAACCATACAAACCTTGGAAGACCTGTTGAGAGCATGTGTTCTCCAGTTTACCGGAAGTTGGGATCTACACCTAAGCTTGATAGAGTTTACCTATAACAATAGCTATCAACATAGTATTGATATGGCACCTTATGAAGCCTTGTATGGCAGACGTTGTAGATCACCCTTGTGTTGGTATGAGACTGGTGAGCATCAGTTGTTAGGACCTGATATTGTGCAGTAAACTACAGAAAAGATTAAGGTAATACAACAACATATTAAGACTGCACAGGATAGGCAGAAATCTTATGCTGACAAGCGTCGTAGACCGTTGGAGTTCCAGATTGGAGACAGAGTGTATCTCAAGGTCTCGCATTGGAAATGAGTCCTTCGCTTTGGAAGGAAAGGGAAGTTAGCTCCTAGATTTATAAGGCCTTATCCAATCACTGAACGGGTTGGAAAGGTAGCCTATAGACTAGAGTTACCACCAGAATTACAAAAACTACACCCTGTGTTTCACATTTCTATGCTAAGGAAATGTCACCCTGATACTGAGTCAGTTCTACAACCTATGGAGGTAGAATTGAATGATGATATATCTTATGAGGAAGGACCAATGTCAATCCTTGATAACATAATTAAAAAGCTAAAGAAAAAAGATATAAGCCTTGTGAAAGTACTCTGGAACCACCGTGGTGTTGAAGAAGCCACTTGGGAACTAGAGGATGAGATGAGAAGGAAATACCCTACTCTTTTCTCATAATACGTTTTATCGATTTCGGGGACGAAATCCTTGTAAGGGGTGGATAATTTGTAACATCCCTGACCTGGGTTATGAACTAACCCTAGGTGTTTTGCCTAAATGTGTAATAAAATCCTTATGATTATCTTTTGGCATGTAATTAAGTTCCTAAGGAACATATATTCCTTTTTCTGTCCCTTTTGAATAATGTTGTAATATTGTTTTGTAATACAGGGACCTTGTGCAAATTACCCAGTTAAGGGGTTAACTTGCAAAATTGCACATGTTAAGATGTTCCTTTAATGATGAGACATCATATGAGTGATTATGATGAGGAATGATGAATTTTCCCCAAGCTTGAGCATCAAGATGCAGCTTGTGGAATGATCCTTGTGCTTAAAAACCCTAAATTGGAGTAAAGTGCAATTTACCCAATTTAAGGGGTGCAACTTGTAAAATACATCATCTAGAACATCTCTTATGACTCTTGTCATCATTTAGAGTAGAAATGATGAAAGGGACACATCAATGAATAAACAGATAAGAAAAATGATCTTGTGCATAAAATTCACCATGTATGTGTAAGAGGACCTTCATGTGTATACCCTAGTTGAAGGTTGATCTTTTCTACCCTTAGATCTTGAATAGGGATGAACTTTGCTTAAGTTTAGATGGCTTGGACGTGCCTTAGAAATAAGGAGGGACTTAGATGAGAATCCCATGCTTTAGAGGTCCTTATGGTGCAAAATGGCCTTAAGGTATATAAGTCTTTTTCCTAGTAAACCAAGTAAACGATTCCTCATTCTCTTCACTTCTCTTCTTTCTCAAAACGACCAAGGCTGAGCTCTGGATCTCAGGAGATGATCAACTAGGAGCTAAGGTGAGAAGAACCATCCTCAAGCTCGGATTCTTGCATGAATTCATCTTTTAAGGTTGGTTTTGTGGATAATTCACTTACCTTTCTTGTTCTAGCCATCTTTTCCCAACCTTTACTTGGAGAAAAACCCTTAGCCGACCTGTGGAGCTCAAGACACCATTAAATACTTGAATCTTGGAAGTTTGGATCTAAAGGAATGACCTTAAGGCGGGTTTTATAATTCTAAACCGTTTGCTTTGTTATGCATACTTTTATTCGTGCAAATAATAGTTAGTTCTTCTTCTTCCCCATCCTTCTTTGCACCCTTGCAAGCTTTTTCGTGAAGAACAGACCTTGGTTTCAAGGTTGAAGACAAGGGGCATTAATACCTATGTTGGTCCTTATCCAACTTTACAAAACGATCTTGGACCAATAGGTCAAACGATCTCACACTCGTTTCAATCCAAACGGGTTCAATAGGTCGGTTTGGCCAAACGGGTTCCAACCCGTTTGAGGGCGTTGAACAAGCATTGACCGTTTGGGATTTATGTTCACAATTATCAAGTCTAATGACCCACCAAATTTGAGGGGTTAATTCTAAAGGAATCGTAGGTTGAAGGCCAGTCAATTAGGCAATCGAATTGAATTAAGTGCTGTTTTCTAAACTGATTAACTTGAATCTTTGGGCAAACGGGTTCCAACCCATTTGAAGGAGTTGACCAAGCGTTGACCGTTTGGGATTCCTGTTCATAATATATTGAATTTCATTTCTACCAAAAATCATGATCTAATTCCTAACCAATTAAGAGTTGAAGGCATTTCAACACCCTAACCCTAATCGGGTTAAATTTGCTGATTTTCATATAGATTTTGATGAGTGTTGGGTTGAAGGACCCAAACGAGTTCAAACCCATTTGGGGGTTCATCCAAACGATCTCACACTCGTTTAGTAAAACCCCAAGACCGTTTTAAGGTCTAGGGTTAAATAAATGTGATGGTTTGAGGGTCCAATCACAAGATATTGATAAATTGATGAAAAGTACTAATTTGTAATTTAATTAGGACTCAACCCTTATCAAATCAACTTAATTTTTGGTCAAACTTTGGGCAAACGGTCTCAAGACCGTTTGGAGATCATCCAAACGATCTCAAGACCGTTTGGGCCAAGTTTGGGCCCAATTGGAGTTCAATTGATAGGTTCAACCTTGTTTTGATTCACATTGTTGAAAATTGATGAGTAGCCGATTGGAAACCTTAATTGAGTTAGACTTCACCATAATTGGCTTTCAATTGAAGGTCAAATTGGTGCCCAATTGGTTGCGGCTCATCCTATTTGACTCAATTTGTAAGTGGTTAACATGGCTTGGGCCAATTGAAGGCTTCAACTTAAGAAATCCTTTTCAATCATGACCTTTGTATCACCTTTCATGTTCATGCGGTTTAGACCCAAATGAGTCCACACTCGTTTAGACCCAAATGAGTCCACACTCGTTTAGACCCAAACGAGTCCACACTCGTTTAGACCCAAACAAGTCCACACTCGTTTAGACCCAAACGAGTCCACACTCGTTTAGACCCAAACGAATTCACACTCGTTTAAGCCCAAACGGGTTCACACTCGTTTAGGTCCAAACGGGTCCACACTCGTTTGGACTCAAATGGGTCCACACTCGTTTGGACTCAAATGGGTCCACAACCATTTAAGGTCAAGAAGGTTCACACCCGTTTAAGGTTCAAATGGGTTGAAGGTTGAAGGTTAAACCCTAACCTAATTGAAGACTTTCAAGGATGTTTATACTTAACCACTTGAAGGTATAAATGGTTCAATAATGATCCAATCTAAACCATAATGGTAACTTAAGACATTAAGGAACTAAGTGACTAATGAAGTTACCCATGATGATGATCAAAGGGTAATTTACGAAAATGCCCTTGAAAGGTTCAATTGAGTGATACTTTGTCCTGACCAAACCCTAATCACTCAATAGTGGTGATTTGGTCTATGTTAATCAAAGAGGACTTAATCCAACCAAATCTAGAGTGGTGTAATCACCATCTACTAGTAATAGGAGAGAGAAAGTACCAATTATGATGGAAACTCAAGTAAAATACCTTCAATATATATGAATGTGCATGTTTAGGGTATGATCCACCAGATGAGATCATGGAAACCCTAAATATGATAATTGATGAATCTTAATCTTATCTGAGGACTTTAAAGATGATGTTTCTCATACATGGTGATGTTATGAGATCAATTCACCAATAGGTGAATAGTAAACCCTAATTCTAGGGTGATGATATGTTTTATGAATAGTAAACCCTAATTGATGAAAATCAGGGAAACTTAGCTCTTGTATGAGCAGGGAGATACAACTTCTTTCAATGAGTTATTTATTGTTATCAGTTGATTTAATCATGTAGGTTCCTATATGAGGATGATCATATCCAAGTATGGATGATGATACTATATTCATTGAAAGCATGTTGTTAGCTTTATGAATAGTGATTTATCCTAATGCCAGGTTAATCACATCTTATGAGATTGATAGGCTGTGAGAGCCATGAATACCATCAAGGTCATGCTTTAAGAGATGACTTGTGATGAGAGTATTGAGAAATGATAATTGAAGAGTGTTAGGCTTGTTACATTTAGTATTCTACTTTCATAGTTGTTGTTCTAATGATTAATGTTTGAGAACCTGTATGATATTAAAAGAATACTGAAATGTACCTAACTAATCAAGTATAATTATTCCATGAAGAGCCCTGATCATAGATCCATCATTGTCAGAGACCAAATGATGGTGAAACAGGTTTTCCTAAGGGAACTCCTGGAGCACATACTTTTGAGTATGTGGGGTATATGGATGTGTAAAACCTTACATCCTAGTGAATGAATTGATGTAGATGTATCTTAAATCCATCAACCCTTTCACTATGTGTTTATGTCGGGGTGATGTAATACTAATCTCCCGAGGAACTCTTTTATACCGCATCGATGAGAGATAAAAAAGAAATCTTTCGATGGCGAAGAGAGTACAGAATGCCACTGTGACTCTAATAACGAAGTACCAGAATACCCTGGTAAGCTATAGTAGCAGAGACATTAGATGTCCTGCATGTTGATCCTCATACTGAATGAGGATGATGAGGTCATAAGAATCCGACTCTTTTGATGATCTATGTATGATACCGATGCGACTTAATAGTGATCGGTTGGAGTATGAGCTGTATACCTCATCTCCGCAGGGCATAATGATGTTTGTAAAATATAATCAACCGCGTAGTATATCTGCTTAGGTTGAACCACGAAATACATTGGTTGATGATACATTACTTAGTATATATGTTTTTCATATTCCTTAAATGTTGTTGTTCTAATTGATAACAATCTGCTGCTGATAACCTTAGAACTTTTATTGGCTATGTTATTCTTGGTTGCTATAATAAAGCTTCTGGCGGAGAGTTATAACTCTCGCTGGGACAATTATTTAAAATTGTCTCACCCCGTAGATTTCAACTTTTTAGGTGGTCGTCGAGGACGAAGTAATCAATCTTCAGGTGACCAATATCAGCAGTATCAGCATCAGCAGCAGCAGCACCAGGAGCAGCAGTGACTTCAGGTGGAAACACTGTGATGTCTAGTCTTGTAGTCAGAATAGTCTTATGTCGTCTCTGTACACTCAGGTCCTAGGAGTTTGTTGATCTGAGAATTTTGAAATCTTGAGATTTTGTATCATGACGTACATAATCACTCAGAGAAGTGATTTATCAGAGATGTAAACAGTTCATCTTACTTTTATAAAAGGAGTTTCAGGTTTTTAAGATCTCGTTTTCGAAAAGTTTTAATTTCTCATGATTTTCATATTCCGTTGATTAATCGAATCGCTTCCGCTATGATTATCTTGTGTTTTGGATATCAGAGCCCACAGAACTGGTTTAGATACTAATATTCCTTAAGGGGAGATCTAAATTAGATGATCCTACCCAAGGTGAGTTAGATTTTCATAGTAGCTTAACCTTCTAGATTCTTTTAATTTGACACTTATAGATCTTGCATGTTAAATTCTATGTCTATGTAGGTTTGATTTTATTCTCTTATAGACAACAATTATAGCATATATGTTAGCATTGAAGTGAAATGATTTGAGTACGAGTTCTACGTACCAAAAGGGAAGTGGTACATGTTATAGGTTTTCTATCATTTTTCTTAAGAATTGATAATACCTTTTTGTCACATGGAGATTTCATAGATAATGGGCACAAGCTCATATGGATGTTTGTTATCTACATAGTCTCTAAGTTATTCATGAGGTATATATTCAACCATACCAAATTCTAGAGGTGCCACATCTATTGAATCATTCAAGGTTTTCACATTGATAATGGAAGTCCAAGTGCGAACATTTTCCTACCGTCTTTAAATATTGGGTTGTTCTTAGTGAGTGACAATTCAAAAACACATTTCATGTCAATAGTTCTTTTCTCTATTATGTACTCATTGTTCATATTTTGATTGGGTATGCCTCTATTTCTCGAATTTATCATTTTTGTTGTTGAGATAGTGATCTATATGTTTATAATGAAGGTATAGAAAAATCATCAATTTATGCCTTGAGGGGATTTTGGAAGTTAGGGGGTCGCATAAGCACATAGCCTATTTTGTTTGGTGTTCATTTCTACACCAAAGAACAATCATACAGTGTGTGAGCCATTTACTCACTGTTGACAAGGTGTTGAAATTGACAAATATGTGACATGATGCGTGATTCGACCATACAAATAGGATTTGGAATTCTCAATAATATAAGGTAGTCATTTTTTTCATCTACCATGTTGTGTTGTCCACACTTAATGACAAACTATTATTAGGTTGAAAATAACACACTTTCAGAATATGTGACATACTATGTTAAGTGCACCGACATGGGTATTTTACTCAAAATTTTGACTCCCTATAAAAGTAAGAAGAGACAGTCCAAACAAGTGACCATGGTTATTTGGATAAAAAATTAAGGACAACCAGATCAAGGTTAATTTACACTCGAGGAGGCTCCAAGGGTGCTAGAAGGTTCTTTAGAAAGGATCTGATGTGTATGAATTCACACTAATAGTTTGATATAGAGCACCCAACTCCCCTAAGTTGATATCAAGATTGTAGGACTCCATGATTTTTTTTGCAAGTCCAGCCAATGAGGTTGAGCTCCAAGTGGCGTTTGGGCTGCATGCAACATCTTTTCTTTATCTTTGATTTGTTTTCACTTAGATTTCTCTATATTGTTAAAACCTAACTTTGAATTAGGATAATGAGTGAGTAAACATGTTTCTCATGGGAGTGACTAGCATGTGTTGCGTATATTAACATGTACTGTCCATATGGTCATCGATTTCTATCTAATTTTTGTGAATGTTAAGAGTGTTGTGATGTGCATAAATTTATTTTCCTTCTGACTTGTGTATACAATACACCAACTTCGTACTGAGAGGGTGGTTTAGGCTACTGAGTGGTTAACATGACTAGCTTAAGGTTAACTTTATGGTGGTTAGAGATTCTTGATCATTACGATCCTATATCCCGGTTATGCACATGAGTGTGCTGGGATCTGCATTTAGGAATTCAGTTATCTTCAACGAAGTCAGTTCCACTTCAGAAAAGCCCTACTTAACACATGTTCACACGAGAAATGTGGGATTCAAAATCCCATACCTAGGACCCTTGTCCAACCTTTAGTGGCGTAACCTGAAAATACCAAATAGGTGGGCACCATTCAATACAGCAGCTCAAAGGGTCGTAAGAACTGATAATTAAGGGGGGCACAATGGAAGTTTATTATTAAAATATATAGACAATAGAATGTATATTAATGTAAATTGCAAAGCTAGGGTAGGGCACGTGCCCACCCTTGCCTATAGGTAGCTCCGTCACTGTCAACCTTCATGATCTACCATCAGCAATTGTAATTGCACTACATGATTGTTGTTTGATTCAAGATTCTTGTTAGACGCCATGTCACCTCTATACCAAGGACCTAAATTGTTAGACAAGAATAAATTAGTTCCTTAAACGAGTTCCTTCAGAAAAGGGTCTTGATTTGATTAGGCTACACGAACGTTTTAAATAAACGACGGTCATTTAATTTGTAGACATTAAATTCCATATCACCGTTTTGGCGAGATCACCTGAGAACTCTTGGCACTTAATAAATGCTTCTATGATCACACTCAAAGTTGGTACTGCATATAGTTTTTCTTATAAAGTAAATAAATATACCACGACATAAAGGGTATATCAAGCCGCTATGTATGTGCCCCAAAGGCTGCATTTGACCTTGCGCTAGCATGCGGCATCGTTTATTATGTATATGTAACTCCACGCATTCACACGTCGGACCAGGTGATGTGCAACTCGCCCACCTGAGGCCCATGGATCCCGAGCGCCTTCCACACCGCCGGAGAGGCATCTACGATGTTGTTAGGGCAAGGCGGCTGGAAGTCGTGGTCCTTGTCGCACCCATTCACGGAGTCGCACTCGTCAACGACCTTGGCGAGTACAGACCTCCCGTTCGCGTGGATCTTAATCTTCTTGTGGCAGCGGCTCCCACCGGCGTACCAGCCCGTGGACAGCGCCACAACGAGCTCGCTGTCGGAGTGGTACCGGCCGTCGCACTCCGAGGGCCCGCCGCCGTCGCAGTTCTCGGCGAAGCAGTTGATGGTCATGGTGGCGGGCGTGGGACGGCCGCCAGCGGAGGTCGGCGGTGAGCAGCGGTACTGTGGGTAGTGCTTGCCGGTCTTACAGCACTCTGATTGGTGCGCTGGGTTGCAGGCGCCGCTCTTGCCAGTGAGGAACCCGCTCGGTCGGCACATCGTCCCGTCGTCTATGCCTAAGACGTGGCGGTAGCTGCTGGACGGGTTTGGGATTGCCGCGAGTAGTAGTGCCGAAAACAGGAGCGCCATTGGTGGTGTACGGGACATGATTTTGGACATAATTGTTGTGGCAATAGTCGGTTTGGCTCTGGTATATATAGTTTAAGGCGGGCCCTGGTCTCTATCAGTCGGTCGTGTGCAGGTGGGCCGGTGTCTCTCTGCTTGGTTAATCTGTTACCTCGGACGAATGATCGGTGGTCTTGTGGTTTAGGTAAATTAATTTAGGCGTGGCTGTATGCATCGCATGACAAAAAACTTTTAAGGAATAATTTAGAGGTGTCGTCCGGCGCTAGTTCCGATGTCAAGCGCTCTTGTTGAGTTTGTAGTTATATGAAAGTATATTTCTTGTCTGTCCGCCTGTTTAGCTGTGCACAACCCACATCTTTAGCCTACTTTACAAAAACCTATGAATTTGACAAAGACCAGTAGCATATTGTTTCTATTACGTACAAAGATATTCTTGAATCTGGATGGATACAGATACTGCACCTCTCCATGGCCACGGCAGCATCCTACAACATAGATTCCTAGGATCCAGACTCCAGTTGCTTTGGTTGATCACATTCTTCAAAGGTTAGTCTTGAAGGTCATAAGTTAGAGCACTTTTATACTAGCTAACGACGGTGGTGAATCGCATGTTCCCTATATATAATAATAAGGATTATGTGCAAACTATATAGATATATGAAATATGTCTTTCGTCCTATATGCATAACTGAGGGACTTTAATCCGCACACTATTCACCTCGAATTATTGTCTGCCTTATATGTAAAAAGGTGGATGCTCAACTTCTAAATTGCAGACTACCTTACATATAAACAAGGAACTTTTAAACCCATATCGACTATCGTCCACCTTGCAATTTGCTAACAACTTATTCCCAAGTGCTTCGAACTAGGTGACAAGCAAGCTCTTAATGCTCCACTTCCAGAAATAACGTCCTTTACCGAGGTGGGCTAATTTTTAGATCCCGGGTGGGTTAGAAGTCCTTCTCAAGTATAGTCCATTGGATATCTACTACAAACCGGGTTGAAGGTCTTGATTTTCTGAAGCAAAGTTATTGGGTCCAATTTTACACTGGAACTATATGGTCCTGTTCGTGGCACTCACCAACCGGGTTGTTCCTAAATCCTAAGCACAAACTTGATGATGAGGTAAATATATATATATATATATATATATATATATAAATCAAAATACAAAAAACTCTAATACCACTAGATGTGGCACTCAACCTGTCTGGATCACGAACTAATCCTACAGTCTTGACGCAAACTGCATTCTCAACTAAAGGCAAACCTCGAACGGAGGCCATACCAAAAGTGAGTAACAAAACCACAAACATCACAAACCTTATAGATAAATAAGTAACTAAAACTATATTGATCAAATTCCATGCAAGAGTATCATGGGTATTATTATTTTATAACAAGATTATATAAATGAACCACCTCCCGTTAAATACATATGACATCATCATGAACTGTTACATCAAGATATAAAAAATCATAAAAAAGCTACATTAATAGATATAAAAGAAAGATAACTAAATCATAAAAGAGGTAAAAGCCAAAATGCAACTCTTCCCCCAAGATTTGAGTGTGTAGGAACACACTCTGGGTAAATTGACCACCTCAACACAACCACATCAAACTATGACTGTTATCTAAAAAAATGAACCAAACTTATATGGGTTTTACTACCTAAGTGAGTGAATGCCTATTGGTTGTTTGGCAAAGAAAATAAAGATATCTCACATGAATATTACAACTCATCAAATTATTATATATAATAGTGTCCAAATAAGGTATAAAATCAAAGAAGATAAGTCTACTAAACAATTTGGATATACCTCCGAGCTAACAAGCCACACAAGTTAGTTCAATAGATGCATGTAATGACACATAAACTATAATGTATAAACTAAAAATTACATATTTATCCTCTTTCTTATATATATTATCTTTTTTACTTCTTTCTCATAACGAGGACAAGGGAAGTTGCTAAGGCCCAATGCCCCTTTCCAGAGACAACACATTGGGGTTGCATTCGAGGCTCAACACCTCCAAAATAGAGGTTACAGAAAAGAATGAACACCCCTTATGTTATATTTAGGAGTATGGAAAATTCCATTCATCTCCCTCCTTTTTAGAAGCCATGGTTAAGGTTTTTCATTTACTAAACAAAGCATAAGAGTTATGTCAAAGGCCCATCCTTACTTATCCAAATTAGAGGTGTGAGTTGTGGCCAAGGCCCATCATTTCTTACTCACACGTTGAGAGTTGTAGACAAGGCCCATCATGTTGGGGGGGGGGGGCAATAGAACAAGTAACAACAAATGCATAACCATTAACGTCCTCACATACATGCTTCTCGTATAAAATTAGGGCTCTCACTTGGTGTTAGTTCATTAAAACATTAAGGTGTATCACATATTCAATTAAATTGCATTAATCCTTTTTTTTCATTTCTACATATCATGCACACAGTCATAAAGTTTCCTCATCATCATACATGTCAAATTACCATGATGAAATCATTACATAGAAATATGGAACTGAACTAGACAATATAAAACTTAACTTTTATAATCAAACAAAGTAGTCACAAACTCAAAGATTAACCCTTAGAATATAGTAAATTAGGGTTTCTAGACCATTGAATATTCAAGCATGCAATTTATCTAATAAGATATCACTATATTAAGAACAAATATATGAAAGGAATTTATTATTTTGTTATATATGAATAAGTCTGAACATAATATACTAAAAATTCATCCATTGTAACTCCAATGATCAAACCAATATGGCTTAAATGAAATTCAATGTAATCAGTTGTTAATTACAAAACTAGCATGCAAATCATTAGGAAGTATTTCCTTATTATTCATGATAAATTTATAATAAATAAATTCATATTTCATTATCAATAATCCAATCAAATCAACTAAGAATCAATTAAGCATCTAAGAGCCTTTTAGTAGTTTCATTTTTAAGGGAAAATAAATAAAATTTCATCAACCAAATTAGGTGTTGCCAATACAGTTACTTATAGAAATGTTCTCTTTAAAAAATACTACTACATTATCTAAAGCCAACTTAGCAACTACATGGGTAATATACTTATTTTCCATAAAGAAAAAGTGCAAGTGCTAAATGAGTTTCTAATATTCCTTATTTATCTTCGTGTATTATCACATATCACTTCTGGCGACCAAAAAAATGTTTCTTATATTCCTTTAATCCATGAGACTTCTGTGGTATCTTCTAATTTTTGGGGTCCTCCATCACTCATGCAAGGAGTGTTAGATTAGATATGGATCATGTGTACATTAATATCTCTTGCCACTTTAATTATCATCACATGTACTCTACTTCTACAATATTTTCTCTTAGAGTTTTCTTGAAATATAGTATTTATAAATGTGAATAATAGTGTTTAAAATTAATAGATAATATACCTAAAATATCTAATGGAGTATAAGTATTTCATCAATACCTACTAAACACAAAAAATATAATTAAAAAACAATAAAATACACAAAAATATACATATAAAGCAATATATTAAAAGGATTATAGTAATAAATAATTGAACATAATAATATTATTAGGGTCGGTCACCTAATAATATTATAAATATCTATTAGATATTAAATACATACAATGAGGATAATAATATAGGTATAAAATACATATAAAAGGAGAATTAATGATATCAATTGTTTTAAATAATCATAGAAAAAATTAGATTATATATATTTTATTTAGTTTGATTTATCCTTTCTATGTATTTTTATATGTAGTTCATTTTACTTTTTGTATGTCTTTTATATTTGAAATACAATACTATTTTTTCCTATATTTTTGGCAGGAGTGGCCACATAATATTTACACTTTGAGTTATCACTGTCATTTTTATATATTATTTTAAAAATATATATCATGCATCATACTATTTATTTTCAAATATTATCATTGTTATTTCGTTTGTTTATTTTACATTTTTCATGTCTCGATTATATAGTTATAGTATACTTTAAATTTTAGTATAATATTTATTGACATACATATTATTATTTGTATTTATATATACTATGTATTAGTGAACTATAATATTTTAGTACCGCTCATCTATTTTTAGGTATTATAACTAATACATTTTTTTATTATTGAATTTGTTAAAAATTTAATATAAAACTACCCGTATGGTATCATATTAAAACAATAATTTAAGAGCAATGCATCTTCAGTGAGGACGTTTTGTCCTATATGGGATCAATATGTCCCGACTGAGGATGTATTGTTATTAGAGAAATACATATCCTGGAGGGACGCATTAGTTTCACAGGGGGAAATGCATCCCATTGGGCCTCATTACTCTCCTAAAAGGATAGTTTTGACAATATTTTTTCGAAACATGATAAAAATTTTGTTAAATTATGAAAAACGTCATTTTGATTTTTTTTATCTAAGAAAAGTATATAAATCAATGATTTTACTAATAGTAGAATTAAAACAATTTTATAAGTTAGATAGTGTTCAACTAATTTTTATTTCATAAGAGTAAATATAAACAAAGTATTATAAATTAACTTTTGACTAATCTCACTATCTGACATGTGAGCATCTCCTTGATTTGTAATGCTATAAAGGGATAAAGTTGTTGTTAATTCTAACTTATGAGATATGATATGATTATAGAGGATAGATAGCAAACAAAACAACTAGTGTACTAACATGGTTGCCAAAAAAATCAAAGTAACTCACTTTTCATATTGTGGAGGATATTGTCCATATATTATCTTTAGAAGCAATATGTCACGAGTGGGGACACATTACTCCTTGTGTGACCAATCCACACAATACATCCCAAGGGGAAACACTGGTCTCACAGTGAGCGGTGCATACCCATTAGAGACAAATTACTCTTAATTTTTTTTAATTATGATACCATGCGTCAAATTTTATATGAAATTTATTGTATTTCTTAACGAATTCAATCATCCGAAAAAAAATTCATATAATACCTAGAAATAGATTACTAAAATAAGGTAAAAAATATTAATACACAATATTTGTAGATGTAAATAATAATGTGCAAAAACATATATAATACTTCAGAAAAAATATAAATATCTAATCAAAACATGACAGATGTATAATAAAAAAAACAAAGATAATGTTCAAGATATATACTATACTACATGAAAATATACATATAAATAAATATAGAAAGGATGATGATATTTAATAGTTAAAATTTTCATATTATTTGCCTACTCTAAAAAATTTAAATATATCTCACATTTTGTTTTACATATAAAAATACATATAAAGTGACAATAATATACAGATAAAAGTTATTTAAAGGGACAAAAATGATTGTCTTTCATATGCATATAAAAGTACTTAAAATTTTATATTTCTTCTATTGAATTATTTATAATTGCATCTCTTATTTGTTCTCCTTTTTGTATGTACTTTTATATGTATACTATTGTTTGTTTATAATGTAGTCTCAATTTCGTGCATCTTGTGCAAATGTGGTCAGTTTAAAACCCAAATAGAGGAGGAGAGTCGGTGGTAGGTTGTCATCCAACAACAAAATATAATCACTCCTTTATGATATGGGTCCTTATAAGAATTTTTTTGGAGTGTCCCTACCTAGTGACGTGTTGCACGACACCGGAATGCGCTGATAAATATACATTGCATTTCGAAATAGTGATGCTCGGTTGTGTTAAAGGACATGAAGGGGTTTCCACACTCTAGACGGGTGTGGACTAAGATAGTCTTGTTGTATTATTGCCTAGATATAGTGAAAAATGTGCAAGGACCACTTTCAATGGAGGTACGTAAAGAAGCAAGTTCAATAATAAGGATTACAATGAGATCTTGGAATATTTACTCTATGACAGGAAAGTCCTTGATGATAGTTGATACCATGAATAGTAGAAAAGTCAATATAGTTTACTTATAGGAAAGCCTAGTGGATAGGAGAAAGATGTACATTATTGGAGAAAAATGGTACAAAATCTTGTATAGAGGTATCTACAAGCTTGGAAATGACATATGCATTATTATTGATAAGATGTTGAAGGATGGTGTTGTCAAGATCACAAGGACGGGATATAGAATCATAGCTTTTAAGGTTATTCTTGGGAGAAGTATTTTTAACATTAGTAGTGCTTATATCCCCCAAATAGGCCTTACAGAGGTTGATAAAAAGGAATTTTGGATAACATAGATGAATTTATGTAAGGAATATAGAAAGAGAAAAAAATCATCATTAGTTGTGATTTAAAAGGCCATGTGGGTAGTAGCAATGTTGGATATGGGCATGTTCATGGTGGTGTTGGATATGGAAGTAGAAATGGAAAAGGAGAGAGGATATTAGATTTTACAATAGCATATGATATGATTTTGGAAAACACTCATTTCAAGAAGGAGATTATGATAAGATTACTTTTAAGAGTGTGTGCAAGTGTTGTCAAATTGACTACTTCTTTAGAAGGTGAGTGGATCCTAAACTATAAAAGGATTATAAAGCGATCCCTAGAAAAGAACTCACCACCTGATGTAGGTTGGTGTTTTGGATATTAACATGAAGATCTACATAGGCAAGCATAAAATAAACCAAGATAACAGGATCAAGTGGTGGAATCTTAAAGGAAAAAAGAAATCATCTTTTATGATAAACTCATCAAGAAGGAAACTTAGAACTTAGAGTCAGATGTTAACACTATGTGGCATAATACAAGCTCTTGCATAACAAAAATTGTCAAAGACATTTTGGAGTCTAAGGGTTGTGGTCCTCCATGGAAGGAGACATGGTGATGTAATGGTAAAGTACATATGCTATTAAACTCAAAGGGAATATGTTGTTGTTAAGGAATATTTACATGTATATTATGCAACCACAATACGACAAAATAAATTATTTGTAGAAGAGTTATCTGTTGACTCTAGGTCAATGTTGACTGTGGGTCTAAATTGACCAAACCCTTATTTTGATGATGACTAAATTGTTCCAATTAATTGTGTATAATGTCTCTACGTGAGTGATTTTAGATTAGGCATAGGCACACTCCAAATGCCCTAACTTGTGTTTCTCAACTTGGAGAAAAGACAAGTCAAAATCAATTCAAGTGTACTTTTGTGGAATATGATGTAAATCCATTAGAATCACATGTTGAGAATCACTTGTAATGATCATATGACTTGTAATTAAGCTTAGAAAAAATCAAGAGCACTTAAATCGAATAATTGATCACTTTAATGACATTTTCTAAAATTCATTACCGGTTGTTCATCGGTCGGGTTAGAAACTTGACCGATCCTTAATGGATTTTGAGAATGACTTTGAATCGATCGAGTTGCACATTCACATAATCGACCAATCCCTGCACTGGGTAAAACTGATTTAAGTGATTGGTCAAGTTTCATCTAGGATAAACTCGATCGATTGTTCAAATCTGCTTAGTCATGTACTGCAATCGATTGAGTTACCTTTATTGAACCTCGACCGATTGCATTGTACGCAAGAGTAGAAAAGTATTTCTAGCCATTAGAATATTGCAAAACTTGAAATAATATATGTTGCAACATCCCAAACAGCTAGTATTCATCTTTAAGTATTCTCAAAGGCTTCTAGGCATCCTCAACTATAAATAGGACCCCTTGGGCTTCATCCCATGGTTAGTCAAGCACTATAAAGGTCCCTATTCTATAGTTGGGTGCATCCTACAACCTCCTCTCTCTCTCTAAGCTTAATCACTTGCATCATCCATTAGAGTGAGTAGGAGATTTGTAAAAGAGCTATTCCTACATGTATATCTTGTGAGGATCTCCCTTGCTCCACCTCCCAATATCATTCAACCATGAAGATGAAGGTTCTCTCTCATGGCTAAGAGAGGTGAAGAAGAACAAGGGAAGGAGTCCCTTAGGTTCAAGGCCGAAGACTTGGAGAAAGAGTGGGTAAACCCTTGGTGAAGGTAGAAGACTCCTTGCTCAAGTGGGTAAGTCCTTGATGAAAGCTTCTCCTCGGTAAAGGTGAAGTCAAATGCTGACGATCCAAGAGGAGTGGGTAATTCCTTTAAGGCCCAAGACTTGTAAGTGTAACATACTGAAACCTAGAACTTAATCTTATTCCAGGGTTAAGAAGTTAGAGACCTTAGTCTTTGAGGTTTAGCCAAACAAGGATAAGAGTATGCTCTTTAGTGATCTTAAATATGTTAATGCATGAATAAATTACCTTAAAATGTAGAATATAAATTAATGTTACCTAATACCTTCAAATTACTTATAAAATAAATGATAGGTACATAAGATATGTCACATGAGGTAATGATCTGCATAAAAAGACTAGGTGTCAGTAATTGAGAATAATGAATTATAAATCCACAAAATATGAATAAATAAATTTATATGAGATAATGATAGAGTAGATTCGTTCTAGATCATTCCTTTGCCTTATGCTGCAAGGAAGAGAAAAAGGAATCAATAATACTACTTAAAACTAATTAATGAGATATTGAACTATTAATGAGAGAAATAATAGAAATAATGGATTAAATGGAAAACTTATTGGGTAATATTAACCTCATATTCATTTTCTTAGGATATGCTTTGTGTAACACTCAGGCCCACTGCCCAAGGCTCTAGTAGAGTTTTATAAATGACGATTGGCCCCACAGACTACCACTAGCCTTAACTACGTGCTTTATCCACACTTATGCGCAAGCCAGGGTCAACTTCCTGACTGGTCACCCATCCTAGTACTACTCCAAGCTGAATACGCTTAACTATGGAGTTCTTTAGTGATGTGCTCCTAGAAAAGGAGGTGCACCTTGGTGATATGGGCAGTTCAATCATTCCTTATAAGATCACTTTATCTGAGGCCTCAAATCCTGGGATGTTACAATCTCCCCCACTTAGACTCTTGACGTCCTTGTCAAGGCTCAACTATATGACCTCATAATATGTCCCCATTTCAGTGCAGACCCAGAATGGCCCATGGACACCCAACTCCCAATCACGGAATACCAATGTAAGGGTGGCTACGTCACCATGAATAACCCTTTCCTACATGTCCGGACCACACGGCTCAAGACTGGAATGCCCCATGCCCATGTGGTCCCCACCTACTGGAGGGGTTATGCTCTAATACCATTTGTAACACTCAGGCCCACTTCCCAAGGCTATGGTAGAGTTTTATAAATGACGACTAGCCTCATAGATCACCACTAGCCTTAACTACACGCTTTATCCATACTTATACGCAAGTCGGGGTCAACTTCCCGACTGGTCACCCATCCTAGTACTACTCCAAGCTGAGCACGCTTAACTATGGAGTTCTTTAGTGATAGGCTCCCGGAAAAGGAGGTGCACCTTGGTGATATAGGTAGTTCAATCATTCCTTATAAGATCACTTTATCTGAGGCCTCAAATTCTGGGATGTTACACTTTGTCTTGGAGGCCAAGTTTCACCAATATAGGATAATAATAACCATATCTATTTTATTTAGAAAAGAAAATAGTATTTTTCTATAAAATATTAAATGACTCCAAAAGTAGAAAATAATCTTATATTCGTAATCTACATATTAAAATGTGCCTTTGGGTGAATTTTCACTCAATTTGGAGAAAGTTTGATTAAAAGATGAAATCAGGAGAGAGTAAGTGTGTAGAACCTTCAAAATATTTAGTAAGTACACAAATAACTCCAACATATAAAATTAATGGCAAATTCGTATCTAAAATATTAAATATGACTTGTGGGTGAAGTTTTATCCAATTTGGATAATCTTATAACCATTAATGAAGGATGAAAGAGAAAATAGTAATTGATTTATTTAATACATTAAAATTTCTCAAAAGGCAAATCTAATTTTATATTCAGATTATATATATAAAAATTAGCTTATTTGCAAAATTTCATCTAATTTGTGATCCATTTGCACCCTCAAAAGAGGAGAGAGAAAAAGAAAAATAAATATGAGCACACTTTGGTCGAATTTGATTAGGATTGCTATTTAATCTGTCACGCACAATATTTTGTTTTATTTTTCCTTTTCCACTCCAACAGATGGCTGGGCTCCATCACAGACTGAGATCCAATGGCACAAAAATCCTCTCCTACCTCGAGTAGGAGTGTGCCGCTAAGTACAGTGCAAAGGCACTGGTAATTCGTGGATTTCTCGGCCAATACTCAATCTTTTTCTTTGATTTTTCCTCCCACATCTTCATGAGAAGATTCTGCACCAGCTGATCCCTTGGTTGTGTGATTTCATTGCCATTTAGGAAAATTCCCAAAGTTGGGCTAAGGTCTCTCCCACTGCCACATCGCTTTTGTCGTATACCCTAAGTTCACCTATAAATAGGTGTACATCGATCTGTGTCGTTCCCCGCATTGCTCTCCTCTCATCTAAATTTCTTCACATGATCCTTCTTTGGTCCTCAATGATCAATTTTAAGACATGTCTTTGTGACATCTCTCTCTCTCTCTCTCGACCTCAGCGGTTTGCACATGCAAATTGACGGCTGCGGTGAGTCCATCTTTCCATCTGCTTCATTTCTTCTTCGATTTCTCATTTACACGCTTCTCGTGGTTTCACCCAATTCCACTAAGAATAAGCCAAGTTGCTCGCAGCCATGGCGCTATGAGGTGGAGGGGAAGATACTCCCCTGTGTTTTTCCCGCTATGCCCTCTTCTTTCTTGTTTCTTTGTTTTCGCACTAAGGGGCATAATGGTCTTTTAGCCATATTTTCCTTTGTTTTGGGCAAGGTCAACTGAGAAGTTGATTGGTGACATGGCCTACTCCTATTGGGCCAAGTCAGTCTGGCCTCTCTCTCTCGTGAGGATTTTCTTTTGTTTATTTGGTTTTTTGGCGATTTTTTATTGGGTGATTTTATAAAATTCATATCTTTTCTTGTGGTTGTCAAAAAATTACAAATAAATATTCATTGGATTCAGAAACATGTAAGATTTCTAATGATATTGGTTTTGTCGTCTGAATCTGATGTTATAAAGAGGTGATTTTAATGGATTAATCTAAATAAGTAATAACTTGTAAAATTCATAACTAAATCTATAAAAATCAGAAAAATACAATAAAAATATGTTTTGAACTCAGGAAAATATACCTAAAACATGGCATGGTTTTGATAACCTAATTAATTAATATAAAAAGTTGATCTTTAGGGTTTTGAATAATCAATTTAGTTCAAACCATGATTTCACATGCATGATATTATGTGCTTTGGAAACCTAAATTTGGATCTAGAACTAATCTTGTTCTGTTAGACTCTGTGGAGAGGTATTTTTGTATTTCCTATTCTTCTTTATTGAGAAATAACCTAAATTGTCTTTCTTTTGGTCCTATGGACAACAACCTATACACATGTTGGTATGTATGCCCTGAGAGCCAATCATAGGATGATTGGTGGGATACATTTAGATTGATTTGATAAACATCAAAGGCAAGCTTCCAATTCATTCTGGTTTAGTCAGTTATGAGATAATGACAGAACCAATTGAATGTCTAGAGAATGACAATACTCAATGACGTATGCTTTTAGGTTAATGACCTAAACGATGAGATCATACAGATGTTAAGAGTATACATTCTTGTTATGTCCCTAGTCGGATGTCATTGTGGAAGGTTGATAGACAACAATGACACACAAGACTAGATTATGTGTTGGTTGATGACAGAATCCCATTAGTCATGATATAGTGATATCATACCAAGCACATAGGTACTTGTTAGAGAACAAGTGTATCAGACAGACCCACCGTGAGAGTGACACATGGAACCATGACTTGGTAGTCACAATCAGCTCTCGCAGTGATGGTGGTGAGTGTGATTCTTTGACCTGAAATCACTACACTCAACACATGTCGTCGGGTACATTTTGACATCATCAAATGTAGTCTTGAAATATAGATTGTTATACAGGTGATGTTTGGGTGACTTTGACACATGGGGATTTTGAGGGGTGAGTGATAGATATGGGATTTGTCCCTCCTGAGGGAGTTTGATGTCCATGTCCACTTGATGAGTAGGACTGAGAAAGGCATGCACATGCATGTGTGAATCAATATGTGATATTGATGTCACACATATCTCATACAGTCTGCTCTGAGATCAAGGAAGTGAATGAACGTTGAAAGGATGACTGTTCCATACCTTGAGTTCATTCGGGATATCAGTGACAAAGGAATTATACATTCATTGTAACACCAGTCACAGATTGTAGGATTGAAAGTTGTTCTCCAACTTTCCTTTTCACTTGGGAAGCAATGATGTGCGACTAGGCACCGCTCTTTGCTTGTGAAGTCATAAGTGTTATGGACTTTCACTACCAATGTGAAATGGGCCTACAGGGTCACACACATAGGATTTAACTTGGAAGAGGAGTTTATCCATGAATGATGTTTAGATTGTTTACTAAATGTGTTTAGTAGTTCAATTAAACATTCAATCAATTGTCTTAACTCAGAATCACCAAGTTCAAGTGTTGGACTAACTGATTTGGGTGTCAGATTGATTGAGAACTGCATTGACTGATTTCTGCACAACATGGACTGCCAACTGATCGGTTCAAGCTGTTGAACCGATCGGCTTAGGGTCAAGTGAGACGACTGGTTCAAGTGTTGAATCGATCAGTTTAGCTGGACCAAACCAGCCAGTTTGGGAAAGTTAGGTTGGTGAAAAAATATTTTCGTTTCACTTGTACAATTCGATTGGGACAAGTATTGATCTTTGGATTAATTGGAAACGGAAAGAGGAAAGTCAATTGGGAACTGCCCTGGGAAGTGAAATGATCGATTCATGAATGAACCGATCGGTTCATCTCTCCAAATGACCAGTTCATGAGATGAACCAATCGGTTCATTCCCTAAACGATCGATTCATTTGTGAAACGATCGGTTCACCTGCCGCATTGTATCAATTCGTGGAATTTCTGGACCCTTCTACTCCCACTTTAGTCTCGCATTGTCCGGGACTGAGAACCCTAACCCTAACCTCTCCTATATATAGAGGGGTATTGGGAGCTTCTCAAGCACAACTCAGAACATCAGTTGCTCTGCAGAGTTGTCCTCTCTGGTTGTGGTAACTGAGAGAGCCCAAGCAAGTGCTACCCGACTAGGGAGGCACGACAAGGGAAAGACAACTGTAGGATGACAACTGATTGTAGGAGAGTGTGTCAGTGACTAGTACGCCGACAGAAGGGGATGAATCCTTCCAGTGTCCTGTAGGACAGGACGACTGGATTCCCAATGGTCCATGTGGACTACTACAGAGGCGGGAGATTTCTGCCGCTCGGAGGATAGTTGTCAATCTGTCAGTCTGAGTGTGACCAGGAGCCGTCAGTCCAGGTGTGACCAGGAGCTGCATAGACACTTTCCAAGATTGGAGGTGAAGATCACGCTAGCCGTGAGGTAACATCTTCGAGTAAGCCTCGGGACAAGGTACGCCTCTACAAACTATTCTTCCTACCATATAGATGTTGACGAGATCTCTTTGGGTTTTGGGTTTGGGGAGAAATTTTTTATTTCTGCTGCCATCTCTGCCTCCCCTAAAACCCAACAGTGGTATCAGAGCCATGTCAACGTTCTATACTTTAGGATAATTGATGTGATCAGTTTTTTGGTTTGTCGCCTTTTATTTATGGCATACGATGTGAATAATTAATTGGCTTTATGTATGTCTAATATAAATCCACAAAATCTCTATATATACATATATGATATGGTATATAAATGCATTCGATACACGTCACCCTTAAATGGTTTATGTGGTGATTGTAGCGTGATTGTGGCCGTAAATTCTAAATCTGTGTGTGGTTGATTGTTGTTGCTTGCATCTCGGTCTGCACACCGATTCCCTACCTCCTATTCCTAATGTAACTTGAGATAACTTGAGATTCTTTCCTATCTTTGCTCCCCCCGAATGTAACTCAGGGTTTCCCAATTCAAATGTAAATAGGATTAGTTTATATTTCCTATTATGTCAAAGAACAGTGGACACCTGGAGGATCGAGATGATCATCTCAGGCACGAGACGATCAGCTGGTGGACCAAGGTGGCTGGTTCCTGGAGTGAGACGAGAGGGTGCTGACCTGAGGAGATGCATGACAACCCCTAAACCGATCGGCTGGAGGCGCCAGTCGATGGATCGGTGGCACCCAACTGACCGGCCTGATGGCGAGCCGATCAATCATGGAGATGAGTTAATCAAACCCAGAATGGCAAAGCACAAAGTTCATCTTGTACAAGTTGCATGTGATGTTGACCTAGATGAACATGATTCCTCTTGGCTCGAGGAATCACATTAGGATAGCCATAATCATCACTTTTTATTGCTTCACATGTATTCTGTGGGATATAGCATGTATATGATACGTACTATATATTGTGGTGATTGGATATGTATATGTACCTATAAAACCAAATCCCTCAATAAATATTAAGTTTTAGATGCCTTCCAAATGCGACACACGTGAAAAGCTTGATCGACCAAGTGTGGGCACGCCCTAGCGTGGTGCACCGTCTATCTCATGGAAGCATGAATGATGGATATGTGGGTCTGCCCTAGCAGGGTGCTTATTCATTGTGTTGCCTTTGGGTCGGACTTAACAAGGTGACCTAGATAGGATCTAGCACCTTGAGGCATGGAGGGTATCATGGCAAGGAGTTGTGCATGACATCTTTCAAGAGTTTCATATGATGCAATTGGCAAGAGTTTCCTACCTGGAAGATCTAAGTTGTGGGTGACAACCCTAGCTGGTCTATGACTGAGAGGATTTCGGGATCTTGACCCACTAGAAGGTTGTACGCTGCAATCTTCCAAATTGATGGTGTGGGCTGTCAATTTGAACAAAAATAGTGGGAGTGATAATTAATTAAAGTCCTAATTATATCGTAAAACTTTTTCAAATCAATCAAATAAGTCAAAAATGAGTTTTTGGACTAAATTGCATATATTTCCTTTTGTAGTACAAATGACCACCAACAATAATCACTTTATTTGCGATCGGTCCTTGAGACGGAAAAATTAAATGGGAATAATTCCATGACTAGTTAGGACGTTGAGAAGTGTTCTCAATCAAAGAATGAAATCTCTAAGTCCTAGTTATACCAGAACAAGATGAACTCACTCCCACCACACCAAAGGCTGAAAGGGATGCTTACTGGAATCATTCTAAGGATGTCATTGATGTGTAGTGCTTGAATGTTGTATTCTCTGAACTATGATTTGTAGAGACAACATGAGACATATGATGTCTCCAAGGCACTGTCCTAGTATGTCATGACAGAAGGAGATTCAGTTGGTTCTCACACACTCAATGTGATTGGGTATGTGGAAAACCTGACTAGACTGGGATTCCCTCTGAGTCAAGAGTTGGCTACTGGTATGATATTGCAAATGTTGTGAGAATCATATAGTTCATGATGAACTACAACATGAACAACCTTGACAAGTCATTGACAGAGTTGTTGGACATGTTGAGGACAGTAGAGGCAAAGATGAAGAAAGACAAACCCTAATCTTTGATGTGATCAATGAAGGGTAAGTCTTAAAGGCAAGGTCAAGGGCAAAGAAAAGAAGTGTTCTGATGCTAGCCAACAACCCAAGCCATCTTCAGCCTCAAGGCATATGGGAAGGGTGAACGAGGGAGGAGAAATTTCCCTCTATACCTGGAAGAACAAAAGAAGATGAAAGGAGGGGATAGAGATCTCCACCATAGATATCATGAAATAAACACTTCTTTATCTGAGGTATATGATACCAAGATGAAGATCTGACATATATGATATGCAAGATTTAGTGATGGCCTTTGTGAAAGGACCAAGAAAGGAGTACTCATCATTGGAGCAAGTGTTCCTGCCATAGATAGGAGTACCTTTCATTTTATTTCAGCCTAAAAGGCACGAAATAGAGTTGAGAATTGCTATTTCAGTTTTCCAATAGAAACACTTTATTGTTGCATCTTGTAGTGACAAGATGGCTATCAATATAGTTGATGTTTCAATTTCAAAGATATGATCTTTGTGGTGATGCTTTTCTTTATCTTGTGGTACTTGGTATGCATAAGATAAAATGATACCTAAAAGTTATTGATAACTCAAATAACGAATTAGCATTATCATGAGAAATTCATCTCTAGTTTCCATGTTGATGGATAAGCTAGACTCTTTTGGTTGTGAACCATTAAGAGACATGAATATCTTGGACATGATAAATCAATCTTCACTAGTGGTAGTGGGAGAATGATTATCCTACTAGGTATAATACATATGATGTATTTACATACCTATTGGAGCAAATGCTAATACTTCAAATGGTGTTTAGAGAAATACCAATATGAATATCTTAAAGTGTTCAAGAAGATCATGAATGAAGTACAAATTTGGTAAAAGTAATAATTCTTGATGTGATCATGAATGAGATACTTAAACCAAATGTTTGAGAACCTTATGAGTGATTATGATAGTGTATCATAGAGAACTCATGATTAAGGAATAGTGATGTCTAAATCAAAAGGGAGTCATACTCTAAGGAGTTAGAGGATGATTATCAAATAACTAAATTCTTCTAATAGAGAATACCTTACACTAATAAAGGATATTAAGAATCACAAAGTGTTGTGAGTTCTTAAATTCCTTAGCAGATACACCTCAAATATCTATATGATGAGTTGGTCATATGATGAGTCAACAATGTAGATGATGTTGAGGAACCAGATTTTGAGTTATGGTTTATGACCATAAGATCCTAAGTAACTTCCACGTGAACCATAAGGTATGACCTTAGTGGTAGCACCCATTGGGATAAAATCCATAAGTGTGAATGAGTCTTAAGCGTTAAGACACATGGATGACATTTTGAGAAGGATCATGCTTGTTGATTGCAACTTAATGACTAAGACATTTGGCATATGGATATTAAAACCACATTCCTATGAGGAATAAGACAAGGATGTGTAAGTGACACAACCTATAAGGTTTATGAATCCATTAATGCAAATGAAGTCTATAAGTTACAATGGACTAATCAATGTGATTGATTGAGTACAAGCAACTCACAACTGGGATCTTTACTTTGATAATATAGTCAAAGGGTTTGACTGATATGACAAAGATAAAGAATGGATCTATGATTTAGTGGGAGCGTATTTGCATTCCACATGTTGATGAGGAATGAGATGTTCTAGAAAGGAATCTTTTGTGGAAATTATCTTTAGGGAAGATAGAGACGTTTCCTATGTGATAGGAATAGAGACCTATAGAGATAGTTCTCGAAAACCTCTTGACCTGGAAAAGAGAGAGCATACATTGGCAATCTGTATTGAAGGGTTCAGTATGCACAGATTCAGTGGGAGAAAACTTGTCCATGTTACATGGAGTGAGTATCCCAGAGCCAAGTGTCCCAATTCTTATGAAGAATGGGAACACAAAGAATAGATATGGATCTATCATGTATGTAATCATCCCGTTATCTTGCATGTATGGACATAGCAAGAATAAAATGCATTTATCATCTTATATGTAGGACATGACAATATGATATGCTCATCCTGATAACTCGTATGTGGGACATGATGAGTGGATGTTTGTCTAGTTCTAGTAAGGTTACTAGAATACCATGAGAACTTGATAAGTACTTGAGAAGTACTAGTTCTATGGAAATAAGGAAGGATTCACTGTAAAGAGTTACACTGATGCGAACTTCCAAAAAATATAGAAAATTGATCGCAAAATATATAAGATATATAAAAGTGAATATGAGTTGAAAAATGGAAACGTTCCAATAAATCCGTTTTAAAAGAAATGTCGAGTATCTATGTGTTAGAGAACAACTGTGGATACTATATGGATCTGGGAGTTCATGGAGATGAACTTATATATATTCCGGTCATTGATGACAAGTAAGGAGTGCTTGGTCATGCAATGAGGTTAGCAAAGCAATATTGGATCACATATTACAACAACTCCATCTCATACGTAAGTCGTACAACGAAGAGATGTGAGACATGCAATAACACTGACTTAGGCAAGGTGTTTCCATAACTCACTGCATTAGAACTAGACATGTGGGACATGTTTGAAGATCGCTAAGAATATGATTCTGGGGTGATTGGCTCACAGTGCAAGTGGGAGTCTGTTGGTATGTATGCCTTGAGAGCCAATCATGGGATGATTGGTGGGATACATTAAGATTGATTTGATAAACATCAAAGGCAAGCTTCCAATTCATTGTGGTTCAGTCAATTATGAGATGATGATATAACAGATTGAATGTCTAGAGAATGACAATACTCAATAGGTTAATGACCTAAACGATGAGATCATACGGATGTTAAGAGTATACTTTCTTGTTATGTCCCTAGTCGGATGTCATTGTGGAAGGTTGATAGACAACAATGACACACAAGACTAGATTGTGTGTTGGTTGATGACAGAATCTCATTAGTCATGATAAAGTGATATCAAACCAAGCACATAGGTACTTATTAGAGAACAAGTGTATCAGACAGACCCACCATGAGAGTGACACATGGAACCATGACTTGGTAGTCACAGTCAGCTCTCATAGTGATGGTGGTGAGTGTTAATCTTTGACCAAATCATTACATTCAATACATGTCGTTGGGTACACTTTGACATCATCAAACATAGTCTTGAAATATAGATTGTTATAAAGGTGATGATTGGGTGACTTTGACACATGGGGCTTTTGAGGGCTGAGTGATAGATATGGGATTTGTCCCTCCTGAGGGAGTTTTATGTCCATGACCACTTGATGAGTAGGACTAAGAAAGGCATGCACATGCATGTGTGAATCAATATGTGATATTGATGTCACACATATATCATCCAGTCTGCTCTGAGATCAAGGAAGTGAATGAACGTTGAAAGGATGATTGTTCCATGCCTTGAGTTCATTCGAGATATTAGTGACAAAGGAATTATACATTCACTGTAACACCAATCACGGATTGTAGGATTGAAAGTTGTTCTCCAACTTCCCTTTTCACTTGGGCAGCACTGATGTGCGACTAGGAACTGCTCTTTGCTTGTGAAGTCATAAGTGTTATGGACTTTCACTACCAACATGAAATGGGCCTGTAGGGTCACACACATAGGATTTAACCTGGAAGAGGAGTTTATCCATGAATGATGTTTAGATTGTTTACTAAATGTGTTTAGTAGTTCAATTAATCATTCAATCAATTGACTTGACTCAGAATCACCAAGTTCAAGTGTTGGACTAACTGATTTGGGTGTCAGATTGATTGAGAACTGCATTGACTGATTTCTGCACAACCTGGACTACCAACTGACTGGTTCAAACTATTGAACCGATCGGCTCAGGGTCAAGTGAGATGACCGGCTCAAGGTCAAGTGAGACGATCGGTTCAAGTGTTGAACTGATCAGTTCAGCTGGACCAAACGAGCCAGTTTGGGAAAGTTAGGTTGGTGAGAAAATATTTTCATTTCATTTTTACAATTTGATTGGGACAAGTATTGATCTTTGGATTAATTGGAAACGGAAAGAGGAAAGTCAACTGAGAACTGCCATGGGAAGTGAAACAACCGGTTCATGAATGAACCGATCGGTTCAACTCTCCAAACGACTGGTTCATGAGATGAACCAATCAGTTCAGTCCCCAAACAATCGGTTTGTTTGTGAAACGACCTGTTCACCTACCGTAGTGTATCAATTCGTGGAAATTTTGAACCCTTCTACTCCCACTTTAGTCCCGCATTGCCCGGGGCTGAGAACCTTGACCCTGACCCCTCATATATATAGAGGGGTACTGGGGGCTTGTCAAGCACAACTCAGAACATCAGTTGCTCTGTAAAGTTGTCCTCTCTGATTGTGGTAACTGAGAGAGCCCAAGCAAGTGCTACCCGACTAGGGAGGCATAGCGAGGGAAAGAAAAATGCAGGATGACAAATAATTGTGGGAGAGTGTGTTAGTGACTAGTACACTGACAGAAGGGGACGACTCCTTCCAGTGTCATGTAGGACAGGACGACTGGAGTTCCCGGTGGTCTGTGTGGACTACTACAGAGGCGAGAGATTTCTACCGCTCGGAGGATAGTTGTCAATCTGTCAATCTAGGTGCGACCAGGAGCCGTCAGTCTGGGTGCGACTAGGAGCTGCACAGACACCATCTAAGATTGGAGGTGAAGACCGTGCTAGTCATGAGTTAACATCTCTGAGCAAGCCTTGGGACAAGGTATGTCTCTACAAACCATCCTTCCTACCATATAGATGTTGACAAGATCTCTTTGGGTTCTGTATTTGGGGAGAAAAGTTTTGTTTCCACTGCCATCTCTACCTCCCCTAAAACCCAACAACACATTGCTCTTATCATTTGATATCATGGTTCTTATGAACTATCTTGTTTGTGGTGATCTTAGATATTCTCTTGACTCTTTTCCTCATGCTTGGTGCATGTTGTACTTATATGATGTTATATTCCCAATTTGAGGTGGGTGATAATGATGATCAATTATGTGGTGATTAATTTGTAAAATCCAACTATACCTTTTACTTGCCTCCCTATTATGCATGTTGTGTGACTCAATAGACCTAGAGTAATATAATTTGCATTGGTTTTTGGGTTATGTGCCCTTATATACATTTGGGATGGAGGTTATGTGTCCCATACTCAGGTTTCAAATTTATGAGGTTTGGCCCAACATTTATATTTATGGGGAGTTTGGTTATGTGCCAATCTCTATCAGGTTTCAAGTTTATGAGAATTGGTCACCTTTGTTATTTATGTTGTTCTAGTGCTATGTTTATCTCACCTACATGTAGGTTCTTATGGGTTTTGTGCCCTAAAAACATTATGAGTGTTTTTGTGGAACCACTTTTATTATTGATTTTATGGCAAGTATTTCTTTTCTCATATGATGGTGATTTTTTCCTTTTATGCATGTTTGGGTGGTTCTTACCTTTTTCATGGGAAGCCTTCTATACTTGATGTACCTCTTTCCTAATATATATTGCTCAATTTCTTTTTAGCATGCTCATACCAGCTTTTTGTTGATATCCTCTTTCTTTTTCTTTTGTGGGGTATGCTTCCAACCCCAGGTGTTAGACAAGGAGAAGGAAATTTAGGAGGACCTGGACCACAACAAGTGTAGCTAACTTTGTGGGAGACTTTGTTTGAAGTTGTTAGGTGATCCTCAGCTAGTCTTATATATGTAGTTAGTTTTTCCTTTATGTCACCCTGTGTGGTGAAAGTTTAGTTTGATAAGAAGCTTTGTAATGGTTAGATACACCTTTTAATTCCACTGCTACTTTGTGTTATGATACAATCATGTTAAATAAATTTGGTTTCATACCTTTTAAGAAAAAGTTTTTGTTGGTGGATGTTGCCTTTTTATTTTTAGTAGGGAGTGGATCCCTATGGGATCCGACTCCTTAACACATGGTATTAGAGCGTGTATCTTTCGATTATTTAACTATTTCAAACTTATCTCACTTAGGATGTTTACCTTTTTCTATAGGGTTCTTATACCTAATACCTTACCTTGTGTAGGAAAAAACCCTAATGGCAGGAGATAACTTGACTGTTGACAACCAGTACGGTTATGAGACACCCCAGAATCCTAGGTTTGGGATGCCAAGGATGGATCCACCCTTTACCATGCCAGTGACTCAAGTTACTCTTCGTCTGAAAGTGGACCATCAGTAGGTCAGAAGACCCCAATTTTTGTTAGTACGGGTGTAGTCATCTCTCCAGAGCAAGAGTCGGCTATGTTTCGAAAACTTTTTGCCACAACCATGTCGGGGAAGATGAAAAACATGTCTATGCCTGAAAAGCCTAAGGAGTTCTCAATCATGGAATTCATGCAGATGCAACCACCTTCCTTCAAGGGTGAAGGTGAAATAGAGATGGTCGACAAAGCTGGTGATTGGGTGCTAGCCTTAGAGAGAACCTTTGATGGCATGGCATGTCCTCCCCACTAGAAGGTTAGGTTTGCTTCATATGTTTTGGATTGACCTGCTCGAGTTTGGTGGAACAGGATAGGAAGGACACCTGATATCTCTACCATGACCTAGGAGCAGTTCTTGGTGCTTTTTCGTGGGAAGTACATCTACATTGCTGCCCAAAGAAGAAAGAAGTAGAGTTCTACAACTTAAAGAAAGGTTCCTTATCCATTTCTACATTTGTGCAAAAGTTTCTGCTATTGGAACGTTATGCTTTTGGTTTGAGTGAGGAACGTAGAGCTGACCTATTCCTTCAAGGACTCAACTACAATGTGGGTCATGCTCTTATTTCACAACTCCCCTTGACCTTTCCGCAGATGGTTGATAAAGCTTTGGCCATGGTGTCTTACCCAGGGTTTCAACCTAGGGAGTTTGATAAGAAGAGGAAACCCTTAGGAGATGAGCAGAGATGAGACAAGTGTGCTAAGTGTAATGGTTACCATCCTGTAGGAAAGTGCTCTCAAGATAAGAATCAAGCAAAGTATCAACCTGACTTTTGGGTTGTGTGCCATCATTGCAATGAAACTGGACATATTCGCCCTAGGTGCCCTCAGCTTCATAATGGATCTGTACCAGCTCAACAACAACAACCTCAAGTGCCTCATCAGAATAATGGTAATAACATTGGTAAAAGACCTGTGGAAAGGCGATATAGAAGAGTTTTTTCTTTGGATGGTCAAGAAGTCTATGACGATGATCAAGTTGAAGGTAACCCTCAGTCCCATGGTTATACTTTCAAGTTATGTTTCCTTTTGCATGGTACCTTGTGGATATATGTAAAGAAGTCACCTTTGTACCTATAGTTTTGCTTGGCTTATGAGGATGAAACTTTTTAAGGGGTGGTAGATAGTTGATGTGGATGTTTAGATTTTGAGGACGAAATCTCTTTGAGGGGTGGTATGTTGTAACATACCAAAACCTAGAACTTAATCTTATTCCAGTGTTAAGAAGTTAGAAACCTTAGTCTTTGAGGTTTATCCAAACAAGGATAAGAGTATGCTCTTTAGTGACCTTAAATATGTGAATGCATGAATAAATTACCCTAAAATGTAGAATATAAATTAATATTACCTAATACCTTCAAATTAATCATAAAATCAATGATAGGTACATAAGATATTTCACATGAGGTAATAATGTGCATAAAAAGGCAAGGTGTCCATAATTGAGAATAATGAATTATAAATCCACAAAATACAAAATAAATAAACTTATGTGAGATAATGATAGAGTAGATTCATTCTAGACCATTCATCTGCCTTATGGTGTAAGGAAGAGAAAAAGGAACCAATAATAATGCTTAAAACATGTTAATGAGATATTGAATTATTAATGAGAGAAATAATAAAAATAATGGATAATGGACTAAAAGAAAAATGTATTGGGTAATATTAACCTCATATTAATTTTCTTGGGATATGCTTTGGCTTGGAGGCAAAGTTTCACCAATTTAGGATAATAATAACCATATCTATTTTATTTAGAAAAGAAAAGGATGTTTTTCCCTAAAATATTAAAAAAATATTAAACAACTCCAAAAGTGAAAGATAATCTTATATTCATAATCTACATATTAAAATATGCCTTCTGGTGAATTTTCACTCAATTTGGATAGAGTTTGATTAAAAGATGAAATTAGGAGAGAGAAAGTGTGTAGAACCTTCAAAATATTAAATAAGTACACAAATAACTCTAACATGTAAAGTTGATAGAAAATTTGTATCCAACACATTAAATATGAGTTGTGGGTGAAGTTTCATCAAATTTGGATAATCTTATAACCATAAATGAAGGAGGAAAGGAAAAATAGTAATTGATTTATTTAATATATTAAAAGTTCTCAAAAGGCTAATCTAATTTTATATTTGGATTCTACATATCAAAATTAGCTTATGTGCAAAATTTTATCTAATTTGGGATTCATTTTCACCCTCAAAAGAGGAGAGAAAAAAAGGAAAATAAATATGTGCACACTTTGGTCGAATTTGATTAGGATTGCTATTTAATTTGTCACGTGTTATTTTTCATTTTATTTTTCCTTTTCTGTTCCAAAAGATGGTTGGGATCCATCACAGATCGATATCTAATACGTAAAAGTCCTCTCCTACCTCGAGTAGGAGTGTGCCGTCGAGTACAGTGCAAAGGCACTGTAATTTGCGGATTCCTCTTCTTTCTCGTTTCTTTGTTTTCACGCTAAGGGGCATAATGGTCTTTTAGCCATGCTTTCCTTTGTTTTGGGTGAGGTCAACTGAGAAGTTGACTAGTGATGTGACCTATTCCTATTGGGCCAAGTCAGCCCGACCCCTCTCTCTTTCACACGTGGATTTTCTTTTGCTTATTTGGCTTTTTGGTGATTTTTGATTGACCGATTTTATAAAGTTCATATCTTTTGATGTGATTGTCCAAAAATTACAAATAAATACTTGTTGGATTAAAAAAAATGTAAACTTTCTAATGGTATTAGTTTTTTGCCTGAATCTGACGTTATAAAGAGGTGATTTTAATGGAATAATCTAAATAATTAATAACTTGTAAAATTCATAAATAAATATATAAAATTAGAAAAATATAATAAAATATGTTTTGGACTTGGGAAAATATAGCCTAAAACACGGCATAGTTTTGATAACATAATTCATTAATAATAAAAAGGCAATCTTTAGGGTTTTGAATAATCAATGTAGTTCTAACCCTAATTTCACATACATGATATTAGGTGCTTTGGAAACCTAGATTCAAATCTAGAAGTAATCTTGTTCTGTTAGACTCTTTGTAGAGGTATGTTTGCATCTCCTATTCTTTTTTATTGATAAATAACCTAAATTGTCTTTATTTTGGTCCTATGGACAACAACCTATACACATTGCTCTTATCTTTTGATATCATGGTTCTTGTGAACTATCTTGTTTGTGGTGATCTTGGATATTCTCTTGACTCTTTTTCTCATGATTGGTGCATGTTGGACTTATTTTATGTGACTTTGAGGTGGATGATAATGATGATAAATTATGTGGTGATTTATTTGTAAAATCCGACTATACCTTTTATTTGCCTCCCTATTAAGCATGTTGTGTGAATGAGTAGCCCTAGAGTAATATAATTTTCATTGGTTTCTGGGTTATGTGCCCTTATATACTTTTGGGATGGAGGTTATGTTACTCATACTCGAGTTTCAAATTTATGAGGTTTGGTCAAACATTTATATTTATTGGGAGTTTGGTTATGTGCCAATCTATATTAGGTTTCAATTTTATGAGGCTTGGCCACCTTTGTTATTTATGTTGTTCTAGTGCTATGTTTATCTCACCTACCTGTAGGTTGTTATGGGTTTTGTGCCCTAAAAACATTCAGAGTGCTTTTGTGGCACCACTTTTATTATTGATTTTATGGCAAGTATTTCTTTTCTCATATGATGATGATTCTTTCCTTTTATGGCCATTTGGGTAGTTCTTACCTTTTCATGGGAAGCCTACTATACTTGATGTCCCTCTTTCCTAATATATATTGCTCAATTTCTTTTTAGCATGCTCATACCATCTTTTTGCTGATATCCTCTTTTCTTTTCCTTTTTTGGGTATGCTTCCAACCCTAGGTGTTGGATAAGGAGAAGGAAATCCAGGAGGACTTGGACCACAACAAGTGTAGCTAACTTTGTGGGAGACTTTGTTTGAAGTTGTTAGGTGATCCTCAACTAGTCCTATATATGTAGTTAGTTTTTCCTTTATGTCACCATGTGTGATAAAAGTTTAGTATGATAAGAATCTTTGTAATAGTTAGATACATCTTTTAATTCTGCTTCTACTTTGTGTTATGATATAATCATGTTAAATAAATTTGGTTTCATCCATTTCGAGAAAAGTTTTGATTGGTGGATGCTGCCTTTTTATTTTTAGTAGGGAGTGGATCCCTATGGGATCTGAATCCTTACAACAAGAGTGGGTATGTCCTTGGTGAAGGAATAAGACTCCCTGCAAAGTGGGTAAGTCTTTGGGTAGGTTGATGACTCTTGTCTTGGATAGGTAAGTCTTTTGGAAGGTCAAGTATTGCAAGTCTTATGATGGAATATAAGAGTACATTGGGTTGAGAAATCCTAGAGGTTGACATCTCTAGGTAGTGGACTAAAATACTTCTATTTTGGAGTATGGAACCACTCTACATAGCTTGTTAATTGGTGCATGTTCAATCTCTCCCATCCTTTCTTTATATGTTTAGTTGCACTCAAATTTCCCATATTAGCAACCTTATCTTGTGATTTATCTTGAAGGTATAATGAATTTTGTTTGGGTGCATTCAGTTTTATTCACCCCCTCCAGAGCACACAATCACTCATCCTAGGATCCAACATCTTTGACAAGTGTGTAAACAAAAAATAAGATCGCAAGAAAATAGGGTAAGAATGCTAGATTTTACATGGAAAATCCTCACAATATGTGAGGAGAAGACCACAAGGCCAATAATGGGAAAATCCACTATAAAAAAGATAAAGTTGTTCTTCTCTGGTTTTGACCCCAAACCTAAGATATTACAACTAAAAGGAGAAGTAAAGAAGGTTGGTGCCCAACACGTTGATGGGGAAGTCTAGGGTTCGGGGGGCTCTGACGACCATGGCAGTGCGTTGTGAAACACAAAATTTGAGATTGATCGAGGAGGAAATCAAGACAGTGTCAAAGGAGGAGACTCGCTTGTTTAATATGAGAAGAACAAGGAACATAAACAGCCCCAATCTCATCTGGAGAATGGTGTAGGATTCACCATACCAGCAGTAGGCCTGCAGTTCGATTACGATGGCCTAAAAGGAAAGAAAGATGATCAGATCAAGACATCAGAGACGAGAGAAGGAACGACACAAGAAGACAATAGCACATCTGGGAGGAAAGATGGGTCCACAAAAAATTGCCAAGCTAACGAGAACATCACCATCTTCCTAGATCTAACTGGTACGTCACACATGCAAACAAGCACGCAGGTGGTGCAAACATCCCCCTATCTTTCAGCAACGTCGTATCGGGTTACAATGTATGCAAGTCAAACGACATGTTTCTTGATCGTCTATATGAGGAAAAGCTCATGGTGTCAGATGTCATGTTGGGCGAATGGGAAGGCATGCCAGCAATTTCAATCAATCCAGAGGCAAAGGACACACTCGTAAAAACCTAGAGACATGCTCTAGTGGTTCATTTGCTTGGAGCAAAAATAGGGTATATGACCCTACATGATAGATTGAAGTTACTACGGAAGATAATAGGAAGATTTAACATGTATGAAATCGAACATGCAAGAGGGACTATGAAGAAGATCTAACCGGTGGACCATGGAAGCTGTTTGGATTAGATCTGCTAGTATGGTAATGGTACCCTATTTTCAAACCAAAAGAGGAATATCCTGAGTCATTGGTTGTTTGGGTGAGAATCTTAAATCTGCCTCTTCATTTATATGTACCTACCATGTATAAATACATAAGACTTACTCTGGGTAGGCTCATTAAGGTTGATGAACATACGTCAAGCAGAACCCGCAGTAAATTTGCCCAGACTGGCAGTAGAACTGGACATGACAAGAGACGTTTTTACGACAATATTGATCAACGAAGTGGAGTATGAAGTATATTATGAAGGGCTACCGTGGGCATGCAGCTTATGTGACCAGAAGGGAAACACATCAAAAAATTTCCAGACACAACTAGATTAACCTGAAGAGGAGAACATCTCATCTAGCAAGAATTGAGAAACCAGCTCCACATGGCAAAGCAATTCCGAGGAAACATGGTAGATCCAAAGATCAAAGAAAGCAAGAAGAAAAGACAATCACACAGAAACAAATCATCATGAGGTACACACAAACAATGCTTTTGAGAGCTTGGTGGAGGAAGGAAATGAGGAAGAAACTGAAGTAGTGACACAAGAAATACCAAAAGCTTCAAGCAAGGACAGAGTCGGGAAAAAAAAAGAACATAAAAGATGTGGAGGAAGAAAAAGTTAGCTAAAAAATCAGAGGACACATGAACAATTGAAAGGATTCTAAAAGACAAAACAAACACAAAAGAAAATATAAGCAAAAAAGGAAACAAGAAGATTAGTGAAAACATGCAGAAACTTGTCATGACATCACCAGATATCGATGAAGTGATCGAAGTCATTGAGGTGGAGGAGGCAGCAAAAGAAATAGATTAGGCCAAATATGGAGTAAGTAGGAAAGCACCACCAATTCCTATAGCAGTTGAAGATCTGAACAACGTTAACGAAGTCTTGGCCACCAATGCATCAACAACTATAGGAAGAAAGTGCAAAGGAAGTGGAACTAAAATGAAGAGAACTAAGAAACAACAAATCACCACCCCTACTCCTATGAGAAGAAGACCTAGAAGATTAGATCCTAACACACAACAAGCAGATCCACCTGGCACACAAGATCCACAACTAGAGACTGAAGAATTTGGTTGTTTCCCAGAAGATGAAGCTAATAAGGAGAATGAGAAGCCAGAAGAAATAGAAACCAAAATGGAGGGCGTTGACGTTCTAAAATCCCAACCCAACCATTAGTGAACCTCATGATAGATTTAGTGTATTGGAACATACGAGGGATCGGAAAGCAAGTGCACATCTACAATCTCAAAGAATTGATTATGTTTCACAAATCGAAATAGTGGCTATCATTGAACCTTGTTTAAGTGGTGTCAAGGATTTAAAGATGGTAACTAAGCTGGGTTTTCCTAATTCATTCTAAGTAGAAGCCCAAGGTTTCGGAAGATGTATATGGGTATCCTGGAACAAATCAAATTGTAAAGTAAAGATCATAAACTACCATTGACAATTTGTAACTTGTTACCTTAATAACTCTACATTTGTACCCTTTGTCTATGTTAACCCCCACGTTGCAGTTTGGAAATTATTTTGGAAGCACATCGTGCATATGGGAAACACTTTCACCAAGCCTTGGATCATTTTAGGTGACTTCAACACTACTTGCAACCCTAATGAGAGAAATGGTAGCATTCACTACAACTATAATGAAGCTCGAGTGTTCCAGGAGACCTTATTGGAGGTCGGTCTATCAGACCTTGATTTCTCAGGCCCCAAATTCACTTTTAAGAGTGGTACCCTTCAACAGAGGCTGGATAGGGCTTTTGCCAACACTAATTTCCTGTAAACATATCATAACTTCCATGTTGAACACCTACCAAGGATGCACTCATATCACAATCTGCTATTGGTCAGGAATGTTACAAAGAATCCCAATCCTGGAAGATTTATTACTAAAGCATGATGGGTTAAAGATAAGGAATTCAAAGAAATAATTTCTAATGGGTGGAATAATGAGACATATTTCAGCATTGCAGTGGGTCACATTAAGTCAAAAATCATACAATGGGATCATAATCGAATGAAGGCAAGCAGACACAGGAAGAGGTTGTTAATGCACAATCTAGGATGCTTGGAAAAAGAACTAGTTGTAAGCTATAATGAAATAATTGATGGTTTTTGTACTGACATGAAGGCTCGTCTTGATGAAATTCTGAAAGAGGGAGAAGATGAATGGAAACAAAAGATTCGTATCAACTAGATGCAAAATGGGTATTTAAATACAAAATTTTACAATGCGTATGTTAATCAAAGGTGAAGATATAACACCATTCTTCAGTTGAAAAATCAATAAGGAGAATAGATTACAGGAGAAATCAATCTGATGGACATGGCTCATAACCATTTTTAGTTGATATTAACAGAGCCAGTGCAACACAATACAGAGACTATAGAACACATACCATGGCTTTTTCAACAGTTGATGCAATGGAAGCTTAGAGTCCTAGCTGGAGATCTGAAGGAGGATGGATGTCTGCAAATACTAAAAAGTATAAATCCACACAAGGCGGTGGGGCCTGATGGAACCAATGGTCTATTCATGCTTAGCAATTAGAACACAGTGAAGAAATTTGTCTTAAATAAAACAACCCATGTGTTGTGAGGAGGAAAGCTAACAATGGATCTGTGTGACTCTACCATAGTTCTCATCCCGAAGAAAATGAAACCAATATCATATGATCATCTAAGGCCGATCTCACTTAATAACTTCTATCTAAAGATGATATCAAAGATTGTAGTTGAATGCTTGAAGAAGTACCTGCATGATTGATATCTGAAACCCAAAGTGCCTTTTCACCTGGAAGGCAAATCTCAGACAACATCTCAGTCACTCAAGAAGTTATTCATATCATGAAGAAGAATAAGAGTCATGCATATATGGCAATCAAGGTGGTGTTGTCTAAGGCATATGACAAACTTTCATGGGAGTTTATCAGAAATACATTACAAAAACTCGGACCTCCTTGTAACATCTGCAGCTACATCATGAATTCCATCACAACTGGAGAATGCTCGATTTTGTGGAATGGATTATGAACCAAGAACTTTAAGCCTAGTAGGGGTCTCCATCAGGGAGATCCACTTTCTCCCAATGTATTTGTTTTGTGTATTGAACGCCTTATCCAAATGATGAATGATTTGGTACATAGTAAGAAGTGGAATGCTATCAAGATGGGTTGAAATGGAGTCGAACTATCTCATCTATGTTTTGTAGATGATCTTATATTTTTTGAGAGGCTACGTGCAAGAAGATGAGGATGATCACGAACTGCTTTAATCAGTTTGAAGAGGCATCTGGGAAGGCCATATTTATCACCAAGACACACATCTTCTTTACAAGAAGCATTCCCAGAGACACTAGAACGAGAATTATAGGGATATGTCAGTTCCAAGAAATGGAGGACCTTGGCCGCTACTTGGGGGTACCCATCATTCACAAAAAGGTAACAAAGCAAACTTATGCAGAAGTGATAGACAAAATTGAATCTCAAACTACCGGATGGACAACAAAAAATTTATCATTAGCAGGAAGGATTTTCCTTGCCAAATCCACGGTGGAAGATATACCCACTTATATCATGCAAATCGTAGTGTTTTCGTTGCACCGATGTGATCGTATTGACATGTGTGTTAGAAGTTTTCATTTGGAGAGGATGCCATAAAGCAAATCCTATGTCTCTTATAGCGTTGAAGAAAGTCACTAGCAGCAAGGAGAAGGGTGGTATAGGCCTAAAATGATGCGAGAGTGGAACTTAGCTTTGTTGGCCAGAAATGTATGGGACATGGCCAACAACAGAGAGACATAATGTTGTCAGGTCATCAAGAAACGTTATAATAAGTATAGAAGAGAACATTGTTCAAATCTATGTAGATTGGTGAAGGCCACACTGAAGTGCAAAGTTATGATTGAGAACAACTCCTATCTGTTAGTTGGTAATGGAAGCACAATTAGTTTGTGGTGATTTATGGGCTAATCCAGGTATAACACTAGCTTAGGAGGTTCTTCATCCTATACCTGAGCCTCTTAAAGACCTGATTATAGATAGTACAATTTTGAACAATGGATAGTGGGACACGAAGCTTCTGAAATATTGGCTGCCAGTGAGACGAGTCACGAAGATCTTATCATTATAACCTCCAGCGAGCAAGGATCTACATGACATCCAAATACGGGTTGCAACTGATAATGGGGTCTTCTCCATGAAGATTCCATATAATCTACTAAGGAGTGAACAAGAAACAGTAGTTGCGGGAGATTGGAGAAAGGTGTGGGGGGGCAAAGATCATGGTCAGTGTTAAATATGTCACATGGATAACAATTCACGGGGCACTTCTTACAAATAAAACAAGGATGCAACATAAATTAACATCCAATAGCCTATGTGAACATTGCAAGGACACAGAGGAGTCAATCACCCACGCCCTATTGGATTTTCACTATTCTAGATCTATATGGACAACTTACCTGAATGCCAACATGGTGAATGAGTTCTTTCAGACATAAGCAAAAGGGTGGTTCAACGAGGAAGTTAATCGTAGTTGTTGGACACTGTGGAATGCACAGAATAATTAGATCTTCAACAAAATTTGCATACCAGCACATACGATGGCAAGGAACATACATATAGAAGTCTAATTGAACACAAAATCTTGGGAGAACAACACTGAAGCATCACCTATCAGACCCAGAGTGGGTAACAATTGGATTAGACCATTGAAGGGGTTCATCAAGGTGATGCAACATAGACAAATAAGAAAGCTACAACAGTTGTTATCATACATGACCATGAAGGACGATGGATAGGAGGTCATGTAAGGGAAGTGACCACTTCCTTGGTAGTACATGTCAAAGCCATTGTTGTGGACATAGCTCTTGCTGCTGCAAGTAACAATAAAACCCAAAAACTAATGATAAGCACTGACTGCAAATCATTCGTGGATATGCTCCAATGGGAGCCAGGGATGAATCTGAAGTATGCAAATATCATCAACACACTACATGAGAAGTTGAAGATGAACATTGATTGGAAGATTACATATGAAAGGAAAGAGATCAATAAGATAGTAGATATGTTGGTTAAATTCCATCAAAAAACAAGACTTGGTATTTTTACTACATCAGACCTCTAGATTGTATCAAAATCACCTTGGTTGAAGATAAATGTAATGTAGTAGTACTACCACATTTATGTTTTCTACAAACAAAGAACCATGTACTCATTTTCCTTACTGGCTTGCAATAGGAGGGCAAGATGAATAAATATCCCCCTGGCATCCCTAAAAAAAGAAGAAGTAAAGAAGATACCACCATAGGGAGAGATATGTCTACAATCACTACCCTTGAACTTCCCAGAAACACACTCTCTTCTACAAAGTGCACAACACTAGATGGCATGAAGAAGAACATTTGGTAGCTTGGCAGCCCTACCCCGCTTCCTTTCTTCTTTAGCTTCCATTTTCTTTCTTCTTCTTCTTTGCCTTTTTCTCCCATCTCCGGAATAAGAATAGAAGAAAAAATGTTGCTTTTATCTTATTTCAATTGCAACTTGGTCGCTTCCATTTATTTCTCCTTGGTGGATGACTTCTATTCCTTGGTTGTGGCACTCCAATTCTCATGGCCATTATATATATATATATATATATATATATATATATATATATATGTATATATATATCCACGCAACATCAGGAAACCAATGCCCTAATGGAAATGTTGGGCTGGAAACTGTCGAGTCCAAAAATCTCCCCCTCCATCCTAACGAAGAGATTGTCTACAACAAATCATCACTGGGAAAATATGTCGTTGATCTCTTTGCATATTTCCATCTTGTCTCTTAAACCACCTTGGTCATCATATCATAAGGATCCTTCTCAATATGGACTTATTCAGAGCAAAAACTTCTTATCAATCACATCCTGAAGCTAATAATATCTCACATCAATGTGCTTTGTCCATGTGTGACACATTGTTCTCTTGCTTAGGTCAGTAGCACTCTAACTATCACAAAAGTAGTTGGATCAACCTGATTCATGCCCAACTCCTCTTTAGAACTCATGATCTAGAGTTTTTTTATTTATGTCTCTACAATGTACTTTACCTCTGTCGTCAAAAGTGCAGCATACTTCTACAACATGGATTGGCAAGATATGGCTCCCCCTACAAAGTTGAAAATATACCGAGAGGAAGACTTCATGTGATCAATATCACCTATCATGTCAGCATCAATAAAGCCTTTTAGAATTGGTTTAGAATCACTAAACATCAAACTCATGTTATTGGTGACTCTTAAATATCTTAAATCCACTTGACCTCCTCCAAGTGATCTTTACCTGGGCTTGAGAGAAACCTTCTCACATCTACAACTCCATGAGCAATACTAGGACAAGTACACACATTGTGTACATCAAACTCCCCATACTAGAGTATAGGGAATCATAGTCAACTCCTCCTTCCACTCATCAGTTGATGGGCATGATTACTTATGTATCTTCAAAAAACTTGATAATGGAGTACTCATAACTTTGGATTTGTTCATGTTGAATCAATCCAGAACCATTCAACATTGCTTTCTAGTGACAACCACAACTAGATTTGTTTCATATCATGTATGATATGCAACCCCATAATCTAATGTGTAGGTCCCTAATCCTTCATCTCAAAGTATTTGAAAAGCTTTGTCTTTAGTTTTCATATCAAACTAACAAACTATATAACTATCAACATATCATCCAAACAGAGTAACAGAATAATGAACTTGTCATCTAGAAACCTCTTGATGTAGACACATAGATCTACACTTGTCTTCTGGTACTCATGACTCTACATGAAAAGATCAAACTTCTTGAACAATTTCCTGGGAATCTGATTCAACTCATACAAACTCTTCTTCAATCTACAGACTAAGTGCTCTTTTCGATTGACTTGGAATCCTTCTAGCTACTCCATGTAGATCTCCTCATCATGGTCATTATGGAGAAACATCATCTTCACATCTATCTGATCAATCTCTAGGTTTAAGCTAGCAACTAAACTTAAAACCAACCAAATATAAGTCATCTTCATGACAGAACAAAATATCTCATCATAATCTACCCTTAGTCTTTGACTAATATCTTTTTGTTTTCATCTCTCTTGATCCTATAGACCCACTTGTTCTTTAGTGCTCTTAGGCTCTAGAGAAGCACCACAAGCTTATATGTATCATTCTTCAGTAAAGATAACATCTCCTCCTACATCAACAGATGCCACTTTGTTGTATTTATGATTTTATGTCGCCTAAAAGTCTCTGGCTCCTCCTGATCAGTAAGAAGGATATACTGAGATGTTGGATATATGGATGAATGATGACGAACTTTGTCATACATCCACAACTACTACTCTAAGGGATTCTCCTAGTGATGATCTTTCTCCCCCTATCTAGAGTCTTTGACTATGAATTTGAATCACTAAATCGCACATATAAAACAAGAAGATTCTATGTGCTAACATTCTTCTACTCATGGTGATCATGTTGCTCTTCTTTCATCATTTGAAGACAACACTGATGAAGAAGCTAAAACATCCTCATACTCATCAAACGAAGAATGGTCGCCTGATCTTTAAGCTCTGCATCATCACTCTCAGGCTCTTAATTGTTTGAATCTCAATGAATGTCAAATATTTGTGTCTACTCATGGTCTTTCTCATAAGATCCCATAACAGGTAGCCAAACTTTTGATCTCCATAGCCAAGAAAGATACATGACACTTCTTTGTCATCAATCTTTTGCCAATTTTTCTTTGGAAGATGTGCATATGGTGTGACATCCCTAGATTTTCTAAAACTTAATCGAATGTGTGACATCTAAATTGAAACCTCACCTCGACAAGCATCCCAATTTGAACACCACATGCTATACTAAGAAGAAGAAAATCAAAGGAAGTCAGAAGCAAACAACAGTAGCACATGCACATGAACAATAATAAAACCATACAACATATGTTCACCATTCAACATATAATTACATAATGAATTGTTAAAACATTTGATATACATATTGAACAACAAACTTCTACATAGACATTCTAAGCAAAATACATTATTATGTGTCATAACATGATCATATCTGATGTCACATGGATTCTAAAACACATTTAAGAGTTACTAATGCATTCTCATAATTTTAGGTCTTCATCTGATATTTATTATCCATTAAACAAGTATATAACATCTTACATGATATTACTGACATTTAAGCTTCAAAAGACTAATATCATGGTTGCATGTTGTTCTACTTATTTTTCTAAACATTTTAGTATATTATTTGTATTTTTTCAGATAAACAAGTTAATTTCTACGAATTATCCAAGAACTGAGCATTTTCTGATTATTTACCTTTTTGAACGAATGGCATGTCACCACGTAGCCATAGGGCTGGCGCAACACCTTCTTTGCCTTACTGGGGTCTGGTTGGTTCAGGTTGGATTGGATCTATGAGCTGGATGATTTAGGGGATTTGATTCCGTCAGTTAAGGGCCTCCCCCTTTCTTTCTTGGTTCACGATCATTGGGTCTGTGAGACCCTTTCTTCTGCCCAAAGCCACTGCTAAAGCTAGCTCCTCTGACGAGCAGCACACTCTATCTCAGCTTCCTCTTTACGCAGCCCTTCTCAGATAACACAGCTCCCTAGCTCTTCCCCTGAAGGGTGCCACTGTACATAGGGAGGACGACAAGGAACCCTGCTCCCTCAAGCTCTCTATCGAGGGTCCTCCGTCTGCTAACTGTTGTTGCATAAGGGACTACTACGGCGAGGAATTACGGTCATCAAGGTTATAATTGACACTATGAATTCTACCAACAGCTCTGATTGGGCCACCTCTGCTCCTCTGGCCTCTCCTGGATAGCCACCTGAGTCTCCTCTTGGTGGCTTGAAGATCAAGCCATCGGCATGCTCCGCCAAAGCCTCCTCCTCGTAGACTTTTTTAAATGCCACCCTCACCTCTGAAGTTGGTTTGGGAGCTGAAGAAACTAGGCTAGACCTTCCACCGGTGGCAAAGCACCTTGCCTGTGTCCAAGACATGGTCCTAAAAACTAGATCTGCAACCACATGCCTCCTCGTCAGCCACAGTGAACTCCATTGCATCCAACATAGACGCCTACAATCTTCTTCCTGCTCCATCTCTCCCACCGGTCTCTCTTCTTCTATCTCTGTTTCTATTCTCATCTGCACTGAAACCTCCTTCGAACTCTCACTCGTTTTCTATGAGAAGCAGCGGAGATATCCTAAGGAGTGGGAGTCTGGCTTGAACTGCTCTATGCTAGTACCTAGGGATCAGCTGCTCATCAGAGCCGGTTGTCTCCCCACGTCCACATCATGGGGAAAAAGAGAGGAATACGACTTCATTCTCTACGATCTCCATTTGAAAGGAGTGAAAGGACATTCCAATCTGGGTCTCCATGACTCAGTCCATTTGACCAACATGTATTAGAAACTTAGTTGTATATATGTATTAAACTTTGCTTCATTGATATCAAAATGCACATGGTTTGATAATACTCTAAAGCTAATAACTCCTTGCAGGTTTGTCTGATCATCATGGTCATCAAACCATAGGTTTTGTATCACTTAAGCTACCCTCTAGTCAAGTTTGGTGTCAAAACTCAATTGATTTATCAGTCAATTAAATACCTCAAAAGGGCATATTTAGGGATCTTAATCATGATATAAATATCAATCACCACACAAACTTTGCTAAAAACTTGGAACTCTCAAAACAACTCAACATGCATGAAATCACTTATGTCATTAGGTATCCAAATACTTCAAAAGTTCACTCTATCACATCCTACACACCTTAAAAGAAATTTCATCCTCAAAATTAAGCCAAAAACCACCTTGTCACATCATATACATCTTAAAAGAAATTTCATCCTCAAAATTAAGCCAAAAACCACTTTGTCACATCATATACATCTTAAATGAAATTTTGTCCTCAAAATTAACCGTCATCTTACTTCAAGGAGAAACCAAAAGGTCTAAGTTCACTTGTAGGTACTAACATAGGTGCAACATTTCAACAACAAGAACTCCATAAAAGGTTGATCAAGGGTTTAGAAGCTTGGATTATGTCACGCCATATTTCATATGTTAGGATTGCATCCTTGTCTTCACTGATGCATTAGGGTTCTCACATCATATTACCATGTTCTAAAGGAGCTAACTAAAGTCAACCCATTATATCAAGGTGCCATAAATGTTATGTTGTGCTAACTGTCAAACTATATTTTCATCTTTATTAAGCACTAAGATTAACACATCATGTAGCATGTTTCATTCACATGATCTTATTTCATTGCTCTTAGTAAATTGCAAGATTTAATTGAGACTTCATCACAAGATTAATCAATAATATCACATTATCATCATTATTCTTATATATGGTTAACCATTTAAGCATTAATATCAATTAAACCATCTCTATATTTACATTATATCATGTCCATATATCAAATCTCAAGATTTATCGCATTCTTATCAATATATTAATGTATCAGGTTTGTGATACAAAACTTATATAAGTGGCTTTTCAAACATATATCAAAACTTTATATAGACCAATTGAGGTTCTCCTAACCCAAATCATGAGGGTAGTTCCATGCTCAATCTCTCTAACCTAACTCAAATCTATGAGTATCTCATATGCATATACTTTATCTTTCCTCTCTGATCTAGGGCTATTAGGTATACCTCATTGGCACGAGTTGATTGCTTCACAAGCTCTAGCCACATAAGCACAAACTAAAACAAAACAAGATATGACATACTCTCCATAGGTTCTATACCTATGAATCATGCTTATCCAAAACTCTCTATATATATACACCACTAGAGTCACATGAGGCTTCTTAGCATACTAACATCATTTACCTCCTCCAGGTTCTTGGGACTCCCTCTTCCTCACCCAGATGGTAGATACTCATATTTTCTTATTCATATATGCATACATAACCAGCCTCTCTCTGACTCTAGGGTTTGGTCCTCCCAAGGACATCTAGGGTTCAAGACATCTATAGGAATCATGCATAGAGAAACTCAACTTGTTCACTTAGGAGTAGTGTAGTTTAGGACATATCATATCACATATCTCATAGTTCTCATATCTTGGAGTTTAGGTTCTCTAACCTTCTTCCAATGTGTCTCACTCTCTCTTGAGTTAACCCTCAAACTGGTCCTAACACTAGGGATTCTACTTCATAAAAGAGATTGAGGCCCATGCTGACTCACATCCTTGTCTTAACTTAACACATCTTAACTTATCTTATATCATCTTACAAAAATGTACATACTTTCATCATCAAAGCCTATCTCAAATCCTCAAAACTAAACTTAAGTCCTCATAGATAAACATATATTATCATAAACCATCTTATATCATCTATATAAGGCCTACATCATATCATCAAGACTTATTTCATCTATTCCATCTATCATATATTCTAACAAGGCTTTAGACATCTAATTTAGAACTACTCTCTCTTCTAGACTAATGTCATTCTCTTTCACTTAGGTTGCATGACCACCTCCTACTCGTACATGTGTGGGGACACATTTTTGTAATACTTACATATATAATAAAATATTATACAGTTTTTCTCCGATAAAACATGCATCAGAGAAAACTATCGAGGTTCAATTTTATTGGAATCAAAAACCAAATCCAGAAAATGAGTGTCCCACACATAGTAGAGAGTACAGTGTCATGAAAACTAAAGAAAAGGGTGAGAACAAAGTGTAGACTAGTGTAGATACTCTAGACAACAAGCGACATATGTCTAGGGTTTCTCTTCCCTTGATGCACGTCATTTCCAAATAATGCAACGTCCCATACCGCTGCACTATAAGGAAAGGATGACATCTAAGGACCTGCTATATAACAAGCATAAGTCTATACCTAGTTCTCAGACATCTAGGTGCTAACCTAGAGGCTAGGTCAAATCTAGTCTCTAAAAGATGACTAATCTAACCCTAAAGATTTGTTTTAAGTTCAAGGTTCTTTAGTTTCAAGTTGCATAATGAGCAAATGTTAGGCTTTGCTATTGTTCATGCTCTGATACCACCTGTGACGTCCTTGGATTTTCTAAAACTTAATCTAATGTGTGACATCTAAATTGAAACCTCACCTTGGTGAGCACCCCAATTTAAACACCGTACACTAGGCTAAGAAGAAGAAAATCAAAGGAAGTCGGAAGGAAACAATAATAGCACATGCACGTGAACAATAATAAAACCATACAACACATATTCACCATTCAACATATGATTACATAATGAATTGTTAAAACATTTGATATGCATATTGAACAACAAACTTCTACATGTACATGTACTACCACTAAACAAAAAGATCTTAAGACAATAGTTCCACATGTACATCAGCTCGCAATATAACTGTAACACCCCTCCAAGCACATACATGGCAACGGAAGCAAACCCAATGTTGTCCATAACATGGGTCACTTGGCTCGGACGAACATTACAAAATATGATACTCAAAAGCAATAGGATAAGTGAAACACCTTGCATTAACTCAAAAATAGATTCATACATTGTTCATGGAAGGGAAAGACATAGACTATATCATCTGATATCAAAACCTAATACATGTAGGCTAAGCAAAATCTAAAGCATAAACTGAATCTAAACTAAATAACATCCAGAGTTGTAGATGGCACCCCACCAAGCTAGAGTCTTCTAGTTCAGCTACCCTTGGTTGCTCACGTCATTTCCCTCCAACTCCTTGATCTAGGACATCTCGTCCCACGGCCATGCGAAATAAAGCAACATCATAAGTAAGCGGCACCATACATGTTATACTGACTAAAAATAGCATATACTTGACTTGAAAGGAAAACTTGACATGAATTTAACTTAAGCATTCTTGAAATTAATTACTTGACATAAATAGGAATTGAATAAGTAAAATAATCACTCTCTATGATTTGCCCATTTAAGAGCCCATAATTGGCACGAATGCCCATGATTTGGCTAAAAAGCCCATAATGACCCTGAGGTCCATAATTGTTAATGAAAGCCCATAACTGGCACGAATGACCATAACGACCCCTTGAGGTCCATGATGGCGAGAGCATATAAAACTTAATCAAATTCTTATAACCTGATTCTTAAAATGAACATTACCATAATCTTGAACATTAAATCTTTGACATAATGGGATTTCTCCCTCATTACATGATTTACATGGTTCTTTCTTAAATGCCTGAATCATTACTTGGTCATAATCACTAAAATAATGATCATCTGTGATAAACATAAGACTTTAGGAATATGACAAACAACATGCAATGATATAATATGAGACATGATCATAATCTTAATTTCATTCATTAACTTGGAATTTAAAGCATAATCATAAAGCATAAATAGCATGCAGTTCAAACAAGGTACATATGTATGATGGCATGACCCGCTTACCTTATTGGAGAAAACCCTAACTTTAATCTCCCTGATCCTGGGTCAAGTCCTAGGTCCCTGAAATTAGCATGGTTTAGATTATTTAACACTTTACTTACATCTTAACCCTAATTTGCATTAAACCTGATAATTCGTGAAAACCAACCCAAAACAAGTCTCAAAACCTAAACATTGGCTAGATATCAAAAAACTGAGCAAAATTCATATATAACTCGACCCCATACCATCTACGAATCAAAAGTTACAAATTTTCTTGTATCGGCCAATCAGAAATTATAGAAATTCCGCGTGGGCCTGGGACCCGTATCCAGCTTGGCTAATCAGGGTCACCCGTGCAAGCAAAGGGGCCTCACTGGGGCGGACCCCGATTCTACAGACTAGAAAATGGGATTAATTGACGAATCTGCCCTTGAGGCAGCGAGACAGACAAGGATCCAATCCAGGGTAAAATCGAGAAACGAGAACCTGCGATCTTCGTTTCCAGTCGGAACTTCGCAAACAACAGAGAGTCAGCGAGGACCCTCAAAAACTAGCACTATAACCATCTTCCTTTAGGGAAAACCAAGGTGTAAATCACCTTCTTCATCATCGGCCGATCTCAGCAAGCCCAAGAACGGGATGCAGAGTGTCCAACGACACTCGGAACCACCCCCCGCCATGACCGGCTGGGGTGTTGAGGTCGGAGGTTTGCCACATTGGAACACAATGAAAACAAAGGCTATACTCAGCCTCATGGTACCATGGTGAAGGTGAAACACGAGCAATCTAGATCAAAGACGGGCCATTTCCGTGGATTGAATCGAACAGGTCAAAACCAAAGAAAAAGGGGAGAAATCGATATACCTTCAATCTCGGTGAATATCGAATGTCAGAAGCTTCCCTGGGTTGCAAACAACCCTTCTGCGCGTCGACTTGGGATGGAGTAGGTCGAAGGAGGTCGTCGCAACCGACTGTGAGGGGAGCTTTGCTGTGGATTAGGGGAAGCGGGTTCGAGGGTACCAGAGGGAAAGACGGCTGGTGGGTTACACTTTTGCGTGTGCGAGGATCGATTTCGAGGGGTCCATATATATGGTTGTGGGTTCTGAGGGCAAGGGGAACTCACGGCGGTGAAAACAGGGGAGGACTCTCACGACTCCAGGAGTCTGAAGGATGTAGGGCACGAGACCCCCTCAGACCAGAGATGGTTAGGATCGCGTGAAGATCCCAGATTCAACATAGAGGAGAGTAAAAAGAACAGGGGACTGTGGTGTCTGATTGGGTCTAGAGAATAAAATAGCAGCCATGCTACCTGATCTCAGTCTCCTACTGAAGGTAGGAGACGATTTCGAGTCCATACGATAAAAAATGAATGACTGTTGGTGACTCCTCTTAAAACAAGCACGTGTGACACAAAGAAAATCACGGGAACTTTAGGTTAGGCTCGATATCAAGGGTATTCTTATTAAAATCAAATCAATAACTATATGCAATCTTCCCAAATCGAATTAAGGGGTCAAACCAACTCATAATAATCTTAAATTTGAACCATAGGCTATATAGAGGGTCTAGAATCTTCCTATATGTTTAGATTTAGGTTTTGACTACCTTTTGTTTGTAAAACTCATATTGGTCATTATCTTAATGTATATGAATTAAAAGAAATTATCATTTCCTTACTAAGTTATACTTTGAACTAAAATTCGAAGTAGGATGGATATTTCATAATATTTGATAATTCACATAAATTCTTAGGATCTTGAAAAATAAAAGTAGAAGATCTACACTAAGGACCTTAAAGTTATTTTATTCACAAATTGGGATGTTACAATAACTCTCAACTATCCTGGTTCTTCAAGATCATATGTCCACAAACCTAAACAAAAGATTACATGTGGTACACGTCAGCACAATATTCAAGAATATTGTACTAATTATGCCTACGTGTATTTTTATATACATCTCATTACTAATCTTGGCAATAAGATAAAACTAATAGTTGGCAGTTATAAAGAAATATAAGAAAAATCATATACTTGCACAAAGATGTTCATTAACAAAAGAGAACACATATTTTAGGCACATTATCCATTATATAATCCATGCATTTACTACCTGAGAGTTGAATGCATTAAGTCCTTTATGATCACTACCAAAGAGTTAGATCATATGTACAATGTGATCACTACCAAAGAGTTAGATCATATGTACAATGTGACCACTACCAAAGAGTTAGGTCACTTCCAAGCACACTACCAAAGAGTTAGTGCTTTCATATAATGGAACAAATATATTATGTTTCATGTGTTTATAGCCATAAGTATGGAAAATCAAGCAACATATCATGCAAGAACAATCATTTCATCCAATACCATATGCCAAGTATTTTACTACACATATAACACAAGCATATTGTATAATAAGCCAAGTAAGAGGTAATGGCATACCTTGATCACAAATATCCTAATCATCACATATTACTCAGGTCAACTCTAACCTTGGTCAACCCTGATTAAGACAAGATCACATATCACCATCAGGTTCTCATCATCTTACATCTCATCTTAACCCTAATCATGTTCATATTAGGGTTTCACTTAGTTCATTAGGATATGTGCATCATTACTTGCATTCTTGTCTTAGATTTATCTTACTGATGTCATTTTCTAGATTATGATTTATTATCTAAACATTAGGTTCCATATCTTTTTTGTGCACATAGTAACCCTAGTTTATATTCATTAGTCAAATTAGGGTTACATCTCATGTATTAAGAGTCATCTTCATATAACATGAGTTTTGTGCATCATCATGATCTCATAATTAAATCTGAGGTTCCATATACTAATATGAGCTTACTCTGTAAATTTCATCATTTATTGATCATCAATGTATTAATCACATTTTATTTAGGGTTATAAGCCCTACATAGACATTCTAAGAAAAATACATGATTATGTGTCATAACATGATCATATCTGATGTCACATGGATTCTAAAACACATTTAAGAGTTACTAATGCATTCTCATAATTGTAGGTCTTCATATGATATTTATTATCCATTAAACAAATATATAACATCTTACATGATATTATTGACATTTAAGCTTCAAAAGACTCACTAGTATAGATAACACATTTAGTGTTGGTTAAATAAGACTTTTGTTGTTGGTTTTGAAGTGACACCCAAGTGAATGACACTAAAAGTAGACTCCTTCAGTGTCGATTACATAACTGACGACACAAAGCAGTTCCTGATTACAATTTAACCCAAAAGCGCCAATAGTCGAACATAGGCATCGATTTCTAGAAAACAACCGACACAATTAAGCATTCGTTTTCGGTTTTTGGTATTTAACTGACACTGATGTTTTGTTCTGTTTTTCTTATCAGCTCCCAGGCCTGCTGTCCAA